>CM067332.1:107075000-107788333 GCA_034376525.1 Nicotiana benthamiana | reverse complement strand
GTCTACTCTACCTGATCATACTTTCTGGAACTTCTTTTCTTGGACCTGTTACAAAAGATCAAAATATGTTAAAACTTTGTGTGGTTTAGGGTGTTGAGAACAAAACTTTGTGGTCTTAAGCACTCTGTAATTTAGGTTGTTGCAATCTATACACATGGATTATATCCTTATTTGGGGAGAGGACCTCTAGGTGGGCTCAGTGGAGAAATCTCTAGCAATGATGATGAAAATAGATATCAGGAAAACTCAAACAAACAAGGAATTCAATAAAGCATTCAAGAACTAGTCATGATGCCCCGGTGAGGAGTTGTGAGCGGCTGGCAATTGTCGGCGTTCGGCGAGGCAGAGGGAGGCCTAAGAGGTATTGGGGAGAGGTGATTAGGCATGATATGGCTAGAATGCGGGTTTCTGAGGACATGACCCTTGATAGTTATGTCTCGAGGTCTAGTATCAGGGTTGTAGGATAGGGGCTCCTAGAGTTTTTCGTACTCCTCCCCCGGGGTTGGGTGAGGTTTGGCAGGGCTATCCATAGATGATTTTTGTTTTGGATTGAGTCTCCCTTATGGTAGTTATTTATGGTAGTTACTGTATGATATTATTGCATGCTATTTTATTTATGTTTCTTATGTTTAGATAATTATTTACGCTATTTCTGCTGGAGTTACTAATGCTCTTTTGTTTTTGTTTTTGTTTTTGTTTTTCCTTTCCTTCACTGAGCCGAGGGTCGATTGGAAACAGCCTCTCTGCACTTTCGGGTAGGGATAAGGCTCGCCTACATATTACCCTCCCCATACCCCACTTTATGGGACTATACTGGGTAGTTGTTGTTGTCACAATCACATCATAGGAACCGTACCTCTAATTGTGGAACCATCCAATCCCCCAACGATTTGACATTTTTTGACCAAGGCTTCACATTATGTTGAAAGGACATTATGTACTAGTCAGTGTACAATACGCACGTAATTCATTTTTTACTAGCTAATAAATTTAATTTCCATTTACAATGAACTTAGTAATAAAGATTTTCATTTGCAGTACACTTATTTCTTTAGTCAATCAAGATAATACAAACCACTTAATTGAAGCAAACATTTATAACATGATATTGATTAAGGAAAGGGAATTCATCAAATTTAAAGAGCAAAGAGCAGATCTGAAGCATTAGTTCAACATGGACAAATCTAGTCTTTTTACCCTAATTTCATCCCAAAGTTGAAAATCTACATACCTACTAAAAGATTGAAGTCAAAAAAAATTCTGAAGGTTGTAGAAATGGAGTTTAGTAGAACTGGATCTTGATCGATACAGCAGCAACAACAAAATCTCTATCAACTTCCCTTTCAAACCCAGTATTCAAAACCCAACAACAACAACAACAACCCAATATAATTCCATTTAGTAGGATCTGAGAAGGGTAGTACGTACGCAGACCTTACCTCTACCCTGGGTAGAGGGTAGAGAGGCTGTTTCCAAATAGACCCCCGGCATCCTTCCCTCCAAGAACTTCCCACCTTGCTCTTGGGGACACTCGAAAAGTGGGGGTTGCTTAACCCATCTTGTCTCAAAACCCAAAATGTTGGGAAAAAAATTAATGAAAACTTTTCAGCCTGTTATAAATAGAGAGATTTTACACTTCTATTTAAGGTGAATGTCTTTAATTAGAGAGATTCTAGAGTCCTATTATTGGTAGCTAAATCATCACACTCCCTATAAATAAAGGGGTCTTCTACCATTGTAATACATCCCTAACAACAGTAAGGCGCATTCAACAGTAAACCAAAGGGTTACTGATTCCAATACCTTTGTACTTTGGCATGATCGATTGGGACACCCAGGATCGGTCATGATGAGACGGATTATAGAAAGCTCATATGGGCATCCGTTAAAGAATTTCAAAATTCTTTCGAATAATGAATATCCTTGCACTTCGTGTTATCAAGGCAAGTTGATTATCAGGCCATCACCAACAAAGGTTGGGACTGAGTCACCCACGTTTCTGGAACGTATACAAGGGGACATTTGTGGACCTATTCACCCACCTAGTGGGTCGTTTAGGTATTTCATGGTCTTGATAGACGCATCCTGTAGATGGTGTCATGTGTGCCTGTTGTCATCACGCAACCTTGCGTTTGCGAAATTAATGGCACAAATAATTCGACTACGAGCACAATTTCCAGATAATCCAAACAAGTCCATTAGACTGGATAATGCTGCTGAGTTTACATCCCAAGCATTTAATGATTATTGCTTATCAATCGGGATAAAAGTTGAACATTCTGTAGCTCATGTTCACTCTCAAAACGATCTTGCAGAATCGTTAATTAAACGCCTGCAGTTGATTGCAAGGCCATTACTTATGAGAACGAGGCTGCCCACTTCGGTATGGGGTCACGCCATCTTGAGGCACATTCAACAGTAAACCAAAGGGTTACTGATTCCAATACCTTTGTACTTTGGCATGATCGATTGGGACACCCAGGATCGGTCATGATGAGACGGATTATAGAAAGCTCATATGGGCATCCGTTAAAGAATTTCAAAATTCTTTCGAATAATGAATATCCTTGCACTTCGTGTTATCAAGGCAAGTTGATTATCAGGCCATCACCAACAAAGGTTGGGACTGAGTCACCCACGTTTCTGGAACGTATACAAGGGGGTCACGCCATTACTTATGAGAACGAGGCTGCCCACTTCGGTATGGGGTCACGCCATCTTACATGCAGCAATGCTAATTCGTCTCAGACCGACGAATTACCACAAGTATTCCCCGTTGCAATTGGTTTTGGGTCATGAACCCAATATATCTCATTTAAGAATTTTTGGATGCGCAGTATATGTGCCTATAGCACCGCCATCCCGCACCAAAATGGGTCCGCAAAGAAGGTTAGGAATATATGTTGGGTTTGAATCGCCCTCCATCATTCGCTACCTCGAAACATTGACAGGCGACGTATTTACTGCACGATTTGCAGACTGTCGATTCGATGAGACACTTTTCCCAAAATTAGGGGGGGAAGTTGGTGAAACCAAACGGGAAATTTTGTGAAAAAATGCATCATTATCTCATCTTGATCCACATACCTCTATTTGTGAAAGAGAGGTACAAAAGATTATCCATTTGCAAAGAATAGCAAATCAAATGCCTGACGCATTTACGGACTTGAAGAGGATAACGAAATCCCACATTCCCGCGGAAAATGTTCCAATCCGTATTGATGTCCCTGTTGGACAATCATCTAGTGTCATATCCAATGAGTCAAATGCACGCCTGAAGCGTGGCAGACCATTAGGTTCCAAAGATCGAAATCCTAGAAAGAGGAAAAAGAATGATCAAAATGACACCACGAAAGAATCTCATGAGGAAATTCATGATTTAACAAATTCTGAGATTCATGAAGAATCCATTGAGCCCGAGACTCTGGAAAATACGGAACTATCCCTAAATCCAATTAATATTGAGGCAAATATTAATCGAGTGGATATTGTGGTGGATAATGCCTTTGCTTATAATGTCGCATCTAGCATTATGCAAGAATGTGAGGATCTCGAACCTCAATCTGTTGAAGAATGTCGAAAAAGACAAGATTGGCCAAAGTGGCAAGAAGCAATTCAATCAGAATTGAATTCGCTGACAAAACGTGAAGTTTTTGGCCCTATAAATGAAACACCTAATGGTGTTAAGCCTGTCGGCTATAAATGGGTCTTTGTACGCAAAAGAAATGAGAAAAACGAGGTACAAAGATATAAGGCACGCCTTGTTGCACAAGGTTTTTCTCAAAGGCCTGGTGTCGATTATGAAGAGACATATTCGCCTGTAATGGATGCGATAACCTTTCGTTATCTCATAAGTTTTGCTGTCCATGAAAAGCTTGACATGCACTTAATGGATGTGGTTACTGCCTATCTTTATGGCTCACTTGATAATGATATATACATGAAAATTCTCGATGGACTCAAGATGCCAAACGCGCATAATTCAAAATCTCGGGAAATGTTCTCAATTAAATTGCAAAGATCCTTGTATGGTCTAAAGCAATCTGGACGAATGTGGTATAATCGTCTTAGTGAGTACTTGTTAAAAGAAGGCTATATAAATGACGCCATTTGCTCGTGTGTTTTTATAAAGAAAACAACATCGGAATTTGTTGTACTTGCCGTATATGTCGATGACATAAACCTTATTGGAACCCCTATAGAACTCCAAAAGGCAATTGATTATCTAAAGGATGAATTCGAGATGAAAGATCTCGGAAAGACTAAACTATGTCTTGGTTTGCAAATTGAATATTTGGCAAACGGAATTTTTGTTCTTCAATCTACCTATACAGAAAAGGTACTGAAACGGTTTTACATGGATGAAGCACATCCTTTAAGTACACCGATGGTTGTTCGATCACTTGATGTGAACAAAGATCCATTCCGACCACAAGAAAGGAATGAAGAGCTACTTGGTCCTGAAGTACCATATCTTAGCGCAATTGGCGCACTAATGTATCTTGCAAATACTACAAGGCCTGACATATCCTTTTCAGTTAATGTCTTAGCAAGATTTAGCTCGGCTCCTACGAGGAGACATTGGAATGGGATCAAACACATATTGCTGTACCTAAAGGGAACTACCGATATGGGCTTATTTTATGGCAAGAATTGCAGCCCGGATCTTGTTGGTTATGCTGATGCTGGATATTCGTCCGACCCACACAAGGCTCGATCTCAAACGGGTTATGTGTTTACCTGTGGAGAAACCGCCATATCTTGGCGATCGACTAAGCAATCAATTGTGGCTACTTCATCTAATCATGCCGAGATAATTGCTATTCATGAAGCAAGTCGGGAGTGTGTGTGGTTGAGGTCTATAATACATCATATCCAAGACAAATGTGGTTTGAAGTGTGATAAACTACCCACAACTTTGTATGAAGACAATGCAGCATGTATAGCTCAATTGAAGGGAGGATTCATAAAAGGAGATAGAACGAAGCATATTTCACCAAAGTTATTCTTCACACATGATCTTCAAAAGAATGGTGATATCAATGTTCAACAGATTCGTTCAAGCGATAATATGGCTGATTTGTTCACAAAATCTCTACCAAAGTCAACCTTCAAGAAGCTAGTTCATAAGATCGGGATGCGAAGACTTAAGGACATAAATTGATGTTCTTATCAGGGGGAGTTAATGCGCGTTGCACTCTTTTTCCCTTACAAGGTTTTGTCCCACCGGGTTTTCCTTGCGAGGTTTTTAACGAGGCAACCAATAGGCGCATATTCAAACATGTGTACTCTTTTTCCTTACTTTAATTTTTCCCATTGGGTTTTGTTTTAAGGTTTTAATGAGGCACATCATTGAATAGACATTCAAGGGGGAGTGTTATAAATAGAGAGATTTTACACTTCTATTTAAGGTGAATGTCTTTAATTAGAGAGATTCTAGAGTCCTATTATTGGTAGCTAAATCATCCCACTCCCTATAAATAAAGGGGTCTTCTACCATTGTAATACATCCCTAACAATCTCTAAGTATCAATAAGAATACTTCTCTCTCTCTATTCTCTCTATTGCTCTTGTTCTTGCATTATTGTTCTTGTCTTTATATTATTTCATAACACAGCCCAAATTTTTGCTTCCGCCGTGTTTTTCTTTTTTTTTTCTGTCCCTTCCTCTCTAACAATAATGCGTATTTATATACTCTCTTTAGGGCAACCGACTAGTATTTCCAAATTAAAAATCAACCCTCAAGAGTCTGTTTCCTTTTCAATTTTACCTAATCTTGTTACTCATTCAAATCCCCCAACCCCACCTCCCTAGAACTTACTAAGTGGTTATCAGGTTTTTTTCTGAACCTAAAGACTCTAAATACCTCTTGCAATACAGATATTTACCTCTCCAATATTAAAACTCTCTTGCGGGCAGAAAAATGGGGCCATAAGTCCAGCAACTTGCAACCAAACTCTGAAACTTTAGGCTATGATTTGTGACTAAGAAAATTAGAAGAAGCGGAAATGATTAACCAAGAACCAAACAAAACACAACAAAAAAATGAAGCAAAGCTTCGAAAAATATACTACCGAGAAGGAAAAAAATTTAAAATAAAATAAATAATAAAAAAAATGAAAATTACAGTTAAGAAACAGTGATGCTAAATCAACAAGAATACTAAAAAACTCATTTTAACAACTAAATCCGGCCTTGCATGAATGATCTTGACCACATCTTCTTTTTTGACCCAAGGAAACACCCCAAACTAATTTGTTGGCCAACCACGAAAATAATGATACAAGTATTTCTAGAAACATCCTAGTGACCAATACCTTGTATCAACATTTCTATTTTTGCATGAAAAAAGTAAAAGGGGGATTCTAGATATAGATTTGGAGGAACATATTTATTTATTTGAACAAAACAAAGATGGGTTAGGGGTGGAAAGGTGTTGGTGGTTTTGGGTATTTTGGTGGCAATGCCGCCGGCTGAAGTGGTTAGGGGTTTGGGGCAGCTAAGGTTTGTTCTTAAGGGATGAAGAAGAAACTTGAACTGTATTTCCTTGTTCTAAGTCGGTGCCTGATTGTCAAAACTTGAATTGTATTCCTTTGAAACTTGGTCTGCCTTCCCTTGTTCTCCAGGTGGGTGCATGATTGCCAACACTTGAAACTATATTCCCTTGTTCTCCAGGTGGGCCTGATTTCCAAAAACTTGAATTGTATTCTCTTGTTCTGCAGATGAGTGCCTAATTGCCAAAACTTGAACTGTATTCCTTTGAAACTTGGAGTTCCTTCCGTTGTTCTTCAGGTGAATGCCTGATTGCCAAGACTTTAACTTTATTCTCTTGTTCTCCAGGTGAGCGTCTGATTACCAACACTTGAAACTGTATTCTCTTGTTCTCTAGGTGGGCGTGTGGTTGCCAAAATTTGAACTGCATTCCCTTATTCTCTAGGTGGACGCCTGTTACAACAAAATAAACAAAACAAAAGAAACTTTTCTGTCCCAGTTTGGTAGCTGGGGATATCTTAAGTGGTAATTGAACCATGTTACCCGATATCTCTAAGAATTTAAAAGCCAGGCCCCATTATTCAGGAGGGTCCTGAAAATTCCCAATTGAATCTCATCCTAAGAATGAAAACTTCAAAGCCAACATATATTTCCTCAAAATAAAGCTTATGCTTGAACTTGTTACTCATGAATGTTTTGAATTTTAACTAGTTCCCGTTGTCTAGGAGAGTCCTGAGAACTTCAAATTAAATTCCATTATCTAGACGGGTCTTGAGAATTTACGGTCGAACCTGTCCAGTACATCCTTTCTTTACAGAGGGTTCCTCTGGCGCAAATGAGATTTCCTGCCCCTGTTTCAATCAAATAAAACTTTATTAGTTTGAAAGTAGGCTGGTTAGTTTGTAGCATTCTTGCCGAAGGTGGCCTTTCCATTGCCATGCTTTGTTCTAACGGGTTGCTTTGAACTGACCAAGAATTGTTTCTTTTTGAATGAATCTCAACCATAAGATCCTGAATGACCCGAGTGCTCTACACCCAACCCGTTGTTTTACATTTCTGTCCTTTCTACCTGAACCTCTATATCTCCCACAAGATTCCCAAACCATTCGCCTAATAGAGCTTTCACCGACACCTTATTTTTCATCTTGCATCATGCTATCTCCGGTACATTTTGGCCGCACTTTGCTTTGTACAATTTGGAAGTCGATAGTAAGCTTTGAAATCCTTTATTACTTGCTTAAACAAGGTTGACATTGAAAAACCCTTAGAGAAGTAAACCCAAAAGAAATGAAATGCAATGACTTTGAGAGTTAGGAATAAAGAAGAAAATCTGAAACTGGATGACTTTTTGAGGGATAAAAGGGAGGAGACTTATCTGAGTGAGGCAGCTTGCACCAATGATCATGACATGCATTTCAGATTAATCATCCTAGCCCGTTCAGCCAATCACCTTTCAATTGTTATACTTTATATCCTTGGATATCCATAACCCAATCTTTTCGCCAAGTCACTGACCTTGTTCGGCTTGCGGTGCCCTGAATGATTTTCACAAACAAACCTCTCTCATTTGCTCAACTCTCCACTCACTGTCGCCTTACAGTGCCCATGAGGATTTTAACCAATAAGACTCTCTCATTTTAATTTCTCTCATCTTTCCATCGACCTATGGTTCCCGCGAGGGTTTTCACCAATAGTCCTCTCATATTTATTTCATTTTCTTTGTATAGAACGGAGTGTTGCCCCTGATGACTCATACCTCTATCTCACCTAACTTGGAATTTCTCAAAGATTGATCGGAAAGTCTTCTTTTAGGCCGTAATGTGGGCTTTTGGATAGGGAGGGAAAGGATATTGTGAAGGCTCAAAAACAATTGAAATGGGTTCAAGATTACAACTTTTGAAATCAGATCTCCTATGAAGTTGCAGCTTCTATCCTAGTTTCTTTGCCTGGGGACTTTTGAATTTTATTTTGATGGGACCAAACCGCGAGGCTGCCTACGTATCCTTCAAAGGAATCAGGTCGAATGCAGTTCATGTCATAGAAATTGCTTTGTTGTTGTTACTTTTCTCTTTTCTCTTTCTTCTTTTTTTATTTTCTTCTTTCTTTTTTTTCTCTTTTCTTTCTCTTTTTCTCTTATCTTTTCCTCTTTCCTTCTTTATTTACCTTTTGTGTCCGTGTTTCTTAACTTTTCTATTGATTTCAAAAGAGGGGTATGCAAAAATAAATAAGGCTCTAATGGGTAACACACCGTAAAGTGTTTAGATAGTATAATAAAAGGCCTTCGTCATTCCAATCTTCAAAACATGCTAAGTACAAACAAACACAATTTAAACCAAAGAAATCATACATAATATTTTTTGATTACATCAAAATTAATAGCCATATCTACATATTTGACTTCTACATATTTGACTTCTATTCCGGGTGAGTCGCTTTCAACTCTTCATAGACTTCTAGTGTTGGATGTCGATCTTTGGGTTAAGAAGAAGCGGAGGGGCGCCCAGGGGCAACCGAGGATTAGATGGGGCGCTTTGTCTAAGGAGAAAGCACAGGAGTTGGAAAGGAGGTTAGTGGAGGGCGGAGCTTGGAGAAGTTACGGGGAAGCGGACGCTATGTGGACAGTGACGGCGAACTTGGTTAGGGGGGCTGCACGGGACGTGCTTGGGGTAGCTAAGGGATATTCAGGCAGACATCAGGGTGATTGGTGGTGGAACGAGGTAGTCAAGGGAAAAGTGGAGGTGAAGAAGGCGGCGTTTGCTAGGTTGGCAGGGAGCTCAAGCGAGGAGGAGCGGAGAGCGAACAGGTTGGTATACAGGGAGGCGAGAAGAGAAGCTAAGATGGCTGTCGCGGAAGCTAAAAACGAGGCGTTCGGACGCATGTATGAGGAACTAGGGGAGAGAGGTGGGGATAAGAAGTTATTCCGGTTGGCTAAAGTAAGGGAGAGGAAGGCACGTGATCTTGACCAAGTCAGGTGTATCAAGGACGAGGATGGTAGAGTTCTGATGGGGGACTCGCAAATAAAACAGAGGTGGCAGGCGTACTTTCGGGACCTTCTTAATGAGGAGGGGGATCGGAGCATAGAGCCAGGGGAGTTGGGGCAGTCAGAGCGCCATAGAGACCTTGGGTACTGCAGGCGCATTAGGGTAGAGGAGGTCTTAGGGGCGTTGCGTAGGATGAGTAGGGGTCGAGCGACCGGGCCTGACGAGATCCCGGTGGAATTCTGGAAGTGCATGGGTAAAGCTGGAGGGGAGTGGCTCACTAGGCTGTTCAATGCGATTTTCAGGACTAAAAAGATGCCAGATAAGTGGAGGTGGAGTACAGTGGTGCCCCTGTACAAGAACAAAGGGGACATCCAGTGTTGCAACAATTACAGGGGCATCAAATAATAAGCCACACGATGAAGGTTTGGGAGAGGTTGATTGAGGCGCGTGTGAGGGTGGCGACAACTATATCTGGGAACCAGTTCGGTTTCATGCCGGGATGCTCCACCACAGAGGCAATTCACTTAGTCAGGCGGATGACGGAACAATTCAGGGATAAGAAGAAGGACCTTCATATGGTGCTTATCGACTTGGAGAAGGCGTATGACAAGGTCCCGAGGGAGGTGCTATGGAGGTGCTTGGAGGCGAAGAGTGTGCCAGAAGCCTATATCAGAGTAATCAAGGACATGTACAATGGAGCTAAGTCTAGGGTTAGGACGGTGGGGGGCGTATCAGACCATTTTCCTGTGGTAATGGGGCTCCATCAAGGATCGGCGCTGAGCCCCCTGTTGTTCGCCTTAGTGATGAATGCTCTGACCCGACATATCCAAGGGGATGTGCCTTGGTGTATGCTCTTTGCTGATGATATAATATTGATAGACGAGACGAGGGCCGGTGTTAGTGAAAGGTTAGAGATATGGAGACAGGCCCTTGAGTCTAAGGGTTTCAAGATTAGCAGATCTAAGACAGAATATCTGGAGTGCAAGTTTGGCGACGAGCCGAGTGGGGTAAGCGGGGAAGTGATGCTTGGTTCTCAGGCCATCGCCAAGAGAGACAGTGTGAGATCTTGGGTCTGTGATCCAGGGGGACGGAGAGATTGACGGGGACGTCACCCATCGGATAGGAGCGGGGTGGTCAAAGTGGAGGCTAGCTTCAGGGGTCCTGTGTGACAAGAAACTCCCGCACAAACTAAAGGGGAAATTCTACAGAGCCGTGGTTAGACCTGCAATGTTGTATGGGGCGGAGTGCTGGCCCGTGAAGAACTCGCATGTTCAGAGAATGAAGGTTGCGGAGATGAGGATGCTTAGGTGGATGTGTGGGCACACCAGGCTGGATAATATCAAGAATGAAGTTATTCGACAGAAGGTAGGGGTGGCCCCGGTGGACGAAAAGATGCGGGAAGCGAGGCTGAGGTGGTTCGGGCATGTTTGGAGGAGGGGCCCCGATGCCCCGGTGAGGAGCTGCGAGCGGTTGGAGATTGTTGGTGGTCGGCGAGGGAGAGGGAGGCCTAAGAAGCATTGGGGAGAGGTGATTAGGCAGGACATGGCCAGAATGCAGGTTACCGAGGACATGACTCTTGATAGGGGAGTCTGGAGGTCTAGAATCAAGATTGTAGGTTAGGGGCTCATAGGTGATTAGTGTTGTAGTATGGTAGTTCCTGCTTGATATTACTGCATGCGACTGTATTTATGTTGCTTATATTTTCATAACTATTTACATTAACTATTTACGTTACTTTTGTGTGAGTACCTATGCTTTATTATTTGATTTTGTCTTGCTTGTGTTTCTAATTTTATCTCTGTTTCTTAATGCAGCTTTCCCATTTTTACTCTACTCGCCGAGGGTCGATTGGAAGCAGCCTCTCTGCCCTTTCGAGCAGGGGTAAGGCTCGTCTACATATTACCCTCCCCAGACCCCACCTGGTGGGAGTATACTTGGTAGTTGTTGTTGTTGTTGTTGTTGTTGTTGTTGTTGTTGTTGTTGTTGTTGTTGTTGTTGTTGTATATCTGTTAAATACAAAGCACCATTGGAAAAAACCCTTGTTACGATAAACGACCCCTAACAATTTGGGGCGAACTTGCCTTTTGCTTCAGCCTGATATGGCAGGATGCATTTCAATACTTGCTGCCCCACTTTAAACTTCCAGGGATTCACCTTCTTGTTGTATGCTCTTGCCATTTTCTTTTGGTACAACTGGCCATGACACATTGCTGGCAGTCTTTTCTCGTCAATCAAAATTAATTGTTCCAAACAGGTCTTGACCCACTCATTATCATCAATTTTGGTTTAAATAATAATCAGAAGAGATGGAATTTCTATTCCGCGGGTATCACTGCTTCAGTCCTATATACCAACAAATAAGGAGTTGCACCTATTGAAGTGCGAACAGTAGTGGGATAACCCAATAAAGCAAAGGGTAACTTCTCATGCCATTGCTTGGATCCTTGCACCATTTTCTAAAGTATCTACTTTATATTCTAGTTGGCTGCCTCGACTGCTCCATTCTCCTTGGGAGGTAGGGGGTGGAATTTCGATGCATAATCTTAAACTTTTGACACACTTCTTTCATGAGATGACTTTTAAGATTGGCACCATTATCTGTGATGATCACCTTTGGGATTTCGAACTGACAAATGATATTTGAATAAACAAAATTGACCACTGACTTCTTGGTCACAGATTTGAAAGTTTTAGTTTCAACCCACTGAGTGAAATAGTCAATGGATACCAGAATAAACCTGTGTACATTGAATGCTGCTAGCTCAATTGGTTCTATGAAATTCATACCCAAGCAACAAAAGGCCATGATGCAGACATTGTGTTTGATTTAGATGGTGGAGAATGAATTAAATCACCGCGTACTTGACATTGATGACACTTGCGCACAAAACTAATGTTATCTCACTCCATGGTGGGCCAATAATACCCTGCTCGAAGAATCATATTTTCCAAAACATACATGCTCATATGTGGCCCACAAACTCCGGAATGTACATGGTCATGATAGTCGTGGCTTGTTTAGCATCGATGCACCTCAACAGCCAAGATCTGGATTCTTTTGTACCAAATTCCCTCGCTCAAGAAAAATTCATTTGCCAAACATCGAATTTTTCTATTTTGATCACCTGTGGCTTGTATCATATATACCCCCATTCTGATGTACTCCCTGATGTCATGGAACCACGGTTTACCATCAAGTTCGTCCTCAACCACATTATAATAGGCATGCTAATGAACTTGAATAAGCAGAGGGTCGACGTGGTGCAACATTGATGCCAATGTAGCCAAAGCATCGGCAACCTCATTATGGGTCAACTAGTTCACTCATAAGGACAATGAAAGAATCCATTCCTGCTTGAGAAATATTGACATCTGATTTGATACTTAGTAATTTAACCGCAACAGACAACTGAGAGTGCATACTCCCTTGTTTTAGTTGACGACTAGCAGCTTATAACTGTTCATAAAAATATTTTTCTTCTTCATTAGGAAGTTGTTCAACACTTTTATTGGTTTCAAAATCGAAGCGCATCCCTAAAGCATCCGCAACCATTTCATGGTATCTCAGATGTTGAACGTTATTTCCCAACGACCTACTACTTTCACTAATAACTACATTATGAAATACACCATCAGTACCATCAATCTCTCCACGATAGTTTACACAAAATAACTATCCATAAACCATTTTTGATAAAGATGAATCTTAACATTCGCCGGTTCAAAATAATGCAAACACTTACACTTTATACAAGGACACCTAATCAACCGTCCAATCTGAAACGATTCAAGTGACATGGCATGCATAATAAATTCCTCAACCCCTTCTATAAATTCCTCCTAAAAAACCGACGATTAGGATAATTCCTATTATACATCCAACAACGAGATTCTATCTACATAAAGAATGAATAAATTATATTAATCATCGTTAATTGTGATTGCAGCAACAATGATGACAAAAGAAAATGACCATAGTATTGACAAATGATTGGAGCAGCAAACTATTAACACAAGGGCAGTAAGATATGAATTTGTTATTTAGAATACTACTAGGTTAATGAATACATTTATTTACTCTCATGTATTACCCAAAGATCTAGACAAATATGCTGAAAACATAGACTTATAGTATGACTTTGGACTTATTGCTCGAATTTGGAGCTGATAATATAGAGAGATGTACCAGCTTTTAAAGTGTAACATTGAAGATTTTGTACATATGAAAATGTGTAATATGACTTTGCAGTAGATATATTAATGAACCTAATTTTTCAGATCTGTAATAGCGATGTATGTATATAGGGAAAGATACATCAATTATCCCAATTTACAAGACACAGGCTGATATAGTTATTTATATATTAAATTTGTAAGTATTGAGTATAAGCTTTGGTCTTTTGGAGTAACCTGCCTCTTAGATTAAAAAGAATCCAGCGTGGCTTCTCCTATTTTTATTTTCGAGTAATTTGATCTAAGTAACTATTGGGAAAAGAAACTTTCCTGAATAGCAATGAATTCATTAATGTTTTGAATCTTACCGTCAATAGAAAAAGGAATTGGAAGTAATTTCATATAATAAGATATAAATTGAGCTTAGATTAGAATGGAATTTTCGAAAAACAAAGTCGTATTAAACTTAGAGGCATCATAACCTTAAAGGAAATCAATAATGACACAAGAGACCGCTCAAAATATGCAATAATTGTTCCATCTGAATATATTCTCATTATTTGAAGAGTATTTAAAATTCAAAAAAATAGTGCTTCCATATTTTGTCTTCAACTTCTATCTACTTTTGTGTATGAGTTTTCAAAGCTCATCGGAGCAGGTCCTCACGACTCAACAAGGGACTGGCAGTTAGGGTTCCGTTTTTCTCTAAAGAGGTGAAAGACAAAGAGAACTTATCCGAGATGGAGAGGAACCTGAGTACCGACGATGGCTGCTTGGATTTCCGATGACGATGACGATGGCCACTTGGAAGAGTGTCGACGACGATGGTGAAGCCCTGTGATTAGCGGCAGAAGCAATGAGACAGAGAACGAAAGAGAAAGGAAAATGGCTACGTTAGGCCTTTTGCCTGACATTCCATTACTGAAACAAACTTATTTTTTAAAATAATTATAGAACTTAATGATTAAATTCTAAAATAATTCTCTCACTTATAAATAATAAAATTTACAGTTAATAAAATTCTAATTAACGAAAATCATAATTCACAATTAATAAAATTCTAACTAACAAATTAACATGAATCAATATCAAATTTATAATTATTTATAATCTAACACGTAATTATATAAACAAAAATTAATGACCCATAATTTTTAATTTATAAGCTAATTAATTATCACTAATACACTTACGGATACCAAAAATCTACTTCTACTTACTCTTTGGATGGACTTATTTTACGTAACTTTTAAGCCAAAATAGCTTTTAAATCATAAGTTAGAATTTTTAGCTTTTGGCTTTTAGCTTGATTTTGTTATTTTAGCTTAATAACAAGTGTTTAAAAGCATTTTCTTTAATTTATCCAAATACCACAAATTGGCTTAAAAGCTATTTTGGCTTAAAAGCACTTAAAATTAGCCAATTCAAACAGGCTCATAAAAATATACTTACAAGCTAATTACCAGTACAATCATTATATTGTTTCACTTAGTGTAATTATCAATAATTATTATAAACTACAAAACAATCGATTTATATAAGTTAATTGTCACTAATACACTTCTACGTCATGTAATTATCAATTTACGGTCGAACCAAACCTAACATTACTTAATGATACTACTAATGCATTTATACTTAATGTAGTGTCAATCTATAAACTAATTACAACCATTACACTTACTAATTATAAAATACACTTCTACTTAGATTATTATCAATGTATAGGCTAATCCACATACTTAGTGTAATTATCAATTTATAAGCTAAATGTCATTAATATATTTCTACGTAATGTAATTATCAATTTATAGTATAATCGAGCCTAACATTACTTAAGGATACTACTAATGTAGTTCTACTTAGGTTGTTATCAATTCATAAACTAATCAATCATTAACATTTTTCAAGGGTACTTATACTTCTATTTAGTGTTATTATCAATGTAATTATCAACTTATAAGATAAACAACCACTACCACATAATATAATATAGTATATATCTAAATGTATAGTATATAAGGTATATTTGATATGAGGTTAGATATATATCGAAGATAGCTTATATATATAAGCAATATTAAATATTATTTATTTAAAACCTCTTTATTATTTACATACACAATATTATTAAATTTATATTTTAATTCCTATAAAAGAATTAATTATCAGTTGGTTAATTAAATATACAAAATTTTATCTTATGAGAGAAATAAAAAAATTCAAACTTTCTGACCGAATTCAGTCGAAAATTTAGAAATATTTTTATAAATAATTATTTTTGTATCTTAAGTAGAAGCTCGACCAAATATTTGACCACTTTCCGACCGGTTTTGGTGGAAAATTTGGTAAATTTTTAATAAATAATTATGTTCGTACATAATATGTAGCTTGACCAAATATTTGACTAATTTTCGACCGACATGGGTCGGGAATTTTTTTTGTCTGATATAAGTATTAAATATTGTTTACTTAAAAATCTCTTTATTATTTACACACAAAATTATTATTAAATTGATATTTTAATTTGTATAAAATCGTTTTTCCGATCGAATTCGGTCGGAAATATTGAGTTATCACTATTATGGCTTTTTTATCTTGCGCGAGAAACAAAAAATTCAAATTTCAGATCGAAATCGGTCGGAATTTAAAATAAATTAATATATAATTATTTTGGTTCATTATATACAATGTTGACTAAATACTTGACCATTTTCAGACCGAAACCGGTCGAAAAGTTGGAAAAATTTTAGTATATAATTAATTTTGTACATCATGACCAATTTCCGACCAAAATGGATCGGAAATTTAGAAAAGTTTTAACAAATAATTATTTTGTACATTATATACTTGGTACCAAATATTTGACCAGTTTCTGACAAAAATTGGTCGAAAATTTAGAAAAATTCCAATAAATAATTATTTTGTACATTATATACGTATTTGACCAAATATTTGACCAATTTCCTATCGAAATCGGTCGGAAATGTTATTTTTGTGCTGGCAGAAACTATTTTGTTGACTTATGCGATCAATTTCGGTTGGAAATCTTTGGACGAAAATCACCTGATTTCTAGTAGTGATAGATTTGGACAGAAAAAAGAATTACATAGTTCAATATAAATATTCATTGTAGCTAAAAGGATACAATTGAGATAAAATTATGCAACGTATATTAAGAAGAAAAAATGACAAATATAATTGGACTAAATAAATTATTATATTTGATTATATGACAATTAATATTTGAAAAATATCCACTTAGAAGCTGATCTTTTGGATTTTTCTTCCCTCCCATGTGCGTGAAAGAGAGTGTATTGACGCTCTTTACGCATCAATATCTAGGAGGGTCGAGGTTATCAAATTTTCAAGTTTAAAGGTATTGAAGATCACGTAAAATTTAAGGAGAAGCTATATAAAATTTGCCAGTTTAAGGGGTTCCGAAATATTTTTGCCTGACGTAACGAGCATATGCAAAATGTACTCAAGCTAACATTTTCAAGATTAGTGCTTGCTGTTACTTTTTCTTTTAGTTTTTTATTTGGTGTTCGTTATTTGTATTGAGCCCCGTCTAAATTTAGATTCGTCGGAAAATACAGTATTAGGGGTATATTAAGTGCTCTCTAATAAAAATAAATTCATATACAAAAAATTTAAACCTCTAATTAAGGATTAAGGAATGCTCAATGGTACTAAGCCAACATGCAAACCTGCAATAATGTAGTAGCAGTTTCAAAATGTGTTTTCGTTAAACTCCCTTTTCAATGAACTTAACTTATGCAAAGACTTTAATATTAACATTAAAACTTCACATGTTATAGCAGGTAACTAATTACCTAATTTTTCATGTATCTGCTATTAAAAAAATTTGCCTAAAGTTGTCTTTTTAGATGACGTGATAGTATAAAAAATATATATGACCAATGAACAGAAGAAGTTAAACTCGAAGCTGAAGCATGTGGTGAGGCACCGTGTACCTTAAGAACCATGGTAGGTGAGAGCTTCTCTAGCACACTCTAGCTACCTTCTTTCTCCTTTAAATTCAGCAGCAAGAAAACCCTTCCACCTATATTTCAAGAACCCTAAAGCTTATAAAACTAGCAAAGACAAGAGGGTTGCTCTGATGGTAAACAACCCTCACTTCCAACCGAGAGGTTGTGAGTTCGAGTCTCCCCAAGAGCAAGGTGGGAAATTCTTGGAGGGAAGGATGCCGGGTTTCTATTTGGAAACAGCCTCTCTACCCCAGGGTAGAGGTAAGGTCTGCGTACATACTACCCTCCCCTTAACCCACTATGTGGGATTATACTGGGTTGTTATTGTTGTTGTTGTTTATCAAGTTATCCAAAGATCCTCTATTTTCTCTACAGATAAGCAACAACAAATTAGCTAGCTAGGTTTTCCATGTCCCTTGGAGAGAAATCAGAATCAACTTTTTCTCTTCTTTGGGAAGTTCTTTTAGTTTTTCAATTTTCACACACTTGTTAAATCTAGCTTTTCATGTGTTTGTTTGACAAAGGAAAAAGTGGTGCAAAAGAAAGTTTTATTTTTTTCCCTTCTTTCAACTTTCTTAACAAGTTTTAAGCTCTACCTAGCTAGGATTTTCTTTATATAGTTTTTAGTTGAAGAAGCCAACAAATTTTTAGCATAGTTGGGAAAAAAACAAATAAGAAATGGAAGATAAAGTGAAGGAAGAGACTCTACCACCAGGATTTCGTTTTCATCCAACTGATGAAGAGCTTATAACTTATTATCTTGTCAACAAGATTTCTGATTCTATTAATTTTACTGCTTATTGGTCCCCAGATCCCACCTGGTGGGAATATAGTGGGTAGTTGCTGTTGTTGTTGTTGCAAGGGCTATTAGTGATGTCGATCTTAACAAATCTGAGCCTTGGGATTTTCCAGGTAGTTGTAACCCTCAAAACTTGTTAGTATAACATCATTTTCAATCATTCAGCACATTGAAATAAGTAATCCATGTTTGTACAACTTAATCAAGAAATCAAGAGTTAGGGTTTTTGAAATGGTTTCATGTTATAAGCTTTTTGTTCAGAAATCGAACAAGCTTGGTTTTGTTCATACTATGTCATGCAGATCCATTATTATATTTTATCATGCTAAATAATATTTTGTAAAATTGACCAACTTGCCGAAGAGTTTTCTCAACAAACTCTACCCTTTTGCTGTTTTTTCCTTTCTTTCTATGCAAGTCACGATAGCAAGATCTAGTGTTTTGGCACATGATTAAAGTTATACACAATGACTGAATAAAATACAGTTACACTATTGATACAACTAGATTAGCTTGTCATTATAACATCTTACTTAATTGCCATAAATCAATAGTACTTGTTATATAGAGTGTGTGTTCAGTGATATAACAACAACAACAACAACAACAACCCAGTATAATCCCACTTAGTGGGGTCTGGGGAGGGTAGTTTGTACGCAGACCTTATCCCTACCCTTAGGTAGAGACACTGTTTCCAAATAGACCCCCGGCATCCTTCCCTCACCTTGCTCTTGGGGAAACTCGAACTCACAATCTCTCGGTTGGAAATGGGGGTTGCTTACCATCAGAGCAACACCTCTTGTCTGTGTGTTCAGTGATATGATTGTGTAAATATAACTCTAAGCTTTTCCAAAATCTAATTACATGAAACGTCTACTAAATGGTAAATATGAGTGTGTCTGCATCTTTAATTTACTGCAAGCTTATGAAATAAATTTTAAAAGGGGTTCTATATATTCTTTAAGTTGCTTAACCTTTTATTTTTTCTTTTTCAAACCAAAATTAGAAGAAAAGACTCATGTCTACAACTATTGATTTGGAATATTACGTTAAATTTACCCAACAAAACTTGAAATTTCTTATGTAAAATCTAGATTCAGCTAATAATTAATTATGTGTATAATATTATGGAAAATAATCAGCAAAAACGAAAATGGGAGAAAAAGAATGGTATTTCTTCAGCCTTCGAGATAGGAAGTACAACAGGAGAAAGAACAAATCGAGCAACAAATAGTGGATACTGGAAAACTACTGGCAAAGACAAGGAGATATTCAATAGCTCAACATCAGAATTGGTTGGTATGAAGAAAACATTGGTTTTTTATAGAGGAAGAGCTCCAAGAGGAGAGAAGAGCAATTGGGTAATGCCTGAATATAGGATCCACTCCTATAGAACACAAAAGGTACACTCCATCTTTTTTTTCTTATAGTTTAACTTTTATGCAGCGATAAAGAATTTTTATACTATCAGATCACGTGTAAGATAATTACTAGAGTTTCTGTCCATAATAAATATTGTGAGACCATTAGTTTTAAAATAGTGGACTATAAAATAGATTAAGATAAATATAAAAATCATAAAAGTTCTCTTTACATTGTCAGTGTATATAAGTTAAGTTTTTTTTTTTTTTTAAATTAAGCTTTCATTGATAACAAAGTATATGTACATCAAATTTCATGATAGTAGTGTTGGACTAACTACTATACTAATACAAGAATCTCACTACACTTATACAAAACTGACTATATCATGCAATATCAAAGGCTAAGGAAAATGGTTGAGCTTTTCCAGTCCACTTTGCCATTTCTTCTATTTACTGCCTCTAATATGGATCAATAAAGCAATCTCTCGACAAAGCAAATCCTCTACATATGCAGCACCTTCAAATCGAATATGGTTTCTTGTTGTCCAAATAAGCGCAATTGTAGTTATGAATGCAGCAGCTGTTATCGAACTGTGCCCTTGCCTGCTCTTAGCTATACTGCATACCCAATTGAGCTCAGAATCCCAGCAGCCAATAGGTCGAGAATATCCCAGCCAATTACATATTCTTTTCCATACACTATTAGTGTAATAGCAGCCAAAGAAAAGGTGTTTGAAGTCTTCCACATGTAGCTTGCAAAATGCACATTCCATAGGAACTTGAATGCCCAACACCAGCAGTCTATCCAGTGTAGGAAGGCTATGATGAGCAGCAAGCCAGACAATAAATTTGTGTCTAGGAAGGACATTTCCAATTAATAACAAATTCTTCCATGTAACCTTTATAAAGCAGGGAAGCAGTGATATATAAAGCTTTTGTATGCTAAACTTTTCATGTTTGCATACACTATGCAATCGAACATTAAGATCACCTTGCAACTGAGGGCATTCCAGTATATAGGTCCTGCTTTCCATTATTTTCCTGATCACCCAAGATGCTGTTTTTGGAATGTTGACAGAGGAGAGATTACCTTGCTTAATGTAGAAAGTATGAACCCATCGAACCCATAAGCAGTCTTTTTTTAGCCAAATCCCACAGCATCTTTGTTATGGCAGCTTTGTTCCAAACAGACAAATCTAAGAAGTTAAGTCCTCCAGCAGATATTGGTTTACAAATCTTATCCCAAGCTACCAGTGCTCTCCTGGAAATACTTGCCTTACCAGTCCAAAAAAAGGGTCTACACATAGCTTCAATGATTTTTAGGACTTTTTTAGGCAGAATAAAAATTTGAGCCCAATAAGACTGGATGCCAAACACCACAGCCTTTATCAATTGGCTCCTACCTGCATAAGATAGAAACTTGGCTGACCAACAAGTGATTTTTTCTGTTATCCTCTCAATAAGGGGCAAGTAATGTCGAATGGCCAGTTTCTTAGAATCCAGAGGGATTCCTAAGTATCTAAAGGGAAGGTGTCCTTCAGTGAATCCCAGAATACTAATTAACTGCTCTCTAGTATGATGTTGTATCCCAGCCAAGTAAATAACACTCTTGCTAATATTAGCCTGAAGACCAGAGGCTGCTGAGAACTGAGCAAAAGTGTTATGCAAGATTTGAATAGACATTTCATCAGCTCTACAGAACATAAGCAAGTCATCAGCAAAACATACATGAGAAATATTAAGCTTCCTACACCTAGGATGGAAATTGAAGTTTCCATCCTTATGGAGTTGCTGCAGTAGTCTGTTTAAGTATTCCATGGCCAACACAAAGAGATAAGGTGACATAGGATCCCCTTGTCGAATACCCCTCTTAGCATTGAATGGCTTGGTGAAACCACCATTCATTACTAAGGAATAAGATACAGAAGAAACACAAGCCATAATCCAATGTGTGAACTTTGCTGGGAAGCCCATATCAATAAGAATTTGATGCAAAAATGGCCATTCTAAGGTATCATAAGCCTTTCTCAAATCAACTTTGAGAACACATCTAGGTGAGATACCTTTCCTAGAATACCCCTTAAAAATTTCATGGCTTAACAGAATGTTATCAACAATACATCTCCCCTCAATAAAGGCTGATTGTGCAGGTCCTACTAGATCACCAATGACATCTTTCATTCTTCTAGTAAGTACCTTGGAGATAACTTTATATATTGTAGTGCAACAGGCAATTGGTCTGTAGTCTTTGACAGTAGAGGGTGATCTGACCTTTGGAACAAGAGCTATGGCTGTTGTGTTGATCATATAGGGCATTTCACATGAAGAGAAGAAGACTTTAGTAGCAGAAAGAATGTCATCCTTAACCAGTTCCCAGTTTTTGGTGAAGAACTCTACTGGAATACCATCAACCCCTGGGGCCTTATCTGAAGGCATATCCTTAATTGCTGCAGTAACTTCCTCCATTGATACCTCTCTAATGAGAAGTCTTTGTTGATCAAGAGTAAGACAGTTCCCTTCCTTCATAATCTGAGAATTCACACAAGGAAGTTCAGATGCACATTCTCCCATTAAAGAGTGAAATACCTTCAAGAATTCCTGTTCAACAGATAAAGGATCAGTTAGTTTCATTCCAGCTTCAGTATAGATGGATGCAATGTTGTTTTGCCCTGTTCTAATCTTCCATTGAGCATGAAAGTATTTTGTTTTTGAGTCTCCACATTCAATCCATGTAGCTTTTGACTTCTGCCTCAATACTTTTTCTTCAATATTACTCCATTTCTCCAGCTCCTCACGTGCCTTCCTTTCCTTTTGGATAAGCTCCTGTGTGCAAGGGCTGTTTTGCATCTGAGATTGGATGATATCAAGTTGTTCTCTGGCCTGAATGATATTCTGCCGGTAAGCTGCCATGTATGAATTGATCTCCTTTAATTGTTGTTTTAGACTCTTCAATTTCTGCCAAATCTGCTGGATGGGATTGCCCACATACTCTTGTTTCCATACCTGCTAGACTATGTTAGGGAATTGAGGATGCTCCATTACAACATTATATAATCGAAAAGGTTTAGGATGCAAAGGCTTCTGCATTCCAAATTTAACAAGAATAGGGGAGTGATCAGATATTGAAGGGTTCAAGTAATCTGCTTCCAAGTGTCCAAACTGCTGCAACCACTGATAGTTACCCAGCGCCCAATCAATTTTACTGTATACTTGCTTATTAGACCAGGTGAAATGCCAACCTTTGGCTCTGATGGCAGTCAGTTGGAGATCAGAAATAACTTCTTTGAAATCCTTCACTTCAGCATCAGTCACAATAGATCCAATCCTGTCATCAGAATTGAGTACATTATTAAAATCTCCACTTATCAGCCAAGCAGTTTGGTTAGGGATCTGGAATGATCTAAGGTCACTCCATAGTTGTTTCCTAAGTGAAGCAGTATTATGGCCATATATGACACTTAAATGAAGACTGATCTGACTTCTAGTATCTTCCAATCGACAATGGATAAGCTGATCAGACATATCTAGTATGTGCAATTGGATATGAGTCTTCCAAATCAACCATATTGTCCCATTAGTAGCATTTGAATAATTACACTGCACCATCCAGTTCTTTGCAATCTTCCCTAATATTTTCCTTGATTTAGGCTCCTTAACCCTGGTTTCAAGAATTCCCATGACATCTACTTTATTAATAGCTAAGAAGTTTTTCAACTCATTTTGCTTGTGAGGCTGATTAAGCCCCCTTATATTCCAAGTTACTATGATCATATGGAATGAGGCTCTACCCTGCAAGATGGACTAGGGTCAATTTTGTAGCTACTACTTCCAGTCTCATTCATGATAGCCTTACCATTATTGCCATGGTCAGTCTGCTGTTCACTGTCAACATTAGCAGAATCAGCAATAGTGATTGCATTTTCTGAGCTGACTAAAGGACCAGGTTCAGTATGCATAGTTTGTTGTGGCCTACTTGCAGAAATATCAATCATCATATGAGAGTGCTGCATTAACTGACCCTCTGCAGTGTTAGCAGGGTCCACAAGACTAGGCTGCTCAGCCATAGTCTGCTTTGCAATCCATTCAGTTCTGATGTGTTTCCCCTGCTGATTCCCCTGCTGATTCACTTTTCCTCTTTGCCTTGGAGGTTTGATCTGAGCCTTCTTGCTCTACACAGATTGATCATCCTTATAATACCAGCACTCAAATGCATCATGACCAAATTTGAGACAATGATTACAAAAGGAAGGTTTCCAATCATACTCAATTGTCTGTATCTTAGGGCCATAAGGAGTGTCAATCTCCAATTGATCCGGAAGAGAGTAGGCAGCATCCACTTCAACAAGGACTCTAGCAAACGAAATCTTCTCATAATATGCAATGTATTTGTCTGTATACAGTGGTCTACCAATAGCACTAGCCATCTTACTAAGTACTTCAGTAGACCAGTAACCAACAGGAAGGCCTGGGAATCGAATCCAAATAGGCACAGTACTAAGCACATCACTCTGAAAGTTGAAATCAACTTCCCATGGTCGGAGAACCATTGGCCTATTTCTAAATGAATAGGGACCTGACTGCATGATCAATTCCTTATCTTCAGAGCTACTGAATCTAAAAATACAGTAGCCATCTGCATGCATGAGTACCTGAGGTTTGGTAACAAAATTCCACACATGGGTGACAAAATTTTCCATAGATTGCTCATTAGGTCGATCTCCAATTACGAATCCAATCAATGCATTTTGCCAATAATCCACTTGTGGTTGCAGATCTTCAAAACTAATCTTAACAACTTTTTTCCCCTCTCGCTCAATAGGAGGAACAAATGAGAGTTGTTTGCCCATTTGTGTGTTGCGATTGCCTCGCACCACATCCGCAACTGTTGGCTTCGATTTCTCCTCCTCAATGAGATTCGTGAACTGTAAGCACTTTGCAGCAATAGGTGATACTGCTTCAGTCTCCATCACTGGTTCATCACAAGTAATTGTCTCTGCATGGGTCGTTTCTGTCGATTGAAGTTTCTGAGGCAGAAAACTGCCAAAAGTCAGTGGTTTAAGTTCCTTGACTGTGCCATTCTCTGGTGTAACTAGTTGTGTATCAGAAGGTGGGAGGTTTCGCCAGCGACGAGCCATATTCCGACGTCGAAAGCTGCCTTGCTATCGTGCGCCAGAAGTTCTCACTGTTCTATTGCACTACTAATTTGCGCCGAGAGCACCCCATTTTAAGTTAAGTTTTTTTCCTTCAACAATATTGACAACTTAAACATGTTCGTGCACGTCATCATCTATTTATGTTATGTGCCCTATAGGCTATATGCCTCTTTTGTGCTTCTTTGGTAAAACCGATTAGATAAAAAGATTGTACTAAGCTAGTTAGTTTCTTTTAAATTTATTAATTTATATTAATGTAATTTTGGATCTGATCAAAGGAGAGACTTCTTGAATCCCCTTAAGTTAAAACTTTTAATTAGTTTATCTACTTGAGCCTTACGTTAACTATAAGTACTAGTAGTATTTTAGTTTATCTTCTTGATACTTTCCTTCTAAAGCTCTAGGTATGCATACAATTTCTTAATTCCTTTATATCGTTCTCATTCTCTTTCTTAGAAGGGTAAGGGACGAAAACCATAGAATTTATACTACTTGTTTTTTGAAATTAGCTTATATATACGATAGGATAAAAAACTTATTCTACTTATTACGGACAATTACTTGTAATTACCTATCAAATGAATTAATCGTGTAAAAAAATTCAGTATCACTTCTGGTAAGTAGATCAAATATTGATAATTTAAAGGTCGTAACTAAGAGGAAGAAAATAAATGATAAGAGTATACTTAAACTCACGTATGCTTCAATCTTTCCAATCTATCTGTCATCTAATTAATAACCATGTTTTCAGCTCTAAAATTCTTGCATTATACTCCATATTTTCAGCAAGATGAATGGGTGGTTTGTCGAGTATTCCAAAAAAGTGGAGGCGGCAAAAAGTACCCTTGTAACAATTCAAGCACCAAGTCCTCACAAATTACGCAACCCGATCATACTCATGGCTTCCAATTAGCCATGGGAAGAGGTTACATGAACCCTGCAGAAATTCAAGAATTCAATAGGGTTTTCGGAGGCGGTTCGTCGTCTAACATGAGCTTCCCAGTTCAATCCCAAATGAATTATAATTTAGGTGGAACTACTGGAGGAGGTAATAACTATTTCACTATTTCAGGCTTGAACTTAAATCTTGGTAGTGGTAACACCATATCTCAGCCTACTTTAAGGCCAATGCTGCCACCACAAGTCATGAACCTACAGCAAGATATGATGACAACTGAGGTTGCCTATGGTTCAGATATGAATACTGGAAATAATACTATGAATAAACTCATGGCCGTCGACAATTGTGCTGACTTGGAGAACTATTGGGCTCCTTATTGATCTATTAGGATTTTCATGCTATGTTGCTCAAATCTCCAAAAAAATATTGCTACTCGTGTCACACCTTCACCTTCCAAAAAAATAATACAGATCCAACCAGAGATGTGACAACATTTTTAGAACATAACCTCCAAATAGAAAATTACCTAATAGGACAAGTTTTATTTTAAATTAAGTAGCTACTTTGGCTATATAGATAGATCGATTTTCTTCTAAAGTTATTACTAGTAGTTTTATATATGCAACGTTTTTCTTTTCTTTTTGGGTTCTAACGAAGCCACTAAATACAGTTTGAATGGCTGACTTTATATTTTGTGGCTTTCCTGCTTTTTCTTAATTAGTTTGTGTAGAAAAGAAAACAATGGAAATGGAAGGAAAGGGAAACTTGTAGCTTACTCTTAGCACAAAATTAAGAGGAATCATCTCGCCCTCTTTCCATTTCTTTCAAGTACTTCATCTAAACGGCAATAAGATATTTGTTATAGGAAATAAATTCACCATATGATATTCTAAGAAAGACCAGAGGGGTTGCTCTAATGGTAAGCAACCCCACTTCCAACCGAAAGGTTGATAGAAATTTTTTTTTCTTTTTTTCTGTTACGGATTGGATTGCTCTAGGAGTACTGAACCTAGTTGACGTTTTCCAAAAAAAAGAACCCACCTCTGTTGGTTTAACAAGTGAAGAATATAAGTAACAATTTGCATGCATGTCATCAGAAGCGGAGCCAGGATTTCAAGTTATGGGTTCGAAATTCTATTCGTTTAAAGTTAATGGATATATATATACCTATTCAATAAAAATTTTAAGATACATATAGGGTTCGAACCAAAGCTACTAGATTCAGCCGAATCCGTTCCGGTCACTCTAGCTCCGCCCCTGCATGTCATCTTATATCTGTGCTTCCAGTGGACTAACACGTTCATAGTACAAAAACCAGAAGACTCCGCTAGGTATCATAGGACATGGCTTTCCATATGCAGGTATCATTAGCCTCCTTGTGACAACTGAAAGTGATATAGAGACGTAGATCTCAAAATTTTAAATGATCAAGTTAAATCTTAAATTCAAAACACTACAATTCTCTTGATATCCTAAGAGTCTGTTAGGATTTCTTGAAGGCTATTCTACCCTAGTCCCTAATGCACACATATATAAAGGGATGCATATCCCCTTGAAGAGGCGTCTAAAAAATCCCATAAATTTTGGGATAATCACAAAGGAATCAAGACATAAAATAATATCATGATCAATAAATGTTCTTAATAATCAAGTACTTCAAGAAAAATATCTATATAATGATCAACTTTCATTGAGATTAATCCAGAGAGGCCTGTACCTATATCATCTTACGTTCGAGAATAAATTTTTCTCTGCATAAATTTGTTGCAAACAACAGAGACGGTGTAAAACATTCTTTGTTCCATATGGCCAAGTGTAACTCTAGTGGATAATTCGATTTATATACGCAATTTGATCCCTGCATAATAGCAACTCTTTGATGGCAAAATCTCATGTTATAGTAGAGCCTTTATACTGCTAGCTACACACCACAATCTCTTGCCATAAAAATGGTTGCATGTGTGAGCACAAACTATGAGAAATCCATCAATCTGCATGTGATGTGTCAAGTGTGAATACATAATTGTCTTTCAGTCCATAGCTTGATACGCATAAGGTCATGGAATACACATTATGAGCTACAACAATAGTAAAAAAATGCATACCATGCCAAGATTGTTTGAATTTCGGAGACTTGCTCCATTACACCCCCCCCCCCCCCCCCCCCCCAAAAAAAAAAAAAAAAAACATACTTCCGTTCCCAGTATTCTCTATGGCAAAGGCACTCAAGTGCACTTGAAATCTTATGGCCTATATCTTATATTAAGACGAAGTCACCACCCCGCCTGCTTATTGAGGTGTGCAGATTGGACCAAACTTAGCACACGACAAAAGATAGCAGTAACAATAATAACAGACATGCTTGGTCTCATGTTCTCTCGAACAAGTTCCCTTTAGACAAAGGGATCAGAATAAGGAAAACGTATGAATCGCAAACATCCTCCACCCTTGGTGCTTAAATATTAGCCAAAGGTTGAAGTAATTCCGTGTTGTCACATAGAGGGTCCTTTTTACCCAAATAAAGACATCTCATAAAAACATGATTAGAAAAGATTAAACAAAAATAACCTCTTATCAATTATGAATATGGAGATCTTAATACAACTAAGACAAGATCTCTGTATTTAATAAATAATACAACTAAGTCAATATATTAACTTTGATGTGGAAAGAGTGACCCCAGTTTCTAACGTAACAGCACGCTGGAGAGATCATAGTACGCAACACCGACATTAACCAATGTAAAAGCTGCGATACACCAACAAAAAATTATCAAACCTGCTCTTCTGTATCCCCAATTTATGCTTTATGCACATCATGAAAAACCTACGGCAAGAAACTTCAAAAACATATAGATTCTGCATGATGACTCGACACTTCAAACACCCAGCGACAGAATGACAACCAACCTGCAAAAATGAGACAACCAAAATATCAGAAGCCAAGCAGTGGACAACACAATAATCATGCGTTTAGACGCATATCCTTTTTCGCCACACACAGAAATAAAGATTGGTTGACAGGTAATATCAGGAAGGCTTTTGGTTTTTACTGCGTTATTAAGACACATAAGTTCAACAGGAAATTGTTCCATATCTTCAGGGAATACGTGTTGTCAATTATATGTGGGTAAATCTGGGGTGAACTTTTCTAGCCAGATAAACTTGAGGCCGTGTTACTTCAGATTTTAGGCAGACAGCAGACTAACCATACACAACATCCTTCTTCCTTCATGCGAACCACGGGAGAGCAGGAAGGAGCAAAGCTCATTTTCCTTTCATGGTAAAGCTTCCAAAATAGAAAACTCTCCACGGTCTCTTCTGTTTCTTTCTGTTGCAAGGCATCAGCAATTACCCATGGTCCATTAACATGAATACATTGAGACGGAGTCCTCATTTATGTTTTTGCACAAACTTTATGAGCAAGTTGGCCCTCTCAAAAACTTATATTTTCACCTCTCCTTCATCACTCATCTTTTTGGCGTTTTATCTTGCCGGCAAGGAGAGTGACTTGATTTTGGTCTCTATCAGTTATTAAATATGTTTGCAAAAGTCATCTTATCGCAGCAAAAGAACATGCAGGCAGCATATGCCAAGGAGATTCAGAATATTTCTTAGAGAGGCAACCTAAAAAACATGCTATACTACTACCATTAACCTTTAATCTGAAACCTGAAAGTGTAAATCTGATTCACCGAGACACATGGAAAATAGGAGTATAAATGTGATGCAAGATATCAATGCATCCATAAACTAATTCAATGTGATACCTGTGACCATAAAGTGCTTGATTTCTGATGAAAGCTCTTGGCTACTTGTCTGCATGTACCCTCTTGACCTTACGACGTGAATGGTGTGCATGACCATTTCGCCTGGGTTTCTTCGCCTTTGTGCTGTAATAGATAATCAAAAGACAAGCAATTCTGAGCCTCATTAAAAGAGAACACCTGCAGAAACTTTTATATAGAAAGTAGATCACTGCCAATTTGCAAACAAGGGAGCAAAATAAACTGTGCTAACCAGAAAATGGCAGACAAAAGTTTGAACAGTATTATAACGGGCAGAGCCAACACTGCTGAGGCCTACATCATCCAAATCAGCAAAAACTTCAAGTATGAGATCATCAAATTCAATCAAAAAGAGAGGAGATGGCAAGACCATAGAGTAGGAATAAAAGATACATACAGCAAACCAGACAAACTCCTTTGTTGCAAGAGGTCTTGTAAGCTCATGTTTCTTCAGTGTTTCGTCCACTGTGTCTTGCAGCTTCAAATGGCATGAAACATTGATTTAGAATTGATGGACCAAGATGATTCAAATGCTATAAGCAGCATAGGCATACTAGCAAAGAGCAGCATAGGCATAATAGCAAAGACATTTGCTACTTCATAGATTCTTCCACCGGATCATTCAACTCGTAAAGATCAGAATCTTCTAGTCAATTTACATTCTTCTTTATCATCTTAAAAGGTAAAGAGAATCCAACACGACCAGCAAAAGAAAAATGACCATCATTTGCAAAGCTAAACCACAAAGAATCAGAACTTGGAAACTGTTGGGAATACACACCGGTAACTCAACCACTCTTCATCCACTGATTCCCAATACATTTCCCCAAGTTAATTTGGTTAATTTAATAGCTAAAGCAAAATCATTCTTTATAACAGGACTCTTCCACAGTAAGAATACAGATGCAGCAGAAGACAGGCAGGGAATGCAACTTATAGAACAGGATCTTTTTTTTTTTTTTTGGAGAATTGATTTCACAGGGATTATTGAAGCTTGAATACACGATTAACTGACACATTAGTAAAATTACTGGAAAAGTTTACAAAGAGACTGACTGTATATCTTAATCCCAAATACACCTCTGTAAGATCTGAATATTCAGGGACTATCATATCAATTTATTTTCTCACACCTGATGATGGTATACTGTTGCAGACTCGAGGAACTTTCCATAATGATGAACTGCCACATCTGTGTAGGGCTTTACAGCAATACGGATTTTTTCCACATGAGGTTTTGTAGCAGTGGCAACCTGATCAATGTATGGCTTGCTGAATTTCTTAAGTTCCTGCAAAAATTATGCTTTTGTCACATTACATACAAATAAAGCCGGGAAAACATGTAGCAATTGGCAAGAACATGAAACTATATTTTTTATTCTACCTACTCATGAGAGGTTAAAAATTACTGTTCCTTTAAATGTACTGAATTAGGGATGTCACCTGAACATGGGGTTCTGCTACTTCCTGAACTTTGACAATATGAGGAGTTATGGCACCTTTAGATGTTTCATAAATTTCAAATGTTTTGGTCTTTAGCAATTCCGCATGCGGCTTGAGGTTAGTGGTGATTACCACCCATTGTTCCTTCACAGCTGGCATCCATTTCTACAAACAGTAGCACGAGAAAATTACTAAGATCCTCTATCTTGATCTCAAATACAACAGGAAAACTAGCTTAAGGGACATAATAAATATTTGCAATTAGACAATTGTATCTACATCTGAAAAAGTAACGAAGAGTCTACCCCGTAGCTTGTCTTTATTCTTGATTTTTCTTCTCCAGAATGTCAGATGACCATATGCCATTTAGCAGATGAGAACTCACCTCTTTGGAAGAATTTAAAGATACTCTACCGTTTTTCCAATGTAAGGTACCACTTATTGCTTTGTTAACAAGAAATCTCAAACTAGTCTAGCTTTATTGTCCAAGTACTTAATTCCATGATGCGGTGAGTATGAGTTTAGGTAACAAAATGTCATCATACGAACACCTATTAAGGTTTTTTGTTGGTCAATTATCTCAGCACACGAGATCAGAATTCACAGGAAGAAACAACAAGATTCTATAACTTCTTTATTAATTCTTCAAGACCAGAAACTCCCAGATGCATCTAGTTCTATCTTCGTCCGTATTTGCTGCAACTTGATAAGTAGACATCTAAATTAATCATGTCCACCTATTGTAGATTACTTCTCTATATATTAAATACATGGGATGATGGGAAATAGATAAGGAAAAGTGACATGACCACACAAAAGGAAGTCACTGCTCTATCTTCTTTTCAATTTCTGCGACACAAACCATCTTGGGACATTCCAAAATATTCGACATCGTGCTATTTCTGTCCAACTTTACAAACTTCCAAGAATAAGTCCATAAAATTAATCAACTTTCAAAATTTAAAATGATTTGTAATTTATCAAACTAACTCTTTCAACCACTATTTATTATTCCTTCCCCCCCCCCCCCACACACACACACACATATATATATATATATATATATATATATATATATATATATATATATATGTCAAAATGAATATCTTAAACTAAGTGCCCAATCAATGCCATCATATAAAATTGTGTGAATTCTTATCTGGAAGGTCATGGAAATATAGAAACTAGAATAAATGAAGCAATAATAAGGCAATAAAAAATCAGATACTAAATGATGCAAAGCTGACTTACTGTTTTGACTGTTTCTACATGTGGCGCAGCCCATACCTCAGCTTGGGCCTTCTTCTCAACTGCCTAAGAAGCACATAAAAATGGTAAACAGGATAGAGTAGTAGATCAATCAAGCATCATCGTATAGTTGATAGTTTAAAAGGATATCCAATAGCAACAAGCGTATACCTTCTGTATCATTATGTCCATGGCGGGTTTCCCATGCTCCTGCCAATGCTTCTCCAAAAGAGACTGAAATTTACAGCATAATCAGCACTCCATTTACAATAGTGTTCAGACAACTTTTACGCTCAAAATACCTGGTAGTGACTGCAACGAACTGCCAGCCAACGTGGAAGCCATGCCCCGTGCACCTGAGTTCAAAGAAAGGAAAGAAAGAAGTTAGCATTTATACATAATGATTCATCATCTACACCATAACAAGGCTGGAAAAGGGGAAAAAACAAGGAAGCAACAGCAAACAAAATAAGCATTAGTATTTTCCTATCTAAACATATAAGCATTAGTATTATAAAACACAAGCTGATGTTACTGTCTTTCCTTGCAAGACTTAAGTTGACATAAAAAAAAGTATCATACCAAATGAATAATGCAGAATGCAACATTGATCCCTTTTCTACTTTATGCTACTTGCCATGCAAGGTGCAGGAAGCATACTCTTCCACATGAAACAGACACTCACATTCAAAAAGATTCACAACTAAATCGCCATACGTCACCACTAATCAGACAACTTCCACATACTAGAACTCCAAAACCAAGCAAGACGAAAAACAGAATGGGGAGTCGGGGACCACAAAAACCACCTTTTCCTCCTTATATTGCAGTTGTAGACAAGCTCATGATAACCCGCAAAATTTGAAAAATTTTAGCTACATTTCATATTACAAATTTTTTTCGCATGCTAACCATATATCAACAGAATCCAAAGACATTTCTACCAGCTACCAATGATTTAAACAAAAGAAGACCATATTTTATTATACCACCTAAAAGAAAGGGCAGACAAGTTGTAAAACTTTAGAGATGCCATCTACCAATATATGCAGGACGGACTACAGTTTTTTCCTCACCCGAAAAATTCATTTACAGGTTGAAAATAGACAACCACCAAACAAGACAGCAGCCACACATTTACAGCATCCACATTCCTGCAAACACCAAAAGAAACCCACATCTCCCTCAGGAATACCTGTCTCTTCGACCTGTTTGCCTTGTGTATTTATGATTGTTGTCATCCTTCCATTGTTTTTCATAAGCAAATATCACCCACTTACATGACGTCCATCATCCTTTATAACAGAAATGGTTCAGACCACATCTATCAACATATTTCTTTTCCCTTTTAGCCGCCAATAGTAAAAACAATGCAGCATGAAAACCACCAGCTAAAGATCAGCATCACCTCCGCACCACTACCCCTAACTACTAAGATTACCCACCATCCTGCTGTCCATAAAACTACTGATATCCCCAGTTCCGACATACAAGGCTGATACAAAAAGCTAACCCATAAAACTGGCATATCAAACTCGTAACATAGCATGAATGGTAGGTCAAGGCACCAGGATACTAGAAAGGAATCATTGACATGGATCACAGGATTCCTCAGCTAGCTGAGAATTGAGATGGAACCTCCTATTTTCAATAGAAATTATAGTCCCGAATTCACATGATAAATAAAGGGAGTTAGAACATCTACCTCCATCAGCTCCTTCGTCTTTGATGTGGCTTCAAACCTTGCTCTAATCATTTCCTCCTGAAAAGCAAAATTGAGAGGCTTTAGAAATTGTTATCCACCACACAAGTGTCACAACTTTTGAGCTGTTTTCTATCATCAAGAACACCTCAGCAAGTTGAAGAGCTCGTTCAGTTTTTTGCAGTTTCTTCTTCTGTTCATCAATGGTCTTTTGGAGCTGCATAAACCAAATAGAAACAAAATCACTTCGTATTGTTGGGCTGAAATATTGCACGTAGCCACCAAAACTTAATTGGACCAGCAGCATGAGCTAACAAATCTTTGTAGATATCACAAGAAGAAGTCATGGCAATTTAAAGTTTGTTTAGTAGCAGAATGAAATAAATTTGTGTAATTAAAAAGACAGCTTAAATTCCTGCAATACTTCCATCATTTATATAGGCTTCACAGTATCTTCAAGAACACAGTCATCACGGCTTACTCCTGTATAAAATTCTCATGTGACATCATCTCAAGGTACGAGAGGAGAAGAGCGGTTTTTTTAACGAAAGGAGATAAGGGATCTGTCTTTTTAACAAGGTTTGGCTCCCATCAAAGTTAACATATGCGCTGCCAGTCTGCCACACACTTGACTAACAGCAAATAACTATAACTGAAACAACCGAGGCTTCCAATTAAAGATAAGTACAACAATTTGTTAGCTTTCTGTTCTTTCACACCACCCTTTCTCATTTCCAACATTCTTTTATTTGTCGGACCAACCAGAATGATCTGACTGCTCTCCCAGCTTCTTCTTGTCCAAACTATAAAAAAGTACAACCCAGTATAATCCCACTTAGTGGGGTCTGGGGAGGGAAGTATGTATGCAGACCTTACCCCTACCCTGGGGTAGAGAGGCTGTTTCCAAATAGACCCCCGGCATCCTTCCCTCCAAGAACTTCCCACCTTTGCTCTTGGGGAGACTCGAACTCACAACCTCTTGGTTGGAAGTGGGGGTTGCTTACCATCAGAGCAAGTCTACTATATCCACAGTCTCTTGAGGAGGCAAACATTCTACTGGATAGACTCTCTAAATAGCTAATTTTTGGACTCAATTAATTACAGCAATGCAACTACAGCATCTTGTTTATCCTCTTATATGACAACATGAAGGTGTTCCCTGAGGCACCCATTCATATCCTATGATACATAGGCTTCATTTATTCAGCATTTTGATAATGTTGACTCCTTATTTACCTCTTCTTCACAAATTATTCACATTCCTTGCTATAAAGATTTAGATCCTATCAAACTTCGGGAATCCTTTCGTGGTTATGAGCCCTTTTGACAAAACGATCTCTGCTTATAAAAGTCAGAGCTCTGCAGCCACTTTCACCTTTCTTTTTTTTTCCTTTCTATGTTTCAGCTAACTTTTTAAGTCCTTCGTCCATCTTTCCTATGAGCTCCACTATAGGTGTAAATTGATCTAGCAGGAAAGCATTTAGAAGTTGTTTCTTTTTCGTACTTTTCTGTTTGTTGCAGTGATTGAACAATGTTGGATAGCTGTCATAATATCTCTAGAATGATGCGCAGGACAACAGCTATGACCAAGAACCAGAATAACATACATCAAACTGCTTTTTCTAATACTATTGAGTTACTTGGCTCCAGGCGCTCGACTAAAACGAAACTCTCATTAGAATGACAAGCAAAATGTAATCCATGGATCATTTTAAAAAAATTATAAAAAAAGAAAGGGATAATGCAGCTCACCGTAATATGGTTACTATTTTTTCCTTTTTATCTTGTTAATGCATAAAGGACCTCCTAACTGACAAGGCAATAAATGAAAGTTTCTTTATGCATTGTTGTTGAAACTTCTGTAGTAAAATTCCAATTGTTAAAATATCTACAGTAGCGACTAACAAAGACAAAGAAAACAAAACTTACAAAGAAAAGCAAAACGAAAGCAAATGAGCTACTTATTCTTTCATAGAAAAGATAAAGCAGATCCAGAGCATACCTTGTCAACCGTCAATTTTAACTCAGTGACTTTTTTCTCGGTTTCACCTTTATGGGCTTCAAAGTTTTTTTTCTCCTTATTCTTCATTTCAATTTCCTCTTTTAGTCTCTCAACTTGATTTTCAAGCTGATCAGCTCGTGCACGCGCCTTTCCAACTTGCTCCTCAGCCTCTAGTGTTCCCTTATTCTAGATAAAACAATACAACTTAAGAGGTTACAAACTACATCAACATTGTTGAGACATTTTCATCAAACTAAAAGTGCATACAAAGCCAACTTGCTAATTTGAGAGACTCACCTGTAGAGAAGCCAATTCAGTTGACAATGACTTAATCCTCTCTGACTTCTCTTTTATTATCTTCTCGTTGTCAGCAATCACCTCATCCTTTCCTTTCAGTGCCCGCACAGTCTCCTCAATGTTTGATTCTTGAAGAAAAAAAACCCCATTAGAAAGAAAGAGAGACGACTCGCAATCACTATTTTGTACTTTTATTTAAAATAAAATAAATGGGAGCACCCATCCAAAACTGTTGCAGAATTATGTCACAGCAAGAGAGAAAACTATATGAAATTTAACAGCCTCAGTAATTGACGCCAACAAAGCACAAAGTATGACAACTGCGGAATAGGTCCCGAATGTATTATCCTGTCTCAAAATTTTATGGGTATGTGAGAGTTATTTTTGGTTGTGAATATTCCAAATTCGCTCTGCTCTTTTGCAGATTACTCTAAGATTTGTACAGTTCACAACAGAGAAAGGCACTAAAATATTATCTCTAAATTTTCTGCGGCTCCCTAAACTGTATCTCTCTATCTCTGGAACATTGTTTCTCTATCAAACCAAAAGGTCACCATTTTTTTATAGGTCCAAGAACATAGGTGGCGTCTTTTATTGTGCTTCAAATGTACAAAGTTATCAAAACAACTATGTTCGTCTTTGGATTGGCCCTTCTATTGAGACTTCAAGATAAATCTTGGGAGTTACAGAAATCTAACAAATTGGAGTCCGCAGCTTCCTATAGCAAAATTTAAGGGGCCTGTTTCTTTAACAAATTCACTTGCAAATAACAATACTTCAATTGCAAGTGGAAGTTTGTTTCACAAGCTTTCAAAAGAATTTGGACTTCAATTTGAGACAAGAGGGGTTGCTCTGATGGTAAGCAACCCCTACTTCCAACCGAGAGGTTGTGAGTTCGGGTCTCCCCAAGAGCAAGGTGGGAAGTTCTTGGAGGGAAGGATGCCGGGATCTATTTGGAAACAGTCTCTCTACCCAAGGGTAGGGGTAAGGTCTGCGTACATACTACCCTCCCCGCGTACATACTACCCTCCCCGGACCCCACTAAGTGGGATTATACTGGGTTGTTGTTGTTGTTGTATGAAAAAGGCTTTAGACAAGAGGAGTTGCTCTGATGGTAAGCAACCCCCACTTCCAACCGAGAGGTTGTTAGTTCGAGTCTCCCAAGAGCAAGAGCAAGGTGGGAAGTTCTTGGAGGGAAGAATGCCGGGGGTCTATTTGGAAACAGTCTCTCTACCCCAGGGTAGGGTAAGGTCTGCGTACATACTACGCTCCCCAGAAACCACTAAGTGGGATTATATTGGGTTGTTGTTGTTGTTGGACTTCAATTTGAAATATTGAAGCCAATTTCACAAGTAGAGAATTTCAACTTCATATTATTTCACACTGCGTGGATTGAATGTGTATCTTGACCTTAAATAAGTTTTCTCAACATCAACTCACAAATCTTCAACTTTCACAAACTTTTCCCCCCAAAAAAACTACAACTATCAATATACAACTTCAACTTCCACAAACTTCTTTTCAACTTCAGTTCAAATAATTACTCCACTTCCATGAACTTCTATTCAACTTCAGTTCAAATAATTACTTTTTCAACTTCACTCAGACTTTTACCAAACGCATACTAAAGTACTTACAAGTAGCACCCTGCATAAGAAGAAGGCAACAAACGGAAATGTCCAACTTAAGTTCATTTAAAATATATCGATGTTCATAGACTCTCAGTCACGCTCTATTTAAAATGTTCGTCACTTTAAGATGGGTGTATGTGTGTTGAGGGGGAGGGGGGCATAAATCACAGAGCCACGGGAAATGAAGCCAAAACATGCATAGTTCAACCCACTGATACATAGCCTCAAAGAAACACCAAAAAAAACAGAAGCTAAAAAAACTGATAAACCTCAAGCAGTAAGCAATAGACAATCCTCATTTTATCCTCGCATGTTACATCGGCTGATTTTTACATTCATGTTCCTCTATCCTCCAAAATAAAGAAAGACAATGAAAAAGAAAGAACATAGTAATAGCTTACAGCATTAGTTTCTATTTGACATACTCATTACTACACCCTATTTGAACAATACAGATAACTTATCACAAGTCAACAGAATAATCTATCACAACACTCACCTAAAATCTCTTCCTTTTTAGAAGTCAAGCTCATCAATGTAAGAAATCCAAAAAGTTAAGAGCTTCAAAAAACTCAGAACTATTAGCTCATCAAATTAACCTCATAATAAATCTACCCCTCTACATCTAATCTTCTAGCCAAGTAAACAAGACCACAATCCAGAGACTACACTCTCCAAAACATCAACTTAGCCATTTCTACTACCGCTGTTGAACATTATAAGCAATACAACAAAACACTGTTCATTGTTTCATCCTGTAATAATGTTCTACTCATAAAACCTTTTTTTCTTCACAATTCCAGCTCATTAATAACAAATTTTAAATACGATAACACCTTTAAGACCAGAACATGAAAACTCACAAAACCAATTATAAATTTTCCAAGAAAAAGGGGGGAAAGTCAGAACTAACCTAAAGATCGGATCTTGGACTTAAGAAGGTCCAATTCTTGAGAAGTGGGTTCAACATCCGATCTAACCACTTCAACTTCATCATCCAACGATGACCCAGCATCAGCTTTGACATAAGGAACAATGAGAGCAAGAAAAACGAAGAAAATAAACAAGACCCTCCGAGAAGATGCCATGTTGGAATCCAAAGCCTGAGAAAAACTAAGGCTCTGGTGATCTAATAAAAGGGTTTTTCTACTGCCCCAGCTAGATATGTTTTGTGGGTATGTTTTTCCTGTTTTCGGACTTTCCAAGAAGAGTACCTTAAAAGGCTTCAAGTGAAAAAATATATCAAAGGGGTTCTTGATGAAGTAGCAGTGTGTGCATTAATGGTGGGGGGTGGGGGAATACGAGGCGGCGGTGTGTGGGTAGTTGGCTTTTTCTTGTTCAAATCTCCAATATTGCACGTGTCTGGTTATGGTGGAATCTATAGACCCCATGAACCTTTAACCATGTCACACTTGGCTTTCATCGATTTAAGGTACATGTGATGAAGAATAATGTACAATTTGTAGTATGTACCGGCATGCTAGTTCAAGTAGTGAAGCACAATGTACAATATACTCGGGCCGAATAAACACACCACCCCCTAATTTGCCAAAAAAAAATTATTATGCATCCATGACCGGAAAAAGTATAGCTGACCAGCGGGTGGGCCGGGCCGGTTACGGGTCCGGATTTTTTGACCCGTCCGGGTCCGGGCCGGTCCGGTCCGGGTTCAATTGGGGGCGGGTTGAATTGGGCCGGGTTCGATCCGGTCCGGGTCGGGCCGGACCGGGTTTTACTTTTTTTTTTTTTTTTTTGTATTTCGTATAGTTTAAATATTAAGTTATATTAATACTTTGTAATAATTGAATGAACACAACAAAAGATGGGAAAAAATTGCACTTATTGCAAGTGCTACTTTATTTCTTAAATTGAAAATTTCAAATTGAAAAACTAAAATGTATCATAACTAGTTTACAATTTACAATTTTACATCAAATGGCTTGCATTGCAATAGCAAGTTCTTCCATATTAATATGAACCTCTGGACCTTCTTCTGGAGTGTTAAATTCGGATGGGTTTCCGTGCGTTAAGATATCTCCAAGTTCTTCGTCTTCCGGGCTATCCAGATCTTCCTTTCCTTGATTTCTTCTTTCAGATCTTATCCAATCTCTTAGACACACTAAGACTTCCAAAGCATTGCTTCCCAATGAGTGCCGCGTGTCTCCAAGTTGTTGTCTTGCTTGGCTAAATGCACTCTCGGATGCAACAGTGGAAATTGGGACATTCAGGACATCCCGCGCCATAGCGTAAAGAACGGGAAATTGCTTTGAATTTTCCTGCCACCAGCCTAACGGTGAAAATTCCTTGGTGCGAGGCTCCTTTTGCTTCTGCAAGTAAAATTGCAATTCATCTATATTCCTGCTACTAGATTGAGTGTTAGCAAAAGTTGAAAAAATATTAAAACTATCAAACCCTTCATCATCATCTCCGACTACATTAGAAGTGCTACATTCCATAGTGGGATTTGCAGCAGATGATGCACGAGCAATATCACATTGAGTTGCATAATAAGTATATAGATATTGTAAGTGTTCATTTAGTTGGTTCATAGATTCATACAAATTTGGGCTTTCAGTGGGCCCAATCTCCATATAATTGTATAAAGCATTCATTAATTGTTGACAATCAGACATTTTAATTGAAGGATTTAAAACTGCACCAATTAAGTAAATAGGAGGAATTGGAAAGAAATATTTTTTAAATTTTGCTTGCATACTTGCAATAGCATCCGTATATCTATCGTTCTTCTTAAATTCAAATAGTAGCAAAGAAATTTCAGCTATATGTACTAAAGCCAAAGTAATAGTTGGGTAATATGCCCCAGAAAACACAACAGTAGCAGTATAAAACTTATGTAAAAATTTAATGACATCACTAATGACCTCCCAGGTATCACCGGTTAACATACGACTAGGATTAGTACAATGTGCATTAGCAACTTCTGTTATTGGAAATCTATATTTGTAGCAACATTTTAAAAATATATACGTATAGTTCCATCTAGTAACTACTTCGTCGGGCATGAATCTAGGTCTAAGGTTATATTGTTGACACTTGTTCTTAAATTCTCTTATTCTAGATTGTCTATTATTTCCCTGAATTACTCCAACAGCTCTTCTAACTAGAGTAATCTCATGTAAAAATAAATCTAGCCCACTTTTAACAATTAAATTGTATACATGACATGCACATCTAACATGAAAAATATCATCAAGAGGTGGATGTAAATTCAATTTTAAAATTGAAACTGCAGCATTGTTGTTTGAAGCATTATCAAAAGACATACACAAAACTTTTTGGTTTAGATTATAAAATTCGACAACTTCAACAATTGTAGTACTAATAAATGTTGCAGTATGACTCTGATCTTCATCATATTTAAAAGCAATTATACGTTTTTGCATACAAGTATTGTCATCTATCCAATGACATGTAATTGTTAAATAATCATTTCCATTTACAGCATGGCCAATATCAGAAGTTAGACATACTCTAGAAGGAAGGTGACTAAACAAATAACGTATGTACGTTTGATATTGGCCGTGAAGTCTAAAGATGTCAGATCTACAGGTACTTCTAGGGATACCTTTAAACATAGGGTTGTATATCCTTTGAATATACGTAACAAGATAAGAGGAAGAAGCAAAAGAAAAAGGTAGACAACCCAAAGCAATCATTTTCGCTAATTCCTCTCGATCCCTCATTTTATCATATTTTCGCAGACCTCCAGCAGTAGTGTTAGGTGTTGTTTCACTTCCATCCCCATTATTTCCCCATTCTATAGGATGATCCTTTTGCATATGTCTAATAAGTGTGCCAGTCCCCCCTAAATTACCTCCGGTCAAATGTTGATACGTGTCGTTACAAAGTCTGCACTTAACTCTATCACTATCTTCTATCTCATCAAAAAATTTCCAAACAGCACTTCTTTTTCTACGATTAGATTTAGATTTTGGAGCGACTGGTGGTCTTCTACCCCTTGTTGCACTAGTAACTCCAACTCCAACACTACCAACATTTGCACTAGTAGGTGTAGATGGTATCTCATCTTCTATTCCAATTTCGTTATCTTCTATTCCGAAATCTTGGTGTAATTGTTCATAATCAATATTTACATCTTGCAAATTAGGCGATGATTCAGAAACATGTGTTATTGGTTCATTATTACTATTACTACCAGAAGCTATAGGACTTTTTTTACTACTTCCACTTCCACTTCCACTCCTACCAGTAACTTTTCTACACGCTCTTTTAGCAGCATTCAACATATTGGAAAATTTAATATATAAGCTAAACTAAAATCAAATATGCAATTAAAATATTAAATAAGAGAAAGAGTTGGAGAGAGTGCACCGAATTCGACAATAAATTGAGCACTTGAACAGGTGAACTTCAAGAATGTTGAACACTTGAACTTCAAGAATCAAGCTTCGAATGCCGAATTGCCGATTTCCAAATAAGAAATTACGATAAATTTAATTCGGGAAAATAAAGACAATAAAATTATGAAAGTAGAATATGAATTCTTGAATTGAGAGAGAGATAGATAATTTGAGAATTGAGAGAGAGATAGATAATTTTGAGTGAGGAAATGAAGAAGAGGGGGAGGGTATTTATAGATTTTTAGAAGGGTTATTAATGTAATTAAATAAAAACTAAAAAAAATCAAAAAATGGCCAAATTTGCAAAATTTACCCGTTGGCCAACGGATCTGGTCTTCTGGACCGTTGCCAACGGGCAAGTGGGCCCCACAAGTATAAAAAAAATTTTTTTTTTAAAAAAAAAAAAAAATTTGACCGTTAAAACCGGTCCGGGCCGGTCCGGGTTGGCCGGTTCGCCCGGTAATTCGCTTCCCGGGCCGGTCCGGTCCGGGTTATTTGCCCGGTAAGGCTGTCCGTCCAAACCCCCTTCCCCCCCCCAACCCAGCCCGGCCCCCCCCGCCCTTAACCGGTCCGGTCCGGGCCGGTTTTGACCGGGCCGGTCCGTGCCGGTCCCGGGTCAACCCGGCCCGGTTGACACCCCTAGGAAAAAGCGCTTGAGAGTTGTATCCTCAATCATTCTAACAACTCCGTATACCCGTGCAGATCCTTTGCTCGAAACCATCTTCGATGACACCCTTCTCAAATCATAGTTAATCCACAAGCATATTCTAATTTAGGAACTATAACAACATAGTCTCATATGATTTAATCGTTGATGATAAATGATAGTAGACTATAATTACATATTTTAATTACTTATTGTATTTTAATTTATTGTAGTTTAATTGAGTTTGAGCTTTAATCGTTAGTGTTTGCATTAATTGTGAGTTGTATACCTTGTAGAAGTGATTGCGAGCTATGTAGATATTATGGAACAAAATTGAGCTATTTGGAGCTTTGAAGTCTGAATAGAAGGCCAAGAGAGTAAGTTGGGGCCGCGTTCGGGGGTCGAGAACCAAAAATGAACTTCGAAAACGAAACAAAAAGGTTCACTGAGAAAAGTCCACAGTCATGACGTGTGGGGTGGCACATGACACGCCGCGTCTACCCATTGTTGCTGCTAGTTGATTTTGCACGCTCTCTCATTAAGTCCACTACTACCCCGCCTGGTGCGTCGCTCCATGCGGCGCACTTGTGTAATTTTTACAGAGTTATTATTCCAGTTCATGCAAGAAAAGGTATTTTCATATGGGCGCAACCTTACTTAGTATAAATACATGTAAAAACATTATTTGAAGGACTTTTGACATTACCTTAGACATGAGGAGACTATTTTGGAAAGGGGAAGACGTTGGGAACATTCATTGGAGGAGAAAATCATCGAGTTCTTCATTCTTTCATCTTTTCTTTGTAATTTGTTTATGCAAAATACTTGAAAAGTTGTTACTACGAACATGAGTGGATAAACACTTTAGTTTCTAGGGTTGTGGTTAATTACATCTTCGTTAATTCGGATTATCATCTTGTGCTTGTTTCTTTAATTCTAGTTTTAACATATGAATTGTGGTAGCTACCAATTCACCCTACTATCTATGTTATGCTTGGAAAGCCATGTTTATATTAGAGTAGAATTAAAGAGAGCTTATTTCTGAACCCGTGGCTCGGGGAAAGATTTCGTGGTTAGGATAAAAATATACAGTCTTACTTAGTTGAATATCATATTATATTCGTTCATGATAGACTCAATGCCATCGGAATATAGGATTGATATATTGTGGAAGCAAGTAGTATTGTGGGAACATGCTATTCATATAAACGATCCGGTTAATTAGCAATCATAGATAATCTGGATTAACGGGTGTGATTATTGAACTTAATCCTTGATAAACCAACCAAAACCTTGGAATTTTTATTTGCTCTAGATTAAATCTCATTATACTCATTTGCATTCTTGATAAAATTAGTTATTACTTATTTAATCTTCACAATAATAGATTAGTAAAAAAAACACCACTCTCGATTATCTTGGACAGTTAATTGATTTTTGTTTGCTTAGTTGATGATTGATTTAAGTCTCTCTGGGTTCGACATCCGACTTTCGAGTCACTTTATTACTTGATGGCCACATATACTTGCATGTATTTGGGGAACAAACAAGTTTTTAGCATCATTGTCGGGGACTTAAATATTGATTATTTATTTAAGCTAAGATTTTATTCGTTATTTCTTCAAGTTTTTATTTTTAGTTTGCTTTATTTGTGATAACGCAGGCTCTTCTCTTAAATGCGGAGGAGTAGAAGCGTAAAAAATCTCCTTCTTGATCCTGAAATCGAACGAACACTTCACAGAGTAAGGAGGGAAATCGAAGCTAAAATTAGAATAAGAGAGTTGGATATCGTAGTTCAACCATTGGCAGGTAATGAAGAGCGTCCAATGATAGAGCTACAAGGCCTAATCTTGCTAATATGACTTAGGCTATTGTGAAGCTCGATATGACTGGTCACTTTGAACTCAAAAGGTACATGGTACAGCTGATTTAGTCCACAGGGAGATATGTGGGTCTATCTCATGAAGACCCACAAAGGCATATTCAGAACTTTCTGGAAATTACGGACACTTACAATTATCCGAACATTTTCAAGGACTATGTCAGGATGACACTGTTTCCCTTTTCATTGTTCGGGGAAGCTAAGGAATGGTTGTAAAAGGAGCCCGCGAACTCAATCCATATTCAGAACTTTCTGGAAATTACGGACACTTACAATTATCCGAACATTTTCAAGGACTATGTCAGGATGTCACTGTTTCGCTTTTCATTGTTGGGGGAAGCTAAGGAATGGTTGTAAAAGGAGCCCCCGAACTCAATCCATACTTGGGATGATATAGCAAGGAGATTCTTAATCAAGTTTTTTCCCACTAAGATGACTTGAGGAGCCAAATTTTTGGGTTTCAACAACGAGATGGCGAGACTCTTTGTCAAGCTTGGGAAAGATACAAGAAGCTACTCATATACTGCCCACGTCAGTATCAGACTGATGAGGTGTTGATAACTTCGTTGATGGGTTGGACGAGATGTCAAAGATAAATATTAACTCATAGCATGTGGGGGTAGTTGCATGGAAAGACCGTATAGTGAAATCCAGATCCTGCTAGACAAATTCACTACAAATTATAATAATTGGCAAAGAGATGGGGAGCCACGAAAGCATGTGATTAAGCTTGATGATTTCTGATAATAGGCAAAATTTAGGTGATTTAGCTATTGTTTATGCTTCCGCTTGATTATATTCCAACATAAGAATATGGTTAATTGATGAAAAATAGGTTCTAACTGTGATTTGTATACATTGCAGGATGAGGAGCTTATATGATGCTTTCAAGAGGCTTTTGGAATGATTTATGAGCAAGAACGAACCCTCGGAGATGAGTGCACGCAAGAACGAGACAAAGAATGGAAGAAATCATGGCTCAGATGCGTGAGCAGACGCGCGAGTTAGCGCAGTAGTTCGCGCGCGTTAAGGACTGAGGCAGAATGATTCGTGAAGTTATGCGCGAAGTGATGTGCGAGCTCGCGCGAGGCTGGTCCGGAAAAAGAATTATTTAGGGGTAAAATTGGAAATCTGGAAAGAAACCCACTTAACCTATATAAAGTCAAGCTCGCCCAAGGTTAAGGAATCAAGATTCTCATAGAGTAAAACTTACTTTTGATAGTACTTTTGCAAGAGAAACAAGTGTGAGAGATCACCCAAAACATCATTGTTATTATTCTCTATTATTTTTCTTGCAATCTTCGATTATGAATCTTCTAGTAGTTTGTTCCTCCATTGTTATTTTCATGAGTAGGTAACTTTTGTTATCTAAGGTTTTGGCGAAATCTGTTGGGGATGAATTGGTTGTTATATTAATATAGTTTTGAGTAATTATTAATCTTTATTTGTCCAACTACGTTTTGATTGTGGATAATTGAAAGGATCCTCAACTAGACATTCCTATTTATTATATATCTACTTGAAAGAGAGTGCATATTTAGGTAGTTGTTTGAACAACATCACTCCCGAAGTATAGACGAGAGTCACAACCGAGGGTTTAGATGTTGGATTAGAGATAACGACACCTCAGGTGCAATCTAAGTGAACTATAATGTGAATCTAGCTAGCGTAGCTTGAGAGAATACATCTAGTAAATTATCATAATTTCTTGAGAGAGATTTATGATAGTTGAAGAGTTCATGATTGATAGAGGCAACTAAGTCACAGCTATAAGAAATATACAACCAAAGAAATTAACAATGGGGGAAACCATTACCTTTAGATCTTTATTCCAACTGTTTACAATTCAAGCATAGCTAGTTTTCAGCTATTTATTTATTTTAAATATTGTCTTCTTGGTGATATTAAACAGATACAACTAAGCGTTAGTTCTATGTGGGATTCGAATCCGGACTTTTAGACTCGATTATACTTGCAACGACCACTTACTAGAGTTGGGATTGATCAAATTTTGGCGTCGTTACCGGGGAACTGACAGTGTAGTTGTAGCTGTATATATTGCTAGTTGAACTTTTATTTTTTATTTTTTGTTTTTGTTTTTTTATAACTGATGATTTGAGAAACTTGACATCTTGGAATTATGGGAATTTAGGTGTAGATAATTCTATTATTGATCTCCATACATATTGTAAAGGAAACCATTCGTGGAAAAATTTTCAAAACTTTCCTAAAAGCGAGTTATGTACACCAACTCAATCTTATTTGTGGAATGTGTGTGACGTGTGTGGTAGTAAAAATGGTCACCTTCATTGTTGTGCTTATATTTCTTATTTTCCCACAACCCCTTACTATGATGGTTCTACCTTTCCTTGTGAAGTTAATAGGAACAAAGAACTTGGGAATGCGGACTTGAAGGAGATCAAGGATATGCTAATGTGCCTTCTGGAACAAAACAATGAGAACAATTGCACATAGAAAGGCAAGAGGCAATTATTCTCAAGTTGAAGGCTCAATTGCGTCAAATGGTTGGAGCTTTTAATGCTCAACAAGCCAATATTGAGGATAGTAGCCAAGGAGAGCATGAATTTGAGGTGTTAATTGGGGAGGTCAGAGTAGAACATCAACTACCTAGCCAACTGCAAGTTGAGGATGTCAATGTTGAAGAAGTGAGACTAGAGTCAGCCAAGGACATTGAGGATACAAATTTTGTTGACTCTAGTATCATTGATGTTGAGGATGTTGAAAATCCTAAAGTTCATGTGTTTGAGTGCATTGGTGCACACTCCAAGCATTTTTCCACATTATGTTTGGATGATGATATGAAAATAGAGTCATCCGAACCAATTGAAGAGTCAAAGAATGAGGATCAAGGTGCATATATTCTGGAATTCTTCTTGCCAGAAAGTCAGGATTACATACCTCATACAAAGTCCAAAGAGTGCAGAATACGACATTATTTTCTTGGGCTAGTTAGATCCGTTCCACTTCCCCATGACCATAATCATTAGCTTGAATCAAAATTTGGGGTTCAATTTATAAGCTCGAGGTAGAGACAAAAAGTGATTCACGTCGTGTCGCGACGTTAAATCTTGGGAGGCAACCCAGCTTTACTGCTTTATTTTATTTTATTTGTGTTTTTTTCTAATCGTATTATTTTTGTAGTGTCGATTTTTTATTTTTTAGGAGCATGGAATGCAAAGCCATTGGAAAGATGCAACACTAAACCAAATGGTTAGAACTAAGTGTGAGGTACCCGCACGAAGGACCAAGCTTGGGAGAAGTCTGAGTACCCTATGAACTGTTAGTGCTTCGTCCTTTGGCCTACGAAAGAGTTTCTTGTATCCTCTTATTAGTATGGTGTGCATCGGGGACAATGCATAATTTTAAATGTGGAGTGAAGAGATTGTCTGGGTGACTTTCTATGCTATTTTAGTTATGTTAGTTTAATCAAATAATTTTTTTAAAATAGAAAATATTGGACTTTTTTCGATGATGGATCTATTAGACAATTTTCTTGACGGATTTAAGTCTAAAGAAAAAAATTAATAACAAAAAATATTTTCTTATTTTTTTTCTTAGGTAGTGTAGCGACTCCCCCTTAGTTTTTCTTTAAGCCGTGGTTCTTTTCCAATGGTTTAGCTTGAACCGGGCATAGGTAGTTTTTATTTTGTTATCTTTTTTTTTTAATTTGTAGATTAAGGTAATGGGCTATGAACCATAAAATAGAAAGAGAACCCATAGCGTTGACACACCTGAACACAATAGACTCGAGAGTGTAACGCTCAGTCCTAATTGTTGAATCTCACTGAAAGTGCCTTAATTTGTATGTTTGTTACTGATTTGAATGCTCGTAATAGAGCATCTTGATGAGCTGATCTGAATGAGTCACATGCCATGTGTGGTGAGTGTTTGTGTAGTCCATGTATGATACTTGTGTCTAAAACTTGCCCAGTATGTGAGTTGCACCGAAATCTTAGGTGACGCTCGGTTTGAAAAATGATTTTAGGCTTTCTTTGACCGTTTTGAGCTTAATTGCTTATCACAAATAAAATTTGTCTTTAGTTAACCTTTTTGAGCATCTAGACTTTTGTTTGGCACCCGCATTACAAGCCTATACCCTTTTGTTCTTAATTGACATTGTTTTGATCATTTTACCTCTTAAAGCACTTAATTATGAAGGGAGCGCTAAAAGAAGTAAGAAGGAAATAAGTGTGGGGTAGCTTTTGAGTGGAATCAATAGATGGAAGATAATGAATACATCACCAGCGGAAATTAAGTGACAAGAAGAATAAACTGATAAAAAAGAGATGAAGAAATCATAGCCCAGATGCGCGAGTTAGCGTAGTAGTTCGCGCGCGTTAAGGACTGAGGCAGAATGATGCGCGAAGTTATGCGAAAAGTGATGCGCGAAGTTATGCAAAAAGTGATGTGCGAGCTCGTGCGAGGCTGCTCCGTAAAAAGAATTATTTATGGGTAAATTGGAAATCTAGAGAGAAACCCACTTAACCTATATAAAGTCAAGCTCGCCCAAGGTTAAGGAATCAAGATTTTCATAAGGTAAAACTTACTTTTGAGAGTAATTTTGCAATAGAAACAAGTGTGAGAGATCACCCAAAACATCATTATTCTTATTCGTTTTTATTTTTCTTGCAATCTTCGATTATGAATCTTCTAGTAGTTTATTCCTCCATTGTTAATTGCATGAGTAGCTAACTTTTGTTATCTAAGATTTTGGTGAAACCCTATGGGGATGAATTGGTTGTTATACTAATATAGTTTTGAGTAGTTGTTAATCTATATTTGTTCAACTACGTTTTGATTGCGTTTAATTGAAAGGATCCTCAATTAGCCATTTCTATTTATTATGTACCTACTTGAGAGAGAGTGCATATTTAGGTAGTTGTTTGAACAACATCACTCCCGGAGTATAGACAAGAGTCATAACCGAGGGTTTAGAGGTTGGATTAGAGATAACGATACCTCGGGTGCAATCTAAGTGAACTGTAATGTGAATCTAGATAGCGTAGCTTGAGAGAGTGCGTCTAGTAAATTATCATAATTGCTTGAGCGGGATTTATGGTAGCTGGAGAATTCATGATTGATAAAGGCAACTAATTCACAGGTATAAGAAATATACAATCAAGAAAATCAACAACGGGGGAAATCATTACCTTAGACCTTTATTCCAATTATTTACAATTCAAGCATAGTTGATTTTCAGCTGTTTATTTATTTTCAATATTGTCTTTTTGGTGATATTAAACAGATACAACTAAGCCTTAGTTCTCTATCGGATTCGACTCCGAACTTTTAGATCGGATTATATTTGCAGCTACCGCTTATCCTTTTTAGGACTAGAGTTGGGCGTGATCAATTTCTTAGCCATGATGGCAGATATAACGAGATTAGCAAATTAGATGAATAAAATGACAATGCACATAGCACAACATATGTTGCATGTGCATTAGATGTCTACTTGCTGCGAGTTATGTGGTTAAGGTCACACAAGTGACATATGCCGTGTGAATCATAAACTCGTTTACTATGTGGGGCAACAAGCTAGAAGGTCGATGAATCCAAATGTTCAATATGGTAACACATACAATTCAAACTGGAGAAATCATCCTAACTTCTCTTGGGGTGGAAATCAGATAACAGGCCTCAAGCTAATTACAATCAGCCACATAAACCCCCACATCAAGCAGAAGAGAGTTAGACTAACATGATGATAAAGCTCTTGATAGACAGTCTGAAAGTTATGGCCGAGAATTAACAATTGCACACAGAGTTCAGAAATCTAGATAGGCAGTTTGGGAAAATGGCTAACAATCAGAATGTTAGACATGATGGAGCTCTCTTAAGTGATACAGAGAAAAATCCTCAAGTCAATGCAATAACATTGAGAAATTGGAGAGAGAGTTGGTAGAAGTGCCTAAGAAGAAAAAGAGAGTAGTCTGGGCTCAAAGAAGAAAGAGTGCCAAACCTGTAGAGGTAGATGAGAGAAACAAAATAGAGTTTGAGAATATATGCCACCCCTTTTCCTCAAAGATTGAGATAGAAGAATGATGACCACATGTACCATAAATTTCTACATATGTTGAAGCATATACATTTGAACATCCCTTTGGCGGACATGCTCCATGATGTCCCAAAATATTAAAACTATATTAAGGATATAGTGTCAAATAAGAGAAGGTTAACTGAGTTTGAAACCGTCACATTTACTGAGGAGTGCACTTCCAAGATTCAATATAAGCTTCCACAAAAGCTTAAGGATCCGACTACTTTTACTATCTCCGTGTGGATTGGTGAAATTGATATAGGTAGAGCCTTGTGTGATTTGGGTGCGAGTATCAATCTATTGTTGTTGTCAGTGCTCAAACAATTTGGCTTAGGACCTCCGAGACCGAGCACGATAATGCTATAGTTAGTTGAAAGGTCTTATGTTTATCTTTAGGGGTAATTGAGGACGTCTTGCTGCAAATTGGGAAGTTTATTTTCACTGCATATTTTATCATCCTGGATTGCGAGGCAGGTTATTTAGCTCCTACCATCTTAGGAAGACCTCTCTTGTCTACTAGAGATGCAATTATAAAAGTCCGAGAAGGTAAGATGATCATAAGAGTGGACAAAGAAGAAGTAGTCTTCAACGTATATTGAGCCATTCAGTTACCTCGTCATTACGAGGACCTGGCCATGATTTATGTGGTAGATATAAAAGAACCAGCCGTAGATCCAAGTTAGTTTAAAGAAGATGCACTAGAAAAGGTATTGATATTGTTTGATAAGTTGGTATTTACCAACTTATCTCGTCTTTAAGCTTAGATTTGTGCTATGTTGTTTGATAAAATCATGTTTTTAATGTCAATTATTTCTATTTTGTAGCTTCTATGTGATTTAGAAGTGATCATGAAGAAACCAAGTGAAAACGAGTCAAAAAGAAGTTAAAAAGAAGAAAATCTAAAAATGGCATCAGATGTCGCACTTGCGACATAAATGAGGAAAATGCGAAGATAGCAGAAATCACAATTGTGATTAAAAAATCGCAAATGAGAAGTCAACCAAGTCAAGCAGTGTTCGCAAATGCAAAAATAGGGTGCAAATGTGAAGTCAAACCAGACAGTCAAGCTACGCAAATGCAAAGTCTTCATCGCAAATGTGATAGTCAACAGGAAAGTTATAGTTTGCAAATGCAAACATAGCTTCACAAATGCAAAGATCGTGCTTTAGTTTTGGGTGCTTCTACAATTTCACATTTTTTGGTCCCAAAACCTTTAATACATGACTAGATTATTGGAAATAGATCTTTGGCTTATTTTTCAGTTTTAGGAGTAGAGAAGACAAGTTCGGAAGCTAAGGTTTTTGCACACACACTTGGGTCTTGAAAATTTGAAGCTTTTGGTTGAGAATTTCTTTCCATTTATGTTCATTATTTCATTTTCTTGCTTTGTATTATATATTTAAGTGTGTAGTATTTATTCCAACACTTTAATATTGTTTATGGGAATATTCATATTTCAAGTGTGGATTAAATATCTTGTGGTGCTTATGTATTGAACGATTTTTTTATTATGAAGTGAGTTATTATTTTTTTTTATTCTTGTCCTTTAATATTTTCAAAGGGATTAGATAACCCTAATACTTTCCCATTTACTTCGAATTAGTTTTGGGAAAGATAATTTGGGGTCAGAAAAGATTAATTAACAAGAACTTGAGGCTTTAACCTTCACTTTATAGATTCTACTTAGGGATAGGGTTGAACTACATGTAGCCATATTCGGGTATGCTTAATCTCCTAATATTTTAGGTAATGTACAATTAGGAAGTCTTAATAGTCTTTGGAAGAGGCTAATATAGAATTTTTACTCGAGGCTAATTAACATTAACTCGCTCATATTTGTAAAATCGTAAAATATATTGTATCGTTACTTGAGTGTAATTCCTATTGCATTCATGATTGTAGCCATTGATCATTTTATTTACTTTTTAGGTTAATTTACTTTTTCTCAATTAGTTATAAATATATTCTCAAAACCATTCTAAGTTTTGGCTTGACATAATAAGTGATAATTCTCTTACACGCTTAAGCGCCTACATATTGTTCTCTATGGGAATCGACCCTGAGTCATAGTTTGGTAAATTAAATTGCATGTGACCATGTCCATTTATTTTTTAGTAGTTTATTTAGACGTCATCGAAATTGGCGCCATTGTCGGGGATCAATTTGGCGTATTTAGGTTATTTGAGAAGTAGGCGTACATGCTTTGGTCCAAACTTGTGAATATTTGTGTAAGTATTTTTCTTATCTTGGTTTATTTTCTTATTTTTTTCTTGTTTATTTTATTAGTTTTTGAAAACTGGCATCATGTAATGAAAATTGGTCGGACGGTAGTTGTTCATATTTTGATGACCCTTAGTAGAGGACCACACTCGTGGAAAATTGTTTAGATTCTTCCGGAGTTGATTATGTGCACAATATCAAACTCATGAGTGGAGTATGTGTGGTCATCAAAAGGTTCATTAGGATTATTGTGCTTATTTATTCTTCCCTTTCCTTATCCCCCGCTATAATGATTCTATTTTTTATGATGAAACAACAACAACAACTGTTGTTGAAAATGATAGGGATATAAAAGTGGAAGAAATTGAGTATGGTCAAAATGGAGAGTTCAAGCTCATGATGAAATGAGTCCTTGAAGGAGGAAACAAAGAGCAAAATGCCTTGGAGAAACTTTTGGAAAATAGTTTCCAAATTGATTTAGCGCTTGAAAGCTTGAACTTACAAATGGGAGAAATGCTTGAAGCTTTAGAGGTCCAAAAAGCCTTAAAAGTGAATGATAGCCAAGAACCTTCCTTAGAGATTGAAGCCAAAAATTCTTCTTTGGCACTTGATCAAAACCAAGAAGAACTCTCAGATGCTCAAAATAAGAAAATGACGCTCATGTTGGAGGTCATTCTTGAAAATGAGGAAAAGCACAACTTGGCACTCGAGAACTTGAAACAAGTTTTGACTCAAAATGATGAGAATATCCGCACTTTGGAAGATCAAATAAAAACATTGGTTGAGACTCAATATGCCCACCAACTTGAGAGTGTGGAAAGAAGTCAAAAAGAGTCAACTTCGAGGAATAAAGTGAGCTTTATTTTAAGGAATCGAGAATTGAACATCCGCCAACTGATTCCATGCTTGTTTGTGATGCCAAGAAAAATATAAAATTAGAGTCAACCGATGTACTTGAAAATATGGTTGAGATTGACTCTAGTTCGGGGAAAAAAGAGGATGTCAAAATTCGAGAAAAATTACAATTTGAAGTCTTGAGGTCGCATTCCAAGCATTTCTAAACTTTGGAATTGCATGGTGATATGGGAATTGAGTCGTGTGAATCCATATGAAGTGCAAAAAAGAAAAAAAAGATCCATACATTTTGCAATTTTCATATTCAAGAAGGAAAAATGACATTCCTCAAAAGAAAGCCAATAACTGTAAAACGAAGAAATTAAAGTTTGCTTGATTATCTATTTACCACACCCGTTTCTCGTGGTCACAAGCTTGATTCCAAGTTAAGTGTGCAATTCATATCTTCCAAATAGAGAGAAAAGTGGTAAAGTTAATTCGCATCGTGTCACGATGTTATATGTGGCGCTTAGTGGGAGGCAACCCTTTGTTTTCAATTTCTTTGCCATCTTTAAGTTTTTTCTTAAAACTTTTCTCTTTAGAATAGTTTATTTTATTATGTTTACCAAGTTTCAGGAAGTCTGAAAGTGTTCGGAAAACCAAGTAAGGAGATTGGGCAATGAGAAAAATTAGGCCCAGGCCTCGATATCGCAATTGCAAACAGTGGCCCGCTATTGTGAACTGGAGCACACCGCAAAATTGAAGAAGCGGTCGCAATTGCGAACTCTAAATCATATTTGCAACCTCTAAGACACTTATACTGGGTTTTTCTTAACACTTGCCAAAAATTATAAAAAATCCTTTGAGGCCCTAAAACTGAACAACCGGTATCTTCCTCGCTCCCAACTTCGGAACTCCCTGATATCACTCCAAATTGCAAGCATCAAGGTATGAAAGCTTAATCTTTGTACTCCTTATGTTCTATTGCATAATATTCTTCTTTATCTCTCCTCTATCTCTCAACAACTAGGTTTGAAATGGGTTATTATCTTTTGTTAGAAATTGTTTAAAAGAATGCTCAAATCATTTTGTTGATTTCTGGGTGAGGTTGTTTGAGAGTGTGAGGTTATTTCAAGAAAAAATGGGGAAGTCTGAGCTCCCATGATTTTGTTTAAATAGAACTAATTTTTTGTGCTTACTATGTGTTCGATGAAAGGTCCGAATGAGATTCTTGGATGAATCAGTGAAAAGTTTTTAATTTGTGGCTATGTGTGAATTCGATTGCATGATTTTGTGCTTAAAAACTGATTGGGCTCTTTAAAAGTGTACTTTTGTTTAAATATTTAAGGCTTGGGATTGTTCTGTGAGAGAAGATGGCTTGAGAGGATGAGATCGTAATTGCGATGGCCTCTTCGCATTTGCGACTTCGCATTTGTGAGAAGGTGATCGTAACTGCAAAACAGTCAGATCTGGTAACCTTCGCATTTGCAAAGATGAGCTCGCAATTGCGAATTCTGAAAATCTCTGTTGTCCTCACAATTACGAGGAAAAATATTGCAATCGCGACACTAAAGAGAAGTGCTCTGCAGAACTGAAAATCTTGATGTTTTTTCTAAGGCTAGGTTTCAACGGCCCAATCATTTCTTTGGCATAGTTCTCTCATTTTGAAACATAATTCATAGTCGTACCAAGTTTTCACTACTTTGTTTACATGTACTATAAGCTGAAAATGAGGTCTAACTCCGATGAATCTGCGAATGACAACCCTTTGGAAGTGGAGCAGAACTATGACCAACACCGGTTTTTGTCATTAGAATGCCAGGGAGGGTACTACACTGAGTTGATTTCGAATAAGTTGCTCCCGCAAAGTTGTATATTACTAGAAAAGGTCCCAGAACGTTTTCTTCAATTCTATCAGAGGCTTGTGGCCATAGAATGGACCTGTTTTGCCCCTCAACCTTGCAAAGCAAATGAGAAATGAGTGGGGGAGTTCTATACAAACCTTCTAGTCATCAAGTTAAAAAGTTAATCATGAGGATTCGCGACAAAATGGTGAATTTAGAGCTCAAGTTGTGAGTCAAATCTATCACTTGCAAGACCATGACATAGAACCATATCATGAGAAACGCAAAGCTTCGGGCCAGTGGTTGGTCTCCAAACTGTACCTGGGTGTGGATGTTCCATATGCATCTGGAAAGAGAGGGATCACATCCAAAGAATTCACCGTCGAATCAAAAATATGGCTAGCCATCATATGCAATCGCATCTCTCCTGCGGAGAATGTATGGAATGTACCAACAATGAGAACTCAAATTATCACTTTTATTTTGGATAATATACGGCTGAATGTTGGTGTGATTTTCATTAATGAGCTGAGGGATTATCTTAGGCGGAATGGTCAATCACTAATGTTCCCATCTCTTATCACTGCGATATGTTACCTACCAGGGGTTGAGGAGGATTCGGGAGATAATTGGATAGATCCAAGAAAGCTTATCAATCAATTGAAGAAAAGAGGAGAGGGCCGCATCGTTAAAAGAAAAATAGAAAGTTGGGATCTTCTTCTCAGATCGACTAGGTTAGCCAGCCATCATCTTCTTCAGGAGGACTATTTGCTAGTCTTTATGAGGAAATGGCGATAAATCGCGACCAAGTAGTTGGCATTCCATAAGGACATGGGGAAACATCTGAGGGACCCTCTGTATGCATTTCAAAGAAAGAATTTAAAAAGTATCTTGATGATCAGAAGAAGAAGGGGAGCCACCTTAAGCAGTTGGAGAAATCATATACTAACTTAGCCACGGCGCACGGTACTTTGAGTACTTCTCATGACAAGTTGGCAAATTCACATACCAGGATGCAGAAAAGGGAGAAAAAGAGAGATATCGGAAGGGTGTGAAAGGGCGATGGAAAGTTCTAAAGCCTCAAGAGATAGTACCACCGATAGAACCGGAAGATGGTGATGGTGCTCTAGTTTATTGGTCCAAGGAAGAAGAGGAGGAGGATGCGACTGAGTCCGACAACGAGGAGAGCACTTGATGTAGTATTCAGGGAGCACTTTCCACCGTTTTACTCTATTTTGTTTAGTTGCCTTGGGGATATTGCAACATTTCTAGTTGGGGTGGCTTCTTATATAACCGCTGATATTCTTGTATAATTGTGATTATGGTAGATTGATATTTTATTTTCATGTGATGTGTTATATTAGTATGTTGACTAGCTTCTTGAATGTTGTTATATATATATATATATATTATATTTTACTGGTTTGATGTTTATTAGCTTCTTGATCTTTTAATAGTTTTTATTTTTAATTTTGGTGGCGATATCCTTGATTTTTTTATACCACGGTTCTTTTTCCGATGATGTCAATTTTCTTGTTGAACCGGGTAATTTTTGATAAATTTTTGTGTCGAATTGTTCCGATGATGGATAGCTAGACGACTTCTTAGGGGAAATAGTCTTGTGGTTTAGATATAGTTTTGTTAATTTAGGAAGAATAATTGGTATGAGTTGAGGTTTGTTCCCATTAACCAATTTCTGGCTTGTTTGGTACTAACATGATTTAAACCTCGGCATATGAATTCTTGATCTTTGAAAAAAGAAAAATGATAGAAGTAAAGATCATTGTCATAACTTTTAGACTCTATTTTTGGTTCTTTGATTCACTAAATAGTTTTTAGGCTATATGTGGTTTCCTTGAATTCATTGGTTCAATTGAATTTTTGTTTTATATTTCACTTTGAGTTTTCATGCGGCATGTGTGGTGAGATTTACTGTGGCTTCTTTTGTATTATTTGTAGTCTAGAACTTGCCCGAAATGTGTTTCAAGGCAAAATCCTAGACTAACTTGGTTTGAAAAATGATGTTAGGCCTTCCTTGAACCATTATTGTGCCTTAAATTTCCTACCGTTGCATATTTTTCCTAGTCAACTCCTTTTGAACCTTTACACTTTTTTTTGGTAATCATGTTACAAGATTTAACCCTTCGTTCTTTATTAATTTATTTGCACCCTACCTCCCTAAGTACTTTGAAAGTGTAAACATATGCTAAAAGCCTAAGTTTGGGGATGGAGGTTGTAAAAGTCGTGATGTGAAGTAACTTAAAAGGTGAAAGGTAATTTAAAAAAGAGTAATACTTGAGAAAAGGGAAGGGAAAATAAGGAACTGTGAATAAATTGAAGATTAGGGGATGAAATAAAAAATGAAGAAAGGATGGAAAAGTTCTTGAAGGAAGTGTACTTTGATTGTAAGAAAAAAATTGTAGCGCTTAGGGAAGTTTTGAGTCACTTTAACCAAAATTGTGCCTTACCTTAACCAAAAACATATACTATAACCCTTTAAGTCCTAATTGATTTTGAACCAAGTTTGTCGATATTAGTGGAGAAATACATGAAGTGCAAGCCTATGGTACTACTTGTCTACATTTGAATATTTTTGTGAGAGAGAGTTAATTTTTTCCCATTTGATATCCCATTTATGTTTTGAATTGCAATTTATGAATGTGGAATTTTCTCTTAAGTGTGAGGAACATGTGATTTGAGTTGTGAATTTAATCTCATTTTTAATTAGAAGGAATGAACGAGGTAAGTTAATTTTGATAAAGAGTCAAATTTTGAAGCTTTAGTGTTATGACTTTATCGCTACTTTGATTTACGTAGTGTTTGAGCACTTGAATGGTAATAAAATTCATGATAAGTTTTTGGTAATTCATATGCTTTAGATTAATCATGTGATTGTGCCTACAGTAGACCTTTTGGACTTAGCATTATATTGATGCAAACTATTGATTTAAATATTTGGAAGGAAATTTTATCACTTTCATTGCTTTAAGACAAGCAATAATTTAAGTTTGGGGTTTGATAAGTTGGTATTTTACCAACTTATCTCGTCTTTAAGCTTAGATTTGTGCTATATTTGATTGATAAAATCGCGTGCTTAATGTTGATTACTTCTATTTTATAGGTTCTATGTGATTTAGAAGTAATCATGAAGAAACGAAGTAAAAACGAGTCAAAAAGAAGTTGAGAACAAGAAAATCTAAAAAAAATCCTCAGTGTCGCAATTGCGACATAAATGAGGGAAATGCGAAGAAAGCAAAAATTGCAATTGCGATTAAAAAATCGCAAATGTGAAGTCAAACCAATCAAGCAGTGTTCGCAAATGCAAAACTAAGGTCGCAAATGTGAAGTCAAACCAGACAGTCAGCCTTCGCAAATGCAAAGTAGTTATCCAAATGCGATAACAACATGAAAATCATAGTTCTCAAATGCGAACATAGCTTCGGAAATGCTAATATTGCGCCTCAGTTCTGGATACGAAGCTCTAGATACTTCTATAATTTCACATTTTCTTGTCCCAAACCCTTTAATATACGGCCTAGCTTATTGGAAATAGATCTTTGGTTTATTTTCAGTCTTTGGACTAGAGAAGACAACTTTGGAAGCTCGGGTTCTTGCACACACACTTGGATCTTGAATATATGAAGCTTTTAGTTGAGAATTTCTTACCTATTTATGTTCATTTCTTCATTTTCTTGTTTTGTATTGTATATCTAAGTGTATAGTATTTATTCCAACACTTGAATCTTGTTTATGAGAATATTCATATTTGAAGTGTGGATTAAATATCTTGTTGTGCCTATGTATTGAACAATTTTTATTTATTATGAAGTAAGTTGTTGTTTCTATTATTATTCTTATTCTTTAATATTTCCAAACGGATTAGCTAACCTTAGGACTCACCCATTTACTTTGAATTAATTTTTGGAAAAGATAATTTTAGGGTATAAAAAATTAATTAACAAGAACTTGAGGCTTTAATTCTCACTTTATATATTCTACCTAGGAATAGGATTGAACTACGTATAGCAATATTCGGGTGTGCTTAATCTCCTAATTATTTTAGGGATAATTCAGTTAGGAAGTCTTGTTAGTCTTTGGAAGAAGCTAATATAGAATTATTACCCGAGGCTAAGTAACATAAACTCGCTCATATTTGTAAAATCATAATATACATTAGATTGCTACTTGAGTGTAATTCCCCTTGCATCTATGCTTGTAGCCATTGATCATTTTATTTGCTTTCTAGGTTAGTTTATATTTTTGCAGTTAGCTGTAAATATTTTCTCAAAACCATTCTAAGTGTTTGGCTTAACATAATAAGTGATTATTCTCTTACACCCTAATTACCTACATATTATTCTCTGTAGAATTCGATCCCGACTCATAGGTGGGTAAATTATATTGCATGCGACCGAGTCCATTCACTTTTTTAGTAGTTGATTTGGACGTCACCATTGTTTAATCACTTGGAACTTGAAGAAGAGGTTGAGGAGATGTTGTAAATTCTAGATGCATCTTGCGAATACATAAGAGAAAGAGCCCAATTTGAGCCTCTAGATAGGCTAATTGGCCCGTCCCTAAACTCTCAGTTGAAGAGGCTCCAAAACTGGAATTTAAACCCTTAACATCTCATCTTCATTATGCATTTGGAAAGTTCTAACACTTTACTTATGATTGTTTCTTCTCATTTGTCTAGATTGCAGAAAGAAAAGCTTTTAAAGGTGCTGAGGTAGCACAAGCATGCCATTGGTTGGACAATGTCTAACATAAAGGGTATTAGCTTTGCGTTCTGCATGCACAAATATTCATGGACGAGGAACACAATCCTAGCGTGGAACATCAATGCTGCCTAAATTCAATCATGAAAGAGGTGGTAAGAAAAGATGTGATTAAGTGGCTCGACACATGTATAGTATTTTCTATATCCGATAGTAAGTGAGTAAGCCATGTTCAACGTGTACCTAAAAAGGGGGGTATGACTGTTGTAGTAAATGAACAAAATAAATTAATCCCAACTAGGACTGTGACTAGTAGGAGAATATGCATAGATCATAGGAAGTTTAATATGCTACACAAAAAGATCACTTCCCTCTCCCCTTCATTGATCAAATGCTTGACGGGTTAGACATACAAGAATACTATTGTTTCCTTGACGGCTATTCGGGGTATTATCAGATTGCTATTGCCTCAGAAGATCAAGAAAAGACCACCTTTACATGCCCTTTTGGCACTTATGGATTTAAGAGAATAACATTCAGGGTGGGTAATGCACCTGCAGCTTTTCAAAGGTGGATGATGGCTATTTTTATTAATATAGGTGAACGGCTTGTTGAGGTATTTATGGATGATTTTTCTGTGTTTGGTCCTTACTTTGATAAATGCTTGACCAATCTTGCTAAAGTGCTTTCTAGGTGTGAGGAGACTAATCTATTATTAAATTGGAAAAAGTGTCATTTTATGATACATGAAGGTATAGGCTGGGGCATAAGGTATCCAAAGATGGGCTGGAAGTTGAGAAGGCTAATGTGGAAGCAATTGAAAAGTCTCCACCACCAATTTCAATGAAAAGAGTTAGGAGTTTTCTAGGACATGCAGGTTTTATCACCAATTTATAAAGGATTTCTCAAAAATTTCCTCTCCTTTGTGTAGGTTGTTAGAGAAAGATGTGTCATACAAGTTTGATGATGTTTGTCTGAAAGAATTCGAGGAGCAAAAATGGAAGTTAGTGAGTGCAACAATCATAGTGGCTCCTTACTGGAACAAGCCATTTGAGCTGATGTGTGATGCTATGATGGTGCAAGTGGGTCCGTATTTGGCCAAAGGAGGATTAAAATACATCACTCCATTTATTGTGCAAGCAAGTCTCTCATTCATGCTCCAATAAATTATACTATGATAGAAAAGGAGTTGCTAGCTACAATGTGGGCGTTGGATAAACTTCGGGCCAATTTGGTTAACCAAAGTCATCGTTTACAGAGACCATGAAACCATCAAGTATTTGTTCTAAAAGAAAGATGCTAAACCAAGGTTAATCCTTTGGGTTTTACTCTTGTAGGAATTTGACTTGGAATCCGAGACTGTAAAGGAACATAGAATCAAGTGGTTGATCACTTGTCCAGGTTTGAAACCCGGAATCATGTAGCTGAGGGAGATGTCATCAAGGAAACCTTCTCGGATCAGCAATTGTTGGTCGTTACTGCTAGGGAGGCACCATGATATGCAGATTTTGAAAACTATTTGGAAAGTGGAGAAATACCGCTTGATCTTGAACCTCATGCTAAAAAGAAGTTCTTGCGAGATGTGAGATCATATGCGTGGGATAAGCCATTTCTGTTTAAGTCTTGTATCGATCAGTTAATGAGAAGATATGTGACCAAATCTGAAATAAATTCTATCTTACATAACTGCCATGCGTTGCGTTGTAGTGGTTATCACGCGGGTGACATAATGGCAGCCAAGGTGTTGCAATCAGATTTCTTTTGGCCCATTGTTTAAAGATGCCGATGAGTTCGTGAGGAGGTGTGAAATGTGCCAGATAACAGGAAAAAGTATGAATAGGCATAAAACGCCATTGCATCGTATTACGGAGATTGAGATTTTGATGTGTGGGGAATTGATTTTATAGGTCCGTTTCCCTCATCCAATGGGTGTAAGTACATTTTGGTGGACGTTGACTGTGTGTTGAAGTGGGTGGAGTCCATTTCTCTTCCTACTGCCAAGGTTATGGTTAACTTTGTGAAAAAGCATACCTTTACAAGGTTCGGCACCTCGAGAGTGATGATAAATGATGGAGGCATCATTTCTGTGACAAGCTATTGGAGAACGTCTTAGCGAAATATAGGGTCAACATAAGGTTGCGACCACTTACTATCCTCAGAATAGTGGAAAAGTTTAAGTGTCAAATAGAAAGATAAAGATTCGGGAGAAGACAGTTTATGCAAGTAGGAAAGATTGGATTGCAAAGCTTATGATGCTCTATGGGCTTACCAGACCGCCTACAAAACTCCAATAGGAACCTCCCCTTACAAGCTGGTTATGGGAAGGCATGCCATCAACCGGTGGAACTTGAGCACATGACATATTGGGTGATAAAGAAGCTGAACTTTATTGCAGAATTAACAGATCGAAAACGGTTGATGCAATGGAACGAGCTTGATGAGTTTTGCTTGCACATGTATGAGAATGCCAATTGATATAAATAAAAGACCAAGAGCTGGGATGATAAGCATATCCACCATTGAGAGTTTGAACAAGAATAATTGGTTCTCTTGTTCAATTCGAGGTTGAGACGCTTTTTGGGGAAGCTCAAATCGAGATGGTGGGGCTCATTTGAGGTAGTGAGATTCACTACACATGGTGCAACCGAGTTGCACGTCGTAGGTGGTGAAAGAATGTTCTTAGTGAACGGACAAAAAGTAAAGCGCTATTATAGAGGTGACTTTGATCATAAGAAGTTGGAGGTATTACTTGCCAATGACTAGACAAGATTCTGTGTCGTCCCACAACATTAAATCAGGTGCTAACCTAACTTTGCTGCTTTCTTTTAGTTTTTATTTTTTTTTCTTATTGTATTATTTTTATAGTGTGTTTTTATTTTTTAGGATTTTGAACATAGGGAACAAATCCATAGGAAGTGTGCAAAAGCGAGCTAGATAATGAGAACTAAGTGTGGAATGCCCACACAAAGGATCATGCCTCGGGGGAAGTCTAAGTACCCCATGAGCTGTTATTGCTTCTACTTTGGCCTTTCAGGGAGTTTCTTGTCTACCCTCATTATTGTTTTGCTTTATTTGTTCATTGTAAACACTGCCCTCCTTTATGTGTGGGGTGGGATAATTTATCTACATAATTAGTAGTGCGTTAGAAAAATGTTAACCTCTTATTTTTGTTTCTGTAGTTGTGTAAGTAGCTCCAAAAAAGAAGTAGAAAATTGGACTTTTCCCGATGATGGATCTCCTCGATAGTTTTCTTGAGGGATTTAAATAAAAAAAAAGGACAAAAAGATTTTCTTTGCATAGTGTAGTAGTTACCCTTGGCTTTTCTTTATGCCGTGGTTCTTTTCAAGAGTTTTGTTTGATCAGGTGTGTAGTAGGTTTTATTTTTAGGAGTAGGAGCCATTGTGTTGTTATTGGAATTGAAGCAATATCTCTTGGCTCTGTTATGCCTTGAGAATAGTGAGTACTTTGGTTGTGATACTTAAGCTCAATTTTTGACTCTTGTATAAGTACCTTAAATTGTATTATATTAACTTTGCTTAAGTGCTTTGACTAATGTGTCTCAGGACCAATCCTGAGTGAGTTATGTGCATGCATCTGTGAGGTTTATGTGTTATTCTATGCATTCCATTTGATGTCTAGAACTTTGCTCTGTGTGTTTGAAAAGTGAAATAGTAGTATTTTTCATTCTTGGACGTGATATAGGCATTTCTGTGTTGAGCTATATTATGTCAATAGTTAACCATTTGAGCATGCAATTATGTGTCTTTGGAAACCACATTACAAGTCTTACCCCATTGTTTAAATTAACCATCTATTTAATCTTTTTCACCTCTCATGAGCCCTTAAATTGTAGTGAACTTTGTAAAAGTTAAAGTGTGGGGTGGTTGATTTGAATTTTGAGTGGAACTAATGAAATTAGGAGAAAGGTGCACCGTTTTAAAAAAGTAAGAGCCACTTGAATTGAAAAGAAAAAGAAAGAAAAAAATAGTTTTATTATTGTAAAAAATATTCCTTGATAGTGGTGACTCTTGATGTAATCGAGCTTAAACAAGTATGGAGTTAATATACATTGATGTGAAAGTGGAATTGTGGTTTGACATAAGTGTGGGGTTATAAATGTTAAGGTGTATGTATTAAAGCTCTTAGGGAGGTGAAGTCACTCTTATATCCAAATGTATCTTACCCGACCCGCAACTTACATTACAACCAATTAAAGTCCTACTTGATCCTAGACTAAACGAGCTCGATTAGTAGAGTAGGACAATACGAGCAAGCCTATGGTGCATGTTTTGTGGCATATGAATGTTATTTTTGAGAGTGAGAGAATTCTTTCTATCTTGAGTTCTTAATTGTTCTTAAATTTTATTGCGTGTGGAACTACTCTCTTTTGTTGTGTGAGGGCACTTGATTCATGAAAGAAAGGTAATGTCATTGACCTTTATGTTAGAGAGAGTGAGTGAGTTGTGAATAATGCGCTGTACTTGTGAGTCAAATCTTGAGGTGAAGATGTTACACTCTTGTGCTTAGTCTATTTGAAGATTCTTGGTGTGATGAGTTAGGAGAATTGTTTTATAAGGTCATGTATATATAAAGTATAATTTGATTGCTCGAGGAAAGGCAGTGGTTTAAGTGTGTGGTGTTGATGGTAGGCTATAATTACGTACTTTAGTAGCTTATTGCACTCTAATTTACTGCACTTTAATTGAGCTTGAGCTTTAATCGCTACGATTTTGCACTAATTGTGTGTTTTATTTCTTGTAGAAGTGATTCCGAGCTATGTAGATGTTATGGAATGAATTCGAGTTATCTGGAGCTTTGAAGTCTGAGTAAAAGCCCAAGGGAGTAGCTATGATCGCATTCGGGGGTTGAAAATCACGTCTGGACTTCAAAAATGAAGAAAAAAGTTTCACTCTGAGAAAAGTCCACAGTCGCGACGCATGTGGCAATGCGTGGTGTGCCATGGCTGCCCATTGTTGTTGCTAGTTTATTTTGCACGTTCTCAGATAAAGTCTGTTAGGATTTATGCCCGTCACTAGAGAGGGGGGGGTGAATAGTGCGGCACGAGAATATTGATAAATATTGCGGAATTAAAATTGCAGGAGTAAAGTAAATGCAGTAATTAAAAGATTAAGGAAAGGACACACCGAATTTATACTGGTTCACCACAACGTGTGGTTAGTCCAGTCCCCGAGAGACTCCCTCGAGTTTCCACTAACTCCGTTAAGCTTACGGGTGCCTAACAAACTGTTACACTTGCTCGTAGATGTACACTCTACAAGTCTTCAACTTGCTCGAGGATACCTCACCTCAAGACTTCACCTTGCTCGTGGATACCGCACCACAAGACTTCACACACTAAGATTGAGGGTACTTAGCAAACCCGACAATCAATGAGAAGATATGGTCTTCTCAAACACCTTTCTCTTTTACAACAAGAACTCTTTAAAAAGAGTAGATAAAGAGATACAATATTAGCTCTATGAACAACTCAAAGTTGTCTCTCAATTGGCTCAACAAAAGCTCTATAATGATGCACAAATAATATCAATATGTATATGAATAATGAGAGGTGTTGTGTGTTTAAAATCAGCTCAAAAGACCTCTATTTATAGGTGTTAGAAGTTGTATGTCCGTTGCTTAATTGACAATCAATTATGCTGATTTTATGCAAGATAATCGATTATCCACTTTGCATAATCGATTATCTTCTCAACGTTCATAAAACGGAACGTTGGGAAGGCAACGGATAGTGAAATAATCGATTATTTCAATCACATAATCGATTATGTTGCCTTGCGGAATTTCCAGCAAAGCTGGAATATACCAGAGTATACCAGAATCAAAGCTGGAGTATACCAGAATATATCAGAATATACCAGAATCGAAAACTTACTTCAAAAATCATTTTGGTTAAAATGAAGACGTTAAAATCATTTTGTTTGAAGTATATTAAAAATGTTTATGATATATATGATTTAATAAAATGATTTTATGCATATTAATGATGACCTATGTTGAGCCAAAAGACGAGATAACTTAAACGTTGCTCTTACATTGGTTCTACCTAGCGACCTATGCCTTGGGTCTTCGGTCTTGAACTTTTGAGCTCGTCTTGGCTTTTCCATGCAATCCATTTATCAATATGCTTCTCGGCATTCAATCTTGATTGTTTGCTAATGCATCTTCATTGTTTGTCATACAATAACATTGTTTAACAAGTTGACTTCATTATTTGTCATTCATCAAAACCTATTCCTGAAAATCATGCTAGTACAACCAAAGCGCACATATCATGGATAGAATGATTTTCTACAAAGTCCACTATTGCCCTACCTAGCGCTCGCCCCATGCACCCACCTGTGCAATTTTCCCAGAGTTTATTATCCCAGTTCGTGCAAGAAAATATATTTTGGGACCGACCCTTCTTATACATGTAAAAACGTTATTTGGAGGACTTTTAACACTCCTTAGACCCGAGGAGACTATTTTGGAAGGGAGAAGCCATTGTGAACATTCGTTGGAGGAGAAAATCGTCGAGTTCTTTATTTATTCATCTTTTCTTTGTAATTTGTTTATGAAAAATACTTGAAAAGTTTGTACTACGAACATGAGCGGCAAAGCATTCTAATTTCTAGCATTGTGGTTGACATGATTATTAACGTTTATTAATTACATCTTCGTTAATTCAGATTATCATCTTGTGATAATCTGGATTAGTGAATGTGATTATTAAACTTTATAGGATTGATAAACCAACCACAACCATGGAATGTTTATCTCCTATGAATTAAATCTCATCATACATATTTGTATTATTGATAAATTAGTTGTTACTTGTTTAATTTCCACAATAGTAGATTAGTAGAAAAACATCACTCTTGATTATCTTGGGGAACTAATTGATTTTAGTTTTCTTAGTTAACGATTGAACTAAGTCTTTGTGGGTTAGACATCTGACTTTCGGGTCACTTTATTAATTGACAGCCACGTATACTTGTGTGTACTTGGAGAACCTACAGTAAACTCCGCACTTGGCTCTATGCCAAAAAAAAATCCTACTAAATCACAATACTCTTCCTTCATAACTACCACGATCTCGCCTTGCAATCCAGTTGAATCTCTCATAAGTTTATGCAGCACTAGTCATCACACCTTCCAAATCATCCGCCAAATGCATACCCATCCTTGTGACAGTCGTGCGAATTCCTCAAGCGATGTAAACTCGCTTTTCCACGACTCATAGGCGAAACGAAAGAGAAGCTTATCCATGCCCTCTTTGGCCACTGGCCAGCCTCCTAGTGTGGTTGGTCAGTCTTCTATCCATCCAATACAACCTGCAAACTATATCTTAATTCTTAATAACATCCAAACCTACGAAATCTCCTAAAACCAGTCTCATTAAATGCCTTTATGCCAAACATTCTACTTATTTCCATTGAACATATTTAGTTTCTTTTTGGAGAATCTATTATAAAGCGGAATAAACATGAAGTACAATAGATTATAATCCAAAAAATTCTTGGTAAATTTCTTATGGCAAGTCAGATTTGCATGAGTTGGGCAAAGTTATTCCTTTTCAATATAAGATCGCAGGACCATGTACTATTGGTTTGATTGAGAGTTCGCATCTATTGATCAAGCTAATTTCGTTTAAGTATTATGTGCTTCTTCTTTCAAAACCAGTCTTCCATTTAAAAGCTCATAGTGATTAGTGGCAAATGAGAACACTTAAGTGGACTCCCAGGTAGAAACCAGATACGGATACCTTTATTGCTATTGCTCGAATCTCCTTTCCAGACATGCCACCCAGTTGCTTTGGAAACAAATAAGTCCTTTTAATGGTTAATATTGTAGGAAGGACTCTACATATTGATGTGACTAATGAGAATGGTACTAGGCCTAATTGTACGAAGGTGAAGGTGAAAGTTGACTTGTTAGGTAACTTTCCAAAAAGATTAAGGTTTTAGAAGAAGATGATGAAACTAGATGGGGAAGAAACAAAATGGATAAAAAAAAGATATGATTATCTTCAAAAATATTACAAGACTTGAAGTAAGTAGGGTCATTATGAGAAGGAGTGCAAAATTTTGCATCATGAATTGATACATGTTGTTCAAGAAGATGGAGGTGTCAATAGCTAGGCTAAGGAAAATGTTACTATCATCTGTTGTGATGAAGCCTAACTCATTTACTGGACAAGCCAACATAATAACAACGTAACGTAAAAACAGAAATAACAATAAAAGAGTACAAGTCTAATGCCATAACATGAATAACTGTGTCAAAATACAATCAATCCCCAAACTGGTAATATAATGTCATGAGCTCCAAAGTACAAGTTTGGAATATAGAATGATGATATTGTCTGAATGGAAATAACGATACAAAAAGAAAAGAGACGTCAAGACTACAGTCGGGATGCAGCTTAACCTCGTCTCTCCAAAATTCTCATAGTAACACCTCACAACAAGCAACAACTCGGTCCGACAACTGGATCTGTACAATTAAGTGTAATAATATGAGTATAACCAACCCCATATAGTCCATAAGTATCATAATAACCTCAACGAGATAGTAGAAGAAATAATTATAAATGATACTCTCTAATCACCTGTACAGTTCATAAATGCAACAAGTACAGAACAATAATATGATCAGGTCATGAATCAGAAAAAGAACCACCTTGGTCCACACAATTACTTAACTTACTCCAACATATAAAGAACATATAAAATTAAAGTAGATGATAGTCAAGGAAGTTGCAAATAAAGATGAAATGCAACAATCAAATCAAACACTACCAACTTTTCCTCAGAATTTCCGTAAAAGTACCAAATCATTGATCCTTTTCCTCAATTTTTCCATGTACACCGTCAAGAAGAAACATGAGAGGGTTATCTTAGGGGAAAAAATTCATATCCACGTGTGCACGGACAGCTCACACGCTAATAATATCAACCACAGGGACAGCTCACGTGATACACAAACAACTCATGTGCTAATAATATCAATAATTGGATCCGGATGGACAACTTACATGCCAATAATATCAACCGCATGGATAACTCACGTACCAATAATCACAATGCACGTGACGTGGTTACAGGTTCAATATCACAATCCTCCCTGCGTGATCACAAATTACCAGTCCAAATCATATCATACAGAAAACTGATATATAAGAATACATGCACTTGATCAATAAATATCAAGTTTCATACTCTTGTACTGGTATAAATTATGTGCTAAAGTGTATGCATTCGCAAAGTGTGCTATCATAGCTTAATTTGGAAAACACATCATGAAAGTAGCAATTATGAGGTTCAATCAGGAGAGTGACCACAATGTAACCTCAAATATGGTATAAATAGCTCACAAACGGGGTACAAATAGGAGTAACATCACAACATAAATCTTAGCAATCAAATCAAGGTATATCATAGCCTAAAAACTACCACGAGCATGAATAATACCTTGTTGCACATACATGGGCTCAATCCTCACACATGAGTGCCACCCATGGCCCAAAGCTATCACAAATATCTAAGGGAAATAGTGACTCAATCAAGTTTAGGTAAGGTAATTGACCCAATTCCAATCCATACTCAACAACGGGTGGAAGAGGTCGTTGGAAGAATAGTATCCAATGATGAGTCGGAGTCGATTTCCAACGGGAGCTAACAATGGGTGTTAGAGTGTATACTTGATGAGTGAAGGCGAAACAACTTAAATACACTTCCAATCAAATTGGTTTGCAATTTACTTATAAAAACTACACTATCAATGCTCAATAATAGAAATAAAACGAGAAATTAACCAATAATTTTTGGTTGTTTTCAAATAAGTTTAAAACCTATGGATTTAACCTTAACCTAGGTGTTCGCCTAATGGGCTAAGTACGTTAACACTTATTTTATTGATCAGGGTGTATTATAGCTCTCAACTCAAAGTTACCCACTCAATACCTCTCGGTCATATAGTGATTTTTCCCAATTTAGCTTTCTTAAGCCCAAACCAACATCAAGCTAAATAATTGATATGATCTTAAATTGAGTCTTCTCTATATCTAGTTTAAACCCTTAAATTAAGCTAGAGTAATCCTTAACTAGCCCAACTTCTTAGCCAAGTTATTCTAGACTAGGTCCTCTTTCTCAAGTAAAGACCAAGTCAAAAAGGCATGAACCAATATTTGCAACCATTAATTCTAAAACTAAAGCATGAACAAGTCTAAATAACAAACACTCAGTCATTAACAAGCATTAAATTATATACCAATAAGGTTTATACACTAGGGTTGGGTCACAATCCTAGTAAATATCTAGCTACTCATAATAGAAAATAAAGAAAACAAAGAGAATATACTAATTAAACCCGTAATATAAAATTAAAAACGATAAAAATTATGATTTCTGTGACGACCCAAAGGGTCATCACCGTAATTATCCCTTTTCTTGAACTTCTGAGGCCTTGAAAATCTCTTATTTGGTTGCCTTGATTGGCGTGCGCAGTCCCGGCGTGAAGCCGGAAGATTTTTATGTGAAAATATTATAACTCTGTGTTAAAAACTATGAATTTTGATACTAATATTTCTATGGTTGGCTTTGTCAATGTTTTGGGTAAACGGACCCGGACCCGTGATGTGACGGTCTCAAAGGGTCCGTAATGAAATTTGGGACCGGGTCGTATTCCCGGAATCGAAATCTGAGGTCCAGGCCCGAGTACGGAGGTTTTCTGTGAAATTGTTTTTGAAAATGCTTAAGGAAAATTGGAAACGGGAATTGATCAAAAGTGATGGTATCGGGCTCGTATTTTGGTTTCGACGCCCGGTAAAAGTCTTAAGTGGGCGTTAAGTGATATCTCTAATGTTTGGTTGAAAACGGACGTCGTTTGACGTGTTTTGGACTAAAAGTGGAAAAGTTAGAAAGTTTTGAACTTGAAATGAAAATCATGAGTTTTAGAGGTTGATTCTTTGATTTAAATGTTATTTTGGCGATTTGATCGCACGAGTAAGTCCGTAGGATGTTTTTTGGGTTGGGCGAGTTGGAGCCCCGAGGGCTCAGGTGAGTTTCGGATAGGTCTTAGGCTCATTTTGTTGAATTTTTTATCATCTGGTGTCTGCAGGTTTCACAATTGGGAAGTCTGCCTCGCAATTGCGAGCTCTTCCCTTGGATTTCTTCTTCGCAAATGCGAGAATAAAAATTGCAAATGCGATTTCCCTCTTCCTTAGCCAGTCTTCGCATATGCGAAGTTCCATCTCGCAAATGCGAGTTTTCCCGAGTCCAACCCCTGTTCGTATTTGCGAACGTTTTCTCGCAATGCGAGTTCCCTTTCAATTTTCCCCAGTTCACAATTGCGAACTATTTCTCAAAATTGTGAGGTCCCCTTTTATTTTTCCCAGTTCGCAAATGCGAAATCAATGTCGCATTTGTGATATCTGCAACCTTGCAACTGTTACTTAAACGAATTCAGACCTCATTTTTCATATCTTTCCAAACCCAAAACCACCATAGGCGATTCCTCTCGAACCCTTTCGTCCACAAACCAAATGTAAGTCAATGTTTACTAGTTTTCTTCAATCTTTATCATATTCTAACACGATTTCACCCTTAAATCAAAGCTTTCTTGGTTAAAAATGGGGGATTTGGGGTAGAACCTAGGTTTTCATAAAATTGGGGATTTGGACCTCAATTTTGGGTCCAATTTCAAAACAAATTGCATATATGAACTCGTGTGGGAATGGGTAACCCGGTTTTGGTTCGAATCTCGAGTTTTGACCACGTGGGCCCGGGGGCATTTTGGGAATTTTTGAGTAAAACTTTGGGAATTTCATTCTTATGCATCCAAATTGATTTAGCTAGCATTTGTTGATACATTTGAGTAAATTGTGGTTAGATTCGACCGGTTTTGAAGCAAATTCGAGGGGTAAAGCTATTATAGAGGCGTGAGTTGAGTTGGAAGCCTTCGAGGTAAGTGTTCGATCTAACTTTGGTTTGAGGGAATAAGATTAGGTTGTTAATTGCTATGTGCTATGTGGAGTGGGTGTATAGGTATGGTGACGGTTACCAATGCGCCCGAGTCGAGCATGACTGTGTTGTCATTTGTTATTAGAATTGTGAAAGAAGTGAACAGTTGGGATAAATTCTTGTTATAAGAGCTATGAAGTGAAAGATGAGAAGTAAATGAACTAGAGATGAGTTGTTGGTGTTTTTCCCTTGCCGGGACTTGTTGTTATACTGTTTCCATTGCAGGGACTTGTTGTTAAACTATTTCCCTTGCCGGGACTTGTTGTTAAATGGTTTCCCTTGCCGGGACTTGTTGTTGAATTGTTCTCCCTTGCCGGGATGGTTAATCTTGTGGTTTACTGCTTTTCCCATTAATTGTGATTATTGTTTGGGTGAGGAGGAGCGATAAAGCACGATGGATGATGCCGTGTACTTATTGATGTCCTCCACAAGATGGAGTGTTATATATTGATTTCCTCCACAAGATGGAGTGGTATTTATCGATTTCCTCCGCCAGATGGAGTGGCATTTATCGATTTCCTCCACAAGATGGAGTGGTATTTATTGATTTCCTTCACAAGATGGAGTGGTATATATTGATTTTCTCCACAAGATGGAGTGGTATTTATTGATTTCCTCCACAAGATGGAGTGTTATATATTTATTTCCTCCACAAGATGGAGAGGTGCTATTGATTGGGTGAGGACGAGAGTAAAAACATGATGGGTGGTGCCGTGCAACGTGGTTTTATTGGTCTTACCTTACTAGTGTTCCTTATTCCGTTTTCCCTTTATTAGTTGTTGTTTCATTGGATTCTCTTATTTATATGCTATCTATTCAGTTCCATTTCTTAATTGTAGAAGTTATAATTGAACTGCTATTCTGCCAGCATGTCCCCTCCCTCTTTGTTGTTTAAATTCTTGCTTTCCTTTTCTGTTATCGTATATATCTCTACAGGTTGTTTATGGTAGGTCCGGTTAGCCTCGTCACTACCTCACCGAGGTTAGACTGGACACTTACCATCACATGGGGTCATATGTGCTGATACTATGCTTCTGTGCCTTTTTGTGCATAGGTCAGGACCCAGTCTACGGGCCGCAGCTTTAGACCGAGAGTGATCCTTCAGTCCAGAGGCTCTGAGGTAGTTCGCAGGCGTTCGCGGGCCCCGAGTCTCCTCTAAATTTCCCTTTCAGTTTATTAAATTGTATCAAACAGACATGCTATGTACTTCTTTCAGACTATTATTTTTAGCACTCTTTCGTTGTCCGTGAGAAGTGACACCAGATACTGGGTAGAGATTGGTTGTTATTTTTCCGCATATTGTTTTCGTTGTTGTTATTAGGCGTCTTCCGCATGTTTTAACTAATTATTTCAGCATTTAATTTTTTTTAGATTTAATTTTTCTGAAATGTTTATAAGGGTTGGCTTGCCTAGCTTCGATAATAGGCGCCATCACGACTCCCGATGGTCTGTAAATCCGGGTTGTGACAATATTTATCTCACAAAATGATAATAAATTTCCTAAACTATTAAACTACAACCCCTGTAGCTGAGAAAACTTCAAAACTTGACCTGAAAAATATGATTCTTGTCTATTTATAATGGCTGAAATTTCCTGACTAAAATATCCCTCGGGAGGTTTTGCGCCCGTATAATTTCATGTGCGGTCCTCACATTGCTTGAGTGTAGGGGAATGGATTCTGCAGCTGCATAATTTGTCTGCAGCTGCAATTCAGTTTTTGCGGCCGCACAATTCACGTGTGGTCTGCACTTTAGGCAAGGCTTCAGTCTTGGTCATTTTGCACTCTCTCTGAACTTTTTGAATTCTTGTTAATACGGACCATGATCTTCAGCCGAGCAAATCGTGTCTGATCCGCACTTCTCTTCATTCCATTTGTAAGCTCCAGAAATAGATATGCGACAGCGAGGAGAATTGTGATGTGCGCACTTACTTTTGTAGCCGTAGAAATATTTCTATAGACCACACTTTTGTCTGATGCGTTCCTTCTTGCCATATGAATATGAAAACTCCTTAAAACTCCTTTTTTAGTTGGATTTCTTCAGTTTAGCCCAAATCTCCAACGTTCTTGCAATTTGCATACTTATTTCTTTGGAACATAAATTAATACTTTTGGACTAAAATAAAAGTAAATATGTACTAATAAGTGGTTAAAACCCACACGTATCAACTCTCCCAAACTTAAGTCTAAACACAAACAACACCTAACTACAAAAGAAAAAGGAAAAGACATGGATTGCCTCCCAGAAGTGCCTGATTTAACATTGCAACACGACGCAAAATACCCTTAAGTGAAGTGAATAACCGCCACCTCATGGCTTTTTCGAACCTTGCTCAAGTAGTGCTTCACCCGGTGACCATTGACTTGGAATACTTTGTTATTTTTGTTCATCAAGTATAATGCACCAAAAGGTGTCACACCAACAATTTCAAATGGACCACTCCACTTGGATTTTAGCTTCCTAAGAAACATTCTTAACCTTGAGTTGAAGAACAATACAAGATCGTCACCTTGAACTATTTGTTTCAAATATATCTCTCATACAGATGTTTCATCTTTTCTTTGTACAAGGACGAACTTGCATATTATGGTACCGAAACTCATCCAACTCATTCAAATGTGCAACCTTTAAGTTAGCGGTTGCATCCCAATTAAGAGTCAACTTTTTTAAAGTCCACATTCCCTTGTGCTCTAGTTCTACTGGAAGATAACAAGCCTTCCCGAACACTAATAGGTATGGAGACATTCCAATAGGTGTCTTGTAAGCCATATGATAAGCCCATAACACATCATCAAGAATCTTGGACAAATCCGTTCGATTAGCATTCACCGTTTTAGACAAGATACTCTTTATCTCCCGGTTAGAGATTTCCACTTGCCCACTAGCTTGTGGGTGATAGGGATTAGTGACCTTGTGGTAACATCATACTTGCCAAGTAAAGTGTCAAAATACTTGTTGCAAAAGTGTTAACCTCCATCGGTTATGATTGCACATGGAGTACCAATCTCCGAGATGGTTGTGTGAGACATTTCCTTTTTCTTTGCAATTCTACTGGCCCGTTGAAATTCATCACTTCTTTTTTCTAACTCACTAGCATCCTTGTAAAGAGTAGGCCAATAAAAACCACAACTAAGCAATTTGGTAACCTTCTTTCTCCACCATGATGACCACCATATGGCGAAGAATGACAAGCCCCAAGAATATCACCTTGTTCTTCTTCCGGTACACACCTCCTAATCATCCCATCCGTACAAATTCGAAAAAAGTATGGTTCATCCCATAATAATCTTGACGATCTCTTTTGAACTTCTTTCTTTTTCTTGAAGAGAACTCATCGAGAATGATTCCGCACACAAGAAAATTTTCTAAGTCTGCGAACCATGTCAACTATTTCATTGAATTTGCCAAAAGTTGCTTATCAAGGAAAAAGTTATTAATTCAAGGCCATCATGCGGCCTCCCCTTCTTCTCCAAACGAGGCCGGTGATCTGCCACTTGGTTTTCACTACCTTTCCTATCTTAGATGTCAAATATCAAATTCTTGTAACAAGAGTACCCATCTCATCAACCGAGCTTTGGAATCCTTTTTGCTCATAAGATAACAATGCACCGCATGATGTGTATGGACAAAAACTTTTGCACACATCAAGTACGGGTGGAATTTCTCAATTGAAAACACCATAACAAGGAGCTCTTTCTTTTTAACTATATAGTTGACTTCGGTACTATTCATGGTCTTACCAGCACAGTATAACATATGGAAAATCTTGTTGGTACGATGCTCCAAAATAGCCCCAATTGCTACATCACTTGCATCAGACATGAGTTCAAAAGGCACACTCCGATTGGAGCAGTGATAATGGGAGTAGTTGTCAACTTGAGCTTCAACAATTCAAAAGCTCTAATGCAATCATCATTGAAATTAAACATGGAATTATCCATAAGGAGCTTGCATAATTGGTTCACCAATTTATATAAATATTTGATAAAGCGCCGGTAAAAACCCGCATGGCCTAGGAAACTCCTCACACCCTTCACCAAAGTTGGGGATGGAAGCTTAGAAGTCACCTCAATTTTTACTTTGTCAACTTCAATTCCATCCCTTGAGATTTTATGGCCAACGGATATACCTTCCTCAACCATGAAATGACATTTCTCCAAATTGAGTACCAAGTTGGTTTCTTCATATCTAACTAACACTTTGTCCAAATTTGCAAGACATCCATCAAAAGAATTCCCAACCACCGATAATTCATCCATGAAAAACTTTATGGTAGTCTTCCACCATTTTCGTGAACATAGCCATCATACACTATTTAAAAGTCGTTGGTGCATTTCACAAACCAAATGGCATTCGCTTGAAAGCAAAAGTGCCATAGGGGCATGTAAAGGTTGTTTTTTCTTGATCTTCTGGGGCAGTGAGAATTTGGTTGTAGCTCGAGTACCCATCAAGAAAGCAATAGAAATCATGATCGACCATTCAATCGAGCATTTTGTCTAAGAAAGGAAGTGGAAAATGATCATTCCTTGTTACTTTGTTGAGATTGCGATAATCCATACACACCCTATAACGGGTCACTGTTCTTGTAGGAATCAATTCATTCTTGTCATTGGTGACCTCCATCATGCCCCCTTCTTTGAGACACATTGAACTGAAGAGGTCCATGAACTATTGCGGATGGGGTAGGCAACCCCGACATCCAACTACTTGATAATCTCTTTCTTGAAAACTTCTTACAAAGACTCATTAAGTCTTATTTAATGTTCAATTGATGAGTTAGATACATCCTACAACTTGATATTATGCATGCGAAAGGCGGGTCTTATACCTCGAATATCTACCAAGGTCCACCCAATAGCCTTCTTCCTCTTTTGCAACATCGGCAATGTGGAATCTACCTACAAGTTAGTCAAACAAGAGGAAAGAATAACCGATAAAGTAGAACTAGGGCCAACAAATTCATACCGAATATGTGAAGGAAATGGTTTCAACTCCAAGCTAGGTGGATCTTCAATAGAAGGCTTTGTAGGAGTGTCTTCCTATTTTCAAGGTCCAAGAACAATTTCCAAGTTGCATAGTTGTATGACCTCGTTGCAAGGAGTTCACCCTTTCCATGAAATTATCCATATCGTCATCATCAAAGTTGATCAAGACGGCCTCCAACATATCACCAACATTGATAGTAGCACTTGTATCATCAATAATGACATCAATCCTAAATTCTACAAAAGAACACATCTCGTTGCTATTTAGTTGCCACATGGACTTATATATACGGAATACCAATTTTTTCATCACTAACTTGAAAAGTGAGTTCTTCAGCATCAACATCACAAAGAGCCTACCCGTAGTAAGGAAAGATCTCCCAAGAATAATTGGAATTTCATAATGAACCTCACAATCTAGAATTGCAAAGTTCTCCAGAATAATAAATTTATCAACCCAGATCAAAACATCTTCACTCACACCCAACAACCTTTTTATGGTACGATCGACCATTTGCAATCTCATAGAACTGGGTCTTAGTTTCCCAATCCCCGAAGTCTTGAAATCCGAATAGGGTATCAAATTTATACTTGCCCTAAGATCACAAAGAGATTTAAGAAACTTACCATTTCAAATTGTACAAGGAATCATGAGAGCACCGGGATCTTCTAAATTACGATCAATTGAATAAATAGTTGCACTCACTTGATAAGTGACTTTGATAGTTTCAAAATTCATTGACCACTTATTGGTCACTACATCTTTCTTAAACTTTGCATAATCGGGCATTTGTTTCAATGCTTCGACCAATGGCACATTGATTGAAAGACTCTTCATCATTTGAATGAACTTCTTGAATTGATTCTCACCATTTTTCGTGGCAAGTCTTTTGAGGGTATGGAGGTGGAGGCTTATGCAATGGTGCCTTTGCATTTTTCACGGCTGGCTCTGGTATGTCAATAATGTGTTTCCTAGACGATTTCAGCTCCTCTTGAGTGTCTTCCAGTCTATCATCAATATCATTCCGAACTTCCTCATTTGGTTGAACAACATTGTTCGGGATCTCTTGTTCTTTCATTACTTGATCATCATCACCAAGTCACATTCCACTTGAGTTGGGTGCATTTCTGCCTCTTCCACTTCTAGTGATAACCGCCATAGCATGCCCCGTATTGTTACCACCCTTTGGGTTTACTATCGTGTTACTTGGTAGTGAACCCTAAGGACGAGAATTTAGAGCCTGAGATTTGCCCCATTTGAACTTCACGGTTGCGAATTAATGTGTTGTGTGAGGCAAGTTGGGCATCTGAATCGACATTCTTTTCCATCATTGGCTTCAACATATTCTCAGTATGTCATCTCATTATTAGAAAGGAGGTGGTTTTCTCGGTTGTTGATACATTGAGGGCCTTTAGAAACCCTCCCCCTATTGCCTTGATTAATAACCAACCACCTTGGTTGTTTCCACTCTAATTTCCTTGATTCTTATTGTTATTCAAATTCCCTTAATTGTTGGAGTTTCAATTGCCATGATTGTTTTGTGGTCGCCATTGTTGTTGGTGTGCGCCTTGGAAGTTGTTTATTTGACTTTGAAATATTATTCACATGTTGCACTTCTTCCTCTAGCTCATTGTAAGGATTATCTTGATCAAAACCGCTATCATCTTGTACATAGTTTTGCACTCGGATTTGCACTTATGGGCCCTCGGTCCTCCTATTGTTCACCAAAACATTCACTCCCTCTATAGCATGAAATTTCTTAGGAGCTTGCACTTGATTTAGCTGGGTCTTTGCTAGTTGGGACATGATAGTGGTCAATTCGGCAATGGCTTGCCCATGGTCTTGCAATTCTTTGTGTAGGTGGATCATATTTGGATCACCTTGTGGAATATTGGCCCGTGATTTCCAAGCCGATGACTTTTCTGCCATCTCTTCTAAGATTTCACACGCCTCCGCATAAAGCGTCTTTACAAAGTTCCTACCGGCTAGTTGATTCACTTTACATTTGTTGGTTGTGTTAATTCCATGATAAAATGTTTGTTGTATAATTGATGAGTGATGATTTTACAACTCAATCTATTCTCTTTTTCTTAGCTTGTATGTCCTTTAACTATAGTATGAGATTGTTTATGGTGTGTATTGTTAGATTTCAGATAAATGATGCTATGAAGTGATTTGAATTGAATTGAAGTGGAATTGAGCAAAAGAGGCTGGAAACAATGCAAAACTCTCCAGTGATTCCGCATCTGCGGAAGAGTTGTCGCAGAAGCTCGCAGAAGCAATCCCGCTTCTGCGAGAGAAGAAACAAAATCTGTGAAGCTGGAAGTTTTGCCAGGAACCGGCATCTGTGAGTTGTTGTCCGCTTCTACGGTATCGCATCTGCGCTTTTGGAGTCCGCATCTGCGTGTCAAGCATATTTCAACTTTCTTATTCTGCGATAAGGTATCCACATATGTGAGGATTCATCTGCAAATGCGGTCAACGAGCATCAGACCTGGGCAGATTAGGCATTTCACATATTCTCATTTCATAACCCACAAATACTCGACCTAGCTGTATCTCTGGCAATCTCTAGACATTTTTAGCATAATTTTGAGTTCTTAGAGAGAACAAGGTGGAAGCTAGGGTTTTGCGCACACACTTGGGTCTTGAAGAATTGAAACTTGTGGTTAAGGATTTCTTATTCATTTATGTTTATCTCTTCATTTCCTTGCTTTGTATTGAATATTTAAGTGTTTAATATTTGTTTCAACACTTGAATCTTGTTTATGGAAATATTCATGTTTAATGTGTGGATTAAATACCTTGTTATGCTTATGTATTGAATGATTTTTATCCTTTTATGAATTTAGTTATTGTTTCTTTAATTATTCTTGTTATTTAATATTTCTAAAGGGATTAGCCAACCCTAGGACTCACCCATTAACTCTGAATTAATTTTGGAAAAAATAATTTACGGTTGGGAAAGATTAATTAACAAGAACTTGAGGCGTTAACCCTAATTTTATAGATTCTTCCTAGCGATAGAATTGAACTACTTGTACCCATATCCCGGTGTGCTTAATCTCTTAATTGTTTTAGGAATAATTCAATTAGGAAATCTTGTTAGTATTCGGAAGAAGCTAATATAGAATTATCACTCGTGGCTAATTAACATAAACTGCTCATATTTGTAAAATTATGAAATACATTGGATCGTGACTTGAGTGTAATTCCCTGCATTCATTCTTGTAGCCATTGATCATTTTACTTGCTTTCTAGGTTAGTTTACTTTTCTGCATTTAGGTATAAACATTTTCTAAACCAAATTCTTAGTGTTTGGTATTGCGCGATAAGTGATAATGTCCTTACATTCCTAATTGCCTACATATTGTTCTCTGTAGGATTCGACCCCGACTCATTGTTGGATATATTATATTGCATGCAACCGTTTCCATTTACTTTTTAGTAGTGTATTTGGACATCATCAAATTTGGCACCGTTGCCGGGGAAAATTTTGGCGTAATTTAGGTTGTTTGAGAAAAAAACATAAGTGCTTTGGTCCAAATTTGTGAATATTTGTTTAATTATTTTTCTTACCTTGGTCTATTTTTCTTGTTTGTTTCTTGTTTATTTTTCTTATTTTAAAAAAATAGCATCATTTAATGAAAATTGTTCAGATGGTAGTTGTTCATACTTTCATAACCCTTGTCCTTATTATGGAGGACCACACTCGTGAAAAAATTATTTAAATTCTCCCGGGGGTGGATTGTGCGCACAATCTCAAACCCATGAGTGGAGTATTTGTGATAAGTATGGTTTTCAAAATGGTCATTGGGATCATTGTGCTTATTTGTCCTTCTCTTCTGCAAGTCCCCACTGTGATGATTCTACCTTTTGAGATGGAATTCATAGGGCTATGAAAATGGAAGAAGTTGAGCATCGGCGAAATGGTGAGTTCAAGCTTATGTTGGAGTGCTTATTTGAAGGAGGAAACAAAGAACAAAGTGCCTTGTATGAGCTTTTGGAAAATAATCTCCAAAATGACTTGCCACTTACAAGGTTGCACTCATAAATGGGGGAAATGCTTGAAGCTTTAGAGGTCCAAAACTCCTTGAAAGTTAATGATAGCCAAGAATTGTCCTTAGATTTGAAATCCGAAAATCCTTCCTTGGAACTTGATCAAAACCAAGAAGAAATCCAATGCGCAAAATGAGAAGATGATGCTTATGTTGGATACAATTCTTGAAAATGAAGAGAAGCACAACTTTGCACTCGAGGACTTGAAACAAGGCTTGACTTACAATGATGAACATATCCGCACTTTGGAAGATCATATGAAAATATTTGTTGGGGTTCACTATGCCCACCAACTTGAGAGTGTGGAAAGAAGTCAAGAAGAGTGCAATTTTGAGGAAGAAAGTAAGCTTCACTTTGAAGAATCAAGAATTAAACATCTTCCAACCGATCCCATGAGTGTTAGTGACGCCGAGAAAAATATGAAATTAGAGTCATCTGGAGTAAATGAAAAATTGATTGAGATTGACTCTATTCCAGGGGGAAAAGAGGGTGTCAAAATTCGGGAAGAATTGCTACTTGGAGGTTTGAAGTCACATTCAAAGCATTTTTCAATATTTGAATGTGTGGAGATATGCGAGTTGAACTACACGAATCAATGAGGGATTGCAAGGATGAAAGGTAACAACCACACATCTTACAATTTGAGGGAACATGTAGGAAAAATGACATTCCTCACATGAAAGCCAAGAAGTACAAAATGAAAAAATTAAGTATTGGCTTTATCATCGACTTACCACCCCCATCACTCATGGTCATAAACTTGATTAGAAGTTGAGTGCCCAATTCATATCGTCCAAGTGAGTTGTGTCGTGCCACGACGTTAAATGCGGCGCTTGGTAGGAGACAACCTATTGTTATTATAAAACTTTTAGTCATTTTTGAAATTTTATTTTTTAAAATAGCTTAGAATATTACTTTTGACTAATCTGCCATATTTTAGATTTTTTGGAGTTGATTTGAGCAGGTCTGAGTGGTCCAGAGAGCCAAAGCTAGTAGCTGCAAAATCTATGCACTAATCTTCTGGTATAACCGCATTTGTGGATTTTTTACCGCAGATGTAGTCGCGTAGAAGCGGCTTCATATCAAAGAAGCAGTAGTTTTCGCAGGAGCGCTCCTCTGGGGGCATAAGCGGCGCCTCAGATGCAGTAATCGAGTAGGTCTTAAAAAAATTAGATCTCTCTTGCTCAAGTATTTTCTGCATTATCTTCCAGCCTAACTCCCCTATAACTAACGATCTCGAAAACCTCCATTGCTTGTGAATTCTACTGCACTCACATGAGAGTCGGGTATTTTCTCTTTGGTTCTCATCTGCTTCTCTCTCCCTTTGTCTCCTCCTTCTTCGTTTCTTAACAGTGTATGTGTCCCCTATTTCTCTATTCCCTTCTGATTTGTGTGAAACTATGGTGAGGAAAATTGGTTTAAAGTGCATTTCTGTGTGTTGTGTATTTTGAAACAAATTTGTGAGAAATCTGAGTTCCCAAATTATGTTAATAAGAGGACATTTTAATCCGCTTGCAAGTTGTTCGACAAAATGATTAAAAGAAAATTTCTAGCTAATTATCACAAAATCGGTCTCAATAGAATCAAAAGTTCATGTACTGCACTAATTTAGAAGTATTGATCATAAATTAGGCGCCAAAATCGAGTTTAAAATTGAAAAATGAAAGAACATCTGGGCAGCTGAACAATTTGACGAACACCGCAGATGCCATAAACTATGAGCAGAAGCAGTCACGCACCCGCGGAAGATTCAATGCATGTGAGATTTCTTGAAAATAAAAAGAAAAAATGTAGATACGGTTTGTTTCCCGCAAAATCGGAAAAGCTCCTGCAGTCGTTCTTCCGTAGATGCGAAAACTAGGCAAAAATACCAATTCCGGTGGCTTTGCAACAAGGCCTTTCTCGGCCCGTTCAAGTTGATTCTTTGGCCTAATTGTAGTGTTTTGAATTGCCTAACAAGATTCTATTGCCCGACTAATTTTGTTTTGATTTTATGAAGGTACCAGGAGCTAAAATGGACCCGTAAATGAGCGAAAATGCCCTACAACAACATGAAATTGAGGAATAGGTTGAGGAACCGTTTGATGAATCACGCTTCATGTCGGCTAGCTGTCAGCGTAGATATTATGACAACCTCGTCAATAAAAGGATAGTGCTTGAAAAGGGGATCAACAAAGAAAAATTGGCTTAGAAACTCCAAGACTTCTATGCGCTTATCCATACATCCGGATGGCATGCTTTATTCCCATTCTATGCCATCTTAAGCACATAGACTTTGCCAACCCACAACTCATTATTAGAGGAAAATTGATAAGGTTTGGGATAGAACAGATAAATGACACTCTTGGGATTCACAACTATCCAATGGAGCCGGTGCAAGAGAAATATCAATCTGATAACGGGAGTGGCTTGTCTCCAAACTTTACCCTCCAAGCATGAGAGCCAAATGGGGAAACTGGGGAAAAGGTTTGAGATCAATTGACTTCACTGCTAAAGCAAAAATATGGATGTACATCCTTTACAACAGGGTGTATCCTTGTGGAAATGACTCAAATGTCTCCTACACCAGGGCATTGATCATTGCATGCATCCTAGACGAAATTCCCGTAAATGTCGGGTACTATATCCTGCGGGATTTGAAGGAGTATTTGCGGGATAATGATGCAGGGATGATTTTCCTTTCACTGATCTCACAGCTATGCATAGGAGCTGAGGTTGAGGTGCGTAGCATCGATCTATGGCTACCACCTAATAAACCTTTTCATCCACTACGAGTGATAGAAGAGGGTAGTGCAGTCAAAAGCAAGAAAAAAAAGGTCACGGCTTCTGCTACCGGTCCAGAGTCTTCATCACAGGCAGCTGCACCTAAGGGACCAATTTAGGTGCTAAACTCCAAGCTGGCTTCCATCCGGGAGTTAGTATCACAGCTTCCGGGTGGGCCTTCATCCTTCCAGCCTAGGCCATCGTACTTCTACAAGGAAGAAATAAAGAGTTATGTAGATGCATAGAAGAGCTAGAAAGATTCTCATAAGAAGATGGCAGCATCACTGACCAGACTTGAGGCAGCCTACAACACATTCGCTAAGGCCCATGCTGATCTTCAGTCAGATTTTGTGAAGGAGGAGGAGAAGAACAAAAAGAAAAGCAAATTCATGATAAAAAAGTGGAGAGGCATAAATGCCATCTTCAAACGGGGAAACCCAAGAAAGAAGATACCAGTGACGGACAAGGATGATAGCGAGGAGTAATCCTTCATGTCAGAGACTGGTGATGGTGATGGCGGTCATGATGATGAGACCGATGATGATGAGGCAACGAGTTTAGCCTAGCAGTGATCAGTAGTCCTCCCACAATCTGCTAGTCTGATGCAGACCTCATGGAGACCCGCAAACTATTTGTGGTTTATATTTGACATTGTGCAGTGAGGACACTACAATGTTCTTAGTTGGGGTGGCTGTAGGAGTATAATGTATTCATACTATGATATTGTACGCCCTTTCCGGGCTTATTATGTTGTTTTGGACATTAAATGCCCTTGCCGGGCTATTTTGTGTATCAGGTACTCTTGCTGAGCTTGGTGTGATTTTTTTATGTTTAGCTTTCTTTCGTTATTTATTTTCTTTAGTAGTTTGCATTATCTGTATTAGCCACCTTTATATTAGTATCCTTTTTAATATTTTAGTTCTCTTATTTTTTTTCCTTAAGTAGTATTTCCTTGGGTTTTCTTCATGCTACGGTTCTTTCCCAAGGAACATTTTTATGAAGTGAACCGGGTGACTTTTCCCTATAATAGATGGCTTGACAATTTTCTTAAGGGAATTAGTCTTGTTTTGCCATGAGGGGAGACTTTGGATTATTTGGTACTAATAAATTAGTCTCTTGTATGTGAAATGTCAATATACCCCCTCCAAATTTTGATTTTGAACTACAACAAATTGCATGGTGAAGAAAATAATTTGTGATAAAGTGTTGGCTCTTTTAGTGACTCTTTGCCCATTAGTTTGAATAATATTGCTCTATATGCTCTTATTAGAAAATAAATTGATCCATCTTGATTAATTCATGTGCCATGTGTGTTAGTGTTTGTACAATAAATATTGTGTTTACTTCTATCATCTAGAACTTGTCCGGTTGGTCTTTCAACACTAATGATAGTATGTTTAGTTGGAGGAATGATATTAGGAATTCTTTGTTTTATTTACAAAACCTCTTTAGACTTTCAAGCCTACCATTGCATAAATAATATCCCTAGTACCCTATTTGAGCCTTTAACCTTTTCATTGGCCACCTCATTACAAACCTTTCCCCTTTTATAAAATAATTCTCTCTCATGAACCCGTCCTCCTTGAACATTGGGAATGAAACTAAAAGCCTAAGTTGGGGGTGTGATGTCAAAGTGGAAAGTGGTACGGTTGTACATTGAGTGTAGGAACATATACCTCAAAGTGTTCATATTAAATTATTCAAGATCCAAAAGAAAAATATGTATATATAAAAAAACGAAAAACAGAGAGAAATATATGTATGTATACAAATTATGGATCCTTGAAGAAAATTAGAGATGTATTTCAGGTGATTCTATACTGGGAACTAGATGCCAATGAGGCTATATGGTTTGAAAATAAACAAAGTGCAAAAAAGAGTGAGAAATGTGAAGTAGTGTTCAAGGAGGATGAAGCCACTTGTATCCAAATGCTTATCCGACCCTTCCCTAAACCTACATTACAAGATTAAAAAGTCCTTATGGGACCTCAAACCTAATTCTCTTGAATAGGTAATGAATTAAAATAAGGGCAAGCTTATGGTATGAGATGTTGTAACATTTGAAAGTATTTGTGAGAATGAGTGTCTTTGTAAATTTGTTCCTTATGTTGTACTGTAAATATAGTGATTTTGGAACTTTTGTTCTTGTAAGGGCACAAGTAGGAAGGATTAATGAAATTGAGTAAGTTGAGCATATGTACTAGACTAGTGCTTTTGAGTCACTTCTTGAGGCTTATTCGTGTCACTTGATTATTTTGAAACTCCCTTGCACATTCTTGAAGTTGTTTTTAAATGAGGGAGTCATTCGGGAAATAAACATACTTGAGCCTAATTATTGGTACCGACCAAATCCATAAGTATGGTGATTAAATTAGAGAATGTGATATGTAAATGATAGTAATACCACTTTTGCTTTACATGGTAAATCCTCATTGAATTGTTGATTAAAGCTTTAAGTTGGGGGTGAAGATGAGTGGTGATTTTACCACTCAGTCTAGTCTCTTTTCCTTAGCTTTTACGTCCTTTAACTATAATATGAGATCGTTTATAGTGTGTATTCTTAGATTTTCAGGTAAATGATGCTACGAAGTGATTTGAATTAATTGAATTGAAGTGAAATTGAGCAAAAGAGGGTGAAAATAATGCAAAACTCTCAGTGATTCCGCATTTGCGGAAGAGTTATCGCAGAAGCGACCCTGCTTCTGCGGGAGAAGAAACGCATCTGCGGAGCTGGACCTTTTGCCAGGAACTGCATCTGTGAGTCGTTGTCCGCTTCTTCGGTAGCACATCTGTGCTTCTGGAGTCCGCGTCTGCGGTGTCAAGCATATTTCAACTTTCTTATTCTGCGATAAGGTATCCGCATCTACGAGGATTCATCCGCAGATGCGGTCAACTGGCATCAGACCTAGGCAGATTAGGCATTTCATATATTCTCATTCGAAACCCACGAATACTCGATGTAGCAATATCTTTGGCAATCTCTGGACATTCTTAGCATAATTTTGAGTTCTTATACTTAGAGAGAGCAAGGTGGAAGCTAGGGTTTTGCACACATACTTGGGTCTTGAAGATTTGAAAATTGTGGTTACAGATTTCTTACCCATTTATGTTTATCTCTTCATTTCCTTACTTTGTATTGAATATTTAAGTGTGTAGTATTTATTTTCAACACTTTAATCTTGTTTATGAAAATATTCATGTTTAAAGTGTGGATTAAATACCTTGTCGGGTTATGTATATCCTTTTATGAAGTGAGTTATTGTTTCTTTAATTATTCTTGTTCTTTATTGTTTCCAAAAGGATTAGCTAACCCAAGGACTCGCCGATTAACTCCAAATCAATTTTAGAAAATATAATTTGGGGTTGGGAAAGATTAATTAACAAGAACTTGGGGCGTTAACCCTCATTTTATAGATTCTACCTAGGGATAGGATTAAACTACTTGTGGCCATATCCGGGTGTGCTTAATTTCTTAATTGTTTTAAGGATAATTCAATTAAAAAGTCTTGCCAGTCTTCGGAAGAAGCTAAAATATAATTATTACCCGTGGCTAATTAACATAAACTCGCTCATATTTGTAAAATCATGGAATACATTGGATCGTTACTTGAGTGGAATTCCCGATGCGTTCATCCTTGTAGCCATTGATCATTTTACTTGCTTTCTAGTTAGTTTACATTTCTGCATTTAGATATAAATATTTTCTAAAACAAATTCTTAGTATTTGGCCTAGCACGATAAGTGATAATTTTCTAATATTCCTAATTGCCTACAAATTGTTCTCTGTGGGATTCGACCCCGACTCATAGTTGGGTAAATTATATTGCATGCGACCATGTCTATTTACTTTTTAGTAGTGGATTTCGACGTCATCAATCATGTTTTCTGACATATTATTGTTGGGACATTCCTTAACCATTGTTCTATAGCACTCCCATATTTTGTGTAGTGGTTCATTCGGCTCTTACTTGAATGCTAAGATCTCATCTTGAAGTGTATCCATGTGCCCTAGAGAGAAAAACTTGGCAATGAACTTGGCCACCAACTCATCCCAAGCGTGAATTAAATGGTTTGGCAACCGTTCCAACCAATCTAAAGCTTTCCTCCGTAGAGAAAAGGGAAAAAGCCTTAGCATCAATGCATCCTTGAAAACATTAGTTTGCTTGCTCCCCCAACATCTATACATAAAGCTTTTCAAATGTTGGTAAACATTTTGAGTTGGAGCACAGGTAAACAAACCCTGTTTCTCAAGCAAAGTGAGTGTCACGTTGGTAATTTGAAAGTTGCCTACCCTAATGCGGGGAGGGACTACTGCACTAGCATAACCTCGCTGGGCAATATCTGGTATGGAGATGCTTGTGGTGGATGTTGTGGAGATGGGGTGAAACGGGAACATTATCTTGCGGTCCCCGACCTCTTCATTGTGGCATTTGAGGTACCTCATCTTCTTGATCCTCCTCGCCGTCAGATTCACCCAAAAGGCAAATTTTCGAGCTTATTATTCGCCATGTTTTCTATAAATTCTTAAATGTCATGACCTCGGTTCACCCTACATGAACCATCATGGCGGCACCTAGTTTCTACGACTAGGTAATCCTAAAATGCAAAAAATAAACCGAATTTGCTGAAGAAAACTCGTCAAAACAGAGATAGAGTAATAAAACACCATTTAAAAGTGTCGCTCGACATACACAACGTTAACTCTCAAAAACTAATACATATTCCCAAAACCCGAAAACCCATAAATCACAAGCTAAGGATACTATATAGTGCTCTAACTCTAGAATAGTCTAAAACAAAGTAAATACAAAAGGGCTGTAACTACAAGAGAGAATGGAGAAAGACTCCCTGGTCTGCGGACGCGGCAGATATACCTTGAAGTCTCCGAAGGATCGCCTCGCCTCAAGGATGCTAAGTCTGAGAGAGGTACCTGGATCTGCATATAAAAACATGTGTAGAAAGGGCATGAGTACAGCACAACGGTACCCAGTAAGTGCCAAGCCTAACCTCGGTCGGGGTAGTGACGAGGAAGGTTAAGGCCCTACTAAGGTTAGATCAAATATACAGTTTGAAAGTATAAAACATAACAGTATAAATACGTACATCAGTAAAAGTAACACATGATATAAAGGACAACAACAACTATTATAGAGGCAAAGTAAACACAGAAAGAGATACGGGTCAGCACCAAAATAACAATCAGGAATCTCCCAGGATACCGTCCTGTAGTCCCAAATATACATATCCAATGGATCTACCGGGATACCATCCCGTATTCCAACTCATAGTGCACGGGGATCTACCGGAATCCCGTTCCGTAGTCCCAATATAAATACCCAATACTGGGGGAATCTACAGGGTGCAATCTCGTAGTTCCATATAACTTTGCATGTGAATCTACCGGAATCCCAAATATAAACAGGCAAGGGAGAGCTGCCGAAATCCCACATCCGTAGTCCCAATGTAAATTACACAACAGCAACAGGAAAATATTCAAAAATGTCAAATTCCATGTTAAGACAACAAGTAATTCTAACCTAGCATGATGCACATAATTCAGGTAAAGCAATTTGAGTAGATAAAGCAATTAAATCACTTAGACATGCTTTCCTAAGCTAACAACACGCTTAATAGTGCAAATAATAAAAACATGAAAGGAAATATACTAGTAATTACTTAATGAAAATAGGATTGCCAACAATTAGCACAAGTACGCGCTCGTCACCTCACGTACAAGGCCTTTCAATTAAAAATAATACCAAATTCTAAAGGGAAGGTCCCCCACTCAAGGTTAGGCAAGCCACTTACCTCGAACCAGCTCAAAATCAACCTGAAACCACGTCTTTGCCACGAGTACTCAACTCCAAATGGCCTTAACCTATTCAATTAATTGCATAATGTGAATAGCTCTTCAAGTAACCGATTCTACAATTAAATTCTAAGCTAATATGCGAAATTAGGTAAAATAACCAAAATGCCCCTCGGGCCCACGTCTCGAAATCGGGTAAAATTATATTTTCAGAATCTTCATACTTTCAAGAGTTCATGTATACCAAAATTATCCTAATCTAAGGTCAAATTTCCAATCAAAAATCAAATTCTAGGTCTAAGAATTTTCTTCCAACGTTTTCCAATTTTCATCTTCAATCCAAAATTAAATGATGAAACTCACTATATATTGATGGAAAATAACTATAAAGGGTTAAGTAATTGTTACTCAATGATTTCCTCTTCAATTTCCTCCTAGAATTGCCCTATCTGAGCTCCAATTTGATTTTTTCAAGTCTTGAACCAAACCCTCAAAATTTCATATTTCTGCCCAGTGATTATCGCATTTGCAGTCCAAGAACCGTATCTGCGATACTGCTTCTACGGTTGGGGAACCGCTTTTGCGATTCTCACTTAAAACTTTCTCCGCCGCACCTGCAACCTAGAATCCGCATTTGCGGTCACACAGGTGCGATACTTATGCTACTTTTGTGATTCTCGGCCCCTTCCTCCTTTCCGCTTCTGCGCCACAACCGCTTCTGCGCCACAACCGCTTCTATGGTGCCGCACCTGCAGTCCCACACTCGTAGGTGCGGTTGTGACAAAAAACCAACAGCTAAAGCTGAAACTCTAAACTCCGAAAGTATTTTGTCAACAATCCAAAATCATCCCGAGGCCCTCGGGACCTCAACCAAAAGCACCAACAAGTCTAATACCACTGTTCAAACTTATATCAATCCTTAAAACACCTAAAATAACATTAAAATGACCAATCAACCACGGATTCAAGCCTAAGAACTCCAAAACTCTAAAAAGATTTAAAAGTATATCAAACCTCATCAGAATGACATGAAATTTTGCATACACGTCACATTCAACACCACGGAGCTACTCCAACTTCTAGAATTCCATTCCGATCCTGGGATAAAATCTCACTATCGAACTAGAAACTTCAAATTTTGACTTTCGTTATTTCAAGCCTAAATTTGTTACAGACCTCCAAAACACAATCCAAACACGCCCCCTAAGCTTGAAATCATCCAACGAAGCTAACGAAACCATCGGAATTCCATTCCGAGGCTGTCTTCACACTGTTCTGACTACGGTCAAATTTCTAACACTTAAGCCCTCATTTAGGGACTAAGTGTCCCAAAACTCTCTGAAACTCAAAATCGAACATCCCGGCAAATCAAAATAGTATAAATAAATACAGGGAAAGCAGTTAATAGGGGATCAAGGCATAAATTCTTGAGACGACCGGTACGGTCGTCACATTAAACAAATTAGTAACACGGAAGTGGAAGAAGATATTCCAAAAACACACTCAAATATATAGATAACATCGTTTTAACTTCCTGCCAACGGCATCAAAATAGATCCAATCCTAATCCACTCTCATCAATGAGTGAAGATGTCGTTAGAAGAATAGTATCCAACTATGAGTAGGGTTGATTTCCATAGGGATCTAACAAAGGGTGTTAATACTTGATGCGTGAAGACGAAACAACTTAAATACACTTCCAATCAAATTGGTTTGCAATTTACTTCTATAAACGACACTATCAATGCCCAATATTAGAAATGAAACTAGAAATTAACCAATAATATTTGGTTGTTTTCAAATAGGTATAAAATCTAGGGATGTAACCTTAACCTAGGTGTTCTCCTAATGGGTTAAGTACGTTAATATTTTTTATTGATTGGGGTGTATTATATCTCTCAACTCAAAGTTACCCACTCAATACCTCTCGGTCATAAAGAGATTTGCCCAATTTGGCTTTATCAAGCCCAAATGAGTATCAAGCTAAATAGTTCATATGAGTTCAAGTCGGGTTTTCCTTATCTCTAGTTCAAACCCTTTAATTAAGCTAGTCAAATCCCTAACTAATCCAATTTTTTGTTAGCCATGTGTTCCTAGGCTAGGTCCCTCTTTCTTTAGCAAAGACCAAGTCAAAAAAGCATGAATCTATGTTTTCAACCATTAGTTCTAAAATTAAAGCTTGAACAAAACTAAATTACAAACACCCAATCATAAACAAGCAATAAATTAAATACCCTAAGGTTTATACACTAGGGTTGGGTCACAATCCTAATAAATGTCTAGCTACTCATAACAGAAAATGAGAAAAACAAAGAAGAAGTACTAATTAAACCCATAGTATAAAATTAAAATTATAAAAAGTTTGATGTTTTTCTCCAAAAATGATCACAAATTTTCAAAAATAGTAAACTATAACGGCTACAACTAAGAAAACTTCAAAACTTGACCTAAAAATGTGATTCCCATCAATTTATAGTGGTCAAAATTTGATGATAAAAATGCCCCTTAGGAGGTTCTACGATTGCACAATTCACGTGAAGTCTGCACTTCAGAAAGGCTTCATTCTTGGTCATCTAGCACACTCTTTGAACTTTTTGAATTCTTGTCAGTATGGATAATGTTCTGCGGCCGCACAAATTGTGTGCATTCCGCATTTCTTTTCATTCCATCTCTAAACTTCAGCACAGAATCTGCTTTGGTATGTTGAGCCCCTTCTTGCCTTATAAGTCAGAACACTTCTTTTTGAGTTGGATTTTTTTTATTTTAGCCAAAATCTTCAATGTTCCTACAATTTATACACTTTCATTAGTTTTGGGAACATAAATCAATGTTTTCATACAAAAACAAAAGTAAAAAGGTATAAGTGGTTAAAATCCACACTTGTCAATACTTACCTCAAGCATGCCAAATCAATTCTCTAATATATCCCTCCCGTGTGGATCAACCTCTCGACGACTCAGATCTATTCAAAACAACATAATATCGTCAATAAAAGTCATAGGAAGCGATTCCAAATAATAAATTTAATATCTTTAACCAAAATCAAAAAGTCAGTCCAAAAAGTTAATTTCAAGCCCGTACCCCGAAATCCAAGAAAACTAAAAAATTAAAACCCATTAAACTATGATTACAACCATACCAATTTCATCCAATTCCGACTCAAATTGACCTTTAAATCATTAAATATCACTCTCCACCTCTTAAATTCCACCTTTATTCATCAAAATTAGGTGTAATAATTTATGGGTAGTTAACATCTAACACCAAAATCAAGTAAGAATCACTTATCCCTTCAGTTGTGATGCAAAGCCCTTCAAAAATTGCCTCTAACCAAGCTCCACAACCCCAAAAAATGAGATAAAGACTAACTCATTCGATGTATATATTTTGCCAGCAATATCGCACATGTGGTCACTTAACTGCTTCTGCAAAAACAAGGGCCGCATTTGCAGTCTCCTCCAAGCGTCCAACCTTCCACTTCTATGAGTCCCTCTTCACGCTTACGAGTCCGCTTCTGCGTACTCTAAATGCATCTGTGCAAGCACATCATCATTTTTACTAAATTCGAATGAGAATGTTGCAGGTGATTCCACATCATCGGCATATTGAGGTGAATAAGGTAAAACTAAACTGAAAAATCAATGAAAGTTATTCATCGGCTATGAAAATGGTCCAATCAAAAAACAATCAACTTATTGAGTTATTGACAAAGTCAAGTGCAGACGTGCGACGAGATATGGAGATAAAAGGTAGAGCTTTGAAACCAAAAGAATTTAAAAGAGAAAATAAAATTTTATTGTTGAATTTAGATTCTATTGATGATCCAAATATTCATGAATTTAATCAACGAAAAACAAAAACGAACAATGGATAAAAGAAGTCAAATATTTCAATAACCACAACCACAATAATCCTCTACCCCATACACTCAATATTTTAATGATATTTTTGGATCTAAAAGTGACCTACCAGAATACTACATTATTGTTGTAAGTTTCTCTTCCCGTTATGTTATTTCATGTATTTTTAATTTTAATATATGTCAATAGCTACTATACTAAATATTTATTTTTATGTTATTTAACGAACATTGTGTTAATAACATATTATATTTTTTAGTTGTACTTTTCATTTTTGTGATGGTTATATTTTATATATAATTATGACTTATAATAAAATCAACTTACAATTTTATATAAAAATAATATATACAAAAATTAATTTACAAAAAAATTATAAACCACAATTAAGATATAAACTTAACTATATAATAAGTGAAGGCTTAGTGATACGACGAATGGCATATGCATATATAACACCAAAAATGAGGTCGAGTTTCTAATTATACTGTGATTCAACATGTTAATTTTGGACGAATCCACCGCAAAATCTTGGCTCTTCTTTGTGAATTTTAGTCTCTCTCTCTCTCCTTCTTCCTCTGTGTTTCTCTACCTACTCTACTCCTCTGAATTGTGAGCTTTGCTCTTTCCTTTTTTATTCACCATTTCGTCTAATTTATTTTATAATTTATGTTTCTGCTTTAAGTACTTTTTGAGTTTCAATAGTGACTTTTCAACGGTTACAGAAAATCAGAAAATTGATATCTCTTTCGTAATTCCTCTGTTTTTTCAAAATAAATTTATGAACATCATGGCTTGGGTTGTTTTTTTTTATTCACTACATGCATCTTTGAATTGGTGTCAAAGGTCGAGGCAATGATGATAATCTGGAATATGAAATTATTTAGGCATTGCGACAATCAAACCCGTATCCTGGATTGGGAAACCTTGGGTGGTATGTGATTTGGACACGGGCATGTGCCCAGACTTGCATTTGGATGTTTCTAGAAGGTTTCAGCACAAATTGACAAATGTTAGAAATTTGAAGGTTTGGAAAGTTCATAGTTTGACCGAGAGTTTACTTTGAGGATATTAGATTCAGATTGTGGTTCTGAGAATTGGAATAGTGATGGTAGGCTATAATCTCAAATTTTATTGATTATTATATTCCAATTTACTACACTTTAGTTGAGTTTGAGCTTTAATCGCTAGTATTTTGCATTAATTGTGTGTTTTATGTCTCATAGGAGTGATTCCGAACTATATACATGTTATGGAATGAATTCAAGTGATTTGGAGCTTTGAATTATGAGTAAAAGCAAAAGGAATTAAGCCTGATCATGTTCGTGGGTCAACGGATGATAGTTAAGAACGAACGAAGAATCGAATAGGCATATTGCGCAGCGTCCAGTAAAATGCACATAACTTTACACTCAGAGATCTGTTTGGGCTTCATAACATATCATTGAAAAGATATTTAAAAGGTATATAACTTTCATGTTTTATGTTTATCCAAATTCTCAACATAACAGGGTGAAAAGGGCGTGGCAAGTGCGCGGCCGTGCATATGGGTCAGAGCAATGTGAAAAGTGCATGGCCAAGTGCGCTGGCACATTTCCGGGTGTGTGGCCACGCACGTTCTATCCAGGAAAAGTGTCCTTTTTCACATAGGAGAAGACGTATGTGCTTGGCCCGACCATACTTGGTATATATACATAAAAATGGTATTTTTGGGACTTTTGTGATAATTTAGACCTAAGGAAGCTAAGGAGAAGAAGAAGAAGAGCCAAAGGCGCAAGGATTTCACAATTCATTATTCACTCAAGACAGGTTTTTGGATGTTTTTATGTTTTCCTTTGACTTAAACTTAACTATGATAAATTTTTCCATATCCATGGAGTAATACTTTCTTAGGGATTTATGGATTTGGTGTTCTAAGAATTATTTCTGGGCATTAACTCTAGTGTTATGTGTTGAATCGTTTTGGGTATTTTTATTATTACACATATATTCACATGTTTATGTAACCGAAAGTGGCATAATTTGTGACATGTTGTATTATCTTGTTTGTTGAATCTGTTGACTCTTATTAGTAATTGAAAGAGGCTAGTTGAATTAATGTTTAGACCTAGTTAGAAGGATAATTGAAAGAGTTTCTCCTAAAGACTATTCCACTACGAATTCCTACATATTTTTACTGAACTTAACTTAGTTCATATTGCAAGGTTAAGACTTAATCGAGAGAGGAGTTTCTACTGAAGGGTTGACTATAATTGGATGAATTCGAGAGACTCACTTGAACCTTAGAAGTGAATATACTAGAGTTAATCTCCAAAAAAACAAGTATCTTACACCTATCCAATCTACTCTTATTTTCTCCCTTTGATATCTTCTTGCTTACTCTTGTTACGATTTTTATTAGCCAATAGTTTAGACTTTTAATAAATTTTAGTTTTAAATCATACAACTGTAAAGTGTTGATCCTCTTGGATAGAAATTTAAACTAGAAGTTACGAAAGTACTATTTAAATTCAATCCATGTGGATACGACATTTTCTATACTATATTCGGGTAGATATTTAAGTATGTGTTTCAAGCTCGTCAAATTTTGGCGCCATTGTCGGGAATTAGAAATCAATAATGTTTGAAATAGTTTTTAGTGCTAATTCAGGAATTAGGTTTTAGTTATTCTTTTCTATTTTATTTTCTTTATTAGTTAACTATTTTCAAGATTTTTTTGTAGTTACTAACAAGTTCGAGAAGATATTGTAGATATTGAACTCTAAATGCTGTGAAGATAGCCTAAGAAAACGGTTAAAGAGTTAGTAGCTGAAAATTATCAGCGATCTGCTATATGTTGTAAATGCGGTGGAAATCATCTATGGGTTGACTGTCAAGCAGGTATGTATTTTTCATATGGTTCGCATTTTGAATAGTCTCACTTTGTTTCTAGTCTGTACAAGTATGAGGATTTATATGGACAAAATCTTTTCTTTGGTTGGGATGAATACCCTTATTATAACTTGAATGGAAGTGAAGTGAGACAACTACCTCAAAGGGAGAATGATAGTTTGAGAGCTTGTTTATAAGTTCATAAATAAGTCGGTAGAGATATTTACACAAAATGATGAATCCATTAACAACCTAATAATGCAAGTGAGTCAATTGGTAAGTACATTGTCAAGAAGCTCATTGCATTGTGATGGTGAATATATGGAGGAGATGCCCTATGAGAATGATCCTACCCAAGAGGATGATCATCCACATAGAGAGATTTTCACCATTCAAGAGGACTTTGATTCAACTGAGATGATAGAAAATAAGGTTGTGGTTGAGTGTGAAGCAGTAGAATAAGATTTCAAGCCCCCATCCACCTTTCCGCATTTGTAACATGCAGTGAGAAAAAATGGTCTTGGACATACCAGAGGAAAATTCACTTGATATTTTCTCCGTGTTTTCTTATTGTAACCTTAATCATGGGGATTTTATTTTTGGGGATTTACAGGAATATGTAGGGATTGATCTTGTGAAAGAATGTAGGAACAAGTTGAGGATGATTATGAACGAGCAATTCACCTCTCAAGATGAGGGCAAGAAAGAAAAAAAGAAGCGAGTCTTGTAGGTATCCTCAGAAGAATTGGGCTTAATGAGCTCCATAAAGAATCACAAGGAGCGAAAACAAGGAATGGATTCAGAATTAGGGGCGGAGTTCATAAGTTCTCGAAAGAGAAGAAAATCTAGGGGAGTTTCCTTTACCTTATGCTTTATTTGTGCGGCATAGGGATATTCCACAACTTAAAGTGCGGGGTGAGGGATATATTTGTATGTTGTACGTATGTTAGTTGTAATTTTTGTTAGTTTTAGTAGTAGAAATAGAGAAAAAACTGAAAAAACCATAAATAAATAAAAATAATTAAATTTTTTACCTTTCCCGATGATGGATATCATATTGACAGGTTTCTTGAGGGATTTAAGTCAAAAGAAAAATACAAAAAGATTTTCTTTTATTAGGTAGTGTACAAATTCTCCCTTAGTTTTTCTTTGTGTCACGGTTCTTTTCCAAGAGTTTTGTTTGAACCGGGTGTTATTAGTTTTTAGGTTTGTTAGAAGTAGGAAAACTTGTGCTATGGTTTTAAATGAAAGCAAATCTCTTGAGTTTGTTATGCCTTGACAATAGTGAGTACTTTAGTTGTGACGCTTAGGCTCAGTTTTTTACTCTTGTATAAGTATCTTAAATTATATAATCTTAGCTTTGCTTAACTGCTTTGACTCGAGTGTCTTGATGAGTCCAATCCTGAGTGAATTATGTGCTATGTGTGTGTGAGGTTTGTGTATTATGTGCATTGAACTTGATGTCTAGAACTTACCTTGTGTGTTTACAAAGAGAAATAGTAATTGTATTCAGTCTTGGAAGTGATTTAGGCATTTCTTTGTTGAGCCAGTTATATTCTATTACCCACTGAATTGGTATGTATCTTAGTACCCCTTTGAGCCTGTAATCTTGTTCCTTTGGCAATCACATTACAAGTTTTACCCAGTTGTTTGAATTGACAATCTATTCGAACCTTGTACCTCTCGTGTGTACTCTGAAATTGTTACGAACCCCGAAAAGGTTGAAGTGTCGGGTGGTTGATTTGGCTTTTGAGTGGAACTAATGAAATAAAGTGAAAGGTAAAATGGTTTAAAAAGTAAGGCCATCTGAATTGAAAAAAAAAGAAATAGATATTGTATAGTTGTGAAAAATATTCTTTGATAGTGGTGACTCTTTATGTAGATGTGCTTAAATAATTTGGGAATTAATGTATGTTGATGTGAAGGTGGAGTTATTGTTCAACATAAGTGTGGGGTTTTAACTATGAAAGTGTATGTATTAAAGTGCTTAGGGAGGTGTAGTCACTCTTATATCTAAATATATCCTACCGGTCTCATAGCCTATGTTACATCCAGTAGAAAGTCCTACTTGATCCTTGACTGAATAAGCTCAATTAGTAGAGTAGTACACTACAGAAAAGTCTATGGTTCATCTTTTGTGGCATATGAATGTTATTTCTAAGAGTGGGCGAATTCTTTCTATCTTGCATTCTTGATTGTTATTAAATTCTATGGTGTGAGCAAATACTCTCTATTGTTGTGTGAGAGAACTTGATTCACGAAAGAAAGGTAATGAAATTGACCTCTACGTTAGAATAAGTGAGCGAGTTGTGAATAATGTGTGGTACTTGTGAGTCAAATCTTGAGGTGAAGATCTTACACTATTGTTCTTAGTCTATTTTAAATATTCTTGGTGTAATGAGTTAGGAGAGTTGCTTACTAAGGTTGTGTATATATAAAATGTGGTTTGATTGCTCGAGGGAGAGCAATGATTTAAGTGTGGTGTGTTGATGATAGGCTATAATATAATATTTTAGTCGATTATTACATTCCAATTCACCGTACTTACTTGAGTTTGAGCTTAATCGTTAGTGTTTTGCACTAATTGTATGTTTTATGCCTTGTAGGAGTGATTACAAGCTATGTAAATGTTACAGAACGAATTCAGGTGATTTGAAACTTTGAAGTCTGAATAAAAGCCTCGGGATCATGTTGGGGGATCAACAGATGATAGATAAGAATGAACGAAGAATCAAGCAGGCATATTGTGCAGTGTCCAGTTAAATAAACATAACTTTGCACTCAAATATCAATTTGAGCTCCACAATATATCATTAGAAATCTCTTTAAAAAGGCTACAACTTTCATATTTTAAGTTTGTAAAAATTGCTAACATTATAGGGTGAAAAGTGCTAGTCAAGTGTGCGGTCGTGCATATGAGGCAGAACATTATGAAAAGTGCGCGGGCACGTTTTTAGGAGCACGGTTGCACATGTACTGTCCAGGAAAAGTGTTATTTTTCACGTAGGAGAAGGTGTATGTGTTTGGGCCCGACCTTACTTGGTATATATACATGGAAAAATGGTATCTTTGGGACGTTTGATATAATTTAGACCTAAGGAAGCTAAGGAGAAGAGGCAGAGGCAAAAGCACAAGGATATTACCATTCATCCTCACTCAAGACAAGGGTTTGGATGTTTTCATATTTTCCTTTGACTTAAACTTAATTGTTATTAAATTCTCCATATCCATGGAGTAATTTTTCCTTAGGGATTGATGGATTTGGTTTTTTGAGAATTGTTTGTGGATATTAACTCCAATTTTATGTATTGAATCATTTTTCGGTATTTTTATTATTGAATATATATTCACGTGTTTATGTAATTGAAAGAGGCATAATTTGTGACATTTTTGATTATCTTGCTGGTTGAATCTGTTGATTCTTATTAGTAATCGAAATAGGCTACTTGAATTAATGTTTAGACCTAGTTAGGAGGATAATTGAAGGAGGTTATCCTAACGACTATTTCACTACGAATTCCTGCACATTTTCACCGAGCTTAACTTAGTTTATATTGCGAGGTTGTGACTTAATCGAGAGAGGAGTTTCTGTTGAACAGTTGGCTAGAATTGAGTTAATTCGAGAGATTCACTTGAACCTTAGAAGTGAATATACCAGAGTTAATTCTCAAACAAGTATCTTACACATATCCAATCAACTCCTATTTTCTCCTTTTGATATCTTCTTGCTTACTCTTGTTGAGATTGTCATTAGCCAATAGTTTATACTTCTAGTAAATTTTAGTTTTAAATTATACAACTCTAAAGTATTGATCATCTTGGATAGCAATAACTAGAAGCTATGAAACACTATTTAAATCTAATTCTTGTGGATACGAGATTTTCTATACTATATTCAATGAGCGAGCATATTTAGGTGTGCTCAATCTTGTTAATATCTTCATTATGTCATTTGATACTTGCATGCAAAATTTGGATTCATTCCCGATCGATTTGATATGTTTCAGCACAAGTTTTGGAAGTTGAAAGTTGAAAGTTCATTCAAGTTCAAATTGAGGTGTGGTTCATCATTTTGATGTTGTTATGTGTGATTTGAGGCCTTAATTAGGTCTGTATTATGTTATGGAGCTTGTTGGTATATTTGGACAATGTCCCGAGAGGCCAAGGTGAGCTTCGAACGAGGTTCAGATCATTGTCGTTTCATGTTGCATACTGATGGTATGTTAGTTCTGGTGTTTCCGCGTTTGCGGATAGTTGGTCGCATGAGCGCAAACAAGCTTGGCTGGGGATCATCGCAGATGCAAAAGAAAAGGTGCACCTAGGTGTGTGCAGAAGCGAATCATTTGGGTGCAGAAGCGGGGTCTTGGAGCAAAGAGGAGCTCGCACCTGTGATGTCGCAAAAGCAAAAATGGTTCCACGGGTGAGAGAGGTCGACTGGTTAGTCGTGGTTGCAGAAGACTGATTTTGATTGCAAAAGGGACGTTGTGGAAACAATTAATGTGCCGAATGTGCGAAATTATGGGCAGAAGCTATAAATCAAAGGTTTTGGTTCTTTTCCATATTTTGAGATGTGGGACTCGGATTGAGGAAAATTTTGAAGAAATCATCATCACATGTATTACGTTAAGTGTACTCTACTTGGTTTTGATTATATTTCATGAATATTTCTTCATTTTGGCAATTGATTGATGAATTCTAACGAGGAAATTGGGGGTTTAGCCCATAGTTTCATAGAGTGAGTTTTTGAGCTTTGAACATCGATTTCAAGTCGGATTTGAGTGAAATAAATATGGTTAGACTCGTAACAGAATGTTTTGTTGGATATTGTGAGTTTTGTCGGGTTTCGAGGCGTAGTCTCGGGTTGTACTTTTGGGAGGATTTTTGGGCTTTGATTAAACAGTTGACCTTTATCGATTGGGTTAATTTCCTTTAACATTATTTGATATATTTGAGTTTCTTTTGGCTAGTGTCGAACCGTTCGGAGGTCGGTACACATATGATGGCATTTTTGAAGCATTGCTTGGATTGCTCGATCTTTGATTTGTCTTGTTCGAGTCAAGTAATACTTCTAAACTTGGCGTTGAGGGTATGAAACCCCGAATGACGTGTTAGATGTTTGGCGTTGAGGTGACACACATGCTAGGTGATGGGTATGTATGCGTGCACTATGTGAATTGTGACTCTATTATCCTTGTGGTAATATGTAGTTACCGGAACTAATCTGTAACCATGAAATCTCTACGTATTAGAGTTATTAATCTCCAACCCATGTTAGAAACTATGTCTAGGCTACATGCTTATCCTATTGGGACCCACTGAGGTCAGTTATGTTGTTGAGTTATATGCTTACATAACATTTACATACTTAGTCATACGTAATCATATGCATATCATATCTTAGTCTTTATTTCCATTTATTGATACATCACATCATTATTTCTCGGCTGATTTTTCATGACATTGAGAGCACGAGAGACTGGAGATATTAATGACTGAGTGAGGCTGAGGTACTGATAGTCAAGATGTTTATGGTATCGGGTTGCACACCGCAACATGTTTTATTGATTCATGATGCGAGCGGGTTTCATACTACAACACGCTTTACTAATTTATGACATAATTGGCTTAGCGCTTGGGATGAAGAAGCCTCTTCGAAGTTTTTACACACCCTCAGTGAGCGCAAGTACCGAGTGATTTGGAGGACTGAGTGACTGTGAGGACTAAGTGAATTGATACTTTGAGAGTACGCATATGGTTTTATCACTGAGTTGCATCGCATTGACATACACACTTGACATATATGCATAGACATGCATTTTTCTCATGATGTATGGTATCACGTCATTTATGACTTCTCACATATATTAACATATATGCATAGAGATGTATTTTCCTCATGCCATGAAAATGAAGCATTCCCGTGGAAAGCCTTGGGAAAAATTATAATTTTCAAATTTACTTATATTTTTGGCAATTTCGGTAAAAGACTTGGGTTTTCACTACATGTGTACATGTGTTCCGGTTGTAGCTGCCTCTTGTTCATGGTAGCCTTAGATTCATAAAAATTTATTTATGTACATTTCCAACAGATGATGTATTTATTTTATAACAACTTTGTAAACTCTAATCTTAGAAGTTCATGATTTGTACTACCAGACATTGGGAATTCATTGTATGAAAACGGTTGTATTATCATCTATTCTATTAATAAGCATTATTTGTACTGGTTTTATTGTTAACTTTCTTACCTAGCAGGTTGGGTTAGGTTCCATTACGACTAGTATAATTTTAAGTCATAACAAGTTGGTATCAGAGCTCTAGGTTCATAGGTTCTATAAGTCATGAGCAAGTGTCTATGATGACGTCCATATCTATCTTCAAGAGGCTATAGAAAATGTAGGATACACTTCCCATGTTTCTTTCGTTATCATGCAACATTGATTCAGCTTGAAGCGTAACTCTTTGAATTTCTTCCACGATTTGTATGGGCATGTGAGCGCTCAGTATCAGCTGTGCATCGCCGACTTGTAATTCCATGGATGAGGTGCCAGGTGTGATTTATGTGTGCTGATGGCGGGCTAGTCTAGAGGACTTGAGGTCGAGTTTTGACTATAGCTTTAGCACATGAATTTCAATTGTGTGAACACGTGATTTTGGACTTAAATGCTTAGTAGTGTCCCTATGGGTGGGAGTTGTGGCTCTACGAGTGATTGGATGGATATATGATGAGTATGACATGATTGGAGGATATGTTCTGATAGTTTGAAGGTGCTGAGAAGAGTTTTCTTGGGATGTAAAAGGACCATTGGGTGCTTAATTTCTATCTTGATGTGATGTATAGTCTTGATTCATGGGTGTATTGAAGGATATTTTATGTTGCTTAATTTTGGAACAAATTAGATTCTCATAGGCTTGTTGATAGGTTCAGACTCAAGAAGATTAAATGATTGCATAGTAGTTGTGGCGTTGAAATAGTATAAAGAGATGTCAGTTTGAAGCTAAGTAGGTGGGTTATAACCTGCAAGGTAATCTACATATGTGTTATTCTTATGATGTTGTGTGGAGGATTTCTTTTCTATCAGTGGGTTATATTTGTGCTATTTGAGTTTTAATCGGTTGTAATAGTTGACTTGACCTTCACGAGGATGAATGTGAGATTTGCAAATGATTTGAGGTATTAGATGGTTTGTGTTACATGAGCTTATGAGATTTACATTGGATGGTGTCGAAATTAGCGGTCTTTCTATATCCTTATGGATTTTAAATATCAGTATCAGAAAGGTGAAAAAATGGATTTAGATTCGTAGAAGGTCTCGTACGATTGGGTATCTTGGTTGTGGTACTATTGGGGCGATTAAGAAAGAATTCAACGACTTATGGTCCTTAGGGCATTGTGGTTCTATGCTAGGGTTTGTGGTGTGAGTTCTGGTTAAGGATCGTGGTGTTCTAGCAAGAAGAAGTATCAATTTGTGGGTCATTTGGAAGGAACTCGAAGAAATAGGACAATTTAGTAGTAGATTGGAACAACATTAACAGATACGACCGGTTGGTACATACGATATAGTGAGTTTCTACAGGTGTTTTGTGGAAATGCTCTTGGGTTTAAGGGACAGCTTGGTGAAGTTAGAGAGATTCAGTTCTAATAGTTTGGTTATTTCCAAATGGGATCCAAATATTTCTCGATGGTTTCTATTACAATTCGAGGTGGATATTTCTTACTGGCCTGAGGAACATGTTGCGTATTGTGAGTTTCTCCTAGATTAGATCAAATGGAAGGTTCTTAGATAAATTGAGTATGTAGTTTGCTTGTGACTCGGAGTGGATTATGAGATTCTCGTACTTTTCATATGATGGCATGATTGATGCGGTTATTGTGTGGGAATAAGACATGCGTGTGCAAGGTCATAGTTCAGTTTCGAAAGGGAGGTCATAAATTATTGGGCAACATGGAAGATTTCAGATGACCAGGTGAATGATATTTCTATATTGGTATTGCTTGAGAAGAGTGTATATTTTAGAAGGCGCACTATGCTTTGGCTTACCGATACTTCATTGGTATTGTGGTACTCGTCGAGTTGATATATTATGGATATTCTAATTTTTTCCATCTGGCGCAGAAGGATCATAAAAGTATTCCTCGCGGGATGATTGTGTATAAGAGATGTGTTAGACATTTAGGCAGTGGAGTTGGGATCAAATATGGTGACTTGTATGTTAAGTGGATTTGGAGACCTAGAATTCTTAGAAACAGATTATTTCGTGCTGGTGGACAGTGAAATGGGGCCATAGCTAGCCAGATGATACTATGTGTTATAATTAAGTCATTGTGGACTTTCGGAGGGTTAATTATCTATTTATGGATGACCATGGTTGACTTGGGAGCTTAATGATAGGCCTAATAAAGAAATGAATTGTACACTGGGTTGGATTTGTTGACTCGATGCCGTTATTGCAGAAAGGTGTGTCATTCGGTTGGAGCGAGCTTGTTCAGGTTCTGATATATTATGTTTTATTCTTATATTCTATGAGGGGTTGTGATTTATTGGTCATATGCATACATGGTGCTATTCTATTTGGGTCTTATAACGGGATGGGTATTAGCGTGTCGAATGATTGATTACGCATTGGTCATGTTCTTTCCGTATCATGGTATGGCGTTATTTTTCTCTCTATGATTATGGTCATGTACCTTGGGTAGTTAATATCGAATTGCGCGTAGTTATTGATTTCGAGCATGATGGCTGAGGTATTTCATATGGACCGGTGTTTGATGAGGTTATGCATTGTAGCAGAGTTATGTTAAGATATGATCCTTTGTGTTAGATTCGTGTGTCTTAGTTCTACTAGGTATAATGGGTTCATAGAATTTCGGTTGTGGTGGTACTTGTTGAACTTGTGGGATGGTTCTCTTATTTGAGTCATTGTCCATGATTGAGTATATTTGGATTGTTGCTTATTGATGCACAGATTGCACGAGTTGTGGCTTTAGATTGTATTGATATGGCATGTCACTAAAGTGGTTGTGTTGGATAAGATGAGTTTATTGGACCTAGAACGGATGCTATTGGATTTGATTATAGCATGTAAGGAGGATAATATCGGAAGTCGGGTTAGAAATTGGCTAAAAACTTGTTGAATGAGGGAGAGTTCTATGAGTTATTGGTCTAATGAATGGCTACGAGTTTCTGCATGTTTCTTTCATCATCGGCAGTGTACGAAGGTATTAGAATGAGGTTTTGTTTGATATGAGGTTTATTACAAGTACCCGTTTATTTTAAAGCAGCTACTATGATTAGATATTTTTGCTATGAGTATTTGAGTTATGTGATATGTCATGTGATTGTGTCTTGGGTTATAGTTATGGCTTGATGCATCTTGTTCAGACTTATACAATTTGTAGATGCGAGATTCGGGTCATATAGAAAATTTCGGATGCTAAAAAATTGGATTATAGGGTTTACGGGCTAAGATTGGAGTAATGACCTTTAGTATGTTGTGTTTTCAAGCCTATATGAAATAAGGTGACATGGGATCACCCCCGGGTATGTGCATGGTGAGGTTACATGGTGATTTGATGGCTTAAGAACAACTCTGGGCACGTTCGATAACAAATGTATGTTTAAGTAGGGGAGAATGAAACGAATTAATCAGTCATTTTGGGCATCTGTACTTTGCTCGGTAGTTTAAGGGCATGAGTAGCTCTGTATGATGTATTATGACATATGTAAATCGCCGTTTTTGGTTTTCAGGTTATTTGAAATTGATTTGGAAGAATGATTCTCAACTAGGAAGCTTTAAGTTGGAAGAGTTGACCAAGTTTAACTTTTGTGAATTTGACCTCGAAATAGAATTTTGATGGTTTCGTTAGATCCGGATGGTGATTTTGGACTCTGGCATATGCCCGAATTTGCATTTAAATGTTTCTAGAATGTTAGCCCAAATTGACAAAAGTTGGAAATTTGAAGGTTTGGAAAGTTCATCAGTTTGGACAAGAGTTGACTTTGAGGATATCATATTCGGATTGTGGTTCCGAGCATTGGAATAACGTTTTTATGTCATTTGGGACTTGTGTGCAAAATTTAGGTTCATTCCAGGTTGATTTGGTATGTTTCGGCACGAGTTTTGGAAGTTGAAAGTTCATTCAAGTTTGAATTGAGGTGCGATTCATCATTTCAATGTTGTTCTGTGTGATCTAAGGCCTTGAGTAGCTCTGTGTTATGTAATGGAACATGTTGATATATTTGGACAGCCTGATTAGACCGGGTGAATTTCAGACGAGGTTTGGATCATTTTTGTTTCAAGTTACATTGTTGACGGTATGTTGGTTATGGTGTTTCTGCATCTGCAGAAGAATGGATACATATGCGAACAGTTAGTTGCAGGAGCGCAAACGAGCTTGGTTGGGTATCATCGTAGATGCGGAGGTAAAGACGCACTTCTGTTAGCGCAAAAGCGAATCATTTGGGTGCAGATACAGGATCTTGCATATGAGCGAAGATGAGCTCGCATATGCGATGTCACAGAAGTGAAAATTGTTTTGTAGGTGCGAGGGGTCAACTGGTTAGTCATGGTCACAGATGCGTGATTTTGGTCGCAAAAGCGACGGTGCAGAAGCGGCTAATGTGTCGCAGGTGCCAAAATGCTAGGCAGAAGCTATACACTGAAGATTTTGATTATTTCTTCATATTTTGAGATGTGGGTCTTAGATTGAGGCGACTTTAGAAGGAATTTTCATAAGGATTGGGGTAAGTGTACTTTACTTGGTTTTTATTATATTTCATGAATCTATCTTTATTTTGGCAATTGGTTGATGAATTTTAAAAAGGAAATTGAGGTTTTAGCCTAATGTTTTATAGAGTGAGTTTTTGAGTTTTGAACATCGATTCGAAGTGGGATTTGAGTGAAACTAGTATGGTTGGACTCGTAATTGAATGGTCGTCGGATTCTGTGAGTTTTGTCAGGTTCCGAGGTGCGGGCTTGGGTTGGACTTTTGGGAGGATTTTTGGACTTTGATTAAAGATTCGATCTTCATCGATTGGGTTTGTTTCCTTTGGTATTTTTGATGTATTTGAGTTGCTTTTGGATAGTTCTGAGTCGTTCGGAGGTTGGTACGCTCATGATCGCATTTTGGATCATCGCTTGGCTTGCTTAGTTGGAGTTGGCTTGTTTGAGGCGAGTAACACTTCTAAACTTGGTGCTGAGGGTAAGAGATCCTGAATTACGTGTTATGTGTTTGGTGTCAAGGTGACCCACTTGCTAGGTGACGGGCGTGTGGGGATGCACTGTGTGAATTGTGGCTATGTTATCCCTATGGTACTATTTAGTTACCTAATCTTATATGTAACCATGAAATCTCTACGTATTAGAGTTATTAATCTCTGACCCATGTTAGAAACTATGTATAGGCTACAAGTTTATCGTGTTGGGACCCACTGATTTCATTTATGTCGTTCAGTTATCTGCATACATTGAATTTACATACTCAGTCATATGCATTCATATGCATATCATATCTCATTCTTCGTCGTCATTTATTGATACATCACATCATTATTTGTGGGTTGATTTTTCATGACATTGAGAGCCCGGGAGACTGGAGAGATTGATGACTGAGTGAGGCCGAGAGCCTGATGGTGAGGATATTTGTGGGATCGGGTTGCACGTCGCAACATATTTTATTAATTCATGATGGAAGCGGGATGCGTGCTGCAACATGTTTTACTGATTTACACCATAGTTGGCTTGTTATAACATTTGGGCTGAGGAGATCCCCCCCCCCTCCCCCGGGAGTCTGTACACGTCCCCAGTGAGCGAAGTTACCTACTGAGTGCAGAGTACCGAGTGAATGGGAGGACTGAGTGGCTGTGAGGACTGAGTGACTGTGAGGACTGAGTGGCTGTGAAGACTGAGTGACTGGGAGGACTGAGTGAATTGATACTCTGAGAGTATGCATATGGTTTTATCACTGAGTTGCATAGCGTTGACATGCACACTTGACATACAGGCATAGAGATACATTTTCCTCATGTTGTACAGTATCACATCATTCACAACTTCCCACACATATTGACATATAGGCATAGAGATATATTTTTCTCCTGCCATTTGAATATGAAGCATTTACCATGGAAAGCATTTAGGAAAAATTCATTTTTTCAAACTACTCATATTTTGGCAATTTCGGTAAAAGACTTGGGTTTTCACTGATATACTTGAAAAGCAAAACTATGAATAACTGAGCTTTTTATCTCTGAGTTACTTCTTGTATTACTTGCTTTACGTAGTTATGAACTATGTTGGCTATTGATGTTGGACCCGCCCTTTGTTCTAGCTTGTCACTATTTTCAACCTAAGGTTAGGTTTGTTACTTATTGAGTACATGGGGTCGGTTGTACCCCTACTACACTTTTGCACCTTGTGTGCAGATATTGGATGTTAACATTGATGTGTTCGAAGGGAGCTGGAATTGAAGACGTACCTGCATTCCGGTTGTAGTTGTCTCTTGTTTATGGTAGCCTTACATTCATATAAATCTGTTTATGTACATTTCGAACAAATGATATATTTATTTTATACCAGCTTTATAAATTCTAATCTTAGAAGCTCATAATTAGCAGTACCAGCCCTTGGGAATTCATTGTATGAAAGAAGTTTTATTTATCGTTCCTTCTCTTAATACGTATTATTTGTACTGGTTTTATTGTTAACATGCTTACCTAGCGGGTTAGGTTAATTACCATTCGGACTAGTAGAATTTTGGGTCGTAACACTCTATTTATCCGACAACTTATTTGTTTAACCAAAAAATGGAATTTTGGCCAAAGCTTATTTTAGAAGAACTCGGGTTACTGATAATCGAATAGAAATAAGAGTAATGGTTGTTAATAAAAGTTGAATAAAAAGTGAAATAAATCAGTATATTCTAGTAGTATATCGTGTCCTTACAAATGATCAGGTCGCCCCTTTTATAGCTATTTCTAGGTGATATGGTTTTCCTTTGTCATAATAAGGCCATTATAGACAATTAAGGGTATTTAATGCTACGTTATAAATGATAATTATTGTAATTCAATTCAGATTCTCTAACATTCTCAGTATTTAATGCCTACTAAATATTATATCCGTTCCTACTTTTGCTGTTGGGTTCATTCTCTTATCTTGACTTTTGAACATAAAGAGGTGCGAGCACCGAGTCTTTTGAATCTATGCTCGTATATGTTATATATCGTGCCTCTTTAACTATTCTTTGTTGATCGTCATCCTTTAACCAGTCTACGTGTCATGACACGTCATTTTTCATTAAATTTAATATATACGAACTTAATTTTTACCAATATAGATAGTCCCCCCACTTGCCATGTATTCATCAATAAAATATTTAGGAAGTGGATTTTATTAAAGTGGAAATATTTACCACCATTATTTCCCTTGACGCTTTATTTGTCACTTCTATTTTGGCCAAAGCTTATTTTAGAAGAACTCGGGTTACTGATAATCGAATAGAAATAAGAGTAATGGTTGTTAATAAAAGTTGAATAAAAAGTGAAATAAATCAGTATATTCTAGTAGTATATCGTGTCCTTACAAATGATCAGGTCGCCCCTTTTATAGCTATTTCTAGGTGATATGGTTTTCCTTTGTCATAATAAGGCCATTATAGACAATTAAGGGTATTTAATGCTACGTTATAAATGATAATTATTGTAATTCAATTCAGATTCTCTAACATTCTCAGTATTTAATGCCTACTAAATATTATATCCGTTCCTACTTTTGTTGTTGGGTTCATTCTCTTATCTTGACTTTTGAACATAAAGAGGTGCGAGCACCGAGTCTTTTGAATCTATGCTCGTATATGTTATATATCGTGCCTCTTTAACTATTCTTTGTTGATCGTCATCCTTTAACCAGTCTACGTGTCATGACACGTCATTTTTCATTAAATTTAATATATACGAACTTAATTTTTACCAATATAGATAGTCCCCCCACTTGCCATGTATTCATCAATAAAATATTTAGGAAGTGGATTTTATTAAAGTGGAAATATTTACCACCATTATTTCCCTTGACGCTTTATTTGTCACTTCTATTTAATGCCCATTACACGGGGCATCTTCTGACTGGTTTTGCGACTTCTCGGCGCCTTTTAAGGCTTCTTTACATCTTGCAAATTACGAGATGATAATTCTCATCATGACGTTTCCATTATTATACCTTTTCCTTTGATGGTTGCTTATAAGTATAAATGTAGTTTTCATCTTTGTCTTTCTCACATAAAGTTCAAAGTTCTCGGAATATTCAATTCTTGTTCCCATCTTCCTCGTACCATCATGTCTTCATCAATCCCTAACCTTAGAAGAGTCCCTGTTGTTGATAACCTTCGTTTTGCTAATGTTAGGAGCAGGATAGGAGGTAGACTTCGTAATCTAGGGTCTTCATTTGCACGAGGATCTTCTCTACCTTTATCCAGTTCTACTCCACCTTGTAGAACCATAGGCTCCCTTTCTCAAAGGTCTTCGTCTAGGGGTAAAGAACCCTCTGAGCCTCTTCGTGAATCTACTGTAGATGAGATTGTTCCCGTTGAACTATCTTTTTATAATGATAGAGAATCTGCCGGAAACAAATTGTCTTCATTAGATCATGCTGACATCTACCCAACTTAGATTATTGAAGGTTTGATTTCTTTAGTTCATAAAGACTCCCATTGGAGCCATGACTTCCCTATTATAATTCCCAATGCGAACCAAAGAATCACCTCTTATTCAATTGGGTTTTTTGGTTTATACATATCCTTTCACGTTGGGTTTCAAACCTACTATTGATTCTATTGTCCTCGAATTCTGTCATTTTTTCGACGTTTGTTCAGGGCAAATTAGCCCTATTATATGGAGGGTTGTTACTTGTTTGAGACACTTAACCAGCATGGTCAGTGTGCCTTTTAATTTATCATATTTAGTTTACCTTTACTCTCCCAGACTCTTTCGCCAAGGAGTTTTTACTTTAGTAGCAAGAAGCAAAAGACATTTGGTCAATCCAGAAGATGATAAGGACTGTGGATGATATGCCAGGTTTGTTGATACCCCCATTATTGGTTTAGTGGGTGATGAAAATGTTCCCTTTCCTGAGAAGTGTAATTTTGCACGTGATTTTTCTTTTTTAATAACCTTTACATACCCTTTTCTTTATTCTGCTGGTTGTCGTTTTAATTTCCTTCTCTTTTTTTAACAACCATGGGAAATGTTGATGAAATTCCCAATTTCTGTGGTTAGGTAGGAAAGTTGTTAAATACTGCCCCAATGGAGGGTAGATCTTGGAAAACTCTCTCCCAACGATTTGCCTCGAAAGTGAAAACTCACGGTAACAGTCTTTTATAACTTTTCTTATTGCAAAAATTATTTTAATCTTTCTTTTTATCAGAATTTACAATTCGAGGTATTAGTATTGAGGCTGTCGTAGCTTCCCGAATATCTTTGGAAAGGGACCAAGATATAATTTTGGGCTCTTCATCGAAAAGGAAAGCTACTGCCAATCAAGACTCTAAGGAGGAGGAAGAACACGACGGGTGTTCTTTGATAAAAAGGACACATGCTAGAAGAAGAATTATTTTAGATGATGAAGCATCTCCCCCTCGTTTTACTCCTCAAACCGAGCATGTTGAAGCCTCGTTGGTGATTCCCGGTGATGATACCCCTGCCGCCACCCCTGATTCTGTTGAGTAGTTTTTATATATGCAAGTTTGGTAGTGAAAGTTAAAAACCAATTTTTTATGAAGCGCCCCATGCTTCTTTTCCTTTATCTGCACCTACAATACCTTATTTGCCTTTTAAGGATGTTACCGTTACTACTCCTTCCCCAGCTGTTTTGAATCCTTTTACTGCTCCTCCCGGGCTGTTTTGACTTCTTCTATAGTTCCTCCTATAGCTACTCAACGAATTGTGGTTGGCTCCACAAGTAGAAGTGGAGCCATGAAACAGGTTATCATCGAGGTCCTTGCCGATATTAATCTTTAGAGAAAATCTAGTGGGGCTGACATGTGGTTGAAACCCCTAATTGGACAAACCGAAAAGGCCAAGCTTGAGAGCCACAATTCCTTAACTTTGATGAATGACATAATACAATCATCATTGAAGGTATTCTTTTTTAATGATTTGTTGTTCCTTTTTATAAGGCTCTTATCTTTTCTATTCCTCTTTTTTTTAGATCAACCTCGTTGGTACAGAAATGATGAAGAGGGTTTCTCACATAGAGAAATTAATGCATGAGTACCAAGTTGAGGAAGATAACTAGAGAGAGCAATATGAGGGTCATCAAATCGATATGGAAGCGTTAGAAGAGAACAAGCGCACTTTAGAGCAGTAGCTACGAGTTTTAACTTTGAAATTGGCGGTTGAAAGAGCTTCATCAAATAAAGCTAACAAAGATAGAAATCTTCTTGAATCTTCCTTTTCAGAGAAACCCTCCTAGGCTAGTGAAGAAATCAAACAACTGAAAGCTCTCTTAAGTAAGAAGGAAGCTTATGCTGGTGAACTCGTGCAAACTTTGACTCAGACTTAAGAAGACCTTTGGAAATCTTCTGATAAGGTTCATTCCTTCTAAATTTCACATGCTTCTCTTCAAATTTCTTATGACTCTGCATGAGTTGAGAATGAGAAACTTAAGAATGAGATTGTTGAATGGGAAAGGGATTATGAGATTTTCGAAGAAAAAACCGCAATTGAAATAAGTTGGGAATTTTTAAATTCTCTCCATGATACCCTTGTTGAAGTTAGTCAGGAGAATTTTAACTTGGAATCTACCAAAATCAAAGAGACTATTGAAAAGACTCAGCAGAGCCAAATATAGTTTTTGTAACTATATTTGAACTTCTGTCTTGCCTTTATTTAAAGACTTATTCGATAATTTGCTCTTTTATTTTGTAAAATTCTTTCTTAATCCCAAGAATGTACTAAATCAATCATGAATTTTATAAAAGAGGGCCTTTTTATATTTGGCACTTAATGAAGAAGACGTCTCAATATCATAATGGTATAATGTACGTCAAAAGAACTAGGAATACACATGTTTCCTAAAATATCTTTGACAAGTCTTTATTTCAACTTTGTCAAGTTTTAAATAACACTTTACATGTATTTAAATAACTTCTATAACTTTTTCGTAATTGTTTTTCTTACAACAAATTTCAAAAAAGAAAACAAAACACAAGGTTTTTATTTATAACTTGTTTCAGTATATTGAATAATACACAAGGTTTTTATTCATAACCTGTTTCACTTGAATAAGATACAGGGTTTTCATTACATTGCCTTTTAACCTAACTATGATAAAGTTTTTCTTTGGCTTTGGCTCATAACTTTGCTCTGCACTTGACCCATTTAATGAGTAAACATTGGCTTTCGCTTTGATTATTTCTCAATCTTCTTTGCTTTTTGTATACATATGTCTATGTATATCATATAGTCTCCCAAGTGATTGAGCTTTGAAGTATGAAGTCTCAAGCACTTGACTATCCCTCTTATTTGGTCCTTTTCATGTAAAGGAATAAAACATACGGGACTCGGAGATATTATTATAGATGAATACTGTTTAACCCGCCTCAATTTCTACCAGAATAGTTGTAACTCTAGACGGGGAATTTTGATCTATTCCACGTGCCTTGCAGGACGTAATTCCTCATTTAGCACGGGTTAGTTTTTTGCATATCATCTAAAATTGTTAGTAAAATTTTAACAATTCAAAAACACAATTTTAAAATGAGGATACTTGCTTGTGGGTACTCTTTAGAAATAGTATTTTTTTAAGTGAACAACATTCCAGTGTGAGGGTAATATCTTGCCATCCATTGTTTTCAGCTTGTATGCACCTTTTCCCGCAATATTATGAATCTTGTAAGGTCATTCCCAGGTTGGACTCAATTTTCCCATATTAGCCGCTTTCGAGGACTGAAAAACTTTCTTGAGTACGAAGTCAATAATTTTGAAGTAGACGTGATTTTCGATTGTTGTATCGTTCCCTGACTTGTTTTTGTGTTGCCATCCCTATTAACGCAGCGTCCCTTTTTCCTTTGAGTAGATCAAGATTTAGTCGCATTTCTTCTTTGTTGTATTCTTCAGTCGCTTGTTTATACCTCGTGCTAGGTTCTCCTATCTCCGTGAGGATCAATGCTTCAGCCCCGTACACTTGTGAAAACGGTGTCTCACCCATGCTTGTTTTTGTTGTGGTGCGATATGCCCATAAAACACCAGGTAGCAATTCCGGCCAATTGCCTTTGGATTTTTTCAATCGTTTCTTCAAATTGTTGATTATAACTTTATTCGATGATTCAGCTTGTCCATTACCCACCGGATGATAAGGTGTTGAGGTAATCCTTTTGATCTGCCAACTTTGAAGAAATTCTATGATTTGTGCACTTATAAATTGTGGGCCATTTCATACACGATTTTCTTGGAACATTTTGGTTACTAGTCTTTGATACGTTGCACCAGCATTTTTAAGACCAAAAGGCATTACTTTATAACAAGAAGTTCCCCTGTCTGTTATAAATGAAGTTTTCTCTTCATCCAGGGGATTCATTTTGATCTGGTTATACCCTGAATATGCATCTAAAAAGCTTAATAGTTCATGTACTGCAGCGGTATCGATGAATTGATCTATATGAGATAATGGAAAAGAATCTTTAGAACAAGCTTTGTTACGGTCTGGGTAATCTACACAAACTCGCTATTTGCCATTCTTTTTCGGTACTACAATAGTATTATCTAACCAATTAGGATACTTTACCTCACGGATAGACCCAATTTTTAATAGTTTTTGAACCTCATCTTGGATTACTTTATTCTTGAAACTCCCCTACTTTCTCTTCTTTTGTTTGATGTGTGGATACGATATGTCTTCATTTAACTTGTGAGTCATTACTTTCGGTGGTACTCCTGTCATATCAGAATGGGTCCAAGCAAAGCAATCCGCGTTAGTTTTCAAATATTTAATCAACTTACCTTTCATACCATGGCTTAGGTTAGCCCCAACAAAGATTTCCTTTCTGTCCATTGTGTAAATAACTCCACAGCCTCTAGTCTTTAATCGTTGTTTTGATAATTTCATTTTTCTCTGGTTCTTGAACGAAATTGGGCCATGAGTCCACATATGTTTGTCGTTGTTCAGTTGAGGTTTGTGTTGTGGTATCCTCAACTAGATTTTGTAATTGCTATTTTTCTTTATTTCTCAAATTTGAATCTGCTATAGAGTTGATGCTCCTAGATGTCTGTTGATCTCCACAGATTTGACGTACTCGCTATGGCAATGGGAATTTGATAACTTGATGCAAGGTAGACGGAACTGCATACATCTTGTGGATCCACGGTCTCCCAAGAATTATATTGTAAGCCATTTCCATCTCTACCACCTGAAATTTCACATCTTTAACCACCCCTTCTATGAACGTTGTAAGTATTACCTCCCCTTTTGTGACCTTGAATTGTCGAAGCCATACAAAGTATGTGCCTTACGTACTAGTTTATCTTCAGCTTGCATCTTGTGTAATACTCTTAGCAGAATAATGTTCACGGAACTACCTAGGTCAATCAAAACTCATTTCACATTAGTATCATATACAATTAGAGATATTACCAGTGCGTCGTTATGTGGAGTTAACATGCCATCCGCATATGCATCATCAAATGTAATGCTTTCTTCTTCTAAGACACACCTGCTTCCCCTGGGTAATTGTGACTTTGGAGACTTTATTGGTTGTTATGTACGCTACACCATTGATTTCTTCACCTCCGTTTATGACATTAACGGTCCTTTTAGGAGAAGGCGGCTTAGGGGGCTCCTGCCTATTCTTCATGTATGCTTGCTTACCTTTCTCAGTAAATAATTCGGTGAGATACCCTTGCTTCAATAGATGATCAACTTCACCTTATAGCAATATGCAATCTGCCATTTTATGACCATGATCGTTGTGAAATTCACACCAGTGATCAAGATTGCGCATGTTTGGATTTAATCTTATTTCTTTTGGCCACCGCACCATTATCACCATGCCTCTTAAAACAACTATGAGCTCAGAAGTGCTTATATTAAAATTATAACTGCCAAATCTTGACTTCACGTTTCTATCATCATCCCCCGTCTCTCACTTGTTTGATCGTTCCCAAACCTTGATTATGAATCTAGCTCTCTATTCCTCGATCTATGAGCATACCTTGAATTGTCCTGCTTTGATCGTGAATCTTTTTCCGTTGGGCACATATGTGGTTTGTATGAAGTTTTTATTAGACTTTTTTCGGTTTTCGCGCATCTTGAACTCAAATTTTCCTCTTTTTGAGACCGTGAGATAATATCTTCTTCTATCCTTAGCTTCGTGTTATACCTTTTGTAAACGTCATTCCAAGTCATTGCTACGAACGCATGAAGACTTTCCTTGAGTCGCCTCGTGGATTTTGAGCTTTTTTCATTCAAATTACTGGTGAAGGCTATAGCTGCTCAATTGTCTGGTACACGTGGTAGTGTCATTCTTTCGCGCTGGAACCTATCCAAGAACTCTCTAAGCAACTCTGAATCCCCTTGCTTGATCTTGAAAATATCTTCCATTCTTTTCTTGACTTTTTGAGCTCCCAAAGGTGCTTTGATAAACGAATCTGCAAGCTCAGCAAAGGAATTTATGGAATTTTTGGGTAAAAGAGAATACCATGTCAATGCTCCCTTGGTGAGTGTTTTCCCGAATTTCTTGACCAATACTGATTCGATTTCTTCTTTGGTTAAGTCGTTGCCTTTCACGCCAATTGTGAATGCACTCACGTGATCTCGTGGATCGGTGGTGCCATCATATTTTGGAATATCAGGCATTTTAAACATCTTTGAAATAGGTACCGGAGCAGCACTAGGCTTCCATGGCTGTTGTGAGTATTTGTCCATGTCTATTCCTTTGATCACAAATGGTACCCCAGGTATCTATTCTATTCCTTGAGATGCTTCTGCAGGGTTAGGACTAAATTTTGTAAATCAGAATTAACTATTTTACCTGGTTCACCATCACGAGCCTCACTTGGAGTTCCACCCGTGCCTGAATGAACGAGCCATAAATGTGGGTTTTCCAATGTATTCTGATTTGGAGTTGGTGTTGGTGGCACGACTGGCGATTGGCTAGTAAAAGCACGGAGAGCATTACTAACTTGTTGAGCAATTAAATTTTTTAAGGCATCATCGAGTGCTAATTCGTTCACAACTCTAGTATTTTGAATTGCCTCGACTCCAATTTGCAACTCCATTGTTTGTCTCAGAGCCATCTGGAGTTCCTTCTCATGATTAACATTGTGAATCACGTGGTGAAGGGGGTAGAGTCCAGTTACCCACATTATTTTCTTGTTGTTGTAGTCCTTGTTGACTGTTGTCGTTGATATTTGACATAGTAAGTTATTTGATGATAGAATTGACTTAAGAAAGCAAAATGATTATCAGATTCTCGGTAACATAACCAATTTGTTTAACAAAAAAATAGAATTTCGGCCAAAGCTTATTTTAGAAGAACTCGGGTTACTGATAATCGAATAGAAATAAGAATAATGGTTGTCAATAAAAGTTGAATAAAAAGTAAAATAAATCAGTATATTTCAGTAGTATTTGGTGTCCTTACAAATGATCAGGTCGCCCCTTTTATAGTTATTTCTACGTGATATATTTTGTCTTTGTCATAATAAGGTCATTATAGATAATTAAGGGCATTTAATGCTACGTTATAAATGATAATAATTGTAATTCAATACAGATTCTCTAACGTTCTTAGTATATAATGCCTATTAAATACTGTATCTGTTCATACTTTTGCTATTGAGTTCATTCTCTTATCTTGACTTTTGAACAAGAGGTGCAAGTACCGAGTCTCTTAAATCTCTGATCGTATCTGTTGTATCTCGTGCCTCTTTAACTGTACTTTGTTGATCGTCATCCTTTGATTAGTCCATGTGTCATGACACGTCTTCTTTCATTAAATTCAATATATACGAACTTAATTTTTACCAGTATAATATTTTTCATTCTGTCTATCTCGAGCAATCTCCAAGGTAAGGGAAAGCTTCCAAATTTAAAAGAAAGATTTTCGCTATGTTAAAAAAATTTAACCTTGAATATGGATTTTGTTTTCCTCTTTGATGTTTTGATCAAAATTGTTTAACGAACTAATGCAAAGCAGAAATTCTTTTTCCCCTAGAAGGTTCTGGAGACAAGTTTACCGAATAAGTGAGTAAATATGCAATTTTTCTTTTTTTGCAGAATATGTGAGGATAATAGTTTAAAATTAATATATTAAACAAGGTGATCAGTAGATATGCGCCTATTCTATTGATAATAGGGTAAGTTTTCTTTAAGAAAATTTCTACTAAATTTACATTTTGGTTGCTGAAATATAATGCTATTCTTGTTTTGTATCTATTACTCACATTTGGAGACTGTAATTGACTAGAGACAAGCTGCTAATGACTTGCTACTTAAAAAGAGAAAGTATTGGTCATTTCAGCATTAAAAGAGAAATGTATGTACCCTTGTTCGACAAATAGGTTAGTTGATTATTTAATACACGTGAGGGTAAATATAACTCTGCCTTTATCTGTGGAGGTTAGAAAAACAAGTATGCTTTCATCTGTATTTATGAGGCAACTTTATTGAAGTAAGAATGAATGGATTTCCTTTATGATTGGTACTTATATCATGAAAGTACTTTATTTTCTTCTGCTACTATTTATTTGTAAGGTATGATGGTGTGTTTATATATGAAGCATTTGTAAAATTCTGGTGTTGGATTGATATTGTCCCATTGAACTTTAAGAAGGATAAGAAAAAAAATAAAGAAAATGAAAGTTTGTTGGATTTGGACTTTTATTTCCCTCCTTTCATAGTTAATGTCTCCATTATGCAGGGGCAATAGAAAGCACATTTAAGAAATAATAAAAGAAGCAGAAGTTGTAGTGTATTAATATCTTGACGATCGCGGTCATGGAGCTATTTTAAGGATATCCATGTGTAGAATTTTGGTATATCTAATTGGTGCTCGTGTCTTTATTATCGATGGTTCATTGAACTTCGTTTTTGGAGTCCATGTGAGCATGATTATATAAAATTAGAAATTTTATGGCCAAATATTGATTTTGGAAAAAAAAATTCAAACAAAAATAAAAAGATTCTTATGTCCAAACAGCTCTTATAAATTTGTTATATTTGTAAATAGCATTCCAGGAGAGTATATCCTTATGAACTATGTATATTATTTCTATTTCAGGAATCAAAACTTGTTTTAAACATCTTTCGATCATGATTTTTTCCTAGTTGTTTTACCTCGAAAATACGAGTAATAACTAATTTTGATTTGTGGTTTTAAAGATATGTAATTTAGTTCAATACCAATTAATAATCAAGAAATATAAAGTAGAAATAAAAGACCTCGAGGTAGCTTACGGCGGTAAGAACAATTAAGCAGAAAAATCAAAGTAAGAACAATTAAGCTAAGGGACAAATCTAATGAACATCAGGCGAAAAGTAGAGAGTATATTTTTTGCTCAGTAAAAAGATGATCTTACAAATGACTGAGGTCCCCTTTATAAAGTGGGGGAATCCTAAATAAGGAATATTTTCAATTACAGTAGGGAATATTCTTAGTATAGCTGTCTAACCTCCTAGTACAGAATTGTACAATCCTATTCCATGATTTGCTCCATGAATTTGGGAACGTGGCAGGAGTCTAGCTCGCACTGGTACAAATTCATAACGGCGTTATTTTGAGGTCGAGCACACTTGAGGTCAGTTATCCTCGAACTTCTGCCTCTTGGCATTATATTCTATCTTCGAGCTCGAGTTTGGTCCACTGATTTTGAACTTGACTTCTCCCAGACTCGGACCTAGGGTGGAACCTCGAGCTTCTACATCAGGGGCATATGATTTTGACCGTATACAGATAGTCCCATTTTTCTTAGAATAAGATGATAAGAATCGATTTGATCCTCGATTTCCTAGAATCTTTAATAATGACGTCCTTTGTGTGACACAGGAATCTGAAGCGACTGAAACGTCCCGTCAGTCCATTTCCCCAAAACATTGAATGCATGCCAGTATTGGTCGGCCACTAGCACCGCCGAACCGTCGTTGCCCTTCTATAAATATGAGGTTATACTTTTGAGTAAAGAACTTTGATCTTCTTTTATATCTTTCTCTTCCTCCTCTCCTTCTCTCAATCTCCTGTTTCCACCGCATCTCCAAGCATCAGAAAACGCCAAGTTCTTGTAAAAAAGCACCACATTCTAATATAATATGTACTCTTTAGCTTACAATCATGGCTAAAATGTCCAAAACGATCCCCAAAAAGGATAAGGCATCGCTTCTTCTATATCCTGATCGGCTAAACCGGTGGTGCCACCAATTCTTGAGGACCCCCGGCCCTTGTGTGATTAAGAAGGATTTCAGTATTGAAAATTCTCCCGATGTCCTAGGCCGATGTGATCATGCTTCTCGATGTATCAGCTTGATATTGAAGAAGCTCTTCAAGGATGTGAAGAAGGACTGCTGCTGGGGAGATGAGGTCGTGATTCAGATCCCGAGCCCCGAGGAAAGCATTACTACCCACGTGCAGGATTTTTTAAGTGTTTACACTTATCCCTTCACACTAGGTCCCCTCGATCCGGTGGTGATCAACTTCTGCAAAACATACGAAGTCACCCTTGGTCAGATTCACCCTCTTTTTGCCATATCGTGATCATGTTGCGGTATTTTTCCGAGAAGGCCAAGGGGTTGGAATTCACCCTCAGCCACCTGATTCGATTGTATTGGCCCCTGTTATTTTAAGGGCTCATCAATTTGCAACGTTGAACAATGAAATCCATCTTTGCAAGTACTGACGAGACCAAAGATTGAGGTTGGATGAGCCGGTTCATCAGAGTAATAACTTTGGATGTTATCCCAGGGGACAAAATGTCGTTCCCGGAGAGGTGAAACTTTAATCGTAAGTAGAGTTCCTTTTCCCGGTATTTATTCATGTACTTCTTCTTCATCTCATAATACCTTTGCCCTTCTTTTGGAAGCCACTGCTTGGGTGCCCCTCGTAGTGCCAGACCTCGAGGACCGAGTCTGAAAGTTAGCTGTCACCTCTTCCTACAACGAGTGCAAGTGGCGTGAATTGTCAATGCGCCAGTGGGAGGACAAGAACCATGGTGAGTGCTTATCCCAAGTTTCAAATAGTTTTCATATACTAGTGGTGTCAATTTACTCATTTTTACTTGTGCATGCCTAGGAGATGTATCTGAGATGAGGCCGGCTCCGCCAAGGGAAAAGACCAAGCCTTCGATTCCAAAATTGGAAAAGGACAATAAAAGGAAGAGGGTTTCGAAGCCTAAAGACCCTCAAGATAAGAAAACCCCTACTCGAAGACTGAAAAAAAGATTAGCTCATATGGGCGCAGATTCGGCCCATCATTTCCCGGATGATAAGTAAAATGATGGTGAAGAGTCGGCGTTGGTGCCTCGAACAAGGGAACCAATTGAGGCCACCAAGCCTTCCAAGCTAGAGACCTCATACTGTGGTAAGGCTGTAAGTTTCACGGTTCCAGACCGGAACCGGACCGGAACCGCGGTTCTGGCGGTTCCGCGGTTCCGGTTCTGGTTCCGGCGGTTCCCCGGAACCGTGATGTCGCAGTTCTACCCGTTGGAACCGCGGAACCGGAACCGCCAGAACCGGAACCGGAACCGGACCGGTTCTGGCGGTTCCAAACGGTTCTGTGACGATAATTTAAAAAAAAAATCCAAACGGTTCCAAACGGCTCCAAACGGTTCCAAACGGTTCTGGCGGTTCCAAACGGTTCCAAACGGTTCTTTTTCAAAACTAGCCTTTTGGAAGTTTAAAAATAGCCATTTGGCCCCCAAACTTTATATAATTACACTATTTTCCATTTCTCAAGTATAAATACCCCCTCATTCTTTCATTTGTATTCACCAATTCATCAATATCTCTCAATCTCTCTCAATCTCTCTCAAGTTCTCTTTCAATCTTTCTAGTGCAAGTGTTTAATTTATTGTTGCAAATTCGTGAAACATTGTGAAGTTGTTGAATTGAAGTTTTCAAGTGTTCAATTTTCAACTCTTACGTGCTAATTATTATGGCATTTTCGTTGAAAAATATGTTCGGTAAAGAAAAAATATGTTCGGTAAAACATATTCCCTAAGCTTCAAGATCTACTTATGGCATCAACTTTTAAGGTAAGTTTATCTACAGGATCTGACATGTGCTGTAATTCAATTCTCTAATACCTGAACAATTTGAATCCTTAGTAACTTATCTTTTGATGGACCTTGACATTGTATTCGACATGGCTCAGTATATGTATTTGTCTATTATTGTGAGTGATATAACATGACTGAAAAGTTAAAAGACCTTTTTTGTTATCTGGATTTTATTGCATTATTATTGTAGGGGCTTTGTCTGAGAAATCAATGGAGGCACACAAGACAGGGAAGAAGCATATGGCTCGGACAGGGAAGAAGCATATGGCTCGGCTCCAGGAACTCCAAAAGATGTCGAAAAAACTGAAGTGGCCGATGATGTGGGTGCAACTGTCAATGGAATTAACCCCAAGGAACAAGAATAAGCGTTCACCACAGGGGATAACTGAGTTAAGTCATGTTCAGGGAATAATGCATAAATTATTATGTAACTTGTACATTGGCATGTCTTCTTTTAGTTTTTTTTCCATTGGGGGAAGGAAGACTAAGAAAGATATGCCATTTTGGTCAATAAATATGCTCTTTATCATATCCTTGAATATCTTTTGTCTCAATATTTCTTTGTCTTTACTTCTATATCAATCCTTGACTATTTATATAACATACAATATATAACATACAACACAATATACTAATGACAAAATTCTTTTATCAATATATACTACTTATATACAATTTATACTAATTACTAACTACAACACAATATACACTACTTATACATAATATATACTAATTACCAAACACAATATACACTACTTATATACAATATATACTACTTAAATACAATATATACTACTTATATACAAAATATACACTACTTATACACAATATATACTAATTATCAAACACAATATACACTACTTATATACAATATATACTACTTAAATACAATATATACTACTTATATACAAAATATACACTACTTATACACAATATATACTAATTACCAAACACAATATACACTACTTATATACAATATATACTACTTAAATACAATATATACTACTTATATACAAAATATACACTACTTATACACAATATATACTAATTACCAAACACAATATACACTACTTATATACAATATATACTACTTAATACAATATATATTACTTATATACAAAATATACACTACTTATACACAATATATACTAATTACCAAACACAATATACACTACTTATATACAATATATACTACTTAAATACAATATATACTACTTATATACGAAATATACACTACTTATACACAATATATACTAATTACCAAACACAATATATACTATAATTAATAACATAGTACACCATATAAAAATATATTCTACAATATACTAATCACTACTATACAAGATATTGATTTCAAAAAAAAAAAATAATAACTCGGGACCGCCAGGAACCGCCTGGAACCGCCAGAACCGCGGTTCCGGAACCGCCAGAACCGGAACCGCTAGAACCGCCAGAACCGCAGAACCGGAACCGCCAGAACCGGAACCGCAGACCCAAATAGACCCAGAACCGGAACTGGATACAGCCTTATACTGTGGTGAAGGAAACCCGAAGAAAGATGCAGGCAAGTCTCGCGTGTCCCTATAGGTTGAGCTTGTTCCTTCGTCTTCAACAACTATACCAAAGGGGGACAATGTTGCGACCCCCGAAGCTAATGAGAACACCCCGAGTGAAGAGCTCGAGGCCATGACAACATGTCACTCTCTTTCTTTGCCAACTTATTTCGAGGGGGAAATTGAGGAAGCCAACACTCTGTTGAGCACATGATTTTTGCCCCACCTGAATTGCTCCTACAGAATTTCAAAAAAAATAGATTTCTCTTAATTATTTGTCATTTTTAGAAGTTATTATAGAACTTTTCCTGATTGTTGGCATTCTGTTGCATGTTTAATTTTATTTATGTCATAAAAATACAAAAATACATTGCATTTGCATTTAGGACTTTAATTTAAAATTTTTCTTGATTAATTAGTAAATTAATTTATTTTACAGAAATAGAAACATCACAAAAAAAAATAATAACTCATGTTTTGCATGTTTAAATTTTTAGCTTCAAATTTTGTGGTTTTTCTTTTAATTTAATTTTTAACTAATTGCGGTGATCATCATTTAGAGTTAATTAATTTAATTTGGTAGGATAATTTGATTTAAGAATTAATTTAGGTTTTATATGTTATTTTAAGAAAAAATATTTGAAATAAATAAAAGAAAAAAGGAAATAAGGTTTTGGGCCATTTCGATTTGAAGTCCCCAAGCCCAATTTAATTCCCATTTCCCTTTCAATTACCCATTAAAATCAGCCCAGATCTGCCCCTAAAACCCAGTCCACCCCACCAATAAATCAAACGACACCATTTTCGTTCAGCCACTCTCAGCCGTCGATTTCCTTCAATCGGACAGCTCAGAACTGCGTCCCCTGTCATATATAACTTTCTGAATTGTTATCCCCATCCCTTCTCTCATTGTCTCTGTCAACTCCTCGCTTCTTCAAAGATAAAAACAAAACCCTAAAGCCGCCCTGATTTCTCCACTCCAGCGACGCCATTCGCAAATGACCCCAAATAAATACCACATAACCATCATGACCCCCTCATTACAAATCCTTATCCAGTTTCCCTTGAATCTTACTAGAACTTCTCAGATCTTAAATCTAAAGTTCGAGCCCTAAGAGCCCAAAGCGAAATCTATACATGGAAGGTTGTCCCTCAAATTCTCCTAAGTTATCAAGGCTTGGTTTATCACAGAATGATGTTGTTCTCTTGTTCTTGACAAAGAATAGGAAATTTACAATCTTTTGAGCTAACTCAGAACATCTCCAGTGATTTCGAGTTTAAATCGATGAGTTTTCTTCTTCGCTCTTTTGTTCGTTCTTTTGCCTCGCTTCTTCTTCGTCTTTTCTCCATTTACTGAGCATGCCCTCTGACTGAAATTAGTTTCCAACTTAGTTCTTCCCTTAGGTAAATTTGTTTTTTTGTTTGTATTTATTTCGTTTCATTTTCAGTTTCTCTTTTCAATTTTTTAAAACTTTGCTCGCTTTTGTTGATCCATTTTTTATTTAGTTTTAGATCTTAAGCTTCTGATTTTCCCTTTTATTTCTTTTTCTCTCAGTCTAAGCGCTTAGTTTATCTGTATTTAATAACTTAATTAACTCCTTGCTTACTTATGTTCAATAATTAGTCATTTGTTTAGGTTTTAGCTGTTGAAATCATTTTAGTGTTTCTCCATGTTTGCATTTAATTACTGATTCAGTTTGGGTCGCCTTTGCTGCTTAGGCCTTTAGGCTAATTTAGACCTCACTCCAAGGGTTCGGTTGGGTTCTTGGGTCGGGTCTAAGCCCATGTTTTGCTGAGCTATTGGGTAAATTCGACCCATTTGGTCCAAAAGTAAAAGCAGTAGGTCTAGAGGTTAATTTAGGAAATCTAAGTAGGGAATCTCCCTATAACTGTAATAGGATGATTCCTAGAAGCTTTCATTGGGACCTAAATGAATATTGATTTTTTAAGTTAAGGGTATTAAAGCAAGAATGAAAATTCAAAAAGGTTTCAAGTGCAAAACTGAATTCTTTTAGATTGCCCTAGAATCTTTCCTGTAAAGGCATTGTTAGTTCACTAACAAGGCAGAGATAAATTAGAGATAAAAAATCCCTGAAAAGTAAAAACAGCTGGCCTTTTATTCAAGCTAAAAAACACTGAAATTTGGCTAAAAATTTGGTTTCTGGTTTCTTATTTTGCTTCCTTTCGGTTTATGGGAATCTCTGGATGATCAAAATCAAGTTATTTGGGTTCTGTTTTTTTATATTTTTGGTTTAAAATGGTTTGAGTTTGGGTTTTCAAAAGGCTGGGTTTGGATTTGTTACTGTTACATTGCTGAGTTCTGCTACTACTGTTTCCTCCTAGTCTCGAGCTAAATTTCTGATTCTATGTTGTTGTATTCAGGTGCATGCCCTTGAATCCTTTTTAATATGAGGCTCGAGTTGAAGAATGAAATGAAAATAGAAGATTGAAGCATAGCATCAAATCATTGGCTCAATGTTCATCCTTACTATTCTTTCTATTTCCCTAATCCCTTTTGTTCTGAGTTGTTTAAGTGCATTGTATTATATTGACTATTGGCATTGCTCTTTTAAGAGTTGAATTTGTCTTGTATTAGTGGGGGACTCAATTTTCTAGTAAATACCCCATAGCGGAATGTTGGTTTTTGACAATCGAACTCTTATTATTGCATTTGATCCTGAACTGTCACGAAATTTGGATGAATAACTGGTCTAGTCAAATTAGTAGCTAATTTTGTATGCAACCATGTTAAATAAAATGATGTGAACTTCCTTTGAATTCTTTTACCCTGTATTTCAGTCACAACATGTTTGTTAAGGCAGAAATAACCCCTTTACTTCAGGGATGGCCCCTAAGATAACAGTTAATCGATCTAGGCAGTATTCCCTTTGAATTCTTGTTTCTATGGTTTATACCTGAATCTTAATTTTACTAAATTAGTGTCTAAAGTTATGGTTGTAAAGTGCCAATCTCCCTAGGATCTTTGAGTTTCGCTGAGGTTCCAAGCCTCATGTTTTGTTTTAAGTTAGTTTAAGCTTTTAAATTAAAGTGGCATATTGTGTAATTGGTGTTATTGGAGTAATCGATTTTAAGCAATGGTTTTATCTCAAAATGGGTTCTATGGTTTAGTGGCGTTTCATTCCTTTACTTTCTTCTTGATTTGATTAAAATCTGATATGAGATCAGTTTTTAGTGCTGAATTCAAATGCATGTTGTTTTGTGCTGTGAAGGGACTCGATCCCGAGTCTCAAATTCTACGACACCACTCTACTCTCAAGGTTGGGCTCCCTTTTGGGCATGAGCTAAGCAATTTCTAAAATTCAAAAATTTTACAACCGTATAATTCTTTTTAGGCCATTGGGCCTCACGACAGGCCCAGGCCTCTGAATAAAGGACTGGACCACATATAATGCTAGTTTTCCTGTTTAATGAATCAAGCTTGAACTTTAGTTTAAAGTAATCTTAATCTCTTCAAAAATCTTCCTTAATTAATTAGTTGGGCATTCAAAAGTAGATTGGAGGCATGTCATATTAGGTAAGATATAGTGTATGGCCCTCGAAAGATTAGTTCAAGTCCCTTCTAATAAAATTAGAATCGAGGTGTGCCGTGCCAAATAAAATCTCAAAATGCATGGCCCATGCTTGATTAATATTTGAATCCTTAGAAATCCTGGAGTGCCATCTAGTTAAATTTCCATGGACCTCGCAAAATTGAAAGTGCGTAGTTGGCGAGCTATTTAAAAAATTACTTTCCTAAACTCGGGTGTGCATTTCATGTTACCCAAATCTAAATCTCATCAACGTTAAATAAAATGTGTCATGGACTATGGGTGCATTTCATATGGCGTGGTCCAAAGACGTATTTTAGATGACGTTGAAATCTTCCTTAAAAAATAATTAAAGCAGTTAATAATTTTAAAATTATATCATAGGCTAAAAAATATATTAAAATTAGATAATATGCCAATTATGATAGTTTAAGCAACCATGCTAGAATCACATAATCTGGGGGTGCCTAACACCTTCCATCGGGTTAACAGAATTTCTTATTCAGAATTTTTGGTTCGCAGACTTCAAAAGAAAAGTCAAAATTTCCTCGATTTGGGATTTAAAACAAACCAGTGACTTCGGACACCAAATAAACTATCCCAAGTGGTGACTCTGATAAATAATTGATCTCATTTAGAATAATGTCACTTAAATTGAAAAAACTCCCTTATATCACCTTTCGGTGTGTAAAAAGGAGGTGTGACAACTCTGGTGACTCTACTGCGGATCCCAAACCCAGAACTTCAATTCAGGGTTTAAGAATTCAAACTTAGAATAGCTGTTATGATTGGCTTTATTTATTATCTGATATTTGTACATGTTTGGGCCTATTAGTTAAAAACCGCTTTGATATTTTGCTAACTGTATATAAACTGCTATGAAACCCTCCTCTCTCTGAGTCTTCTAAATCATCTGGAAAGTTGCAAATCTTAGAGTCTTTTCTGTTAGAGTCTTATCCCAAATTTTAGAATGAGGTTTGGATAAGTTGCAAAACTGGCAAAGCTTATGTATTCCCGGTACGCTGCCCCCTCGGCTTGAGCTATCCGCTCGGGTAAGCCAGTTCTAGAACAATAAACCCAGATTTTAAACCTAGTATAACAAAACCTCATGATGAATCCCTATTAGGAGCATTTGTTTGGATCACGTGCATTTGACTTTGGAGACTCAACACAGGGGTTGGGTCTGTCTACGACAGGTGTACCTGAAATGAAAAGTCCATCATGATGCATCCTACTTGCTACTTGTGCATTTATTTGCTTTGTATTTGCATGTTTACCGGCTTATGAATAATAGGAGAAAGTTGGGAAAAGAAAATAGCAATGTGAGGGTTAAGAGAGATAATTACCTGTTTTGAAATACCAATGTCCAAAAGGTACTGAAACTCTGGCGAATTTTTTTTGAAAAAAAAAAGAGAAAATCTTGTTCCCAAAAATAGTTGGTTTTGTTTTCATTTTGTCAAATCTGCTCGAACCACGCCAGTTTGATTCTCATCGAATGTGGGGTACGTAGGCAACCCCGTCGGGTCCAACTTCCCTGTTGCAAAAATAGCCTAAAAGAACAAAAAAAATTATTGCTTTACCGTAAATAAGTGAGGTGATGCCATTTTTGTCAAAATAGTTGAATGTCCCCAAAAGGACGCCGGAAGATTGTTTTTCGCGAGAACAGCCACCTTTGGCCTCTTTTTCAAATTTTTTGGCCAGTTAACAACCACAACCTTAAAATATTTTTTCCCGAAGTGTTGAAAGGCCGTGTTTGCAAAGTTGGGTTTTATTTTTGAAATGAAAATTTTGAAAAAAAATAGTGTTATGTTTTTTTTGAGTCAAAATGAGTTATTAAATCACCCTAATAAATGTGCAGGATGAGCACAAATGAAAATGAACTCTTTGCAGCTCTTGAGAAAATCTCCTTACAACTTCATATGTGGTGGAATAATTTGGGAAAGGGCAGTTGAGAAACTGTGGTAAAGGTTTTGGGTGGTATTATTGGACTTTTGAACATCAAGCCAAGATTGGACGCGATTGAAGCCTTGATACATTTTTTGGATCCGACTTGCAATGTGTTCCATTTTTTTGACTTTGAGCTCACACCCACACTAAAGGAAATTGCGGACTACGCCAGCCTTAACGGAAACCTTAGAATTGGTACCCAATGTCACCAAGACCGGTACTCTCCACAAATTTCTAGATATGATGAGTATCAGCCGGGATATTCATGATGGAAATTTATTTGAAGGGTATTACGCTTTCCAGTTCTTGATCAACGCTATGGTAACCCCCACGGTTTTGAAGCACCGAATACTGGTCTGACCCATGTAAAAAATAAAGATAAATGGGAGGCAAAGCGAGGTTTGGTTTTTATAGTTGCATTCTTGGGTGTTATAATCTGTCCACGAGAAGACGGCAACATAGAATTGGGCATCGTGGGAATGGTTGATGTCACAAATCAAGAAAGCTAACGGAACTTTGATTCCCCTAATCTTATATGAGATTTACAGAGCTTTGACGATCTGTCGAGAAGGGGGAAAGTTCTTCCAAGGCTGTGACCTACTACTACAATTATGGACATAGGAACACCTCTGTCAACGTGTTGTTTATATGAATTACGGTATGACCGGTTTGAGTTGCATCGAAGAATTTGAAAGTCGAGTGGTGGGTGTTGAATTTTCCGAGGGTACTGGGCTTGGTTTGCACACTTGAGCTCTTTGACTGTCGATAAAATTGAGTGGGCGTTCGGATGGCTTCCTGTCACCGAAGCAGTATACATGTCAACTGAAGTGTGTTATCTTCTCCCGATGGGTATCCGGAGCATCCAGTCGTATGCTCCTCACAGGGTTTTGTGCTAACTGGGCAGATTTCAAACCATTTCCCATAACGAAGATTTGAGTAGAAATCTCATCGGATTGGGCCCAAAAGACGTATTTCCGGAAGGAAGAATTTGCTAGGTGTGGAATGAATGCAGATTTCTTGAACCTAACACTATGGTGCGGGATCTAGCTAAAGATGAGGTAGACCCCAAGTACATTTTTTGGTTCGGTAAAAGGTTTCAGATTCCTAAGAGACCTGCTAAGAGAGCTCATGTTCGACAATTCACTAACGACTCGCAAGAGTATTGGGGCTAGTCGGCAAAAAAAGAAAGCTACAGGGCCAAAATAAGTAAATTAGAAGGACAAATCAGGGACCTCAAATTTGGCAAGAGTATCCAAGCTGCCGCAGATGAAGGGGAAATGAAACGGCTAATTCAGGAAAATAAAGCCCTCAAAGCTCAAATCTAGAAAATGAGAATAGCAAGTAGAAACCCATAGAGGAGCCGTGCGGATGAAAGGCTTATAAGTAGCTTGAGAAAAAAGTACCCGAGTGTCAGGATGACCTAGAAAAATCTAAGGCCAGTCTATCAAAAGTCCGGGCCCAATTTGGCAAAGAATGCATAAGGGTGGGCACAATTGGTGCAACAAATGAAAAGAAAATACGAGGGGATAATCACCAATCTAAGGAGAAAGCTAACTACCCTTGAAAATGAGGCGGACAAATAGGCTAGGAATCAAAGCCGATAGGGAACATAGTTATGCTTTGATAGCCGAGATGGAGGAAGATATACAACAGTTGAAAAATCAAAGCCAGCATGACATTCAGGTGCTAGAAGCTCGGAATCAGCAAATTGGGCATTTGCTTCAGGAAAAATATATTGTCCAAAAGAGGGTTAGAGTCATTCTGACTACATCGTTACGAAATGCCAAGCATGTAGGGACATAAATCGAACCACTTTCTTTGCTGCAGTGATGATATTTGTCAGCCAAATAATGAGCGATTTGGAGCAACTTCAAGGGAATCTCGCACGTAGGCCTGTGGCGAGACCGAATGATGTCCCACGGGCCCCAAGAGTCGAAGCCTTGATGTATTCCTAAGTTTTCATTTATCGAGTTTGTATTTCGGTTTATTTTGAGTATGTTTGTAATTTTATATTCCAAAGAAAATGAGTAGTTTGAAGTCTTTTGTAATAGAAAGTTTAGGAGTTTTTATTAATGAAAATCGAAAATTCCCAAAAAAATGTTTCTTTATTTTCCGCACTTATTTCCTTGAACTATGTAATAATCTGATTCACGCGGCATCGTGATACGAAGGAAATCCTCATCAGATCCTTTCATGATTTTTTTGTAAATAACTCCAATAAGAGAGGGATGTGAAAAGAAAGAACCAAAAGATAACCCAAAAAGAAAGAAAAGAGAGCCAAAGAAAAATCAAAAGGAAAATGAGAAAAAAGAGAGCAAGAAAAGAGATGGAAAGAAAAAAAGTGGAAAATGGAAAGTGGAAAGAAGAGAAAATCGGGGAAAAACAAGTAAACCCGGGATGAAACATGCAACTGTTGCGGAACATGTAGAAACGCATTTAACTATATAGGTACATCACTACCCCAACGTGCGATTGCCTATGTGTTATTTGCTTCAAACTGACCGGCTTGTTGTCTACTGTTATGCCCGAGTTTTATAGTAAAGTGGTTTGTTTTGTGGTAGTCTGCCTTCGCATCTATACTTCATGAGGTCTAAAGGAAGCGTTGAAATGTCTTAAGAAATAACTCTGCCATAGTTCCTATTGCGAATTAGAGTCCCATCTTGGGCATCCCAACTTCAGAATCGGTAGCTGTTGAGGAAAATAGATTTGTGCATCTCCGCATGATGGAAATATGGGATGCCTAGGCAAACGGAAAAGAACCACCAAGTGCAGTTCCTGGATTTCCCGAGATTTTTCCCAAGGCAAGTGGGACCTCCAAAATTCCCATAATCTATCCAAAAACCCCACTGGGATATCCTACCATTTCTTCCAACTTTGTGGGAACACCTTCTGAGCTCGCCCCCAGGTGTTAATTTTAGGTGCGGCTTCGAACACATTCACTATGCCGCCTTGCTCAGCTACAACACAACCTGCTCTACCCAGGCCTAGCGTCGATCCATTCTATTTCACCTTTCAAGCACCATCTTTACCGATGGAACCAACCCAGTTTTCTACCATTACTTACCCACAACTTCCCTAGTATGAGTTCAACGCAGGGCAAGAGAAAACAACAAAAATAGCTGAGCAAGAGGAGATTGCCAGAAAAATGAGAAACATGGAGCAGAGTCTCAAAAACATATAGCGTTTGAGTGGACAGAAAAGTATATCCTATGTCGACTTGTGTATGTTCCCTTACGTGCATCTACCATTAGGGTTCAAAACCCCGAAGATTGAGAAATATGATGGGCATGGAGATCCCATTACCCACCTCAAAAGATATTGCAACCAGTTGCAGGAAGCGGGCAAAAAAGAAGAGCTCCTCATGGCCTACTTTGGAGAGAGTTTGGTTGGCATTGCGTTTGAATGGTATATTGACCAAGATATATCCCATTGGCATATCTGGGATGACCTTGATCGATACTTTACCATGCAGTTTCAGTACAACATCGACATTGCCTCTGACAAAAACTCATTGACAAATCTAAAGAAGAAGTCTTCTGAAAGCTTCTGAGAGTACGTTGTCAGGTGGCGTGAGCAAGCCTCCAAGGTATAGCCTCCAATGGACGAAATTTAAATGGTCACGGTCTTCTTTCTAGTCCAAGAAGGTGATTATTTTCAAAACATGATGTCTACGATAAGTAAGCCATTTTCCGAAGCCATCAAAATCGGTGAAATTGTTGAAAATGGGTTGAAAACAGGGACAATCTTAAGTTAGTCTGGAGGTCTGGCCAACTGAAAGAAGAAAGAAAAAGCAGCAATAGCCACCTAGTGTGCCAGAAGACCCGTCCAGCCAGACCTCTTTCCTCTGAAAGAACCGCACAACACTACTACCCTACCAAGATGTGGCTTAAGATATGGCTCATCAGCCATTTGCAGTGATGAATGCCCAACCCTACATCAGGACACAACAACAATTTAATCAAAACAGAGCTATATTTCCCATAAATTAACCTCCTTACGAAGCTCATTACAATTCCCCGCCTCCTCAAAATAACTTTTACGCCCATGAACCACCCAAGAGGCTAAACTTCACATCCATCGATGAATCTTATTCCAACATGTTCCCCAAACTTGTTCAGATGGGTTTGTTGCAGGCTGTTCGCCAAACTAGATAAAATCCAGCATCTCCCGCTTACAGAGCTGGTACTCGATGCGCCTACCATTAAGGGGCAGAAGGGCATGATACAGATGATTGTTGGACCCTGAAAAGGGCTTTATAGAATCAGATAGAGTAAAAGAGAATTATTCTAAAGAACGAAGATGTTCCTAATGTAACCAACAATCCATTACCGGCTCACAACAACGGGCCAATTATTTGGATGATTTGTGAAGAAAAAGTGTTGACCCAACTCTAAAAGCCATCATTGCTATAGCTGATGTGTAAAAGAAGCCAAGGGTTTTCACAAAACAAGACAAGGGAGAGAAGAAAAGCAACCCCATTCCTTAAAAGATGGAAAAGAAAGTGGAAGATGAAACTAAGGCAGCACCCTCCAAAGATGACGTGCTATATGTTCCTCGAGGCCGGAAGAAAGAACAAATGTCACAAAGCCCTCCTTGAAGGTTTGAGCTCAACAAGGGATCCCAAATGTATGTACCCAAAGGGACTTACGTGGTGCAGAGGCCAATAATTCCACCAAGGCTGAGTGAGCCCGTGGTATTGACCGTGCGTCGTAAAGGCCCATGACAGATCCCACAGCTGTGCCATGGAACTATAACAAAGCTATAGTAACTTACAAGGGCAAAGAAATCTCGGGAGAAGTTCAAGAAAATAACCCGGCTGAGATGTACTTCAATCTGGAGGAAGTGAATAATGCTACAAAGAAGTGTTTCCCACCTAAGAAGCCAGCGAGTGTTGAGGAAGCAGAAGCCTTCTTCCAAAAAATGAAAATGGCAGACTACGAGATAATCAACCAGCTCCGAAAGTATCCTACTCAAGTCTCTCTACTTTCTTTGCTAATGAACTTGACTGAACATCAAAAGGTATTGATCAAAACTCTCAACAAAGCAAATGGACACATTGAAACCACTAAAGAGTAGTTGGAGAGTATGGAAGAGAGGTTTTTTACAATTAATCAAATATCTTTTAACAAGAATGATCTACCCCCGGAGGGGGACGCACACAACAAACCCGTTCACCTGACAGTAAAATGCGAAGGGTATTATGTAAAAAAAGTTATGTTAGATGGTGTTTCTGAGCTAGATATTTGCCCACTCGCAACTTTGCAGCGTATGGAAATTGGTACAGAGAGAATCAAACCCAACAACGTCTTGTGCATGCCTTTGACAGCATAAAGAGGGATACAATAGGAGAGATTGATCTGATCCTGACTATTGGCCCGATAGACTTCGAAGTGACCTTTCAGGTTTTGGACGTGGATACTTCCTACAATTTTCTCTTGGTAAGGCCATGGATTCACGAAGTAGGGGTTGTGCCTTATACTCTCCACAAAATGGTAAAGTTCGAACATGAGTATCGGGATATTGTGGTTCATGGGGAAGATGAGAAATTGATGTATCAGGACCTATCAGTCTTTTGTCTTGAACCAAGAGAGGGGAGTGAACACGTAGTCTATCAGGAAACCCCTTGCCCTCAACCCTTTCTTTCAAATGCATCCGTCATGGTTGCCAAAGAAATGATCAAGCATGGTTACAAACATGGGAAGGGGCTCGGCAAATCATTGCAAGGAATAGCTGAACCTATCACCCTAATTGCCAGTGAAAAGTTTTTTGGGGTAGGCTTCCGACCCATGCCAACTGATGTAAAATGGGCAGATGAAACAAGAATGATGGTTGGGTCTTGCCTCAGCCGCTTCCGCATCTACATAGAATATTTGTCCAGCCTAAATACAATGAGAAAGAGGAAGATAAGGCCTTTACGGCCGAAGAAATTGAAAACATCTATGGGGCTATGAGAAAGACACTGTATGAAACCCACATGGTCCAACCAGGGAAAGGCTCAAGCACCGCTGAGGTGCTATACATGGGACCTAATGCCAAGCAGCAAAATTGGAAGGCTACTCCATTCCCAATCAAGCGGGAGTCCTGGTACACCTATCCTGCCACTTTTTCTGCATCATGAGTTACTCCTGAGTGTAACTCGGATGTTTTCTTTAGTTTCCTGTTTTTTAATTTCCAATGTAAACCATGTTATCTTCAAATTCAATTAAATGAAATATTTCATCGTTCATTTCTCTATTCTTTCTGATTTTGTTACCTTTTCTTATTTTCTTCTTTTCAGTTCTAATAATGCTGCTTTAAACAACATGACATGATTGCGGACTTCATGCCTAGGCCTAAACACGTTGTCTAACTATGAAATAATGAACCAAGAACCGGAATATGATGAAGAAGAGGCATTTAGGGAAATAAATCAAAAATTGAAACAATTTGAGAATAAACTTAAGCAAAATTTAAATGATACTGAGCCGGTTAATTTGGGTAGTTCTGAAGAAGTCATGGAAACCAAGATAAACATTCACATATATGAAAAAACTCGGGATGCATTAATCCAACTCTTGTTTGAGTTCAAAGATGTGTTTTCTTGGTCATATGATGACATGCCAAGACTAAGTGTTGATTTGGTGGTTCATAAGTTGCCAAATTACCCCGATTACCCCCTATCCAGCAAAAGCGAAGAAAGTTTAAAATTGATATCAGTGACAAGATCGAAGAAAAAGTCACAAAAAAGTTAAAAATAGGGGTGATCCGAGTGGTTCAGTACACCACATGGCTAGCCAATGTACTTCTAGTGCGAAAGAAAGATGGGAAAACCCGAATATGTGTGGATTACATAGATCTAAACAAAGCAAGTCTCAAAGATAACTTCCCTTTACCGAACATCCACATCTTTGTTGATAGCTACACCAAACATGACATCCAGTCCTTCATGGGTTGTTACGCAGGATATCACCAAGTGTTAATGGATGAAGAAGATGCATACTACTATAACAGGGTCATGTAGTTTGGTCTGAAGAACGCCGAGGCAACCTACATGAGGGCCATGACTGCTATTTTTCATGATATGATGCACCAAGAGATAGAGGTGTATATGGATGACGTGATCATCAAATCCAAGACCCACGACGACCATGTTCGAGACTTGAGGAAATTCTTCGAGCGACTGCGTAAATATGATCTAAAGATGAACCCAGCCAAATGTGCATTTGGGGTCCCATCGGGCAAACTCTTGGAATTCATAATCAGTCGGAGAGGCATTGAGTTAGATCCAACAAAGATAAAGTATATTCGAGATTTGCCACCTTCGAGAACCAAGAAGGATATGATGAGCTTATTAGGAAGATTGAACTATATCAGCCAGTTCATTTCCCAGTTGACACCACATGTGAACCCATATTCGAGTTGCTGAAGAAAGATGTGGTAATCAAATGGATAGATGAATGTCAAGAAGCTTTTGATAAAATCAAATATTATCTTTCTAACCCACCAGTCTTGGACCCACCGAAGCTAGGGAGACCTCTGTTCTTGTATCTGACAGTCTTGGAGAATTCTTTTAGATGTGTCCTCGGGCAACATGATGTGACCGGGAAAAGAGAACAGGCGATCTATTGTTAGAGCAAAAAATTCACAAGATATGAATCCATATACACCCTATTGGAAAGGACTTTTTGCGCTTTAAGTTGGGTCGCTCAGACGCTGAGGCATTATTTGCAAGCCTACACCACTTACCTCATAACTAGGTTGGATCCCCTAAATTACATATTCTAGAAGCCGATGCCTACAGGGAGGCTGGCAAAATGGCAGATCTTGCTCACGAAATTTGACATAGTCTACATCACTCGCACGACAATGAAAGCCCAAGCATTATCATATCACTTGGACCCCGGTTGACGATGAATACCAACATTTGAGCACCTACTTCTCAGATGAAGAAGTAAATTTAGTTGAGGCAATATTCGAAGACACCGATGCTTGGAAAATGTTCTTCGATGGGGCGGTAAATGCAAAAGGTGTTGGAATTGGGGCAGTCTTGATCTCACCCACTAGTCAGCATTATCCAGCCACAGCCCGACTTCAGTTCATGTGCATGAACAGCACTGCCTAATACGAAGCTTGCATTATGGGTATGAATATGGAAATCAACCAAGATGTTGAAGAGTTGTTAATCATGGGAGACTTGGATCTGATCATCCAACAAGCTCAAGGAGAATGGGCGACCCGAGATATTAAACTTATTCCATATACGCAGCATGTGGAAGATCTTGGCAAGCAATTCAAGTCAATAGAGTTCAGATACATCCCTCGTTTCCACAATGAACTGGCCGATGCACTCGCTACTTTGGTCTCGATGTTGCCATACCCAGTAAATGCTCACATTTGATCCATTGGAAATCCAAATTCGAGAAGGGAACGGTTACTGCAACACGGTTGAGGCAGAACTAAATATTCAGCTATGCGATCATGACATCAAGAGATTTCTGAAAAACTAAAGAATACCCTGAGCAAGCCAGCGGATACCAAAAGAGAACCATTAGACGGCATGCAAGTGGTTTCTTCTTGAACAGTGATGTCTTGTACAAAAGGACTCCGGATCTCAACTTTTTAAGATGTGTTGACACCGAAGAGGCCGGAAGAATCATGTATGAAGTATAGTGGACCCCACATGAACGGGTATGTTTTGGCAAAGAAAATCCTCCAAACAAGCTTTTACTGGATGACCATGGAAAAAGACTGGTTTAGCTTTGTTCGGAAGTGTCATCTGTGCTAGGTGCATGGTGATTAGATTCATGCACCGCCCACAGAACTGCATCCCATGTCAGCATCTTGGCCATTTGTTGCCTGGGGCATGGACGTCATTGGGACAATAGAGCCGAAAGCCTCAAATAGGCATCGATTCATACTGGTAGCTATCAACTACTTCATGAAATGGGTTGAAATAAACACTCTCAAATCTGTCACCAAGAAAGCTGTGGTAGATTCCATGCACTCCAATCTTATTTGCCATTTTGGTATTCCTGCAACTATTATCACAGATAATGCCGCAAACTTGAATAGTAATTTGATATGGGAGATACACGAACAATTCAAGATAACGCACCAGAACTCTACTCCTTATTGGCCTAATCCAATGGTGCCGTCGAAGCAGCAAATAAGAACATGAAAAAGATTTTGAGAAAGATAATTCAAATTTCCAAGCAGTGGCATGAAAAGTTGCCTTTTGCATTATTGGGGTACCGTGGTGTGCACATCAGTCGGAGCAACCGCGTACCTTTTGGTTTATGGCACTGATGTTGCAATACCCGTGGAAGTTGAAATCCCTTATGTCAAAACCCCCATGGAACAATTAACCCTGATCGACAAAAAACAAATGGTCGCGATCTGCCACGGGCAGTTGTACCAACAAAGAATAACCTGTTCCTACAACAAGAAATGCGGCCTAGAAATTTTGAAGTGGGGCAACTCATTTTAAGGCGTATTCTTCCCCATCACCAAGAAGAAAAAGGAAAATTTCCTCTTAACTGGAAAGGCCCATACATCAACAGAAAGATATTGCCAAGACGGGCATTATACTGGGAGATGTTGAAGGAAATGACCCCGAAGCAGCTGTGAACACAAACGCAGTGAAAAGATTCTATGTCTAGCCTTTCTGCAACGACAACATTACCCGATTGGGATGACGAAGGCTTTCATTCTCGCTTCCCCAAACACTCCAATCCTTTGCTTACTCTTTAAGCCGGTTACCTTTCTTTCATTACCCTCTTCGGAACTAAAAGATGTTTGTAAAAAAAAATATATGTTTTCCCTAAACTACGTTCGACTTGATTTCGAAAGGATACGTAGGCATCCTCCCTTTGGGGATCAGTCATAATAAAACAAAAATCTAGTTTCCCCCAAAAGTGAAACTGGGGGCAGATGTTATAACGATCCGGCGATGATCCCATCCAAACGGTTCCAAAGTTGTAATCTGATCCAATTTCCTTTTACCCAAACCTAGTTCAAGTCCTTCCGATCAATCATCGAAAGGTTTTTCAAAATTGGGGAACGCAGTTGTTTAAATTTGATGCAACCAAGATGAGAGATATTAAATGAGAGAGTCTTATTGGTGAAAACCTACGGGCACCGTAAGGCGATAATGAGCAGAAAAATTAAAAATGAGAGAGCCTAGTTCGTGAAAACTCGTAAAAATCACTATAAGGCGATGGTGAGAAGAGAAATGAGAGAGGTCGATTGGTGAAAACCCACAAAGGGTGTCGGTGATCTGAAAAAAGGGACCCCTCACCACTATTGGTATTTGAAAGAGTCCTGGCAAGGTTTCTCAGTTTTACAACACAGGTCGCAAGGGTTTGTGAGAAGTTGGATAGTTGTGCAGATCAATTATCCAGTCCAAGAAGCATGTCATGTCTATTGAAGTTTGCATGCACCCCAGATAAGTCCTTATTTCCCCTCGAAAAGGAAGCTTCTCTTTATATTCATTTCCTTGTCCTTCGTTTACTTTTCCTTGAATCCCTTTCGGTCTAACTCTGTTACGAAACTAATACAAAGAAAAGGTGGCAAGATTGGTTTTATAAGGTTCTTCTTAACATAAGCCAAGCCCAAAGAAAAGCACCAAGCCTCAGCAGATGCATCGAGTTGATCCCAACTAGCCATGATGGCTGATGCTCTGAAACCAAAGTTATTGAAAATGAAAAGAAATCCAAGTCAAAAGCCCCTAGAGGTAGAATAGAGTGAAAAGGCCAAAGCCTCATACGGGTGAGCCATCATGAGAAATTATGAAAAAATGAGTTATTTGGTTTTAGGAGAGAGATCAATCTTCAGAAAAGCCAGCAAGCAGCAAAGGTCCTCACCAAAAGATTTGGCTCAAGATCAAGTAATCAAAACAATCAAGGCCACAAAACCAACCACCATTTCAAACTAATAATAGTTCTTTCTTTGAAAAATTAAAACAGGTGCAACACAAAGCAACCGTGAAAATTCAGGTGCAACCAAAAGGAAAAAGATGCGCAAAAGCTAGAAACAGCTTTGCAGTAATGACCAACTCAAAAAGGAAGTTTCCTCCAAATTCTGTCCTGCATTTTTACTAAAAATTGAACTGAAAAAGAAAAAAAGGAATAAGAAGAAAATCCAAAAAAAATTGATAGCATAGGATTCCCAACCTCAATCTTTTAGTCTTTTGCCAGCATTAGGGCTCCAATCCCTATGTTGAGATTTTATACATAGGGCCTCCATTCCCTAGTCGCCTTTTTACCGGCATTAAGGCTCCAATAATTGAGTTGAGATTTTTAAACATATTGCCTCTATTCCCTAGTTGCCTTTTTACCAACATTAAGGCTCCAATCCCTAAGTTGAGATTTTTATACATAGGGCCTCCATTCCCTAGTCGCCTTTTACCAACATTAAGGCTCCAATCCTTGAGTTATGACTTTTAGACATAAGGCCTCCATTCCCTAGTCGCCTATTACCAGCATTAGGGCTCCAATCCCTGAGTAGAGATTCTTAGACATAGGGCATCCATTCCTTAGTCGCCTTTTTACCAGCATTAGGGCTCCAATCCATGAGTTGAGATTATTAGACATAGGCCCTCCATTCCTTAGTCGTCTTTTTGCCAACATTAGGGCTCCAATCCCTGAGTTGAGATTTTAGACATAGGGCCTCCATTCCCTAGTCGCCTTTTGACCAGCATTAGGGTTCCAATCCATGAGTTGAGATTTTTAGACATAGGCCATCCATTCCTTATTTGCCTTTTTGCCAACATTAGGGCTCCAATTCTTGAGTTGAGATTTTAGACATAGGGCCTCCATTCCCTAGTCGCCTTTTTACTAACATTAGAGATCCAATCCCTAAGTTGAGATTTTTTGACATAGGGCCTTCATTCCTTAGTCGTCTTTTTACCAACATTAGGGCTCCAATCCCTCAGTTGAGATTTTAGACATAAGGCCTCCATTCCCTAGTCGCCTTTTGCCAACATTAGGGCTCTAATCCCTGAGCTGAGATTTTTAGACATAAGGCTTCCATTCCCTAGTTGCCTTTTTACCTACATTAAGGCTCCAATCTCTGAGTTGAGATTTTTAGACATAGGGCCTCCATTTCCAGTCGCCTTTTCACCAGCATTAGGGATCCAATACATGAGTTGAGATTTTTAGACATAGGGCCTCTATTCCCTAGTCGTCTTTTTCCCAACATTAGAGCTCACATTCCTGAGTTGAGATTTTTTGACATAGGGCCTCCATTCCCTTGTCGCCTTTTTACCAACATTAGGGCTCCAATCCCCGAGTTGAGATTTTAGACATAGGGTCTCCATTCCCTAGTCGTCTTTTGCAACCATTAGAGCTCTTCAATCCCTGAGTTGAGATTTTAGACATAGGACCTCCATTTCTTGGTCGCCTTTTTTACCAACATTAAGGCTCCAATCCCTGAGTTAAGATTTCAGACATAAGCCTCCATTTCCTAGTCACCTTTTTTGCCAACATTAGGGCTCCAATCCCTGAGTTTATATTTCAGATATAGGGATCCATTCCCTAATCCCTTCCTCTTAAATAGACACAATCCTTATTTTATTGCTTTTTAAAAAAAGGAAATAGTTAAGACTTCTGTAAACAAATAACTCACCAAATTTTCCTAGTAAAAGCTGGGGCAAAAAAATTCCGTTCGTTTGTTTGTTTTGGTGTTTAAGTAGGATTGACCTCGAGGCACAGGATTCGAGATGGCTGAAAGAATGACTCTCAATCCGAATTAAAGAAAAGAAGAAAAAGAACAAAAAGAAATGAACTTAAAGTGCCGAGGCGGAGAAAGACACAGACTGCTCAAGATATGATTGAACTCACAAGCTTCGCATGTCCCGCCATGATCCAAAGCTGGAGAAAGAACCGATACCTGAAGCTGACGAGCATCAAGATTCAGATTAGAGTCCAAAAGCAAGAATTATCTGAGACTCAAGATCAAGCTTCATGAAATTTATAGATAGGAATCTTGTAACTTGTAGCTGATAGGCTTAGCTAGTTTAGCTTTTTAGTTTTAATTTTTGGTGTAATAAGGAGTTCAGCAAGAAGTAGCAGTAGCAACAACAGTGGTATCACAGCTTCCCGATAGTCGGAGCTACCAAAACACTTAGAACTTTACTGACCTAATTCCTTTATAGCCAGGGATATGTAGGCAACCTTTGAACCAAAGTTCGGTCAGATTATTTTCAAAAATGTTTCCCATGGAGTGTCCAACGGGCAAAAATCTCTGGTAAATGCTCATTTTTATCTTTGCCCGAAAACCCTTTACGTATCTGAGCAAAGAGGAGAAGCTGTGAGCACGTGATTTTTGCCCCACCTGAATAGCTCCTACATAATTTCAAAAAAAAAATTAGATTTCCTCTTAATTATTTGTCATTTTTAGAAGTTATAGTAGAATTTTTCCTGATTGTTTGCATTATGTTGCATGTTTAATTTTATTTAAATCATAAAAATATAAAAATATATTATATTTGCATTTAGGACTTAATTTTATATTTTTATTGATTAATTAGTAATTTAATATGTTTTAAAAAATGGAAAAATCACAACAACAAAAAAACAATGGCACATTTTTTGCATTTTTTAGTTTTTAACTTTGAATTTTTGTAGTTTATATTTTAATTTGATTTTTAATTAATTGTGGTGATCATTATTTAGAGTTAATTAATTTAATTTGGTAGGATAATTTTATTTAAAAATTAATTTAGATTTTAATTTTAATTTTGAGAAAAAGAAAAAGAATTTTGAATAATTAAAAAAAGGGAAATAAAAGAGATCAGGTTTTGGGCCATTTTGATTTGAAGTCCCCAAGACCAATTTAATTCTCATTTTACCTTCAATTACCCATTAAAATTAGCCTAGATCCACCCCTAAAACCCTGCCCGCTCTACCAATAAACCAAACGACACCGTTTTCATTAAGCCCAATCTCAACCGTCGATTTCCTTCAATCAGACGGCTCAGAACTGTGTCCCTGTCATATATAACTATCCAAACTCTTACTCCCTCCGCCCCCTCTCTCATCGTCTCTCTGAACTCCACCCTTCTTCATAGACTAAATTAAAACCCTAAAGCTGTCCTGATTTCTCCAATCGACGGTTGGTGGCGCCGCTCCCAAATGACCCTAAATAAATACCATATAACCACCATGACCCTCTCATTCAAAATCCTCACTCTGTTTCCCTCTAATCTTTTTGGAACTTCTCGAATCTTAAATCTAAAGTTCGAGCCCTAAGAGCCCAATGCCAAATCTATACATGCAAGGTTGTCCCTCCAATTCTCCTGAGTAATCAAGGCTTGGTTTATCACGGAATGATGTTATTTGCATGTTCTTGACAAATAATAGGCGATTTATGTTATTGTGGGCTAGATCAGAACGTCTCCAGTGATTTCGAGTCTAAATCAATTAGTTTTCTTCTTCACTCTTTTGTTCGTTGTTTTGCCTCTCTTCTTCTTCTTCTTCTTCTTCTTCTTCTTCTTCTTCTTCTTCTTCTTCTTCTTCTTCTTTTCTCCGGTTATTTAAGCATGCTCTCTAACTGAAATTAGTTCCGAACTTAGTTCGTCCCTTAGGTCAATTTGTTTTTTTGTTTGTATTTATTTCAGTTTCATTTTCAGTTTCTCTTTTTAATTTTTTAAAACTTTGCCCGCTTTTGTTGATCCATTTTTTACTTAGTTTTATATCTTAAGCTTCTGATTTCCCCATTGTTTCTTTTTTCTTAGTCCCATAGCTTAATTTATCTCTATTTAATAACTTAATTATCTCCTTGCTTACTTATGTTCAGTAATTAGTCATTCGTTTAGGTTTTAGCTGTTGAAATCACTAAATTGTTTCTCCTTGTATGCATTGAATTACTGGTTTAGTTTGGGTCGCCTTTGCTGCTTAGGACTTGAGGCTAATTTAGACCCACTCCAAGGGATATTTTGGGTTCTTGGGTCGGGTCTAAGACCATGTCTGGCTGAGTTGTTGGGTCAATTCGACCCATTTGGTGCTAAAGTAAAAACAATAGGTCTAGAGGTTAATTTAGGAAATCTAAGTAGGAAATCCCCCTTTAACTAAAATAGGAAGCTTCCCAGAAGCTGTCATTGAGACCTAAATGAAAATTGATATTTTAAGTTAAGGTTATTAGAGCAAGAATGAAAATTCAAAAAGGTTTCAAGTGCAAAACTGAATTTTTTTAGGCTATCCTAAAAGCTAGTCTATAAAGGCATTCTTACTTCATTAACAAGGGAGAGAAAAAATAGCGATAAAAAACCCATGAAAAGTAAAAATGGTTGGGTCTTTTATTCAAGCTCAAAAATACTGAAATTTGACTAATAATTTGGTTTCTGGTTTCTGATTTTGCTTCCTTTTTGTTCATGGGAATATCTGAATGATCAAAATCAAGTTAGTTGGGTTTTGTTTTTGATATTTTTGGTTGAAAATGGTTTGAGTTTGGGTTTTCGAAAGGCTGGGTTTGGGTTTGGGTTTGTTGTTACTGTTACATTGTTGATTTCTGCTACTTCTGTTTCCTCCTAGTCTCGAGCTAAATTTCTGATTCTATATTGATGTATTCAGGTACATGTCCGTGAATACCTTTTAATATGAGGCTCGAGTTGAAGAATTAAATGAAAAATAGAAGTTTGAAGCATAGCATCAAATCATTGGCTCAATGTTCATCCTTACGTTTCTTCCTATTTTCCTAAATCCCTTTTATTCTGAGTTGTTTGGTGCATTGTATTCTATTGACTTTTGACATCACTCTTCTAAGAGTTGAATTTGGCCTTTATTTAGTAGGGGACTCAATTTGCAAGTAAATAACCCATAGATGAATGCCAGTTTTTGACAATCGAACTCTTATTATTGCATTTGATCTTGAAGTATCACGAAATTTGGATGAATAACTGGTCTAGTCAAATCAATGGCTAATTTTGTGCAACCTTGTTAAATAATGTGATATGGACTTCCTTGGAATTGTTTTACCATGTATTTCAGTCACAGCATGTTTTTAAGGCACAAATAACCCCTTTACTTCAGGGATGGTTCCTAAGATAATAGTAGTCGGTCTAGGCAGTATTCCCTTTGAATTCATGTTTCTATGGTTTATACACGAATCTTAGTTTTACTAAACTTGGTGTCTAAAATTATGGTCATATAGTGCCAATCTCTCTAGGATCTTTGAGTTTCGTTGAGGTTCCGAGCCTCATATTTTGGTTTTAAGTTAGTTTAAGCTTTTAAATTAAAGTGGCATAGTGCAATTGGTGTTATTGGAGTAATCGATTTTAAGCAATGGTTTAATCTCAAAATGGGCGCTATGCTTTGGTGGTGTTTCATTCATTTACCCTTCTACTTGATTTGATTAAAATTTTATATGAGATCAGTTTGTAGTGCTGAATTCAAATGCGTATAGTTTTGTGCTGTGAGGGGACTCGATCCTGAGTATCAAATTCTGCGACACTGGTCTACTCTCAAGGTTGGTCTCCCTTTTTGGCTCGACCTAAGCAATTTTGAAAATTCATCAATTTTGTAGTCGTATAACTTTGTTTACGCCATTAGGCCTCACGACAAGCCCATGGCTTGGAATAAAGTACTGGACCTCATAAAATGCTAGTTTTCCTATTTAATGAATCAAGCTTGAACTTTAGTTTAAAGTAATTTTAATCTCTTCAATAACCATCCTTAATTAATTAATTAGGCGTTCAAAAGTAGACTGGAGGCGTGCCATATTAGGTAAGGCATAGTTTATGGCCCTCCAAAGATCAGTCCAAGTCCCTTATAAAAAAAAATTAGAGTCGAGGTGTGCCGTGCCCAATAAAATTTCAAAATACATGGCCCTCGCTTGATTAATAGTTGAATCCTTAGAAATCGAGGCATGCCATCTAGTTAAAGTTTCCATGTCCCTCACAAAACTGAAAGTGTGTATTTAGGCGCGCTATTTAAAAAATTAATTTCCTAAACTTGGATGTGCAATCATGTGACTCAAATCCAAATCTCAACAACATTAAATAAAATGTGTCACGGACTGTGGGAGCATTTCATGTGGAATGGTCCAAAAGCGTATTTTAGATGACGTTGAAATATTTCTTTAAAAAATAATTAAAAGTGGTTAATAATTTAAAATTATATCATAGGCTAAAACATGTATTAAAATCAGATAATAGGCCAATTATGATAGTTTAAGCGACCATGCTAGAACCACAGAATTCGGGGGTGCCTAACACCTTCCCTCGGGTTAACAGAATTTCTTATTCAGAATTTTTGGTTTGCAGACTTCAAAAGGAAAGTCGAAATTTCCTCGATTTAGAATTTAAACAAACTGGTGATTGGAGACACCAAATAAACTATCATAAGTGGCCACTCTGATAAATAATTAATTCCATTTTGAATAATGTTACTTAAATTGGAAAAACTCCCTTATATCACCTTCGGGTGTGTAAAAAAAGAGGTGTGACACTCTGCGTATGCTCGATCTGAGAAAGGTCCTCGAGGAAGATCCCTTTCAGGGTTGCTACGCTAGGATTGAGGATGCCAACGACCTTAATGATGCATCCACCATCTTCAAAGAGGCTCAACATCTCCTCTCCTGAGTAAGTACTTACTTTCATTATTGTAATTATCTCTTTCTTTCTTTTCTTTAAACATATATATCTCCATTCCACGTGTAGGCCATCGTAAAGATTAGAGCTGAGATGAGCCAATGTGAGTCTGAGCTTAAGAATGTTTCGGGTGAAGAGAAGGCCTTAAGGCTCCTTTGTGGCCGGAGCTTAAGGATCTCCGGACTGTATTGGCCGAAGCTCAAAAAAATGAGTCCGAGCTAGATGAGCAGGTAATTATGATTTTAATAGAGTAAAGTCTTCTTGGCCCTACTTCGGAGTCTAACACTTCGATATCTCAACTGCAGCAAAAGCTAGAGATGATTGGGCAGCTCCGGAGCGAGGTTGATCAAGTTAAAGCCGATTGTCATCAGTGGAAGACGAACACTGATCAACTTGTTGCCGATAAGGACTCTTTATGGCCCAACTGGCCTCGACTGAAACTCAGCTCCGAGGCGTTGAAGCAAAGGCTGACTTAGGCCAAGAAGATCAAGGAGTTAGAGGTTGATCTCGCTAAAGACCAAGCCAAAGCTGTACAGTCCAAGGCTGAAGCTAAGAAGACAAAGGTTTCAGTTGATAAATCCATTACCATGTACTTAAGGGACGTCACATCCGTTCAAGCTGAGTTGAGGAGGCCTCTGACCGGGGAAAGCGGAGTAATGATTTGGCTAAGTACCAACCCGAGAGGGAGACTCTCAAAGAAATCCATGCCCGGGGTTCAATCTTGCCGAGGAGATAGCCGAGGAAAAGGCGTGGGAAACCGATGCCATGTTTCTTGTCTCCTCCTATTATGAGGGCATAGCAAGTGGATTCGGGGATCGATAAAGCGAAGAAGATATTCCCGAGGGATAGAAGGCTCCCAAAGATAGAGCTGTTGAAGGTGTAGTTTCTGAAGATGACGTTTTCGGGGGTGTGACTGAGAAAATAGATTAGGTTTCCTTTTTTCTTTTATGTGGAAGGGACCCTCATGGGCATTGTAAATATGTTTTGTAAAACTTCCTTCATGAATATAAAGATTCTTTTTTGTTCTATCCTTAACTTGCATCAGATTTTATTTTGTTCTTATTTGTGGAAGGTTTCGATAATTCAAACAATCAGTCCGAGTATCGATTCGGACTAAGAACATAATAAACCTTTGATAAATAAGATACACCTTAAGGTTTTGTTCATCCTCGAGTTAAGCTTAAATCAATTCGATATGAGCTCAGAATAATGGGACTTTTGAGTCCGAGTTAAGTGAGAGTGAAGTAACGAACTCTATATTGTTTGGCACGTAAGTTATTTTAAGTTGTCCCTTAGGCTCTTTTAGTCGACCCTTAGGATCTTTTCGTTGGCCCTTTGTCTCTTTAGTTTGGGCAGATTCGGCCTTTAAAGCGGCTAAACTTTTTCCTATTTTCGGCTAAAAGACTTAGTAAAAATTTTGTATGTCATAACATGTGTTGTTTATACCTGTTTGGGTTTTTCGGAGGTTTGACATATTGGAACCTTATTACTAATTTTTTGTGTAAAAATAATTGAATACCTCTTGAGTTCGAAGGTCGACGTAATCGAAGCCCTTGGATTATTCAAGGGCTGAATTTAACGAGGCCCTCAAATTTTTTGGAGGCTAAGTATATCGAAGCCCTTTATATTTTTCTTTTGCCGAGGGTAGCCTAATTTAACCGATTTTTACAAGGTGTTTGAAGGCCTTTAATTATAGTGGAAGTTAGACATCTCCGAGCCTTATTATTTTGGTCGTATCCTTTATATGACCGTAGTCTTTAGTATGACCGTAGCCTTCGGGTACGCCACTTGGACTTGTTTTTCGATAACTTTCCGAACTTGTTCAAAAAGTTAGTCCTCGAGTATATTTCCTTGGCATTTATTTAGAGGGGGTGCATCTTTGAGGTCATATAAGTTTGAGTTTTTAGTGACTCGGATGTACCGACTATCAATGACAGTCCCCGAGTATCGGGGTGCTTTTATGCTTTGTCTCTTGAGCCATTTCCCGTAGGATTATAAGTTTAGAGTCCGTGTAATAGTAGTCTTCTTTGAGACAAAATGTTATTGATATTAACAAAATATTCTTCAAATAATTGATACATGCGTACTTGTTTTGCCTTCCGGGTTTCACTATTCTATATGGACACGATTCATCTGATCGTTTGGCTCATTACAAAGTTTTCCTATCAAGGCCCTCTTAGGCGTGATGTATTTTCCTTGAAAATATAACCTCTGAGGGTGATGCCCTCAGTATTTGAGGTTTATTGAAGAGAAGCCTTAGATATTGTTGAGTTCTCCTTAGGTAGCACATAGTTGTTGTCTCTTTAAAAACATTGTCGGTGAAACCCATTTGGGAAAAAATCCAATCTAAGGGAAAAAGAGTGCAACGAATGCTTTAAAACCTAAGGCCTTCGTGTAGAAATACGATGGAATCGATATTATATGCCCTCAATCGAAAACATGTAATGAGTAAGTTTTAAACTCAAATGGACAAAAAGGATAAAGTTGTACCTTAGCGGTAGTACCGCTTGATCAATGATATGTTCCAATTGTTTGGAAGTTGTTGGCCTTCCATTGTGCCGAGTTTGTAAGATCCTTTACCGACAACTCCGATGACTTGGTACGGTCCTTCCCAATTCGGTCCAAGTTTCCCTTCATTTGGGTCTCGAGTATTTAGGGTGACTTTCCGTAGGACTAAGTCTCTGATTCCAAAATGTCGAAGGTTAGTTCTTTTATTATAGTATCTTCGATCCTTTGCTTCTGTGCGGCCATGCGGACAAGCACTGTTTCTCACTTTTCATCAATAACTCTAGGATGGCATTCTCGGCCTCGAGATTTGACTCCTCCGATGCATGCCAAAACCAGGCGCTTGGTTTGCGAACCTCAACGGGTATGAGTGCCTGAGTGGACCTTGTACTAGACATTAATGTGGTCTTATATGCCCAAAGAACCTCGGATAAAACTTCTCTCCATTTCCCTTTTGCAGCGTCCAGTCTTTTCTTTAAGATCTGAATGATAGTATTATTTGTTGACTCGACCTGTCCGTTTCTGGTTGGGTGGTACGGTGTCGATAAAATCCTCTTTATTTATGCGCTTCGAGGAACTTTATTACCTTGATACCAATGAATTTCTTTCCGTTGTCATACACAATCTCGGCTAGTATCCCGAATCGACATATGATGTGGTCCCAAATAAAGTCAGTGACTTCTTTTTCTTGGACCTTCTAGAAGGCCTGCGCTTCCACCCACTTAGAAAAATAATATGTCATAAACAAGATAAATTTAGCTTTACCTGGGGCCGTTGGTATAGGGCTGACTATTTCCATTCCCTATTTCATGAAAGGCCACAGGGATAGGACCGAATAAAGTTGTTCTCCAGGATGATGGATCATTTTTCTGACAAATTCCATAGTATATTTTTCCATGTTATCCCAATAGTAACTTACTATAATAATTATGCGAACCAAAGACTCGGCGTCGAAGTGATTCCCACAAGTGCCTTCATGGATTTCTCGAAGGACATAATCGGTGTCTCCTGGCCCCAAACATGCTGCTAACGACCAATCAAAAATTATCCTATACAATGTTCCATCTTTATCCAATGCAAACCTAACAGCCTTGGCTCGTAAGGCCCTCGGTTCTATGTGGTCCAATGGGAGTTTCTCATTGTTCAAATAGCCAATATACTTATTTCTCCAGTCCCATGTTAGGCTTGTTGAATTTATCTCGGCATGACCCTTTTCAACCACAAACTTTGATAATTGGACAACAGTCCCTAGAACGATGTCATATTCTTTAATCGAGGATACCAGATTAGCAAGTGCATCCGCTTTGCTATTTTTCTCTCAAGGCACATGGTCCAGAGTCCACTCCTTGAAGAGTTGCGGAGTTACCTATATCTTATCCAAGTACCGTTGCATTCTATCTTCCCGAAGCTCGATTTTTTTACTTGGTTTACGACTAATAGAGAGTCGCATTTGGCCTCGATGACTCTTCCCCCAAGCTTTTAGCTAGCTCAAGACCTGCAATCATGGCCTTATACTCAACCCCATTATTAGTTAACCTTGGAGTTCTGATAGATTGCGTAATAGTATCACCTGTGGGTGGTTTCAAGATAATGCCGAGCCCGGACCCCTTCATATTCGAGGCCCGTCCGTGAAAAGGGTCCATACCCCCAATGTTGTGCCCGAGTTTAGCATGAGTTCTTTCTCCACTTCGGGTGCGAGGGCCGGCATAAAATCGGCCAAAAAATCATTTAGGATTTGAGACTTGACGACCGTTCGGGGTTCATATTCAATATCGTACCCGCTAAGCTCGATGGCTGATTTGGCCAATCAACCTGATAGCTCGAGCTTATGCAAAAAATTTTGAAGGGGGTAAACTGTTAATACACATATAGGATGACATTGAAAATATGGTTTTAACTTTTGACTTGCGCTTACCAATGCAAGTGCAAAATTTTCTAAGTGAGGTACCTAGTTTCAGAATCTCCTAGAGTTCGGCTTACGTAATAAATAGGAAATTGAGTACCTTGCTCTTCTCGAACTAGTATCCCACGTACCACTATCTCGGATACTCCCAAGATTAGATAAATCTTTTCATCTTCTTTCGGGGTGTGAAGAAAAGGCGGGCTCGACAGATATCCCTTTAATTCTTCCAAGCCTTGCTGACATTACGAGGTCCACATGAAATCCTTTTATTTAGAAAAGAAAATAACCGGTAACTTTGATCCGACGACCTCAAAAAGACTCGCCCAAGGTAGTTATTCGCCTTATTAGCCTTTGTACGGCCTTCACACTATCAACGACCGTGATATCCTCGATAGCCTTTATCTTATCGGGATTTATTTTGATACTTTGACTTGATACCACGAAGCCGAGGAACTTATCCGAGCCGACTCAGAAGGCATATTTCTTGGAGTTAAGCTTCATGTTGTGTTTCCTCAAAATTGCAAACGTTTCCTGTAAATGCACTAAATGGTCCTCTGCACGTTGGGACTTAACCAACATGTCATTTGATATAAACATCCATTTTTTAACCTATTTGTTCTTCAAACAGTTTTTTACCTGGACGTTGGTACGTAGCTTCTCGGACTGCAGCCTCCCTTTTTGATTCACTGGTTTAAACTCGGGATCGATGCTCAGCCTATATGTGGTGATTTTCGGTGGAATCCCCATCATATCTAAATGGGACCAAGCAATGCAATCCATATTATCAATAAGAAACTAAATAAGTTTTTTCTTAAATTCAGGGGTTAATCCCTTTCCTAGGTGTACCTTTCTCTTGGGCGGTTGACTTGGTAACATAGAACTCCCCGGGAACAGTGAAGTTTCGAGGAGTAAGGAAGTTCCCTTCTTCGTCTTCAGTTACCTGTTATTGTGCTTCCATCGAGGCTTGGAGCTGTGATTGCTACTTAGCCTCCTACTTACCGTTGGAGCTCGATTTCTCCGAGGCCAACGGTTCTGATATCAGTACCACTTCCTCGATTGCAAACACCTCTTTTGCAACATGTTGTTCTCCAGAACTATTTTCACTCCTTCCTCTGTCGGGAATTTCATCATCTAGTGTAGAGTCGAACACACTGCCCTTATGTTGTGTATCCATGGTCTCCCGAGGAGTGCGTTATACCTCATGTCATCTTCGATGACATGGAAACTGGTGTCTTGTATGGTCCCGTCTATATTTACTGCCAAGATAATCTCTCCTTTTGTTGTTTCGCTTTGCCATGTTGAAGCCATTCAACACCCGGGATGCGGGTACAGTATGATCTTGCAGGCTAAGTTATTCCACAACCCTCGATTTGATTATGTTCGTCGAGCTACCTGGATCCACTAAAACATATTTAGATTGAATTTATTTAAAAGAATATAGATTACCAGGGCATCGCTGTGAGGTTGGGATATGTCTTCTACTTCTTCGCTGCAGAATGACAGGACATCCTCGGGCTCAAAGCTCCGGGTCCGCTTTTCTCTTGTGATTGATTCTTTGGTGTGCTTAAATATAGGACATTGGGGGCATAAAATCCTCCAATGATCATATGGATTACATGTTGTGGTTCTTCTTGCTCGTTTTTCCTTGTAATTTTCTCTCTGAAGTGATTCTTGGCACGATCACTCAGAAAGTCTCGAAAGTGGCCCTTGTTGAATAATCAAGCCACCTCTTCCCTTAGCTGTCGACAATCTTCTATTTTATGACCGTGTGTACCATGATACTTGCATATCAAGTTCGCGTTTCTTTGAGAAGTATCGATTTTTATGGGCCTCGGCCACTTAGTGTCTTTGATTTGTCCAATAGCTGACATGATCTCTGATGCATCCAAGCAAAATTTGTACTTGATAATCAGGGAGCCTCCGTGGGGTAGGTATGTTTATCAAACCCGCTCTTACTTATGAGCCCCCGAGAACTTTGCCCTCGATCATTTCTCCGATCTCTCCGAGGAATGCTACGGCTTGGGTCGTTGTTCCTTTGATTGGCATATGACTGATACCTTTCCCTATTTGATCTCGAATCCCCATTCGTGTCCCTCGGGGGTTTGGCCACGAACCTGTTAGGATGGACTAATCAAACCCCAAGGGGAACCTAATTGGTCGTCCTCAACACCAATTTTTGATTGATAACGTTTGTGCACATCTGACCACATCACAGCTGGATACTCGATCAAGTTCTGCTTTACTTGTCGAGGAACAATTGAGCTTCACTTGTTTAAACACTGAATGAAGGCCTATATTTCCCAGTCATCAGAGACCGGTGGCAGTTCCTCTCTTTCCATCTGAAACCTATACACGAACTCCTTTAACATTTCATCGTTCCTTTGTTTTATTTTGAAGGCATTTGATTTCCTCATGGCCACCTTTTTGGCCCCGGCGTGGTCTTTAATGAAGGCGTATGCTAACATAGCAAATGAATCAATAAAGTTAGGAGCAAAGTTGTGATACCAAATCATAGCTCTTTTTTAGAGTGTTTCCCCAAACCTTTTCAACAACACTGACTTGATTTCATCATCATTCAAGTCATTTCCTTTGATCCCACAAGTGTATGAAGTAATATGTTCATTAAGGTCCATTATTCCGTTGTACTCGGGTATCACGGGTATGCGAATCTTTTTTGGAATGGGAATCGATGCCGCACTCTAAGGGAATTGTTTTTGTATGAATTTTTGGCGTCTTAACCTTTCAAAATTGGAGGTGCCCCTAGTATCTGGTCTACACAGGAGTTATAGGTCTCCACTTTTTTGTCATTGTCTTCCATTTTCTTTTTTCCAGATTCAATCCTCTTAGTGAGATCTTGGAGCATTTCATAATCGTGGGGCCAGTCCCTGAGCCATTTTCATTAGATCTTTCTGGCATTGGTTCAACACATCGATTATTTTCATGTTCAGTTACGCTCGGGGTTTTATTTTGACTTTGGAGTTTAGCGACGATGATTTGCTGAGCCTGCAGCATCTCGAATTTTACTTGAAGACTGACTCCCTCATCCCCTACTCATGGTGTTCCTTGGTCCCCAGGTCGGGCGTCTATGCGTGCATTCCCTATGGGATCTGTACCCGAATCCGCGTTTAGAGCATTAACAAACTGATATCAACTGGCTCTATATTTGGCACTCCCTTAGGGTTTATGGGTGGTACACCGACCCCTATACCATTCTTTTTTCCAAGACCCTCAGTGTTATGAACATGTGCATTTTGTGTACATGTTCAAGCCTGAGAATAAAAAATCTTGACAAGAAAAAGTGTAAAGATAACGTGTGTAACAAGAATCGGTAAAGAAATAATCACTATTATCTTTAGCCCCACGGTGAGCACAAACTGTTTATCTCGAAAATACGAGTAACAATTAAATTTGATTTTTGATTTCTAAAGATATATTATTTAGTTCAATACCAATAATAATCTAAAAATATAAAGTAAAAATAAAAGATAAAAGTGAATCAAACCAATGTTACTTAGCAGCAGTGACCTCGAGATGATGACCTCGAAATGGCTTAGAGGGGTAAGAACAATTAAGTAGGAAAATCAAAGTAAGAACAATTAAGCTAAGGACAATTCTGATGAATAGCATGTAAAAAGTAGAGAGTATATTCTTTGTTCAGTAAAAAGATGATCTTACAAATAATTGGGGTCCTCTTTATATAATGGGGAACCTTAAATAAGGAATATTTCCATTTACAGTAGGTAATATTCTTGGTACAACTGTCTAACTGCCACAGAATTGTACAATCCTATTCCGTAATTTGCACCATGACTTTGGGGACGTGGCAGGAATATAACTCGCTCCGGTACAAATTCATATCAGTACTATTTTGAGGTCGAGCACACTTGACGTCGGTATTCATCGAACTCCTACCTCCGGCCATTACGTTCTATCTTCAAGTTTGAATCTGGTCCACCGATTTCGAACTTGACTTATTCCGGACTCGGGCCTAGGGCGAAACCTCGAGCTTCTACATCGGGGGCATATGATTTTGACCGTATACACATGATCAATATGTGAGAATAATATTGTGAATCTATATATAGTAAATTTTTTAAAAAACAACAACAAAGGACTTCCGAGGCGGCATGTGCCCGTGCTTCTCCTATATAGTAATATTATAGAGATATTACATAAAAATTAAGTAAATATAAAATTTATAATATGTTAAATTAAAATGTTACTCCATATAATAAAAGCTAATGATAAAATATTGATGAATACTAATGGTTTTGATGAATAGTGTTATACCAAATTTGGTGTAACATTATTTATACATCAAAATGGTGTAAGAAATGATGTTGGGTTAAAGCACCAAAACACCAAATCTTACACCAAAATAACATTTGGCGTAAAAATTGGTGCAGGTATAGGTTTGGAGATGGTCTCAAAAACCCTCATATGCTCGCATATACTCAAATACTTCAAACTACTAAATAAATAAATAATACAGTGACATGCCATTTTTCAAAATGTGACCACATACCACCAAAGAATAAGGTGTAGTGGATTGAACTGCTCATCCCTTAAACAGAGGTCTCGAGTTCGAGCCCTGGGTATGAAATTTTGGTAGGGAGAGTTTCTTACAGATGGAGCCTTACGCCGTAAATCTAAATATAATCGGGCTCCAATATAAATACTGAAAATCGAGTAGGAAACCAACAAAATAAATGTGAACACACTATCACTAAAATATAGAAATTTGATCGAAGATATAGGAGAAACAAATGCTATTGTGGACCAATAATAGTCGGCAATTGGAAAAAAAAAAAGGAACACCAATTTGAGATGGAAAAGGCAAAAAAGCAAAATGTGTTTAAAAAAAGGAAAAGGCAAGAGGAAAATTAGGTAGGGTCAATTTTGAAAAGCAGTTATGTATTTTTTACGTATCTATCTATATAGAACAAGAAAGATAAAACGATATTAGAATGCAAGTAACACGATCATAATTCAACAAGTGTTAAATTTTAGCACAAACCTCTAACGCATTTGAAAATGCAAAAATGATTTAAATTTTTTAAACCTTCCCACTTAACTAAAACATGGACTCCCACGTTGGATTCAAAAAAAATTTGGCCATTTTCTAAAAATTATTTACTAAACCTTAAGATAAAAAAAATAATTACTCCAAATCTAAATCATTGAATTTACTTTTTTAGATATTGCGATAGTAAAATAATTTTTAATGTACATAACTGATATTGTACTTTTAAAAGTTATTTATTAAATCTAAAAATTCAAGAAAATAATAATAACTCCAAGTCTAATTTCTCAGATGTTGCGAGAATGTAGTGAAATAGTTTTAAAAAATTATTATACATTTTTGATAGTATATCTTATCGTTGAAAAGAAGACACAGTAATAAGCTTAATAGCCTGTTTGGGGTTTGTTTCATTTTCCTTTAAAAAAATTATTTTATATCACCCCCAAAATCTGCCACATTTGCTGGCAATGGGAGAAATTTATTCGTTCAGTTACATTATTTATTGTAAAACTTGGCAATTACGAAAAAATAAACACTTTCTTTCATCATTGTGATGATCCGACAGGTTATTTGTAGTTTTAACCTTTAATTCTGTGTTTCGAGACCCTAAATATCTCTATTTAACCTTTTCTCGATTCATGTGTGCAGTCCGTGTCATTTTTCGATAGGTTTTTATGTGAAAATTTGATGAAAATGCGAATCGGGCCTTATAACTCATTCGAGTTGATTTCGGTCAATATTTTGAGCAAACAGACTCAGATCAATATTTTGACGGTTTCTATCGGTCCGTACAGTAATTTGGGACTTGATCTTATGCCCGGAATCGAATTCCGAAGTCTCTAGATCGAATTACCGCAATTTATTAAAAACTAGAAGCTTAAAGGTTTAAACAATTAATAAGTTTGACTGAGGATTGACGCTGTTTCTACCGTATTCGGTTTTTGGTCCCAGAACTTGGCATAGGTTCATTACTATTTTTATGACTTGTTTGTAAAATTTGGTGCAAAACAGAATTGAAATATTGAAAGTTCATAAGTTTCATTGAAAATTTCATTTGTTTTGGTGTCTGATTTGAAGTTCTGGATGTTTTTTTGTTTTGATCACGCGAGGGAGTTTGTATGATGTTTTGGACTTGTGTGCATGTTTGGTTTGGTGCCTTTGAGAGCTGGGGTGAGTTTCAAATAGGTTTCTGAGTGGTTTTGGACTTAGAATCATAGCTGGTGCAAGTTTCATCTGGTGCTGGACGGAAGACTTCGCGAATGCAAGGTAAGGCTCGCAAATGCAAGCCTCGCTTTTGCGAAGGATACTTCGCATTTGCGAGCATGGGCTGTGACTGGGGGTTCTCGCATTTGCAATAGTATCATGTTATTTGCGAAGGCAACAAAGGTGTGAAACCTTCGCATTTGCGAATACTTTTTTGCATTTTTGGGGTTCGTAATTGTGAACCCCAGTTCACAATTGCGATATCTGCGCATGGTCAAAAGATGAGAAAGACAAGAATTTAGCTAATTCTTTCAAATTCTCAACCCTAAATACCTTAAAGGCGTTTTTTTCAAGAGCTTTTCTTCCTCAACTATTTGGTAAGTGACTCTAATCTGCTAGCTTTCAGTTACCCATTATATTCCACAAGATTTCATTCTTAAATCTAGGATTTCGAAATTAGGGATGGGTAGAATTAAAAAATATTTATAAAATTGGAATTTAGACCTCTAATTGAGGCCGTATTTCGAATTGAATTGCATAACCGAGCTCGAGGGTGAATGGGTGATCGGGTATTGGTCCAAACCTCGAATTTTGATCAAGCGAGCTCGAGGTTGACTTTTGATGGCTTTTAAAACAATGATCTTATAAATTAAATCTCTTTTATTCATGGGTAGTTTCTAAGGCTTCTTTTGTATCGGTTGGTTGATAAGTTGCTTGATTTGGTTGGTTTAGAGGCCTGTTCGAAAGGCAAGATCGTATTTGAACTTTGAACCGGTTGCGGAGCAAGATAAATATCGTGGTCAACCTTAAGTTGAGGGATTAAGACTTGTTTGTCTATTTACTACATATTTAATGTGTGTGCACAATGTATATATGAGGTCACGAGTACTTATGCGTTTTTGTTGGGGTTAAAGCATGTGGGTAGAATTTATTTCCGTGTGATTTATTACCTCTTTAATTATGACATCCATTCTTAGATTAGATTATTACTTATTTGATCGTTCTTTTGTATTTGTAAATTAATTAGTAATGATTGAGTATGTTGGAAGTTGAGGTTTGGTATCTTGGAATCATAATTGACGTAAAGTATATCCCTTATTACTCCATATTTGTATTTCATTGCGACATGGTAAGGGAGAGTGTTAAAGAACGAAGAGTGATGTCGTGCCATTTTATTTCCTTATTTACCGATTAATGCATGGTGATGAAGAGAATTGAAGCACGGAGGGTGATGTTGTGTCAATCGATATCACTAATTCACTGTTACATGGTGAGAGTAAAAACACGAAGAGTGATACCCTGCTATTCTCATATCGTATATTATTTCCCTTCTTTGGTTGGTGAATTATTGACTGTCTGTGTTATCCTTCTTATTGTAGTTATCGTATCTTTTCCCTCTTTCGCATGTACCCTCCCAATTGTATATATCAAAATTTTATTTTGTTGATGTTTGGTACGTATATCTATGTTTGTACATGTTTAATTATGTGAGTGTTTTGTCATAGCCGCGTTACTAACTCGTCGAAGTTAGGCTCGACACTTACGGAGTACACTGGGTTGATTGTATTCGTATTGCACTCTGCATTTTTATGTAAATTTTGGTACTGGTCCCAACTGTACATGGGGTGCACTAGCTCGAATTATCACATTCAGACACTTGAGGTAGATCTGCTAATGTCCGTACATCTTAAAATCTCTTTTCTCTTTTTATTTTTACTGTTTATTTCATTCGAAACAGTTATATTTATTTCAGACTTTATTTATAGAATTTATAATGTTATAAAAAAGAAAAATTGATTTTTTAATACATAATCACTCTCAGATGCAGGTGCGGAGCGAAATCGCGTTAACGGGGAATCCTATCGAAGCACTACTTATATTATGAAAACGACGTCGTGGGACCCCGTTTTTTCCAAAGAAAAAGGTCGGTCTTTTCTTATTCACACGCCTTCCTCTGTCCTCACTTCTGCTTTCTGTGTTCTACCCAATTTGGTGTTGTAACCGAAACCATCTTTTGATCTTAACCAGGTTTTTTTCTTTACAACTTTACCTTTAATATTTTGTAATTTTTCTTCTTCATTTTAGTACGTTAAGATTCTTCTTTTAATGTTCTTATCATATAAAACTGATTTTTTGTTTGGATTAAGAGGGATCTTGATGATTTGTTTTGATTTGGATTGTTCATTTCCCTGGTGGGTTTTTGTGTTTATTGAAGCTCTTGGCTTTTTCCCAATTCATTTTATCCTTTTGTTGAGATATGGTTAATTGGGGCTTGATCAAATTAAAGATCTCCCTTTTAGTGGTTCTGTGCAAGAATGTACGAGAAATAGTAAAGGAAATGTTTGGCAGGCTAATCCCGATAATGCCTTTTTTATATAAATGCTAGCAAGTTCACTTATAATCTGGAATTTCTCAAGAAAGCTTGGACTTTGTTTATCTTTTTCACGTTCTCTTTGGTTATTATTGATGTTTATTGTGGTAGTGAGTGAAGTTTGGTTGTTTTTTAAATAAACATGGTGTCCGGGCTAGTTTGCATGCACCTGGACTAATTCCGCGGGTACCTACCACCTCCTACCATAACATGTTGTCACAACCCATAACCAGGCATCACAACTTGCTCTTGAATAGCGACTACCCAATAGGCAAGCCATGTCCTTTATCAGCTCAATTCATTCTCATATCGAAAGAAAAATTGAAATGCAGCTAATAATAATAATAACGAACTTTTATAAACAACAGAAGTCAATTAAATAACAGTACAAGTCTGAAGTCAGCTCAAAATAGTCAATACCCTGTCAAGGAGCATCTATAATGAAACTGAGTATAGGAGTTTAAGTGTTTAACAACCTGACTACAACTGAATACTGAAAGATAAAGCAGAGATGACATCACGATTTTTATGTGCTTGGCTCAGCTCAACTGGATACAAAAGCTGCCTTGAACAAGATCAAGGATGTCCAGCAGCTCTACTATTGATCTGCACAAGGCAGGAAATAGCAACTTTGGTATACTTAAGCTCAACAAGTTCACCCGAATCCCCTGCCATGACCCGAGGAGCAATTTTCTGAAAATGTATTCATGCTACGAACAATGTATAGCATATATCATAACTGCTATTTATTTATAAATGAAATAGCAACAAAAACATGTAACATCTCATAAGCTGTGTCTCATGGTGTTGCATATGGTAGCATCAGATTGTCCATAGGGCATACCCCTAACAACAACAACAACAACCAACTACCCAGTATAGTCCCACAAAGTGGGGTCTGGGGAGGGTAATATGTAGACGGGCCTTACCTCTACCCGAAAGGGCAGAGAGGCTGTTTCCAATCGACTCTCGGCTCAGTGAAGGAAAGGAAAAACAAAAACAAAAACAAAAGAGCATTAGTAACTCCAGCAGAAATAGCGTGAATAATTATCTAAACATAAGAACCATAAATAAAATAGCATGCAATAATATCACATAGTAACTACCATAAATTGCCTCTCTGCTGTTTCGGGTAGGGGTAAGGCTTGTCTACATATTACCCTCCCCAGACCCCACTTTGTGGGACTATACTGGTAGTAGTTGTTGTTGTAACTACCATAAATAGCTACCATAAGAGAGACACAATCCAATACACAAATCATCTATAGATAGCCCTGCCAAGCCTCACCCAATCCCGGGTGAGGAGAACGAAAAACTCTAGGAGCCCCTATCCTACAACCCTGATACTAGACCTCCAGACTTTCCTATCAAGGGCCATGTCCACGGGAACCCGCATTCTAGCCATGTCATGCTTAATCACCTCTCCCCAATTCCTCTTAGGCCTCCCTCTGCCTCGTCGTACGGCGACTATCGCCAGCCGCTCACAACTCCTCACCGGGCCATCAGGACTTCTCCTCCGCACATGCCCGAACCACCTCAGCCTCGCTTCTCGCATCTTCTCATCCACCGGGGCCACCCCCACCTTCTCTCGAATAACTTCATTCTTAATCTTATCTAACCTGGTGAACCCGTACATCCACCTGAGCATCCTCATCTCCGCAACCTTCATTCTCTGAACATGAGAGTTCTTCACTGGCCAGCACTCCGCCCCATACAACATGACAGTTCTAACCAAAGCTCTATAAAATTTCTCCTTGAGTTTCTGTGGAACTTTCTTGTCACACAGGACCCCTGATGCAAGCCTCCACTTTGACCACCCCGCTCCTATACGATGAGTGACGTCCCCGTTAATCTCTCCGTCCCCCTGAATCACCGACCCAAGATATCTGACACTGTCCCTCTTGGCGATGACCTGAGATCCAATCATCACTTCCCTGCCTACTTCGCTCGGCTCGGCGCTGAACTTGCACTCCAGGTATTCTGTCTTAGATTTGCTTATTTTGAAACCCTTAGACTCGAGAGTCTGTCTCCATACCTCTAACCTCTCAATAACACCGACCCTCGTCTCGTCTATCAAGACTATGTCATCAGCAAATAGCATACACCAAGGCACATCCCCTTGAATATGTCGGTTTCGAGCATCCGTCACCAAGGCAAACAAGAGAGGGCTAAGCGCCGATCCTTGATGGAGCCCCATAACCACTGGAAAATGGTCTGAGTCGCCACCCACCGTCCTAACCCTAGTCTTAGCTCCATCGTACATGTCCTTGATTACTCTGATAAGGCATACCCCTACTTGTGTTGAATTATATGTTTCAGTTGACCATTCATAGCCAACAATAACTTATACTATGCTCAACCATCAGTGCGTTTTAGTAGCAGACGTGGCAAGCGGACTGTGAGTTAACTATGTACCACCAGCATGATAGCATCATCTCATTTCATCAACCAAATGCACATAAGACAGACAGTCCAATCTAACAATATCAATAGATATGGATGGAGTCATGCTATGAATCCCAACAAATCTAAAATTGGCACATATCACAATATGCACTAAGCCCCCTAACTAGTCCAACTAGCATGTCATGCTCAGTTTATCATGCATTATATAGAACATGCTTTATAAACTCAACTGTGAAAGAGAAATACCTTAGATATATAGCATATAAGCTAAGAAAACTGTATAAATGTCCTAGTAAGTGTTTGCCCCTCAACATACTAGGTATTTGAAAGATTTTATGTAAGTTCTGAATAATGACATTGGAAATGCAGGCATTCGAGAAGCTAAAAGTCTCACTTGCCTTGAAATGACAAACCCTTGCTTTACTTGAAAAGTCCAAATCCTCCAAGACGATTTCCCTAACCTCAATCTATGCAAAATATCGTATAGCCATCAAATTAGGTAGGGAAACCATTACCATAATTTAACGAAAAGTCAACCCCTAGTCCACCTGGTCAAACTTCGAAACAAATTTCAAATTCAGGTGATGCATAAGCTCATGAGTTCAAATATGTGCTTAGGATCTCAATTGGAGTCCATTTACTCGGTCAAATTATCAAATTTCTCTTTTAGGAAGTTAGGTCAAATTTCCTAATTTTCGTTAATCGTTGTCATGAATCTATGGTTGAAAATGAACTTCCCTCAAATTATATTATAAAAATCCCGAGATGTTGTAGAATCATTACCTCAATAGCTTAGCCAAAATCGCACACTTGAATTTTCACCCACAAGTTCTTCTTTACCCAAAATGGCAAAAGCTAGGTTTGAAATACGTCATTGGGCTGGTCTATCTATAGAAGTCTGAAACTTTTTCCCCGTGCGACGTGCCTCAAAGCATGCCCTGCCCTTGTGCTTTTCTAGTGAGGCGCGCATGCACAAGGCTAAAACAATTGGCCTCATGCACGCGCCAGAGCACAAGGTGCACTTTTTTGGTTTTTCACTCTTGCCCCGTGGGACGCTAAAACCCACATGAAGGGCTTGGGTATTATCCCAAAATCATCCCAACAAGTCCAAAGTTATTATACAAACTTATAGAAAGTCTCCAAACTCAACTTAAATTACAACTGTGCAAAACAACTAGTCGGGTTGTTACACAGGACTAGGTAACGGGTAATTCTGTCCACCAAGGCTTGGACAATGGGAAGAAATCACGTAGTGTGTTTACCTCTACTAGAATTTGAACCTGAGACCTCATGATTTTCAACCACTTCATTGACCACCAAGACTTAAAGGTATGTTCAGCGAAGTGGTGGTTACACCAACTATGTTATTTGGGGCGGAGTATTGGCCAGTCAAAAAATCTCATGTCCAGAAGATGAAAAATAACAGAAATGGGGATGATGAGATAAATATGTAGGTATACTAGGAAGGATAAGGTTAGGAGCGTAGATATTCAGGATAACGTTTTAGTTTCTTGGTTTTTTTGGTTACTTTTATCAGTTGTTTTCCCCCCCTGAAATTGTATATTTTCTTTATCGTGTGATTATCGGAATTTGTTTTTGTTTTATCGCGTATCGAATTTTGAGTTGATTGGATTATGGTTGATGACTTTAGGGTTTCAATTAACAGATGGGCTTTTCGATCAAGACTACAAAATTTATTCATGTTTGTGCTTTTCTGTCACTCCGGTTGGCGATGCCTATGGTAATTTGTTGTAAAAAGTGAAGTTATTTATTGGAAGATGGTGTTTGATGCAAAAAATTGAAAATATATCTTCAGGCAAAAAGTGATCCTTTATTTTTTGAAGTTGAAGAATTGTTGAGGAGTTACTGCTTGTGCTGCTGCTTTCTTTTCATCTTTCATCTTTCCTTGAACCGGGGTCTATCGGAAACAACCTCCCTTCCTTCAAGGTAGGGGATAGTTCTGCGTACACACTACCATCCCGACCCCACTTGTTAGATTATATTGGGTTTGTTGTTGTTGAAGAATTGTTGAGGTCTTTTCATCCAAAAACTGCCGTTCACTCACTAAGCACTAATATTACTTCAATAAACTACGACGAGCTGAACACCATGCTTATCAAAAAAAAAAAAATTGTCCAGACAGGTCCAAATGAACTCTTTGAAGGAGATGGAAATAACATTTAACTGGCTGCGACACCCAAGTGTGTGGCGTAGTGGTCAAGGGCTGAAAACCATGGGGTTTCGGGTTCAGATTCTAGTAGAGACAATCTTTTCCCATCTATCCAAGCTTGGACGGAGTTATCTGGTACCGGTTGCTAGTGGGAGATAGGTAGGTATCTCGGTGGAATTAGTCGAGGTGTGTGCAAGCTGGTATAGACGCCACTGCTATAAAACAAATCATTTAACTGTTTGGGTCTATCATTGCCCGACTGTTTCTGCTGTTATGGTTGTGAGTATAATGCAATTGTAGATGACAAAATCTGATTATTGAAAATAATCTAAAAATATGAAGTTATAAGAGAAATCAGTGGATCATTTGAAATCTTGAACTCTCTATTACAACTTGTAAATGTAAAACTTTTTGGCCAGGCTGGCCGTTTTCTTCATTTATTGAGTCAGATTCACTTTTTCATGCTCCCTTATAATCTATGTAATCAATTTCACATTTTGAATTTCCTGCGCGCTATGCATTAAATAGTGAACCACTAGATGTCCTCATTTGAAGATATGAAGCATGTTCTGGATCCAAAAAGCGCGAAGTTCTATAGAATGGCACTGAACTTGTGAATATCATGCCAATACACTTGTGGCTGCAGGGCAGCTTCCTTATACCTGTAACTTCACATTTCCTCTTTTCTTTTTTACTGTCAAGTTTTCCAAACAGGCTAAAGGGATATTATTTAGAACATGCTGACAGTGAGAGAAGTATCTAAAGAATGCCATTACTTTGCTGGGCTAAAATAAGACAAGTCTAAGTCTGTCTGTTAGTGTTACTACTTACCATTTCAAAAGCAAAAAAGGTTGTCTGTTAGTGCCACACTGGTTTATTCTAGTGCTTTAGCACAGGACATATGAGTAGACGAAAACTACTTTTCGCTTATTTCGGTATTGTTTCTGTTAAGGAAGGTTATTCAGCTGATTGCTATATCAGATTGATGATGTGTTTTTATAATATGTTCTATTAAGTATCGGAAGTAGATTTTGTATAGGTTACCTATATGAATCCATAAGAATGCCTGGAAGGTTGAACAATTTTTCTTCTGGGTAAGTACACAAAGGGAGAACAAAACAAATCTAGCATATGTTTGCTTGAATTGGTACATGAATTTATTTTTAAGAAGAATGTTCATAGCTGTATGCTTATATCTTTCTTTGGAATTCTGCGGCTTTACTGAATGTGTAAGAAAGTGCGGGATCCATGACCTTCTATAAGTTGAGTGAAAGGAAATTTTACTTTTTCTGTCTTGACTTTCCCAAGTAGAGGCAGCTTCAAGTACCTTGGTTCGGTTATCCACGGGAGAGGAGAGATCGATGAGGATGTCGCACACGGTATTGGGGTAGGATGGATGAAGTGGAGGTTAGCATCCGGAGTTTTGTGTGACAAGAGAGTGCCAATGATACTCAAAGGTAATTTCTATGAAGCAGTGGTTAGACCGACCATGATGTATAGGGTTGAGTGTTGGCCAGTTAAGAACTCACATATCCAAAAGATAAAAGTAGCAGAAATGAGGATGTTGAGGTGGATGTGCGGTTACACTAGGATGAACAAGATTAGAAATGAGGATATTAAGGAGAAGGTGCACGTGGCTCCCATTGATGACAAGATGCGGGAAGCGAAGCTCAGATGGTTCAGACATGTATAGAGGAGAAGCCCAAATGCTCTAGTAAGGAGGTGTGAGCGATTGATTGTGGAGGGCACGGGACGAGGTAGAAGGCGGCCTAAGAAGTATTGGAGAGAATTGATCAGGCTATGGCGAGGCTTCAGATTTCCAAGGACATGACACTTGATATGAAGTTACGGAGATCGAGTATTACGGTTGTAAGCCAAGAGATAGCTGAGTCTTGCGTTACCTTGTTCTTTGTGAGCCTAGACTGGTAGGGTTTTTGTCTGGAATAGCTAGGGGCATTGTCATGTCTTACTATTTTCGCTTTTCGATACAAGACCTATTACTAGCCATCATTTTTGTTTTGCATTTTTCCTTCTGCATTTTTTGTTTATATTTTTCATATTATCGTTGTGGTGAAACTAATATTCTTTCCTTTTTTTTTTCTTATTATCTTGAGCCGAGGTCTTACGGAAACAGCCTCTCTACTCCTTCGAGGTAGGAGTAAGGTCTGTGTATATACTACCTTCCTCCGACTCCACTTGTGGGATTTTACTGGGTTGTTATTGTTGTTGTTGTTGTAGGGTGGTACAGGATAAGATGGGGGCAGGGAGGCTGAGATGGTTTAGGTGATGTATTGATGCCCCGATGAGGAGGTGTGAGAGGTTGAATATGGGAGGTATAATGAGAGGTAGAAGGAGGCCAAAGAAGTTTTTGGGGGAGGTAATTGTGCAGGATATGACACTAGATAAAAAGTTATTGAGGCAACAAATTAGGGTGGAAAATGAGTAATTAGTAGTAGAGCTTTCTGTTTATCCTTACTTGGTAGTTTTAGTATTACTCTTATTTAGTCTATTCTTGGATGTCTATATCTATCTGATGTGCTCCTACTTCGCTTCTGTTACTATCTTGTAATCAGCTTCGCTTCTCTTACTATCTTGTTGTTGTTACTGTTTTTTCCATATTCTTTCCTTACCTTATTTCCTTTGTGTTGTTGCTATCTATGTTGCGCCGGGGGTTTATCGGAAACAACCTCTCTACCTGCACAAGATAAGGGTAAGGTTTGCATTACACATTACCCTCCCCGGACCCCACTTGTGGGATTCTTGGGTTTGTTGTTTGGTGTTGTTTCATTGACCATGAAGCCACACCATTGGGTGCTTGAGTTTTGGTTGTTTTATCAAGTAAATTGTTAAGAAAAGTTTTGTTAGAGAATTCAAGATTTCATATGATTTGCTTCATGCCCTTATTGTGGTCTACTGCATGTAATGTTAGCACTTGTTACTGCTTAATTATTCTGTATAAATTTCTCATACTATCATACACATTCTACATCAATCTGCCTAAACTTTTCTTACTTATGAGAACTTGCATGCTGCAATTATTCATTTTGAGTTTTGTAGTAAAAGCTGAGGGTCTTCCGGAAACAGCCTCTCTACCCCTCCGGGGTAGGGGTAAGGTCTGCGTACACTCTACTCTCCCTAGACCTCACTGGTGGGATTATTACTGGGTTGTTGTTGTTGAGTTCTGTAGTAAAAAATGATAGAACCAGTATCAAGTGATTGATGGTGATTAGAAACAGTTACAACCAAAATAAGTTTCCTTACCTACCGTGAAGAGAGCTATAACATCGAGCATGGAGACATCATGTGTATCATGTCATCTGCATATTGCTCCATAAACATATCTTTTTGGATGTAGTTTTTGTGGTTTTGGGTGGGGTGGGGGAGTTGGGAGATGAATTTGAAACAATACTAGTAGTAGGAAAATACAAAAGTATTAGAAATTTCAGTGCCAATGTCATGTGCGAGAAATATATTATTGATGTATTAAGTGTTTTACAATAGCCCTATTTATATGATATTTACAACAACAGCAACAACAACCCAGTCAAATCCCACAAGTGGGGTATGAGGATGGTAGTTTGTACGTGTTAGCTATGTAAATATAGTAGAACTCTAGTTATAGTAGAACTCTAGGTTATTAGTATTATATATAGGGCTCATTGTATCATGTTTACATATCAGTTATATTCTTCTCCCGTGCCTTCTCACATGGTATCAGAGCTTTGGTGAGATAATTATCGTTGTGCGTCATTCCAACGACATCCGGGAAGAAATAACTCGGTCACCGTGCAATTTTCCGGTGACCTAAATGACTAATTGCGTCAAAGTCACTAATTATCAGTGTTGTGCAAAAACCAACACCACCACAAGACTCGGAATATAATTCCGACCAAACCCCAGAAATTTCTCCGGCAGATACCTCCACACGCGCCGCCACGCGCCACCACAGCTGTCGGCGCGTCAGACCACGCGCCGGCGCGTGAAGCCTTTTCCGGCCAGTTTTTGGCTTCGCTCCAGAAGGACAGTTTGGTCGGCCTTAATTTCCGACCCTACCCATCCTTGTTTCGTTCGATTCCGACAACTTTCAGTTTTTCCGGCGACTTTATTGAATTTTCCGGCAGCTACAGAGACTTTCCGGCCAAAATTTCAAAAAGTTTCTTCAGGACAGTATCATCGCCCTCAAATTCCGAGCCTACTCATGTTTTTACTTTTCAATTCCGACAACTTTAAAGTTTTTCCGGCATCTACAGTGATTTTCCGGCAAAAAAAAACAGTTTTCCTTCGTCTGTTTCAGCAAATTTTCAACGATGTCTTTGGGAATCGATGCTTTCGGGTCTAGAAACCCGGGTTCGATGTTAACTACATATGTAACAAGCTCGGTACATATGATTTATATGCACCAGCTTGAGGGGAGTGTTAGATATGTAAATATAGTAGAACTCTAGTTATAGTAGAACTCTAGGTTATTAGTATTATATATAGGGCTCATTGTATTATGTTTAATCTCAATTATATTCTTCTCCCGTGCCTTCTCACAGTACGCAGACCTTACCCCTACCCCGAAGGGGTAGTGAAGCTGTTTCCGAAAGACCCTCGACTCAATATAATAAAAAGAAGACAAAAGGAGAGGATATTAGATTCATCAAGGAGATAATAGGAAAAATAGAAACATAAAATGCAGAAGAAAAATGAAAGCAGAAACGGTGGCTATTAAATGGATCCAACGGCGAAAAAGAAAATAGTAAGACCCGACATTGCCCCTAGCTCTCTCAGACAAAACCTTGCCGGACTAGGCTCACAAAGGTACAAAGTAACGCTAGACTTAACTACTCCTAGTGTACAACCGTAATACTCAACCTCCACAACATCCTATCAAGTGTCATGTCTTCAGAAATCTAAAGTCTCGCCATATCCTGCCTGATCACCTCTCCCAAATACTTCTTAGGCCACCCTCTACCTCTTCTTGTGCCTCCCACAATCAGCCGCTCACACCTCCTTACTAGAGCATCTGAGCTTCTCCTTTGTATATTTCCGAACCATCTAAGCCTCGCTTCCCGCATCTTGTCATCAATGGGAGCCACGTGCACCTTCTCATGAATATTATCATTCTTAATCTTATCCATCTTAGTGTGCCTGCACATCTACCTTGTGAGTTCTTAATAGGCTAATCACTCAGTCTCATACATCATGGCGGATCTACCCACCACTTTGTAGAACTTACCTTTGAGTATTGTTGGCACTCTCTTGTCACATAAGACTCCAGATGCTAGCATCCACTTCATCCATCCTACCCCAACACGGTGTGTGACATCCTAATCGATTCCCGTGGATAACCGAACCAAGGTACTTGAAGCTGCTTCTACTTGGGATAACCTGTGACTCAAGCCTCACTTCGACGTCCACTTCCCCCGGCTCAGCGATGAACTTACACTCGAGGTATTCTGTCTTCGTTCTGCTTAGCTTGAAATCCTTAGACTCAAGAGTTTGTCTCCAAACTTTCAATCTCTCGTTACCACCGGCTTGTGACTCATCAACCAGAACTATGTCATCGGCGAATATCATGCAGCATTTCACCTCCCCTTGAATATGATTTGTTATCGCATCCATCACCAGGGCAAATAAGAATCGACTGAGCGCAGAGTCTTGGTGTAACCCCATTTCAACCGAAAAATTCTCAGAGTCGCCTCCTACTGTCGTAACCCGAGTCTTAGCCCCATCATACATGTCCTTAATTGCCATAATATAAGGAATCGTCACACCTTTTGCCTCCAAGCATCTCCAGAGGACTTCTCCAGAAACCTTGTCATATGCTTTCTCTATGTCAATAAATACTATATGCATATCCTTCTTTCTCTCTCTGTACGGTTCCACGAACCTCCTAACAAGGTGTATAGCTTCTATGGTGGAACGGGCCGATATGAACCCGAACTGGTTGTCGGATACAAAAATTGTCATCCTCACCCTTGCTTCAACCACCCTCTCCCATACTTTCATGGTATGACTCAGTAATTTGATACCCTTATAATTGTTAAACTCTGGATATCACCTTTGTTCTTATACAATAGAACCATCGTACTCCATCTCCACTCATTCAGCATCCTCTTGACCTTAAAAATTAACATTAAACAACCCAGTCAACCACTCCACACCTGCTCTTCCTATACACTTCCAAAATTCCACTGGAATCTCATCTGGCCCGGTCGCTTTGCCCCTGCTCATCTTACACATAGCCCCGACGACCTCCTCGACCTCGATACGCCTGCAGTGCCCGAAGTCGCGGTGCTTTTCGGAATGCTCCAATTCGCCTAGCACAATATCACAATCCCTTTTTTTCATTCAGAAGTTTATAAAAGTAAGTCTGCCAACTCCTTTTAATTTGGGCATCTTCCACTAGTACTCTACCATCTTCGTACTTGATGTATCTTACTTGGTCCAAATCTCTAGCCTTCCCCTCTCTCAACTTGACCAGTCGGAATAAATTCTTCTCCCTGCCTTTTTCTCCCAGTTCTTCGTACATGCGATCATAAGCCGCAGTCTTAGCCTCCATGACCGACATTTTAGCTTCGTTCCTAGCTACCTTATATCTCTCCATGCACGCTCGCCTCGCTCTCCTCCTCACCTATGCTCCCAACTAACTTCAGGTATGCCGCCTTCTTCGCTTCCACTTTACCTTGGACCACTTCATTCCACCACCAGTCTCCTTTGTGCCCACCAGAGACACCGGTCGAGACCCCTAACACTTCTCTCGCAGACTCCCTTATACAGTCTGTTGTCGCTGACCACATAGTGCTTACCTCCCTACTGCTCCTCCAAGCTCCCATAGCCGACAACCGGCACTCTAACTCTTGGGCTTTATCCTTAGTCAAGGCTCCCCACCTGATTCTTGGTTTTCCCCGAGCAGACCTTTTCCTCCTCTTTAACCTAATACCAATGTCTAGCACCAAAGTCTATGCTGCGACGCGAGTGTCTCACTCAAAATCACCTTGCAGTCCTTGCACAACCCGGTGTCATACCTCCCGAGAAGGAGATAGTCAATCTGCGTCTTTGCTACTGCATTTTGAAAAGTAATCAAATGCTCTTTCCTCTTCGGAAATCTAGAGTTCGCAATCACCAACCCAAAACCCTCAGCGAAGTTAACAGCGATGTACCTCTTCCGTTCCTCTCCCTAAAACCAAAGCCTCCATGCACCTCGCCATAATCACTTGCGGTCGCTCCAATATGACCATTGAAATCCCCTCCTATGAATAGGTTCTCTGAAGGCGGAACCTGGCTCACAATCTTATCTAACCCCTCCCAGAAGTGTCGTTTAACCTCCTCACCTAGATCCGCATGCAGTGCATAGGCACTAGCAACGTTCAGGGTGTACTCTCCAACCACCAACTTAATAACCATCAATCTATCATTCATTCGTCCAACCTCAACCATAGACTCTCCCTATCCAGCAAGATACCACCTCCATTCTTACCTCTCTGGATTCCTGAGTACCAAAGTTTATATCGGTCTGCATCCTTCGCCCTCGACCCAACCCACCTTGTCTCCTAGACACATGCTATATTTACCCTCCTCTTTTGGAGAATATTCGCCAACTCTATAGACTTACTCGTTAGTGTACCCACGTTCCATGACCCAATTCTTAACCCATAGACACCCCTATTTCCTTTGCCTCCCTCGCCTCTCGACCTACTTCCTAAACCCTGCCCTAACTCCCGCCCCACCCCCCGCTCTCCCCGAGGACATGACCTCACTCGACCATCCCAGACCATAGCCACTATACCTATAGCAGACTAAGGAAAAATCACTAACACACACAAGGCAACAGATCAAGCTAGACAAAGACAGGCTGCAACTAAAGGCACACTAATATTGTGGTTAAACTAATAGGAACTAAGATTGCAACAATTCAACTAACACAATAAAGGGGAAAGACAAACAGGAGGTACCAACTCCCGCAAGTTGAACCTGGGAATTGTCTTGGTATATGCGACGTTGCATCCACCTATCACGTTCTTGCCCAACTCACGCCGCCTCTCGTTGACCATCGCCGGGGTTGTTCCTTATTTTTGCACATGCACGTACCGCTCACCACTAATAGCCATAATCCTTAACCTGAAATATGCACAAAACACCACGGAGACAAACAATGAGGGTTGTCACCGCTACCACTGGTGAGGCCCCATCTGTAGCAAAGGAGCGCAGAATGTTGTAATAAAACCTTAAATTGTTTTTTGAGTAAACTAAATAATAAATACATAAAGAAATAAATAACAATCAAAAGAAGAACCCCAGTCAAAAGAAGAACCCCGCGACACCGGTAACGAGAACGCGTCCAAAATATACAAAAAAAAAATAATAAAATTCTAACACTTCCACTTTAGCGGTGCATGTAAATTATATATACTGAGCTTGTTCCATTTATAACTAATACAAGGACCAGTGAGGGGCTTGATAAAAATATCTGCTAGTTGATCATCTAACTTCATAAACTTTGTAACAATATCTCCGGAGAGAATCTTCTTTCTGATGAAATGACAGTCAATTTCAATGTGTTTAGTCCTTTCATGGAACATTGGATTTGATGCAATATGAATGACAATTTGACTATCACACACAAGTTCTATCTGGCTGATTTCTCTAAATTTTAGTTCTTTGAGCAATTGTTTGATCCAAACTAGCTCATGTTGCCATAGTCATGGCTCAATATTCTGCTTTTGTGCTAGATCAAGCAACTATATTCTTTTTTTATAACCGTGGTGTCCGGGCCAGCTTGCGCGCACCTCGTCTAATTCCACATAGTAACTGTCAGATCGAGCAACTATATTCTGTTTCTTGCTTTTCAAAGATACCAAATAACCTCCTACTAAAACACAATATCTCGATGTGGAACGTATATTATAGGCGATTTTGCCCAATCAGCATCTGTGTATTCAACAATATGCTTATGGCCTTGATCCTCGGATAGTAACCTTTGCTGGAGCTGATTTTATATACCCAAAAATGCAAACAATTTAGCATAATTGAACATATCATTCGCATATATTTCTCCATTTGCCAGCAGCATTTTCTCTTGAATGAGACTAATAGCATGTAGTTTCTGTTTTCTCATATTGCAGTAGGACTTCGTTATAGAATTTGTCTGATCTTTACACAAGGGAAACCACTATAATCACATTAGAGAATTTGAGGGAAATGAACCAGATCAATCAAACAGTAATTTAGTTTTTAGGTAATCTACTGCTACGGCAGGAAAAGGCATAGAGATAAAGCCCCTTATCAACAAGAAAGTCAAAGAGAAGAAATAAAGCGTTTGAGATAAATAGAAGAACATCTGAAGGAATTTCAAACATATATATATATATATATGTTAGTGGAAAATTTTGAATCTATGTATTTTTGGAGTACATTATGATATATATTTTTTCATACATTGGTAATTTGTTTTCCTTCATAAGTTGGAGTACATATGATATGCCAATAAGTATTGATGATTGGCTGGTTTTTGTAGAAAAACACGTCCACTTGTAGGCTTATTTTCTTGTTTACACCATATATATAGGGTATTTTCCTCAATAAATTAATGAGAAGATTTATTATTATCAAAAAGTGTTCAAACGCAAAGTGTCTTGGGGTTTTAGGCGGAAAGCCCAACTAAAGGACTTACTTTAATGAATAAAGGCACAATTAAGGAGGAGACTAAAAGCGTTGTAGGTAATGCAAAAAAAATAACTGTACGGACGAAAAATTGAAAAAAAAACTACAATGAAATGAAAAAATGAAGTAAAAATAGTCAATTAACTTTGATACATTTAAATCTATGATTTAAATGCAAAGACACAATATCTAGTTTAATTGCCAAGATTATGTTTCTACTTATTAACATATTCATTCACAATGCTTATTCAACAATTGATATGCCTTTTTGCCAGCTCTATTTATGTTTGTTATAGCTGAGATATCCCTTGTGAACTAGGGGGAGTATGAGCACGTCCCTGTACCCTGCATCTGCTGTCACTTAAATACCATGTTCCTTACCGGTGGTAGGATGTGTACTCGTAATGTGCATCCTATTCACACATCTAACTATACTAATGTCTGGTGCTGCTCTTTTTAACATAGAGCTTGTGCGAAATGAGACTCATGACTTAATGCGTTGGTGCTTGCACTAAAACGCCGCTTAGGCGAATTGAAGCAACCATTATGTGCTTCACTCAGATTTAGGGCTTAAGTGCACCTTAAGCAGGCTCTTAATAACACTGGCTACTGAAGCAACAATCTGGTAGTGTGTGTGTTAAGGTGTTCCCTGGACATGTTAATTAAAAAAGAATATTATTGACATATGAGCTAATTATATATGACATGCAAGTACCCTAAATATCTAGCGATTTCTACATGCCATGCTAATTTCTGTAAGAGTATGTCATTAAGGGCAAAATGAAAATGGTAAAGATTAATGTGTTATAAATTTAGAGAAGTGGTCTTTTTAGAAAAGACTAAAAAGAAAAGAGTGTCATATAAAATAAAATGGAGGGAGTAGCTGAATTATGACTTTTTTCAGATCTGTAAGAACACATTTACTCTTCTGCAGATATTTCGTTTACTCTAATTTTACTTTGCTTTTACTTCTTTACTATGGATTGGTCTTTACCAAATGACACCACAGGTATGAGTAATCTGGTTTAAGTCCATGTGCTAACTAAGTTTTGATATATAGGAGATCATTCATTTGCTTGTTTGCATGACAATTCCTACTTTCTTGCTTTTTATTTTTTATTTTCTTTTGTTTTTTCCGTTTTGATATGCCTCCCGCTATCGACATTACATTGATAGACATAGAGTGACTTCTTGTCTGTTAGTTTACCGTTGAGCTAGTATTTCTATACCTCAGTCTTCGTAACTGTTCTCATAGTTTGTAAGTTTACCATTGAGCCGTTATTTCTGAACTAAAGTTTTCAGAACTTCTTTTGGATCCTTTAACTGCTGTTGCTCATGCTGGTTTAGCAGGATGATAGAACTCATATTTTCCAAACTAACTCTTTCTTTAGTCTCCTTTCTTTCAGATCTGTTCCTTCTTAGAAATAAGTACATTTCTCAAACTGGCTACAAAGAATGGGATGGGGAAACATCTATAAGAGGCGTGTGAAAGTTTTTACCATAGCACTTATCATTTACTTTGATTACAAGGTATGAGTTATGTGGCATAGCTGCTAGTTTTCTAGTGTTATGTTTGAAAGTTAAAAGATGAAAGACCAAGAAACTGGGGTTTATCATCTTATTTCTTTTTCTTTTTGCTAACTAGACTGAAGAACTTATGAACACTATTATGCGATGTTTTCGTCAAGGCTTTGCAGCAGAGAGAAAAGTGGGCAAACAAGTCTAAGAAAGCTTCTCTATGGGAGAAAGCTCATGAACGCAATGCTAAGCGTGTGCTTAATTTAATAGTAGAGCTTGAAGGTTTGTGGGTGAAACTTGGACAGTACCTTTCAACACGTGCTGATGTACTGCCAGAGGCTTATACATGCCTTTTGAAGCAATTACAGGACTCTCTTCCTCCCCGCTCTTTAAAAGAGGTAACTTTGGTCAACTTTATCAAAGGAGTTTCAGAAATAGATTGTTTGCAACAACCCTATTGCTAGTCAGTCGGTTCTATATTTTAGTCATTTGCAATAACTACCCTACCGCGAGAACTTTATCATCTAGGGAAACTAAATTTTCAGGAACCATTTAGAATCTCATGAAATTGCATTTGTATCTTTATGCTTATGATGTGGAGGTGTATGTTATCTGCTATTAGTTTCATAGTTTTCTCTGTCAATTTTCATATCAACTGGTGCTTTGGATTTGGTGAGTTAATGTTCTAGCTTTTTTACCCTTATTTTCTGGCAGTCCTTTATTCGTTTATCTTCTCCTTGCACTCTATTTGAGGGTTCTTTTTTATTGGGGTTTTGTGGGTGGGTGGGTGGGTGGGGGGGCTAGTTTTATAATTTGTACGTTGAGATCTGATTAGTCTTATGGATGTTCTCTGATGGGGAGTATATGAATGGTAACCTGAATATGATTTTGTGGTTGCGACTTGAGAAACATCATGAAGGTTCACTCAAGATTCTTTTACACAATAAAGGAGCGGTTTGCCCATCTGACTCATGTTCCATTTGTGCGACTGAGAGGGTAAAATTGAGGGGATAGAGAACTTGTAAAACAGTGGAGGCTGTGTTTGACCACTTTTTAAAGTCGAACTTTTAATTAGCTTTTTTAACATGACCATGAAGACCTAGTTAACTTTTAATAATCGAAGCACCTCAGGTTACATTGAGCTGAGAAGATATGCTAAGAACTTCCATGACTTCATTTACTTACAAGTCATACTATGGTGCATCTCTGAAGTAAGCTGGAGAACCAAAGGAAAGCAGGGAAAATACGTGCCTCTTTATCCCACTGTGCTATCTATTCTATGTTGCTTGCACTTTTGAATTGATACTAAAGTATTTTTTTAAATACTTATCTCATTTGAATGTTTTTACATGATTTCTTCTCCTCCTCTTTTCTTTGATTAGCATATTTTTAACAAAATCCCCCCCCCCCCCCCCCCACATAAAAAAGAAGGAAAAAACCCTTCTGCTCCATGTTGTTTTGTTTCTCAATTTTTTAATCGCGTACGTCTATGTCATCCACCCACTGCATTTTGATTGGAAATAAAGTTTTAGAGGAAAGAAAATTGATTGTGGCAGACAGCAATTCCTCAATTACAAGTCACAAGAAGATGGCATTCCTTTGCAGTGGGAAGACGCAGATTATGAAAAAACCTATGTGCCATTGTGAACAAAAAGTACCAGTTTATTATCCATTTATCAGGGACTATTACTGCTCTTGAACTGTCCTTGCTAGACAGAACCATTTCAAAAAGTAGTTCAGTCGAAATAGCTCTAGCTTAGTCCCATGGAAACTCTTAGTGTTTTGTAAGCATTAGAGATATACATTTCAGTGGCGCCTTTTAAATCTTTTAAAAAATTGTTTTTCTACTTATCTCCTATATCATTCAGATAGTCTTTTCTATGACATAATCTAGGGATGCCTAATTCACTTTAGCAGGAAATTAGCTACATAGCTCCTTATGATTTCATTTCTTTTCTCTAAGAGCATGGTAATATCTATATATTTTTGCTCATAAAATCATACAAGACATTAGTAGAAGTTCAATTTATGTTTATGCAATGTGAATATCTAACCATTCATCAAATTGATTAAAAAGAGTATCCAAACATTCATCAGAATGATAAAAAGAATATCTAAACATTCATCAGATAAATGTTACTAATTGAATGAATTGTTTCTTCACAGGTATGCCACACCGTAGAAAAGGAGTTTGGGAAGACCATGGATGATCTATTCTTGGATTTTGACAACGTACCTCTGGCAACTGCCTCAGTAAGTGGCTGAACTGAAAAGATAGGTGCAGAGTGGAAATAAGGATTTCTCATTAGGCGGTTTTGGCAGTAATACAGCCACTGGTTTTCTACCTTGACTGTAAAATCTATAGTTAATTCTGTCAGTTAAGAAGTACACAGAGATTTGAGGTAAATAGAGGAAGTTGGTGCGAGCTATAGGACTGGTGGTGGTCCTAACATTGTCTTTTTACGTTTTTCTTTGTTCAATACCCAGAGGCTTATAAGTTATCCTCACCACTCTTAACATTACTTTTCCGCAGATAGCGCAAGTTCATCGTGCAACTTTAAGTGGCGGACAAGAAGTTGTCGTCAAAGTTCAGCATGACGGCATAAAAGCAGTTATACTGGAGGTTCTTTATGCTAGAGGCCATGACTTTTTGCTGTGTGAATATAAAAAACTGAAAAAGAGTAGTGTCATTTACTCCCATTCTTTTGCAGGACCTGAAAAATGCTAAGTCAATAGTTGATTGGATAGCATGGGCGGAACCGCAATATAATTTCCACCCCATGATAGATGAATGGTGCAAAGAAGCACCTAAAGAACTAGACTTCAATCACGAGGCTGGTATGCTTCAAGTAGTCAAAGTGATTTTCTTAATCCTTCAACAGTGTTTTTCTGTGGATCATGTTTGTTAAGCTTTTTAATTCTTTTGGTTTGTCAGAAAACACTCGAAAGGTCTTGAGAAATCTCCGTTGTAACAAAAGATGTGATGATATCAAGCCTGCTAATCACGTGGATGTTCTAATTCCTGAAGTCATTCAAGTACGTTTGTCTTGAGTTTTGGAAGTTGTCTAAGCTACTATTTGTGACTTTTGAGGAGCTCTGGTCTCTTGTAGAAGTTCCTACTTGAATGCTCTATAAATTTGTTGTTATTGATAGAATTAATAGGGAGAGGAGCTCCACTGCCGTAAGTTGTTAATATACATCTACATGTAGAGAGTTGTTTTATCAGATCTATCTCCTAGAAGGAAACATGTTCCCTTAATGGTCAGAGGGACTTCACCAAGGTTCATATGGATGATTTAAGAGGGACTTTACAACTTGTTTGGGACTGAGCAGTAGTAGTTTTTGTTGTAGGGATCCGCCAAAGGTACTTGGTGAAATATAGTCATTATTGCATCTCTTTTCATGTTATTTTTTGCATGAAGATAAAGACAGATGACACACGCAGATTATACCTGAACTCCTGTTTATTATGCTTGATTTTGAGTGGAGTTTAAGGTGGTTTAGCAGTAAAAGGTCTCTAACCAGCTCAATCTTATGTGTCGCTTGACGGTCTGCTTGTGTTGTGCTCCCTCTGTTTCAGTTAAATAACACACTTTCCTTATTAGTCCGTTCTCAGAAAGAATGACACATTTCTATAGTCAGAAATAATTTAACTTTAAAATTTTCATATTATCCACTTTACCCTTTATGAGAAGCTTTTATAGCCACACAAATCTCATAGTCTTACAAAGGTTTTGCTGCTTAAGCTTCTAGGACCACATGTTTTAAATGTCTTTTTTTCTTCTTAAACTTTGTGCCAAGTCAAGTTGCATCATCTTAATGGAAACAGAGGGGGTAACAAGTATTAGGTCTAGCAGGGAGGAAATGAACTAAGGAAGGTGTTTCCTTTTTCGTTTTTCTTCACAAGGGTCCCACTCCTTTCCCTTTGGTTACATACGACAGAGATATCTTTATGTTTGAAGGAGACGGGGGTGAGAGTTAGCTTTTGGGGACATAAGTGGTGTGTGGATAATATGTTGAAAGATCAATTCCCGAGCATTTTCAGAGTGCATGCCATATGTAGTTGACAGTCCAACAAATTTGAGAAATTCAAGGCAGAGAGATTTTCTTTGATTTGAGATTCAGGAGGGATTTCAATGACTGGGAAGTGATTGAATATCCAATATAGTTAGATTTGCTTCACGGGCAATGTCAGTCACTTGATAGCCACGATGCATGGAAGTGGAGGTTAGGGAAAAACAGAGTTGTTTCTGTGAAGTCTTCTATGAAAAAGCTTTTGGTTGAGGAGGAGGATGTGTTTCCATATAGCTCAATTTGGATACTGAAGTTCCAAGGAAAGTGTGTTTGTTCATTTGGTTAGCAGGTAGATGGGTGATCTTGACGGCCGAGAACCTTAGGAAGCGGATGGTCGTTTGTGTTAGTTGGTGCTTCATGTGTAAGGAGGCGGGGGGAATGTGGATCATCTCCTTCTACATTGTAGCCTAGCCTCGAGGCTATGGAGGGAAAAAATTGCTTTGTTCTGCATAGCATGGGTAATGCCAAGAACAATAAAAGAGTTAATGTTCAGCTGGAAGGGTGGGAGAAGGAGGAGATGGTGCAGGGCATGGACTGTTGCTCCTCTAGCAATCATGTGGCTTATTTGGAGAGAGAAATAGAAGGGCTGGGGTAGATATGAGTTTTGTTCAGTTGAGGAGTAGCCTCCTGTCCCTTATTCTTTTTTGGTGCACCCATGAAGTCCCTCTTTGTATAGAAAATTGGGTGTCTTTCGCAGAGAACCATTTCTTTTTGTAGTCTTTCTTTTTTGGTATACTTCTTGTATGTGGGCACTTTCGTTTTGGCTCATTCATTAATGAAATTTTATTTACCTGATCAAAAAAAAAATCTTTTATGTTTGACAATGAGGGGATGTGTGATGCACTCACCTATATAGTTGTGTTTCACGTGTCCTAAAGATTCTGAAATTGTTTATGGTATTTGATTTGCGTTTTTTTGGGGGACTTAGATTCCAATTTAATGTGTCTCACAACCGAGAAAAATTAGGGGGGTCATTTTGGTTTTGGGTCTGCGACGAATAGATTCAAGAGATGAGAGAATTAAGGATACCCACCAGAAAGACTAATCCAATCCATAAGGATGTACCAGAAAATACAACATTTTTGTTACTTGACCAGCCATCAGGAGAAGCAAATACAACGGGTACGCTAATCAATAAGATTAATGAAGTAGCAATTAATGCAAAAACAAAAATATTAGTTTACCGATTATTTTAAAAAGGTGCAGGCTTCAATCACTTCCGTTCTCTCATTAGGTACTTCTATCCCTGTATTGTGAGATGTCTTCATTTCTTTCTCAATAATGTTCTTATATTGGATTGCTTGAAATGGCAGTCCACTGAAAAGGTGCTCATACTGGAGTATATGGATGGTGTTCGTTTGAATGACACTGAATCACTTCGAGCTTTGGGAGTAGACAAGCAAAAACTTGTTGAAGAAATTACACGTGCATATGCACACCAAATTTATGTTGATGGATTTTTTAATGGAGACCCTCATCCAGGTAGATTTCATTCCTTTCTCTTTCACTAGGGATGAGTCACTGTGTTTGACGTGATTTTGTTGATATGCTGCTTGTCAAGACTCAAGACTAACTTGCTTATGCTTTTTACCTCTCAAAGATTCTACAAAAGCTACAACATTTCATCCTTCTAATTATGCTGAATAGATGTTTCCAACTCTTAATAGTGTTTCACTGTGTTTAATATTCTTTTGGGTTGTCAAGAATAGGAAATTTTCTGGTGAGCAAGGAACCCCCTCATCGCCCAATTTTGCTTGATTTTGGGCTCACAAAGTTACTGTCAAGCTCCTTGAAACAAGCTCTCGCAAAAATGTTTCTGGCAGCTGCTGAGGTTTGTCCAGCTCCTTTAACACCCTATGAGGTCTGTGTAATATACTTGTAATATACTGTAATATATGATGGTTATGTGGTGAGTAATAATCCGAGAACAATTATGCGATAACTGATATTGTAAAATTATTATGCATGGATTGCAGTACAGATGTCAAGAATTAGCTATACTAGTTAGTATGCAAGTGCAAGTTTTTGTTTTAAAAAACATTAAAGTTACAATTTATTAAGAATTCGTTACCATATAAGGTTTTATTTTTGTGGGTACTAAAACAAGGTGCCTTACTTGAGTGTAATTTTTAAAATCATTTTAGATGCTCTTATCTATGTATAGTTACTATTCCAATTCCTATCTTGCATTGAATAATATACAATATTCCCGTATAAGTTATGCAAGTTTTGTTTATATGGAAAAAAGACTTGTAAGCAAATGTTCTGTTAATATGCAGAGTTTATGTCCTGAACCAAGCTTGTTATTCCTTGCAGATTCTTATGCCATGGTTATTTTTCATATAGGGGAAGCAAATGAGCCCTTACAGTACTTAACTGGTTCAGTAGTATTATTCCAATATGCCATGACAAGTATTCCACCTAGTAACATGAACTCCTTAATCTGTCCATGTCTTAGCATCACACAATGTACTCGTGTATCAGCCCTGTGTCTCAACTGTTAACTTTTTGCGAAGTTTCAATAATCAACTTTTTAGTAATAATTAACATTCTATTCTCCAGCCAGACCTCCTATTTCATCTACCCTTGTGGATATGCTGGTATCAGAAAAGGATAATTATTTAAACCCTTTATATCTGTGTTATAGTTTCATTTAATTGTACAGAGTGCTTAAACCCAGCTAATTGGTCGATGAAACCCATTATTTAATTGTATCTTTGTTTAACTAATTTCCCTCTTTCAGGATAAAGTTACAAGAATAAAGCACATATTATAACCAAATTCAATCAAAAATTTAATTAGGTGCAAGATGTTTTCTCATCTTGTTATTCTTGTACACTTGGCTGTAAATATTTTGTGAAGCCCTGTTGGCGCCTCTTATTCCATTGACAACAATCAATTTGTGCTTCTGTGTCCAGATAATCAACAAAATGTGGTTATGTTGTTCCTCTACCAATTTGCCATTGTAAAAATTGAGATGCCACTCCCTTCTCCAAAAAATAAAAAAATAAAAAATTTTGAGATGCCACTTCTTGCAGGGGGACCATGTTGCACTTTTGTCTGCATTTGCAGAAATGGGACTCAAGTTTCGCCTTGACGTTCCGGAACAAGCTATGGAGGTTACTTCTGTGTTCTTCCGTTCCTCCACGCCTGCCAATGAAGCTCTTGTAAGATGCTCTTGTTAGTTGGTTATATCGATTCGATTTCCCTCGTCTGACTTATCTCTCAATTTGATGAAGGAAAGTATGAAAATGTTATCTGAGCAAAGGTCAAAGAACCTCAAGGTTATACAAGAAAAAATGAAACTGAATGAGAAGGAAGTGAAACGCTTTAATCCTGTAAGCTAAAAGCTCCTTTTGACCACTGTTGACTGTGAATTATCAACCACTGACTTCGTTGATTCTGAACCGGCTGATTATATTTTCTCCAGGTTGATGCTTTTCCTAGTGATATTGTTATATTTGGGAGGGTTCTTAATCTTCTTAGAGGTTTGTGATGAATGCGCACTATTATCTCCTCGTTGTTTCATCTAAGCATGAAGAACTGACTCAGTGGTTGTCTGTGATTCTCAGGGCTTTCTGCAACAATGAATATTCGCATAGTTTATATCGATATCATGAGACCTTTTGCTGAATCTGCTCTCCAATGGTTAGCTCAGTTTTGTGCTTATTTTACCATATATCAGCGGATGCATTGCTCACTGAGTATTGTTCATCAACTTGTACCAGCAACTTAAATAGAGGGCCATCCTTGAATCCACGATGGATTTATGACACCCCAGTGCATTCTGATGTTGAAGCCAAGCTAAGGAAGCTTTTGGTTGAGCTTGGGAATGCCGAGAAGATACTCGGAATCCAGGTACATACTCGTAACTTCCATGTTTTTGCGATCTGATTATCCTACCAACCTGCTTCCCTTCCCAAAGGCTTTGTACGCAACTCTTCTTGCAAATTCAGGGGTAGCTAACCCTACTAATGCTGTGGGAGTACAATTTCATGCTGCAGGAAAAAGTAACGCAAGGTCTTTAGTCAAGATAAGTCCGCGGAAAAGGAAGGTTTTAGTGAACCCATATCTCATATTGAACACTCAATCAGAAAGAATAAATTAATTATAGAGTGCGGACTACCTTTTCAATTCGGGGTTGGTGTAGAGGTAGGCTGTACCTTGAAACGAAGAGAAAGCTAAAAAAAAAATACAAAATAAAGAAGATGGAGCAGTCATTTACTGAGTATATCAACTAGACAATTCATTATTCTGTGGATAATGAGTGAGAAGAGCACTGGAAAATTCTGCGGTAGCCATGTGGATGTTTCAGATTGTAAAGGACATATTTAGTCTTCGAAGTTGTAGATTTGAATTGAGAGTTCCTTAAGTGACTAGGAATGGGTAATTTTTAGTCAAACTCTATAGTGCTACAAATCAGATATACCCTCAATTTTTCTCTATGCAGAGAGTTATTCAATGTTCCTTTCTGGGTTTCTGATATTAAATTTGGACTTAACAACTCAGAAGAGGCTTCCATGTCTCTTTTAATGACGTGATCTTAGATCCTAGCTGCAGGGGTTAGTCATACTGCTGCCAAATGTTTTAATGTAGAAAATGTCTCTCCAATTAGGTTGGTTTATAGATATGTTGATTCACTCTTGGGTTTCACTAATTCAGGCATGCTCATTATTTGTTGTGTATTTTAAGGTATGTGCCTACAAAGATGGAGAAGTGATCATTGATACTGCTGCTGGGGTACTTGGAAAATATGATCCTCGTCCGGTCCAGCCCGATAGCTTATTTTCTGTTTTTTCAGTCACAAAAGGAATTAGTGCTGGACTGGTACACTGGCTGGTTGATAATGGGTATGTGATCGTAGAAATAATTTCAATGTCTACTCTGGATGTCCTAATTTTCCATCCTCTTGTCTAAAATACAGAAGTTTCTAAATCGTTTAGAAAGAATGCTGCCCCGGGGGCTTTGATCTTGTGGTAAGAGCACAAGTTGTGATGTGTGGGTTTGGCGCACATCACGGGTTCGAACTCTGCCGCAAACAAAAGCTTAGTATTTTAAGTGGAGAATTGGGGGGGGGGGGGGGCACTATTCATCGAGTTTCGAACTGGGCACCGCTAGCCTAAGTTTACGCGGGCTGCTAGCCTATCAGTCACCCTCCTTTATCCCGGTTTGGGACTTTTTTTAAGGCTTGCCTTCAATCCAGGCGTGTCGTTATTTCTTAATACTTGCTCATTGCTGTAGTTTATTTATCGATATGCCATTACATTTGAAGGCTCCTGCTAAATGAAAATTTAGAAGGTATATGTGAGTATTCTTAAAAAAAAAAGAAATCAAATTTCAGAAGGTATGCGCCTCGCCTTGCATGGGATAGAAACACCTTCGCTTATACGTCCATTTTAAAAATACTGATTCAAAATTTAAGAGCTTCAAAGTAGAAATATTTTCGATTTATCTACTAATGATCTTGGTCTTCCAACAACAACAACAACAACAACAACAACAACCCAGTATAATCCCACTTAGTGGGGTCTGGGGAGGGTAGTATGTGCGCAGACCTTACCCCTACCCTGGGGTAGAGAAGCTGTTTCCAAATAGACCCCCGGCATCCTTCCCTTCAAGAACTTCCCACCTTGCTCGTGGGGAGACTCGAACTCACAACCTCTCGGTTGGAAGTGGGGGTTGCTTACCATCACAACCTCTTGGTCTTCCCTATTCTCATTTTGTAATTCTTTTTTTTTTTGAAAAGGTAATATGTTTGTATTGATTATAAAAGTGGTTACACTAAATAGTGTAGCCAACTAGTAATTACAATGAGAGAACCAGAAGAGAAGCCTAAAACTCTATAAGGCTCACAAGTGGTCTAAGACATCAAAAATACACTCGTTCTCTTCTGGGTATTCCTGTTTACACCAAAAATAAAAGAGCATTAGACAGCTCATCTTCAGTTTTTGTATTGGACTATGGCTGTCCTTAAAACATCTTTGATTCATTTCTTTCCATACTGTCCACCATATACAAGCCGGGACAATCTTCCATCTCTCCTTCTGGCTGGAGAGTTCCCCATCTCTTTTCCAACTAGTTAGGACTCCTTGATTCTCCTAGGGATAACCCATCGGATCCCCCTCAGGTTGATGAATATCTTCCATAGTTGATCAGTAACATTGCAATGCAAAAAGAGATGGTTGACTGTCTCCTCCTGAGCTTCACAGAGGTGGCATCTAGACCCAGCTGATAACCTATCTTGGTGTGGTTATCTTGTGTCAAGACTGCTTCTCTTGCTAATAACCAAGTAAAACATGCAACTTTGTAAGGAATTCTTACTTTCGAGATCATCTTCCATGGCCAACATCCAATCTGATTGTTAGACTGGTTGAATGCTTTGTAGGCAGATCTGACAGAATACTTGCCCTCTTTTCCCCCTTGCCAATGCACCTTTTCCTCAGAATTAGAGGTCCCTTTGAATTGTTCTAAAGTGCTATAACATTCTGACATCCTTTGAATTTCCCAATCATTTAGGAGTCTTTTGAAGGTGAGATTCCATCCTTGATCTGTCCACAATTCTCCAACATATGAACCTTGTTGATTGAAGTTGTAAATGTCTGGAAACAGTTGCTTCAAGGTTCTTTGTTCGAGCCATTTGTCTTCCCAAAAAGAGATCTTCATACCATTGTCCACTTTAAGACTAGACTTATTACAGAATTTCGGCCATTGATTTGAAGGCGAGATTCCATCCTTGATCTGTCCACGGTTCTCCAACATATGAACCTTGTTGTTGATTCAAGTTGTAAATGTCTGGAAACAGCTGCTTCAAAGTTCTTTGTCCAAGCCATTTGTCTTCCCAAAAGAGATCTTCATACCATTGCCCACTTTAAGACTAGACTTATTACAGAATTTCGGCCATTGATTTCTGATGGATCTTCACAGGCTAACCCCATGAGGAGTGCTCACAGATTTGGTTGTCCAATTGCCTTCCTTCCCATACCTTACCTCAATTACATTTTTCCACAAGGATTGTTCAATTGTAGCAAACCTCCATAGACACTTCATCATCAGACTTTGGTTTTGAATTTTCAGGTTCCTGATCCCCATACACCCTTCCTTTTTGCTTGTTGTGATAACATCCCATCTGACTGGGTGAATCTTGTTCTTCTCACGGGCTCCTTGCCATAGGAAATTTCTTCTCAGAGCATCAAGTCTTTTTGCTACATTTGCAGGCATAGGACAAAGGGACATCATATAAGTTGGCAAAGCATCAAGTACACTATTGACTAGTGTAAGTCTACCTCCCAATGGTAAGTATTCGCTCTTCCAGCTGACTAACGTCTTTTCACACTTCTCAATTACACCATTCCAAATCCCTTTAGATTTGCTTTTTGCTCCAAGAGGCATGCCCAGATAAACTGTTGGCAGTGTTCCTACTCTCCCTTCTAGAATATTCACTAAGCTATGAATCTCCATTACTTCATTAACTGAATAGATAAAGCTCTTATTCCAGTTAATGTGTAATCTAGAAATAGTTTAAAAAATAATCAATATCACCCTTGAAAGAAGCACCTGATCTCTATCAGCATCACAAAATACCAGTGTTGTTGTTGTTGTTGTTGAGACTTTCAGTGACTCCAGATTCCTAGATTTCACCCTGAAGCCCTTGATCCTATTGTTGGCTTTGGCAGATTTAAAGAGACTATTTAAACCTTCCATTGCCAAAATGAATAGAAAGGGGGATATATGGCCTCCCACCTCAAACCTCTCTGTGAAGGAAAAAATGCAACAGGTGATCCATTTATCAGAATTGAGAATTTGACAGTGCTTATGCAGACTTTGATCCACTTGATCCATCTCTCTTCAAAGCCCATCTTCTGTAGGATTCCCAGCAGAAACTCCTAATTTAGTGGTCATAAACCTTTTCTATGTCTAGCTTACACAAAATGCCTGGTTCTTTGCTCTTCATTCTAACATCAACCACTCATTTGCAATTATAATAGCATCCATGATTTGTCTTCCTTTGATAAAGGCTATCTGATGGGTGTCCACCAGCTTTCCGATGACTTTTTTGGGTCTTTCCGCCAAGATCTTTGATATTATTTTGTAGTAGCTACCTATCAAGCTAATAGGTCTAATATCTTTAAACTCTTTGGCTCCCACTTTCTTTGGAATCAAAGCCATCAAGGTTGCATTAAAGCTCTTTTCAAAGGTCCCATTTACATGAAAATTTTGTACATCAATAATCACATCTGAGCCTATCACTTCCTAGCATTGGATGTAGAAGGCCATGCTATAACCATCTGGACCCGAAGCTTTGTCCCCTGCACATGCTTTAAGGCTCTCCCATATTTCTGTGGTTCAAAAGGACTTGGCAGCATATGATTATCTTCTGGATTAATGGTGGGGCATTCCTTTAGGTTGCACTGTGGTCGCCACTCCTCAGCCTCTATATATAGGTGTTGATAAAAGGCCACTATCTCTCTCTTGATATCTGCAAGGTTCTCCATTGTTTCTTCATTCACTTGCAACTTGTCAATGTTGTTGTACCTTCTGTGGACATTGGCAATTCTGTGAAAGAACTTTGTATTTCTGTCCCCTTCATTCAGCCATACTGCTATGGACCTTTGCCTCCATGCTATCTCTTCCTTCCTAGCATTTTCCTCAAACTTTATCAATAAGGTAGCTTTTTTGAGTTTCTCTTCATCATTCAGGGTCCTCAAACTTGTGTCTTCTCCAGTTAAGCTAGTTGGTCCAGTATACAGTTTCTGCATTTTCAGGTTGCCTTGAGTTGATTTGCTCCACTCTTTGTGTTTCCTCTTCAAAGCTTTCAGCTTGAAAGCTTGGACATAGTCAGGTCTGCCTTCATAGGAGAAAGACTCCCACCAAACTTTGATTCTCTCTTTGAAACCTTCGGTCAACAACCACCAATTTTCAAACTTGAAATTGGACTTAACTGGTTCCCAGTTCCCACTTTGAAGTAACAGAGTAGAATGGTCTGATATAACTCTGTGTATTATAGACTGATTAATTTTTCTAAACCCGACATCCCATTCTTCATATACTAGGAATCTGTTCAGTCTAGCAACACTATTGTAATCAACCCCTTATTGCAAGTCTACAAACCCCATATCATTGATGAATTCTGAAAACTCTAACATTGACCTGCTGAATCGGCTGTAGTTCTTCTTCTCTAATGGGTATCTAACAGTCTTGAAATCCCCACACACCACCCAAGGCCCAATGAATAAACCTCTAGCAGCACCTACCTGCCACCATACTTCTTCTCTTTCCCCTCGATCATTAGGATCATAAATGCTAGATAAGTGCCAAACAAACTCTTGTGATATTCCACTGAACTTGATTGTAATGGAAAACACCCCCATACTACTGATTTTCCCTTCCCATACCCCTGCACCCTGTTGTCTCACATACTGAGAATACCCCCTCTAGTGTCACTAGCTTCTAATTAAGCAAGCTTCACCCAACTATTAGCCCATAAGTCTCTAACAATCTCTCTTATTTCCCCGTCTACTTTAGTCTCTTTAAAGTAATAAATTTCTGCCTTCCATCTACCCATCATATTTTCTATCAACTCCCTCTTTCTATTTCTATTTAGCCCCCTAACATTCCATGAAACAATTTTAATCATCATTTATTATCTATGGTCACATATCCCCCTCCCCTTCCCCTTGTGCCATTACTTTTGAAATTGCTCCCTATGTCTAAATTCCTAACTTCTTTGCTTTGCTTCTTTTGTGGGGTGACTGCCTCCATAATCGATGAAGTAGACTCCATTGCATGTCTCCTTTTGCGGTCAATTTTCATAAATAATTGGAAGGCTTCCTTCTCACATCCTTTAAACTCCTCCCCAAATTCCTTGCTCAACCTGATAATATTTTGATGCACCCAGATTGGAGCATTAAAATCAGGGTCATTCTCTTCTTCACAGTTTAAAGAATTTAGACGGAGAACTTCTTCTATGGTCCACTCCCCCAATACATTTCCCTTCCCTTTTTGCATGAAATTATTTTGCTGTGCATCTGCCGTTTGTTGCTCCCCTAAATTGATGATCTCCATAGTTTACTTGGTCGGAGTCTCTGTCTCTTCAGTATATTTATGAGAGTTGAATGAATCGCCACAGATTCTGTCTCTAACTTCAAGGGTGTCCACCGCTGATTTCTTTTCTTTTGTTGAGATGGCGTGGACCTCTATTAGAAAGGGGTCTTTTAATAGTTTTTTATGGGCTGATAGAACTGGGTCTTTACAACGTAAGTTGAGGGAATAATCAATCTGACTTGGGCCCAAATTAATTGATTGTTTGGGGCCCAAATTCTTGTTCAGAGACCTGGGCTGAAACTAACGTGTGGGTGACACATGTGCCAATTTTTAAAACCTTCCCCTCCCATCTGTGAGCCCACATGACTTTCCAGGGGAGCCACTGACTTGACATCCTTTTCAAGGTGGATCCCATTATAAACTAAAGGGTAAAGACTTCTTCCATTACCCATCAGACTACTGTCTACATCTTCTTCTTCCCTCAAAGATACCGCCACCACAGTTGCCGACGATTCACACCAGACTTGAATTTATACAAAAAGTCGTCACTTTCCAGTGCTATCTCTCTTGGTACCTTGCCCCCATCCCCCCTCAGTTTAATCCTAGCCCATCCGAGGTGGTCTTTGAGCATTGTTTCCTCTGTTTCTATTCGTCCCCCACATTGATTTCCTATAGTTTTGAGCACTTTTTCCAACCAAAAGTTTGCCGGAAGATCCAAAAGCCTAATCCACACCCAATCCTGCTTCACCTCCTCCGGCCAGCATCCAGTGGCAGGGCTCCACCAGCCCAGACTGACTTCTGATTTATTCCATTGCCATTCTCCATTAAGAACATGCTCTGCTTCCTTCCTCGAGGGGAATTCAAAAAGAAACTGAGAGTCATTCATCTCATGGACATTGAGAGGGTAGACTTCAAGTGTTGCATGCCCATCTTCTAATGTCGTTCAGGGTTGGTGATTCCTTCATGGAGATCAGAACTTTGCTACAATGCATCTACTCATTACGTTAACTCTGATCAACTTGGAATTGTGATCTTGGACTTGTTGATTTTGATTGGAGATGAATTTGTTCCTTCTGATGGCCACCTGCTGATTCTGATTGCTTCCTTAAAAGAAGTCTCCAATTGAGGGATGTTTTCCAACTGAATCTTCTTCTCTTTATCAGGAACATTAATGAGCCTAAGGATTGTCTAGGCTATATCTTTTTCTTTGAGAAGGTAAAGTGTCCAGTATATTCAAAAAATCATCAGCACAGTTGTGTTGGAAGCCAAAATAGGCAATTACAATATGAAACAACGAAAATATAGTCCTTGTTCTTCTTACAAGGAACTCAAAACATCTAGGATTGAATCAGGATCCTCTACATATTCTGGTTTACACCAAAAAGAAAAAAAAACACTTCATCTTAATCTTTTGTAGAGAGTTGGTTCTATCTTCAAAGCATCTCAGGTTCATTTCTTTCCAAATTGTCCACCAAATAGTTGTTGGGATATTTTCCATCTGTGGTAAAGTCTACCTTTGTGTTCCAGCATAATAAAAGTTCAGAGGTGCTCCTCGGCATTATCATCTAGCACCTCTGAGATTCATGAACAAATCCCATAATTGGCTGGTCACTCTATAATGAAGAAACAGATGGCTGATTGTCTCAGCATCATTCCCACACAAATAACATCTTGAAACAATTGGTATACCCCTCTTCCTTAGATTATCCTGAATGAGGACAACCTCCCTAATTACCAACCAGGTAAAACATGCCACTTTATAAGGCGCTTTTACTTTCCATATGTGTTTCCAAGGCCATAAACTGAGTTGAGATCCCTCTCGGTTTAAATGCCCACTACTGTGTTTTTTCCATCTGAGTGTATCTTCACCCACCTGTAGTCCGCTACATTGTTCTACTGTTCTATAAAATTCAATCATTCTAGGCACCTCTCAATCCTGTAGGAATCTTCTGAATGTCAGATTTCAACCCTGTGTAGACCATAGTTCCTTCATAGTAATCCCATGTTGTTTGATTCAGAGTATAGGTGTCAGGATATATTTGTTTTAGACTTCCAATTCCCAACCAATTATCCTCAAATTGGTTTGGCCTGACATAGTACTTCCATCTTTCACAATAATACTCAGCTTATCTTTCAGGTTTGGCCTCAAATTCCTTATGGATCTCCAGAGATTGACCCCATAAGGAGTATGTACCCCTTTAGTCATTCAAAATCCTTCCTTTTCATATTTTTCCCTAATTACCTTGCCCCATAGTACTTGCACCTCTTTTGAAAACCTCCATAGCCACTTCATCAATAGACCTTTGTTTTGCCTTCTTAAATTCCTAACTCCCAGTCCTCCTCTTTGTTTACTGATAGTCAGGGTCTTCCATTTAACTAAATGGATCCCTTTCTTATCTTTGTTTCCTGGCCACAAATTTTTTCTCAAAACTTCCAATCTCTTCTCCACACTTGCTGATTAGGGGAATAAAGACATCATATAGGTAGGAAATGCATCAAGAATTGAATTGATGAGCACCAATCTGCCTCCCAGAGACAGATAATTGGATTTCCATCTTGCAAGCTTTTTTCACACCTTTCCTAAACATCATTCCAAATGTCTTTGGGCTTGCTTTTTGCTCCCAGAGGCATACCCAGGTAAATAGTTGGAGTTGTTCCAACTTCCCCACCTAAAATATCCACCAACAGTTGTATCCTAGGTACCTCATTTACTGGAAAAATCTGGTTTTTTTCTCCAATTAATGTGAGCCCAGATATAGCTTCAAACAATACCAAGATAACCCTTAAATGTCTAAATTGACTCTCCTCTGCATCACAGAAAATCAAGGTATCATCTGCATACTGAAGGTGAGTAATTTCCAGCTTGTTTGTTTGAATATTAGCCACATTGAATTAATTAATCCAGCCGTTTCCTTGAGCAATCTTCAACATGTTGTTCAATCCTTCCCTAGCTAGTATAAAAAGAAAAAGAGACAAAGGGTCCCCTTGTCTCAATCCTCTTTGGGAGGGGAAAAATCCTTCAGGAGATCCATTTATCAAGATTGAGAACCTGACAGTGCTAATGCAGAACTTTATCCAGTTGATCCATTTCCTTTCGAGCCCCATTTTCTGTAAGATCCCTAGTAGAAATTCCCAATTTAATGATCATAAGCTTTTTGATATCTAACTTGCACATTATGCCGGGTCTTTTCTCCTTTAACCTAGAATCCAAGCATTCATTGGCTATCAAAACTGCATCTGTAATTTGTCTGCCTTAAACGAATGCCATTTGATGAGAGTCAATTAGTTTGTGCATTACCTTTTTAAGTCTTTCAGTGAGAAATTTGGAGATCGGCTTATAGATGTTGCCGATTAAACTAATAGGTCTGAAGTCCCTTAATTCCTTGGCACCATTCTTTTTAGGAATCAAAGCTACATATGTGGCATTGAAGCTTTTTTTAAACATCTCCTGAGAGTAAAAATTCTGGATATTAGCTACAACATCTGACTTAACTACCTCCCAGCACTTGATAAAAAACCCCATAGAATACCCATCTGGACCAGGAGCTTTGTCTATTGCACATAGCTTTAAACATTCAAGGATCTCCTTCTCATTAAAGGGACTTTGCAATGCTTGTTGTTCTTCTTCCGTGATAGTAGAACAATTATGCATACTGCAAGAGGGTCTCCAGTTTTCAGTTTTAGAGTAAAGCTCAGTCTAGAAATTTGTGATCTCCCTTTTGATAGCTTCTGGTTCTTCAATAGCCTCCCCTTCCACCAACAACTGATCAATGTTGTTACTTCTTCTATGAGCGTTGGCCATTCTTTGGAAAAAATTTGTGTTCCTGTCACCCTGCTTGAGCCATAGAGTCCTGGATCTTTGCCTCCATGCTATTTCTTCCCTTTTAACATTTTCTTCAAATTCCATGTAAAGATTTGCCCTTTTGATCTTTTCCTCTTCATTCAGACCTCTTAGCTGTTGGATTGCATCCAATTCAGATATTTGATGCAGTATTAAGTTTTTCCTTATCTCCAAATTATCGTAATTGCTTTGACTCCATTCTTTCAATCTCTTTTTGAGTGCTTTGAGCTTACATGCAAGAATGTAGTCGGATCTGCCTTCAAAAATAAAAGAAGTCCGCCAATTTCTAACTCTATCAGTGAAGCCTTCAGTCTCCAACCACCAATTGTCAAACTTGAAATAGGATTTCTTCTGTTCCCATTTACTGCATTGCAACACTAGTGATGTATGGTCAGAACAAACTCTGGGTAAAATTTCTTGTTTGATGTTCGTAAAACAATCATTCCACTGCAGATATAAGGAACCTATCAATTCTGGGATGAGATCTCTTGATTGTCCCCACAAGTCCATGTATAAACTCCCCCTATCAGTTCAAGATCCACTAGTTCCATGTCTTCAATAAAATCAGAGAAATTTGTCCTTGCTCTGGTGTTTCTTGTGCACTTCCTTTTTTCCGAAGGGAATCTAAACTATGTTAAAATCACCCCCTACCACCCAAGGACCTGTGAAAAAGACCCCTCACAGTTCCAATTTCCCACCAAACTCTCTCTCTTTGTTGCAATTTGGAGCATAAACCCCGGTGAAATGCCAAATGTAATCTTGAGTTTGAGATTCAAATCTACATGTCAGAGAATAAGAGCCAGTAGTAACCACCTCCCCCTTCCAAATCTTACTATATCCCACATCACTAGAATAGCCCCCCCCCCCCCCCCCCCCAAAACCCCAACAGTTCCGCTAGCCTCTAATTGCCCATACTTTACACCCCTATTTCCCCACAGTTGCTTGATAATCTCCTCTATGTCTCCTTCAATTTTTGTTTCCTGGAAACAGAAAATACATCAGCTTTCCATTTTTGAACCAAACTATTTACAACCCTTCTTTTTTGAATGCGGTACAATCCCCTCACATTCCAAGATATGATTTCTACATTCATTGATCCACCATTGAAACTTCTTTTCCCTGGTCCTTCCTCCAGTGCTCTTGAACTTCATATCAAACATTAAACCTTTAAGTTCTTGAGCACCTTTCTTTTTAGGAGTTACCATAATCAAAGGTTCTGATGCTTGCCTTTTTGCTTGTCTGCAACTATCTATCTTCACGAATAAGGCCAAAGCCTCTTTCTCGCATCCATGGAATTTGACCCCATATTGTTTGCTCAATTTCGCACATTCTGATGGACCCATAAAGATACGTTCATCTCCCCCTCTATTTCCTCCTCCTGAAGCTGTATCTTCAAAGGTTCTACCTCCTCAATTGGCCAATTGTTTGTCTCTGGAGGCATGACCATCTGCATGTGTCGATTGTCCCCTGGAAAGTCAATTTGTGCACTTTCTTCTTCTATGCTTGTCATGGCATCAACGTAACTATCTACTTCTTCCTGAACCACCAGCATTTAATGTGATTTCTGGTGTAATAATAACAGACCTATTATCCCTTGTACTGCAATGAAACTGATGTACCTACCATATTCCTTATATTTAAGGTCGCGATAATATTCTGTGAAATAGACCATCTCCTTATTGCCCTGCTATGTTCCTTTGATGCCACATTAAACACTTTTGTCACCCATTTCATAACTTTAATGCTAACTGTTGTTGACCTCATTAATTTTTCACTGCATTCGACCCATTCGAACCAAACTTCTGATCTCGTTCTGTTCTTAGTGATATCGAAAGATTTGAAGCCCGCATTGTAAAAATCCTATTACTATCCATGGTTTAAAGGCTGGACATATGAGTAAAGAAAGAAGGGAGGTGAGGGATTCCGGTGGGTATTACACCGGAAGAAACAACTCCACAAACCTAAGAAGAAGGAAAGAGAGTTTTCTCGGGTAGTGTGCCCGGTAACGATCAAGTTTTTCCATTTTGTAACTCTACTTTCCTTTTAATGTGTCTTGCTCATTTTGAAGTTTTAAGAGGTACCCTATGTTTGTGAGACATTTTGTGCTCTAGCTTTGTTTGGGTACGTAATTTCAGCCTTTGTAATTAACCAATGAGAACATTATATCTAACAGAAAGCTGAAGCTTGAGGACAATATTGCAAATATCTGGCCTGAATTTGGATCAAATGGAAAAGACCAAATAAAGGTACGTAGAAGAAGTTATGAGCTACACCACAATAGAAATTGTTTCTGACACTTGTTGAGTGAGTAGCTGATTAAAGAAGAAGAAAAGTTAATTTCATTCTTTTTTTCCCAGAAAATATTTGAAGGTAGTGGCAGAAAGCAACACCAAAAATTGTAGAATACCTATTTCTTAGTCCTGGATATTTATTGTTTTAATTTCCAACTATGTCAGTTTGAGTGCATGTTTCTTTATCTTTTTTATTTTATTTTTAATTCAATTATGGCAGGTTCATCATGTTCTTAACCATACCTCTGGTTTACATAATGCCATGGGTGGTATTAGCCAAGAAGATCCTTTTTTGATGACTGATTGGGATGAATGTTTAAAGCGGATTGCCATGACGGCTGCAGAAACTGCACCGGGTCATGAGCAGCTGTACCATTATTTGTCATTTGGCTGGTTATGTGGTGGCATTATTGAGGTAATGTTGCATTCCATATTTTCTGATCAAATTTTATGACTTTAAGTGCTTGCTAATTTTTTGTGTCATGACCCCTAATGCATCAACTAAAGTATGCAAAGCTCCAAATGTTATTGAACTAAGTTTAACTTAAATTTTGAAGGTAAGTCTCCAAATGTGAACCATTTTTATGGTCATGATGGGACTATAGGAATTGGTTTGTCACAGAAAGATCTGACAGTACCTATTAGTGGCTCCTCTTTTTAATTTGAAATGAAATAATCTTGTAGTGGAGCGTCTGTAAAAAAACATATTGCTATCAGTATATTATAAAATCTTGACATGCTTTGAGGTATTTATCTATTGTCGTCTCAATACAGCGAGCATCAGGAAGAAGATTTCAAGAACTCCTAGAAGAAGAGTTTGTTCGCCCTTTAAAGATTGACGGCGAGCTCTATGTTGGAATTCCTCCAGGCATGATTAGTGTCTACTTTTTATTATTTCCTAATTCCTCCTACTGCTCTTTGCTATCAATTGGCTCATCTTTGCTTGTTCAATCTCCTTAACTATGCTGACTGATATGTTAGCAAACAATCAGTCATAGTTTCTAGGTCCCTTGTCAGTAGATAACTAATCTAACCACGCGGGATATACCATATTCATTGGTAATACTTCCGAAAAATGAAATTTTAGACTGCTTTTATCCATGCTCAATATTATCGCAGCTACCTCGTTAAAAATTAAGGTCCAAAATAAGTTTCCAATGTTTATATGATGCAAGATGAAATATTGTCGGTATTAACATGCTGGACTTATGGGTACTTGTAGGTGGGCAGTTGGCCAGTAACCACCTCAAGTTTTGAGGGGTATCTTATCTGATCACTAAGTTGTCAAAATTTAACCCTTCTGGTGTCAGACAAAGCAGTTGCAATAACAATGACAATAATAATGATAAGGATACACTATAAAGTGTGACTCTGAAGAATTTGGGCGTATGACATTTGGTCTTAGGCATTCCATTTTCACTCTGTTTATCTTATTACTCACATGGTACAGACCTCTGAAAAACCAGCTGCTGTGTGCACTGACCTATGACCTTCAGGAGGACGACAGCCATAGAGTTCTCAGGATTTTGTATAGTCATTTCTAGAACCCCAAAGCCTCAAGGAATTAACCTGTAAAGAGCTTGTTTCTGTATCACCATGTAATATGCTTCATGCTTGAGCACTTGTTGATGTAGATACTTTCCACAGAATTTAGCAACTCCCAGGTTTCCCCTTGTTGAAGAAACCCTGTTTCCTCTTCCTTTTCTCTTCCAAATATCTTGATGCAACAATGTGATGTTCTTCTTCTGGAGTAGATCTATCAAGTTTTGAATTCGCCTATGTCTCGTTTATGTAGGTTTTGTGTAAACCACAAAGGAAAGTTTCACATCACAAACAATTTATATTCTGGAGGCTAGTGACAGTCTTGCTTTACACATTTAATTATCAAACCATTCAGACCTGCTTTTCTCACATATAGAAGATATAAGAAAAAAAATCTATTCCACTGAGTCCCATATTTTAAATCCCCAGCCAAGCATGCGCAATCCCCTTCCGGGAGGGAAGGGGATGGTAGATCCTGAAGGGTCTTATTGTATAGCATGATCATTTGATCAGTCTCTTCCTAGCTATAATCACAGGCCTCTCTCTCTCTCTCTCTCCACACACACACACACACATATATATCCATTTGATAGTTGACACCTAAAATTCCCTATTCAGGTGTGGAATCTCGACTTGCAACGCTTTCAGTAGATATGAGTGATCTCACGAAGTTGTCAAATGTCAGCAACCGTTCAGACTTGCCATCCACCTTCCAGCCGCAGCAGATCGCTCAACTTGCAAGTACTTTACCTGCCATATTCAATTCACTCTATGCTCGCCGTGCTATTATACCTGCTGCCAATGGACACTGCTCAGCTCGTGCCCTAGCCCGCTATTATGCTGCACTCGCTGAGGGTGGGAGGATTCCTCCACCGCATTATTCTTCCATGCCAACCTTAGGAAGCCACCCACACATTCCAAAGTTCCCTTCTCAACAGACTGTTAAGAAGCAAAAATCTAGAAAGAAAAATGCTGCTTCAGATGCTCATGGTCCTGGACCGACTCAAAATAGTAGTTCATCTGTTGATAATGGCTATGGACATGATGGCAAAGGTAATGTTTACGGCCAGATTCCTGACGACAATAGCTACAGTGGCGGTGATACGTCAAGTGATAACCGGAATATCAAACTCTTCCACAACCAAAGAGTTCATGATGCTTTCATGGGAGTTGGAGAATATGAAAACCTTACCTATCCTAATGGGCAGTTTGGGCTTGGGTTTAAAAGGAGTTACTCAACAAATGGGGAACTTATTGGCTTCGGGCATTCAGGTATGGGCGGATCTACTGGTTTTTGTAATCTCAAGCATAAGTTTGCAATTGCAGTAACTCTCAATAAGTTGTCATTTGGATCTGTGACCGCAAAAATAATACACTTGATATGTTCTGAGCTTAACATTCCAGTGCCACAGGAAATTTCCAGACTTGTTGAGACTGGATCTAGTGATCAGTTGGATATAGGTAAACCGATGATTAATTGACAAAATTTCACTCAAATTTTGCCATTGCAAGTGTAACTATATCATCAAGACAAAAGAATACCATTGTACTTGACAATACAAGTTTAAATTATGGAAGTATATTCTTTGCCGTCATACTGAAGCTTTACAAACTTTTTATGTGTATATGATTCCAGGATCGAGTACATGGCCATAATCATCATCTAAATTCTCTTGTTTTAAGTTTGATATAGTTGTGCGCATAGTTTTTCCGGTTCTAACTATAGAGTGAAGGTTTAAGCGGCCAGCTACCTTGAAACTTACATGAAAAGCCTGCGCACTAACGGAAGGTTTAATTTAAGATTTCATTTTCCTTTTCCTTTTTTCCTTTTTCCTTTTTATTTCTACTATAAATTTCTTCTCTTTTTTATTTTAGTCGTATTTTTATTCTCTTTCTCCTATTCCTAATAGTAGATTTTAATTTTATATTAAATGATTGTATTTTGACATATAATTGCAGTAAATATTTATAAACAAGTAAAATTGTATAAAAGTTGAAGAAAGCTATATATATATGTGTGTGTACATGCGCGCACGTGCGTTCGTGCGCGTGTCATCCCCATACAAAATTAGTCAAAACAATCTATTATACGCTACATACAAACACAAGTAACTTGCAAAAACAAGTAACTTGAGTCGAAAAGAATAAATTTTCTAATATGGAGGAACAAAAAAATGATGATTAACGTGAACTTTAACTTGTTGCTATGAAGGAGAGTGAAGTTCTCTTTATATTTACAAAAAAGTTGAATATTTATTGCTTTTGGGAGATATTAGCAAACTAGTGAGTATGATAAAGAATTGGGAAAGACCATAAACTAAGACTTTAATCAATAAAAATGGTCTTAACTTTTAGATTTAATACGGTTCAATTCCTTTTTAAACTTTTGTGTAATTACAAGCTAGCTTTTGATAATTTTGGTATTATGTGAATGACTTATTCAACAAATTTTATTTTAATTTGAAAAAGTTTTTGGGGCTTACGCTTTTCTACAAAAACGTGCCTCAAACACCCAAGCATGCGACCTAATGCCTGGGCATATGCCTCGAAGTAATGAGCGAACACCTCTTGAGACTTTCGTAACACACCATCGCCTCGGGCATTTTTGGTGCACCTCGCCCCGAAAATGCCTTTTAAAACACTGATTTAAGTTATCATGTGAACAATAAGTTATACGAACATTTATTTTATCTATGATGGGATTATGGAGGCCCCTCTAGGCACACGATAAGCCAAGGCAGGCTAACGTGCACTTGTGATGGCTAGAAGACGCAAGAAAGCAGTGCTGGTGGCCGGCATGACCACGCAAGTGAACTCTAAATCGCAAACCATAACTCCGTTAACCTTTGGAAGCTTCCTACCAGCTGGATTTCATCCAATTCGAGAGGAAGACGAGCTAAGTGAAAACGAGCTGATGAACAGTAAGCAATGGAGCAGTAATGTTGAGAACACAGAGATTTGTGTTCAGAAAGGGGAAAAGCAACTACCAACGAGTCCAAAGCGACTCCAATCCTCAGAAGTTGGGTCATCAAAGCAAACCTCAAATCCAGCTCTGGGATCTAAGGTCAAGGAAAATGATACAGAGATGCATGCAAAGGAGACAAGGAGGCAGAATAGGAATTCTCAAATGGGGATGAAGCTGGAATATATACCACCTAGCCACAGAGAAGGTAATGTGATAATCCAATTAGAGGAAGAAAATGTGAACAATCTTAAGGAATAATGGGATAATGCGTTAATTGGGTATGTTTTGGGAGATACACCATATGAGAAATTTATGGTCCTTGGGGTAATGCGCCAGGTGCCGTAGCTAATCGAGTAGCTCTAGAAGCATATGTAAAAGCTCGTAATGAAGGACGTGATCTTGCTCAGGAAGGTAATCAAATTATTTGCGAGGCTTCCAAATGGAGCTCGGAACTAGCTAGTATGGAAAGAGATCGTATTTAATTTTGCATATGTAGAATCAGTGTGGGATTTTGTAGATAAACCTCAAATTCTATGTAATCATGATGGCTACTATGTGTTTCGATTTACAAATGTGAAGGACAAGAAGCAGTAATTCAAGCAGGACCTTACAATTATCACAATAAGCCACTGATATTGCAAAACTAGGAGAGAGACTTTCAATTTGACCCTAAGTATATCACAACAATTCCACTTTGGATCCAAATTCCTAGCCTATCACTAGGATATTGGACTGCAGACACCCTGAATAAGGTAGCAAGTGGTGTAGGGGTTCCAATGTACACTGACAAATGCACAGCTGAGTTAGGAAAAAATATCTTATGCAAGAGTCCTGGTGAAAGTTGATATAACAAAACCACTGGTGGAGAATGTTGAAATTATAACTCCTACGAGTGTTAAACAACAGGAAATTGTGTATGAATGGAAGCTTAGGTTCTGTACTGAATGTCTGCACTTTGGGTATGATGTCTTTGAATGCTGGAAGTTAAGCAAGACTGAGGAAAATGAAAAATTTCAAGTTCCTAAGAGAAGGAATATGGGCAGAAGAAGAAGAATCATACAGGAATGGAAACATAAAGAACAACAAGAAAAGGAAGAGAAACAGGAAGAAATAAAGGAAGTGCAGAACCTCACAGAAGATGAGGTAGAATTACATGAAGGTAGAGCAAGCCAGAAAGGCAAGAAGGTACAAAATGTTGCAGGAAAAGGAGAACAAAGCCACTCACCACACAAGCAGCACTGTTATGCAGAAGCAAGCAATGCCAATAGATTCTAGGTACTGTGTGAATTGAGTCAAACAAATGCACAGGGAGGGGGTCTGGCTCCTGATCCTATACAACACCCCCCATGATCATTAGTACATGGAATATAAGGGGGCTAAATAAGCTCCACAAGCAAAAAGAATTGAAAATCTTTTTGCAAAAGAATAAGGTAGATGTATTAGGATGTTTAGAAACAAGAGCAAAAGAGAAAAGGGCAAAAATAATACTATACAGAGTAGCAAGAGACTGGGGATATTGTTGCAACTATACAAAAGCAGAAAATGGTAGAATCTGGTTGATGTGGAAGGCTAATGTAGCAGTAAATTTTGTCCAAGTACACGAGCAATGTATACATTCTGAAGTGAGGGATGCATTGATTGGGTACCAGATTATGTTAACAGTAGTATATGCTAGAAACAAGCAACAGGAGAAAACCAACTTATGGAGTGAATTGCAAATGATAGGAAGTAAGATTCAAATCCCATGGCTTATAAGTGGTGACTTTAATAGTGTTCTAAACACTGAGGATAGGTTGGGACTACCAGTTACTATGAATGAGATAAAAGATTTCAAGGAATGTGTTGATTTCATTCAATTGACCCCACTGAAAACAAAAGGCTTCTTCTATACCTGGTGCAATAAACAACATGCAGATGATAGAGTGTATAGTAGAATTGATTGGGCTTTTGGCAACTTTGAGTGGGTCTGAAACTATGGACTTGAGGATGTTGTTTGTCTGGAACCTGGGTATCAAATCATTCTCCTATAGTGATCCAAATCTGGAAGAGGAAGAATCTATATCCCAAACCATTTAAGATGTACATGGTGACAATGGAGCACAAAGAGTATAAACCTATGCTAGAATACATATGGACGCAGAAGATAGAAAGTGATCCTATGGACAATATACGACAGAAATTGCCACAATTGAAGACTGCAACTAAGGGACTAAACAAGGAGATGGCAAGTTATGAGAAAAGATTGAACCATCACAGGCAGCAAGTAGAGTACGTGCAGAACAATCTGAAAATCAGTCCCTTAAATCAAGATATGATAGAGAAGGAAAAACAGATACTTCAGGACATAAAGAAATGGAGCACAATAGAAGAATGAATTATGAGGCAAAAGTCAAGACTAAACTGGATAGATTATGGAGATTCAAATTTCAAATATTTCTATGCCCAACTGAAGATGAGAGCAAGCCGGAATACAATAACATCTGTTTATAATGCAGGGGGATTTAGAGTCACAGAACCTAAAGAAGTGGAACGAGAATTTGTCACCTTTTTCAAGCAACTAATGGGGACTGATACTGGGATCAAATCATGTCCCAATACAAGGATTATTAAAGTAGGTGTGTTCCTATCATTACAACAACAACAAGAGTTAATTCAGGAGGTCACTCATGAGGAAGTTGATGAAGCAGTAAAAGACATGCCATGGGACAAAGCACCTAGAGTGGATGCTTTTCCAGTAGAGTTCTTCAAAATGTACTGGAATGAAGTGAAACAAGAGGTCTATGAAGCTGTGAGGTTCTTCTTCCAAACAAGCAATATGAAAAAGCATGGAATTGTACAACAATAACATTGATCCCAAAAGGAACAAATCCAACAACTGTAAAGGATTACAGACCTATAGCCTGTTGCATCACAGTTTATAAGATCATTGCAAAAATAATGACTAAAAGGATGAAGAAGGTAATTGAGAGCTTAATTGGGCAAACACAATTTGCATTCATAGAAGGGAAGAGTATTGTGGATAATATTCTGTTTAGCCATGAACTGTTTAATGAATATAACAGAAAAGGTTTATCACCAAGATGTACTCTCAAGGTGGATTTAAAAAAGGCTTATGATTTACTGGATTGACATTTCTTAAGGTATATTCTCACATATCTTGTGTTCCTACAGAAATTTATAGGGTGGATCATGGAGTGTGTGTCAACAATATCCTATTCCTTAACACTGAATAGAGGACTTAATAAGCCCTTCCCTGCTAAGAGAGGCCTTGGACAATAAGATCCAATGTCTCCCTATCTTTTTGTGATTGCTATGGAGTATTTGCAAAGGGAGATGAGCACATTAGCAATGCAGAAGGAATTTAGATACCATCTAAAATGCCAGAAGCTGGGAGTGACACACATTTGTGTTACTGATGATCTCTTAATGTTTTGCAGGGGTGACAAAAAGTCAGTTACTGCATTGCAGAACACTTTCAATCAGTTCTCAAATGCATCAAGATTGCAAGCAAGTGCAGAAAAAAGCTCAATCTATATTGTAGGAGTCTCACAACATATCAAAGAAGGACTAATACATTACTGGATATGCAGAGGGCAGTATACCATTCAAATACCTAGGAGTTCCATTGTTTGCAAGAAAGCTCAACATATACCAATGCCTGCCATTAGTTGAGAAGATAACAGAGAAAATCAGATGTTGGTCAGTAAGGATGCTCTTATACTCGGGAAGAGTTCAACTTATCAAATCAGTCCTATTTAGAGTTCAAACTTATTGGGCTCAAATATTCATAATCCCAAAGAAGATTATGAAGATGATAGAGACTGTATGCAGGACTTTTTGTGGACTGGTTCAAATGAATTCTCCAGAAAAGCATTAATTGCATGGGATAAAATATGTCAACCTAAATCAGTAGGTGGATTGAATGTGATTAATATGAGGATATGCATTAACGCAACAGTTTTAAAATACCTATGGGCACTTGCTATGAAGAAGGATACTTTGTGGATTAGGTGGGCACACACATACTACATAAAGAGAAAACAGATTGAAGAGACTCCTACACCCAAAGCAACAACATGGGTGGTCAGAAAGATCATGGATGCAAGAGATGAAGTTATGAAAATGTGGACAGATCAACAGAGGATTACAGTCATTCTGGAGAACTTTTTGAAGCAAGGTAAATTCCAAATTCACAAGGCATATATCCATATGCAACCACAATTCAGTAAAGTTGAATGGAAGAGTATTCACTTGCACTCTCAAATACATCCTAGATTCAAATTTCACATGTGGCTAGCCATTAATCAAAGGATAGCAACTGTGGATAGACTCATCAAATTTGGCATCGAAGTGCAAGCAGAGTGTATTTTTTTGTGGAAAGGCTGAGGAAATTTTAGAACACCTATACTTTGGTTGTCACAGTACCAGATAGCTGTGGGAAAGGATACTGAATTGGTTGGGACATACACGGCTGATAGGGGACTGGAACCATGAACTGAACTGGATAAATAACATAGCCAAGAAGAAAGAATATATGGCAGAAATGACTGTAGCAGCCTTTGCAATAGACGTGTACTGCATCTGGCGTGCGAGGAACTCAATGCGATTCAACAAAGGAAGATATAACATTGAGGAAGTTTGTAAAGAAATGGCAATACATATACACATACAAGGAAGGAAAAAAATTAAGTGGAAAAAAGGATTGGAACTTGTAAATGAAATACCTTAAATGCCTTAGTTACTAGTTTTTAATAGTACATGCATAGACAGAAATATCTTGTAATAGTTATTAGAGATTAATGGTCAGCATTAATCTGGATATGTAATGACTTTCTTGATGAATCAAAGCAAATTTTCGTAAAAAGAAAAATTACTTTATATTTTTACTTTACGGTACATTTGAATTAACTTTTTTATCATAAATGTTTAAATTTATTTTTCTTTTCTAAATAATATTAATTACAAATTGAATCTTTATCGCCCTTTTTCGTAATTTGATCCATAAAAGTATTTTTTTTAAAATTGGTCAAACATAATGAGTTTTCAAAAGACACTATTCAAAAGAGTTGATCAAATAGAAACTGAATGTTTGCAAAAATACTTTTATGAAAAGTTTTTTTTAACGAAAACGCTTTCAAAATAAGAAGCTTTTCACAGCCTGGTGAAACTAACTCTAAATATTGTGACTTTTGATGAAAGGATGCGTCATTGAAAAACAACTCTTCGTGAAATGATAGCTAAAGTATCCACTAATAGAGTTTACGAACAATTTGGGGTTTTTCTTTTACTAAAATAATTGGATTTTCAAATTACACGCAAATCCAATCTGTTCATGTGTTTTGAATTTTTCTTTTTGAAATAGGTAAACCACTGATTAACGAACAAAATTCCACTCAATTTTTGTCATAGCGAAGTCTATGTTTACACAAATCAAATAAGGAAAAAACATTAAACAAGTAAAATTTTACTGAATTTTAAATTTCTAAATATTATGATTTTCTATATAGTTCAAAGGGAAATTTTTGTTCCTATATTGTATATAAAATTATATTACCAAATATATTCATAGTTTGCATATTACCCACCATGCTAATAGTATTTATACAAAATATAGATAATTCATTAAATAAAGAATTATTGTAGCTGTAAGCTTCTTTATTTATGTGCGTTGATATTAGGGAATCAAATATTTTCCCAAATTTTTTACTACGCAAATCACGCAACTTAATAATTATCGGCTGTTTTTATTCAAAATTTAGCTACTCCGTTTTTTGTGATACACTATGTTTCAACCTTTTTTTTTCATTTCACAAATAAAAAGCGACTAAATCTTCTATAATTCTTCTGCAACAAACACAATTATGTCCAAATTTCCAATTATGCTACAATTGAATAGGAATTGGGATAGCTATGGGAGATTTAGAGAATTTCATGTTGGTGACATTGTAGTCGATTGAGGATGCTAGTTATAGTCTATTGATTTCTATAATAGCACAATAATTAATGATCGATGCTTCCGAAAAAAATTGTAGAAATCAAATACAATGTCAACGAGCATTGTCCTCCAATAAAAATTAGGAACGATATGTGTGTTCGTATATACATGGAGACAAAAAAGGAAAACAAAAACGTAGGATCATATCTGCTATGTGTAACTGTTCGCGATTTGGAATTGACTATCACCAATGAGATCACAGTTGCAGGTTTGTGATGTTACTTTTTCTATCAAATTCTGGTTGTACGTCAATGTCCTACACCTTATCTACAATTTATCTACAAACAAACTACATGTCAGAGAGAGAGAGAGAGAGAGAGAGAGAGAGAGAGAGAGAGAGAGAGTGTGTGTGTTTGTGTATAGATTTTCATAATATCTACAAAAATTTTACATTTATTCTACAATAAAACTACATATCATTTGAAAAGTTAATATTAAATACGGAATTTCAATGTTTCTACAAATTACCTATAAATTTCTACAAACTGTTCATAACAGTTTTTATCTTTATTTTCATGCAGGTACACTAAAGTTACTTGATATGCCAACAGTTCCCATTATAGAAAAATATGAAAGTATAATAATAACAGATAGTACATCAAATTTTATTGAAGTAGGACAAGTATACCAAGACAAGCAAACAATTGCAACTGAAGCACTATTCTATCATGCACAAGTTCCAATTATGGGTTAAAAGATCTAGTGTTGTCACGACCCAAAATTCACTAAGGATTGTGGTGGCGTCGTACACCGCTGTCAGAAAAGCCAACCAAAATACTTGATTAAATTCCAACTTTAGTACTTGTTTAAAATTATTTTTCTTTATCCAATAAATAACTAATAATAAAATTTACAGAAGTAACCATGAAGTCTTCAATAAACTAAATATTGAATAATCCAAAAATCATCCCAGAACCCAATATCACAAGTGCATGAGTAATTTCTATGAAATAATAAAGTACAACAACCGTCTGGAATACAATATTGGACAAAAACAAATACAGAAAAATGAAAGAGACTCTGCTGGTTGCGGGTCGTCTCGAAAGGTGCAACTCACCTAAGTCTCACAACCAACCATGTTGTTACGCTCAGTAGACCACTAGAGATACAGGTGCTTGTGCAAATAAAATACACAGGAGTGTAGTATGAGTATGAAAACAACGTGTACTCAATGAGCATCCCGTATAATCTCGAAGAAGTAGAGACGAGATGGTCGACTTCTACTCTTACTAGTGATCCAATGATGATATATTATTAATTCGAATAACCAAGGAATTATCAAGAATGACAGTAGAATTTCAAGCAAGGCATGAACATGTGAAAGTTCCTTTTTATATTAAAGGTCTCCGGATTCAAAATCCAATAGTTTCCAGTTATCTCAAGTTGGGAGAGCAAATATCAATCCCAAATAATCTCAGGCGAGCAATACAAGCATGCGCAAACATGTCGAGGTCGTACGACCCGATCCAACAAAAATATAAATTGTGCACTGCCGAGGGTCGAACAGCTCAAACCATATATGTATCTATTACCTGCTCGTGAATCATCCATGCGACGCGGTCAAATATAAATAAACAAGCACCCCGCTCGTGAATCATCCATGCGACGCGATCAAATAGAAATAAACAAGCACCCCACTGACGAATCATTCATGCGACGCAGGTACACATAGAAGCATCCATTCAAAAAGTCAATCAAGACTTCATCAGGGAAAAATAATTACCCAAAGGAATAGCAGTTCTCTTTAACGGTCAATAAAATGATGTTTAATACTTTTTAGAATTCCTTTACTGATTCGATGTGATTTAAGCAATTTAAGTTGTCAATAAGTTTACAAATAATCCAAGTACAACATCATTTTGAGTCCTAGACTACCTAGACAATAGCATAATAGTAGCTACGCACGTACTCTCGTCACTCGTGTGTACGTAGCCCCCACAAATAGTATCACATAACCAATTAACTCACATATGGGGACAATTCCCTCTTATAAGGTTAGAAAGGAGACTCACCTCGCTCCGAAGCCTATATTTCGATTCAAAAACGCGCTCAAACCTCCACATTCGGAGCCGAACACTCCAAAACAATTCAAATAGGGTAAGAACTAGTCAATACATGCTCAAAAGTTTATATTCTAATTATTAAACAAATTTTCCAACTTTAAATGCAAGGTTCCTAATATTCATTCTCGGGCCCACGTGCCCGAATTCCGAAATTGTTTGAAGAAAATTGTTACCCATAACCTAATGATTAAGAATATATAATTTTTAATTCATTCCCTTATAATTTTCGTGGTTAAATCTCGTTTTTACCAAATTCTAGGTTTTTCATCTAAAACCCTTAATTTTTCTTCATTTCACATGTTAAATCTACCCTTAATCTATGTATATAACTTATGATGTGTAGAAATTACTTATCTCTTTGATGATGATGGAATCCCTCCTCAGATGCTCTCAAAAATAGCCTGAGGCCAAGTGAAAAATGAGGGGAATGGGCTAAGTCTCAAAATAAAAAGTCACAGCTCCAGTCGCAGAAGTCGAATTTGTGACTCCAAGCTCGCAATTGCGATGTCGCATTTGCGACTATTGCATCGCAAATTTGAAGCCTAGCCCACACTGTCCTGGTCACATTTGCGAAAATATCCTTCACAATAGTGAAGGTGCCAGCCTTGCAAAATCGATCTCTCATTTGCAAATACGAACTTTCCCCTAAAAGCCCAAGCTCGCAAATGCGAATGGAAACGCTCAAATGTGAGGTTGCATTTGTGACCAATGCATCACAAATACGATCATACCAGTACCAACAATCCTATTTCATAGCAAATCTGTCACGACCCAAAATCCACTAAAGGTCGCGATTCCACCGAACACTGCTGTCAGGCAAGCCAACCAAATTACTTGATGAAGTTCTCAATTTTAACAATCTTCAAAACTAAGAGTTTCCTTTAATTTTTCATAAATAAAAAGATAACTGCTTCAATTCAAATTAAATAATAAGCAATTAGTACAAAATATTTCAAAACCATCCCAGAATCCGGTATTACAAGTGCATGAGCATGTACTGATAAGGAAATAAAATACAACATCCGTCTGGAATACAGTGGATAGGAAGTAAATGCAATATACTGGAACGGACTATACTAGCTGCGGGGCGCCTCAAATAATGCAACTCACCTAGTCCCTGAATCATTCGTGCTGCTACGCCTAGTAGGCCGCTAGAGTTACATATACCTGTGCAACAAAAATGGACAGAAGTGTAGTATGAGTACGAAAACAATGTCTACTCAATGAGTATCCTTTCTAATCTCGAAGAAGTAGAGACGAGATGGTCGACTTCGACACTTGCTAGGGGTCCAATAATGGGGTCAATAATACATTAAATCGTGGATTTCTATAAATAGAATTTTAATCCAATAGAAGGAAACAAGGAAATAATTATTTCTTTTATAGGAAATTTCCAGATTTTTTTCCTTTTTAATTATTATCCAAATATTCTCAAACCAGGAAGAGGCAATAACGACTTAAATAAGAGAATGTCCCAAGTGGGTCACTCGGGGTGATAAACGTAGATGATTCTCCCCCTGGTCCCGAGTTCTCCGAGGGGCAAATCCGGGAGGCTGCGAACATGAGACCTTCTAAAAATGGAGTAAGCCATAAAGGGCATGACATCTTTCAGGAATGTCTCGAGGGGCTTGATGATGGCCCCGTCCTTGATGCTTCTTTTATTTTTAATAAGGTATGTAGACTCTTCAAACAAGCGAGTTTTCTAATTCTTAGTCCTTTTTTTAGTTGTTCCAAGTTTGACTTTCTTTCTTTTTCATAAAGGCTATGGTGCTCCATAAAAGGGAATTTTCCAAGTCTCGAAACAATCTTGCCTGGTGCGAGGCCGGGCTTAAGAAGACTTTAGAGGAGAGGGATTCCGTCAAATCCTTATATGCTAAAAAGAGTTAGAGATCCACGGTCTACGAGCAGAGATGATGGAGGCATGCCAAGGTCAGGTCGAATATGTTGAGAAGGTAATATAACTTTCCGAGGGTCTATTATGCATTTATTTATTTTGGCGACTAACACTTTTTATTTAGTAGCTTCATTGGAAGGCCGATCTGGAGGCGCAGCTTTGTGAGGAGCTTAAGATTGAAGAAAACGAGATCCTAGGATTGAGGCAAGGTACGGAAAATCTCGCCTACAAGAAGAGAACTCTAAGAGAGCAGTCAGCTTTGCTCGAACTCTAGCTTCGAGGCACGGAGGAGGAGAACCTAGCTCGGAGCCTTGAAATCGAAGAGCTTAAAACTAGATATGCTAAGCTATCCAAGAACAAATATGATGTTATAGCTGTTATGGACTCATATCGAGATAATGTAGAAGCTTCTAATGCCCGGAGGATGACTCTCAAGGAGGTACGTGCTCACGGCTTTGATCTTTCAGCCGATATTGAAGCGGAGAAGGTTTTGGAAGAAGACGAGGCTACTCTATTTTCCAATAAGGATGATTCAGCTAGTGCCTCCAAGGGTGAAAGAGACAGGGATGAAGCCACCGAGGATGAGACTCCCCGAGATGCGACTCCTAAAGATGCAACTCCTAAGAATGTGACCCCGAAGTAGTTTTAGGTTACTTTATTTTCTTTCTTGTATACTTCCCTTGTGTAAATATTCCTTAATTATAATCATCTTTTGGATATACAAAGGGAATTTTTGCCTTTTCTTTGGTTTGAAGGACCAATCCGAGGATTGGTTTTAGGGATCGGGGTGTTATAAACCTTAGATATTTATCGATAGATATAACAATCTTCGAGTTAAGTTTAAACTGATCCAAAGTAAGCTCGGGATACTGTGAACCTTGAGTTCGGATTGAAGAGAGACCGGAGCCTCGAGCTATAAGTTTTTGGCTCTTCAAGCTTTTCGAAGTTTTCCCCTGGACTCTTATATATCGACCCTTAGGCTCTTTTAAGATTGGCCTTAGGCTCATACACATCGGGCCTTAGGCTCTTTAAGTTGGGCCGATTCTAACTCTTAGAATGACTATATAATCTTTTCCTCATTTCGGCTTAAAGGACTTAGTGAAAATTTAATTATACCTTAGAATGTGTTTTTTCCACCAGTAGCTTTTTCCAAGGTCTGGCATATCCGGACCTTATTAATTATTTGTTTGTTTAAATATAATAGAACATCCCTTGAGATGTTTCCAAGGGTCGATATTATCGAAACCCTTGGGATTTTTTAGGGTTTAATTTATCGAAGCCCTTTGTATTTTTCTTTTGCCGAGGGTAGCCTGATTTAACCAGTTTTTTTGAAGTATTTGAAGGCCTTTTAATTTATAGTGGAAGTCGGACGTCTCCGAGCCGCATTATTTGGCCGGAGCCTTGTAGTAGTTGGTCTTAGCCTATATATGACCGTAGTATTTTATTTGGATGTATCCTTTGGGTATGTCACTCGGACTTGTTGCCTGATAACTTTCCGAACTTGTTCGAGAAGTTAACCCAAGAATATTGACCTTAGCCTTTGTTTTAAATATCTTTCCCATAAATGTAACCTCCGAGGGTAACCCACTCCAGTATTTGAAGTTGATTAATAAGAAGCCTTGAATACTGATTGATCGTTTCTACGGTACCATATAGGCGTTGCATTATTAAAAACCTTGCTGGTAAAACCCATTTAGGACAAAATACGAGCTAAGGGAAAAAGAGTGCAATGTATGCTTTATAGCCTATGGCCTTTGTGTAGGAAAGGGTGTTCTCGAGAGCAAGAGCCTTGGAGAGCTTCCATTGTGCTGAGCCTATAAATTTCTTTACCAACAACTCCGAAGTCCTGCTGCCGCGACCATGGTATCTCTGAGGACCTTGACCTGGTTGGGGATGATTTCGATGCCCTGATTTGATGCCACGAAGGCCAAGAAACTTAGTTTCCCCATCTCTGAGGGAACTCTTTTCTGGAATGCTTCATGTCGTTTGCCCTGAAATGTTGATTATTTCCTGTAAATGAATTAAAGCGGTCCTTTGCGTGCAAGGACTCAACCAGTTATATCATCAATATAAGTTTTAATTATTTTACTTATTTATCTTTCGAGTGGAATCCATGTCATATCGATGAAATGCGATCTATATCATCAACAAGAAACTAAATGGGGTTTTTCCTTAGAGCGGGGACTAATCCCATTCTCAGGTGTACTTTTCTTTTCAGCGATTAGCTTGGTAGCATCGGGCTTTCGGGAACAACAAGGGTTTGAGGATTTGGGTAATTCCTTTCTTCGGCTTCGGTTACTTGTCATTTCGCTTCCATTGATGCTCGCAGCTATTACTACTACTTATCCACCTGCTTACCTTTGGAGATCGATGTATACGAGGTCAAGGGTTCCGATATCGTCATGATTTCCTCAATTGCGAACATCTCTTTTGCAACATGTTGTTCTTCGTTGACTGTTTTCACTTCTTCCTTTGTTGGGTAATTCATCATCTGATGGAGAATCGAAGGCACTGCCCTATTGTGTATCTATGGCATCCTGAGGAGTGCGTTATACTCATGTCACCTTCGATGACATGGAACCTGGTGCTTTGTATGATCCTGGCTATGTTCACAAGCAAGATAATTTCTCCCCTTGTTGTTTCACTTGCCATATTGAAGCCATTCATCACCAGGATGCAGGTACAATCTGATCTTGCAAGCCGAGTTGTTTCACGACCCTCGATCTGATTATGTTCGCCGAGTTACCTGGATCCACTAAAACATGCTTAACTTGAATTTTATTCAAAGAGATAGATATTACCAGGATGTCTTGTGAGGTTGGGATACGTCTTTTGCTTCCTTGTCGCAGAATGATAGAGCATCCTCGGGCACATAGCTTCGAGTCCATTTTTCCTTGGTGATAGATACTTTAGTTCGTTTGGATGTAGGTCCCTATGGGACGTCGGCTCCACTGATGATCATGTGAATGACATGTTGAGGTTTTTCGGGTTCATTCTCCTGCTTGCATCTCTTTCTCAGAAGTGGTGTTTGGCCCAGTCCTGAGAAATTCATGAAGGTTCCCTTCGTTGAGTAGTCGAGCCACCTCCTTTCTAAGCTGTCTGTAATCCTCGGTCATTAAGCCCGTGAGTACCATGGTATTTGCACATTACGTCGGGGTTTCTCTGAGAAGGATCTGTCTATATAGACTTGGGCCATCTAGTATCTTTACTTTTTCCATTGGCCAAGACGTACTTGAGGCGTCAATATTGAAGTTGTATTCTGATAATTTGGGAGCCTCCATTGGTCCCGAGCGCCTGTCGGACCCGATTTTGCCCATAAATCCTTAGGAGCTTTGGCCTCGATCTATTCGTTGGTCATTTTGAGGTGTATTACGCGTTGAAATGTTCCTTCTATCTTCGACATATGGTTGATACCTTTCCTTGTTGACTCTTGATCTTCGGTCTGTGTCCCTCAAGGGCTTGGCTACGAACTTATTTGGGTGAACTGAGCCTGATGGGGCTCCCAACTAGTCATCTTCGACCTGGTTTTTGACTAATATTGATTGTGTACGTCCGATCATATTACAGCTGGGTACTCGATCAAGTTTTGGTTTAGCTGTCGAGATGCTATCGAGCTTCTTTCACTCAATCCTTGCATAAAGACCTGGACAGCTCGGTCATCGAAGATTGGGGGTAATTCTATCCTTTCCATCTGAAATCGGGACACGAACTCCATTAGTATCTCGTTATCTCTTTATTTTATTTTGAAGACGTCCAATTTTCTCGTGGCCGCCTTTACGGCCCCGGCGTGTGCTTTTACAAAGGCATCCACCAACATCACAAATGAGTTAATAAAGTTAGGAGCAAGTTGTGATACCAGATCATAGCTCTTTTCGATAATGTTTCCTCAAACTTCTTTAACAATACTGACTTGATTTCATCATTGTTTAATACATTTCCTTTGATTCCACAAGTGTATGATATAATATGTTCATTAGGGTTAGTTGTTCCATTATATTTTGGTATATCGGGCATGCAAAACTTCTTGGAAATGAGCATCAGAGTCGTACTTGTGGGGAAAGGTTTTTTTATGAATTTTTTGGCATCTAAACCCTTCAAACTAGTGGTGCTCTCGGTATCTGGTCTACTCAAGGGTTGTACATTTTCACCTTTTTATTGTTGTCTTGTATCCTCTTTTCTCCTGACTTGATCCTTTTAGTCAGTTCCTCGAGCATTTTCATGATTGTGGGGTCAGTCCACGAGCCAACTTTATTGGGGCTTTCTAACACGGGTTCATGCCGTGTGTTTACTGGTTCAGCGGTGGTAGGAGTTCTATTACGACTTTGAAGTTGAGAGATGGCGACTTGCTGAGCTTGCAACATCTCGAATATCACCTGGAGGCTGACTCCTCCTTCTTCCAGTCCTCGTGTTTTCTGGCCTCCTGCTCGAGCTTCCTTGTGTGTGTTTCTTGCAGGGACTGTGCCTGCTTTTGTGTTTAGAGCGTTGTGGAAGCTGATATCAACCAGATCCACATTTGGCACTCCTTCAGGGTTTACGGGTGGTACACCGAGCCTTATGCCGATGTTTTCTCCAAGTCCCTCACTGTTGTGAGCATGTGCATTTTGTGTACACATGATTAAGCCTGAAATCAAAGAATCTTTGACAAGAAAAGAGTGAAGAATAATGTATGTTATTAGAGAAATAGCACTAAAATAATCACTATTATCGTTAGTCCCATGGTGAACGTCAAATTATTTACCTCGAAAAATGTGAGTAACAATTAAAGATAATTTGTGGATTTAAAGATATGCGATATGTTCTAATACTAGTGATTATACAAGTATTATTGAGCTTAAGTAAGAAAAAATAAAGAACCAAATTAATATTGCACGAAGAGTAGAGGGCCTCGAGCTCGACTATCTAAGGACCTCGAGGTCAGCTAAGACCAACAAAATATGAACAATACAGTAAATACAATAAATATGAAAAATAATTACTAAGCACGTTAAACAAGAGAAGAATAAGAATATTCTATTGCAATGATTTATCTGATGCCTTACAAAATGATTGAGGTCTTCTTTATATAGGAGGAGAAAACCCAAATATACTATATTCCTCATTGAGGTAAAGAATTCTATTGGTACATGTGTATAACAACATAGTACGGATATGTATCATTTAGTACAAACCTTATCATATAATAAATGCCCAGGCCCATCTGTCCTTGAGAAATTTTCGCTCTTTCTTGATTGACTTCGAGACAATGATGCCCTCGATACCGTCCATGCCAAGCATTCGATCATCTTCCTCGGGGTAGGTGTCCCTTAGCCGGATAAAACACCTATTTTGAGTTTTCCCAACTTGGGCCTATACCCTGATTTAAGACTTTAAAATCATACTCCTTGGTTTTGACCGTATACCGGATTTAAGTATAAAAAATAGCTATATATACTTGCCTTAGGCCATCTCCAACCCCTGACTCAATTTTCTCCTCCAAAATAGCGTAAACTCCAAAAAGGAGTAAAGTTACTCAAACCATTACTCCATTTTTTACTCCAAAAAAGAATATTTCATTTTATATTCTTCTCTATCTTTAATATATATTATTATCTTTTATTTTAATTTTATTTTCTTATTTCTACTAAAAATAGTATTTTTTTTTCTTTATTACATATTCATCACATATAATTTATATTCCTTTCTTATATAACCATTTGATATAAAATTATTTTAGACCATAAATTTTTAAATAATATAATTTGTAAGAAAATATTATAAATTATATATAGTAATGAATAATTCAAATAAAAGTAAAATTATTAAGATACATGATAATCAAATACATATTAATTTAATATATTTTCAATTTTAATATTTTTTTAATTTTTAATTTTAGCAACATCTAATATTTATACCTGTACCTTTCAAATTTAGCAATATTTAATATTTTATATGTGCACTATTTATTTTTTGAGATGATTATATATTTTTATACAATTATAATTTATAATAAAATTAACTTACAATATTACATAAAAATAATAAATATACAAAAATTAATCTATCAAAATTATATTCCAAAATTTATATAAAATTAATATTATAAAAATATTACATAAATATAATTCATTATATACAAAGAGATAAATTAAAAGAGTTAAATAATAAAAAATAATAATAAAGTAATAAAAAATAGTGATGAAGCGTATAAATCCAATTATGGAGTAACACTGTTCATTCATCCCCATTTTGCAGGCAAAAATGGGAGAGCATTAAAGCCAAATTTCTTCAAATAAAACTGACATTTGACAAAATGCAACAACGGTGGAGATGGCCTTATATACAAAGACAGTTCAGAAAATAATCCTTTCATCTATTGGGGCTTTTGGTTTCCACAAAAGTGTGCATAAGATATTGTGGAAGCGCGTATAGGCAATTTATTTCAATTGGTGTTACGTATATATTGCTTTGTTAAATTTTTTTCCCATAATACTGATAATATAAATAATAAAAAGTATTAAAATATTGAATATAAATATAAGAAGTAATATCGTTTATAAAAATTCTTGTGTATTGTACTGGTTATCGAGGAAGAACAAAATCATAAATCCCAAGTTATTGCTCAGGGCATGCAAGAAATCATCTTTTATTTTGTACGTGCTCGAGAGAAGTTGAAGTACGAGGTGTCAAAGGAATTATTGTCTACTTCTAGTTGGACCTATTCTTCAACGAATTTAAAAAAGACATCAAAATCCAAGACACGAAAGATTTGGAAATCTTTGTGACTAGCTGTTCTTTCGATAGAATCTCTTATTCGAGTCTACGCTAATTTTTGAACAAAATATCATTCTTAATTCAAATGAATTGAACTAAATTCGATTCGTTGAGCATAAACCGAAAAACTTTCTACATTAAACTTCACTCTGAGACCTGGATAAGATAAAGGCAGTACTGTACCTACATGGAGCTCGTTAAATTTACATATATAATTATCAAAATTTAATATATACATTGACAGCTTGTTTGGATGATTCTTCCTCGTTCTATGGTTGCAAAATAATGTTTATTTTGATTGTTTCATTAACATTGATTGTATTGTATTTTTTAAATTCATTGTTTCGGTATAATAAAAATTTTCATTTTTTTTTCAAACAGCCGATATTTGGTGTGATGGGATTGTTTCCTATTTTTCTTTCTAATTATGTTCTAACTTATTACTCCACAATTCTATTTTACTCTTTATCTTTTTTCTATTTTAATTCGAAATCTCCATCTTATAACCTACTTTATTTTTTTCCAGACCAATGTTAAATGTGTTTTCCCGCCTTCTCTTTTATTTTTCTCCTAATTTGTGTTTAACTCAATACTAATTAGTTGTGCTCCTTTGTTTTACCTTTTTCTGTCTCGCTTCTTTGTTCTGCTTTCTTAAGGTGTTTTGCCTTCTTCTATTTTTAAAATTATTTTATGCATAATTTTTTTTTATAGATTTAATATTTAAACAACTGAGGGTATTTTAGTAAAACTTATCAGTTACAGTAAAGTACGATACAGTCAAACCAAACAACAAAATATTATTTAACAATAACAAACAATACAATCTATTCAAACATTGTATTCATTAAATGATACGGTTGAACAACACGATACAATACAATACATTACATTATAAAACGACGGGAAACAATGATCCAAACAGAGTGTGAGTGAAAACTCATAACTAAACTTTTCTCTTCTTTACTTTCGAAATTTTTATCAAAATATATATATATTCATAACTTTAAAATCTTAAATCCGCCCCCAAATAGAAGGACATTCACGTGTGGAGTTAGTGTGAACTAACAGGTAATTAACCTCCTGTAGTATTGGAGCTTCTCCAAGTTTTGTTTTACTTTTTAGCCACAGAGTCTTTGTGAACCCATACGACTTTCGTTCTTCCATTTCTTGATTCGAACTGTAGCTTCTCCAATTTTTGTTCCTTTTTATTCTAATCGAGAAGTATATGACATCGCGTTTAATTTTCCAATATAAAATAAATCCCCTTAAGCGAGATACTAAATATCCACCATAGTATCAAAAAGGAGGATGAATTGTGATAAAAGAATCATATATTGTTGTATCAATACTAATAAAAGAGTAGATTTTTCTCATATGAAAATTATAACAAAATTACATCATAATACTGGGTTTAAGTTGAAGCCCTCAATATGAAAATTATAACTTGTAGCAATACTAATAAAAGAGTAGATTTTTTTCATATCTAAAGGTAGAGCTTCCAGTAAAAACTCTTGCACCTTCTTTTCATCACAACAACAGTCATAATAAATAATATTATTCCACTACCCTCAGGATGCTTCTTACAATCCTTGGTAGAAAGATCCCTCGTGCCTCTGGCTGTCCAATGGGATCCCGTCCTGTCTCGTCCCGTCCCATTTCAATTAAAACAGGATGAATTAATGTTAAATGCGACACGGGATGAGAGGGGACAACCATTTCGTCCTGTTTGTCCCCCCCTGTCCCGTCCCGCCTAGATTTTTTTTAATCTAGCCGTTGGGCAACAACTTAAATTACAAAAATAACCGTTACCAACATTAAAAACGGCCAAAAATGATCCCCCCCCCCCCCCCCAAAAAAAACTTTTAATATAATCCCTTAGTTAATTAAATTACACTTTGGCCCTATTTTCTAGTATAAATATCCCCATCCTTCTTTATTTTTTCTCACAAAAAATCAATCTTCTCTCTCAAATCTCTTACATTCTAATACGCTATCTATATTATTCTCTCAATTTTGTTACTATCAACTTTCAAGTTTCAAGTATTTTAAGCAAATTTTGGAACAACTTTCAAACTTCAAATTAATTCGTCAAGTATATGGAGAAATATTTTGGGTAATTTCTTTAAGTTTCTATATTTAATCACGGTGCACTCGTTCCATCTCCTAATTTTAATAATAATTTTTGCGTATTCTTTTAGTGCTTAAGTTTTGTGTTTACTTTATATGTTCTATTTTCGTATTTTATTTGTGTGTTTAATGTTTGTGTTAGTTTTTAAAAATTTAATTTCGTATTTAAATTATAGCACCTAAAATGTATTTGGCATGTTTAAAAATAGTAATAAAAGAAATAGTAAAGATGAAAGTAGCAGTAATCCTAATCCTAGTCATAATCCTAAACCTTCTCTTAGAATTAGTAAACATATAGATGAAAAAGACTCATGTTGATGAAACTTCATTTTTTCAACCCCTTGCATTTTATGATGTTAATGTCGGAGAACGACTAAATCATGACAAAGACAATTTGGCAATGATATATTTTTTTGAGGACGAAGAAAATGAGGAAGAAGAAGTAGACGAACCAACAACTAATCCCGCAAAACAAGCTCCAAATCGGAATCAATCTCGATCTTGAGCTTTATCCCTTGTACCCCCTGTAAGGGGTAAGTCTAAGTTGAACGTCCCAAAACATCACTTGTATGAATATTTTTTAAACATGATAAAGTCAGTCATCATGCTATATGTGAAAAATGTAAGCAACAATTTGCACACACAAAATATGGTGGGACGGGTGATTTAATTAGACACTTAAAAAGGATCACAAATCTTTATGGATACAAGCTAACATAGAAGCCGAAAAATTATAGATCCTACCACCGGTACTAGTACTCCTAGCGGATATGGTTCTTATCAAATTCTACAACAATTTGACCCTGCATATGGTTATGTTTTACGCCCCTATAACAAAGATAGAGATCGTGAGAATTTGGCAAAAATGATGGTTGTCTTTGGATTACCTTTACTTTTCCTTCTCACCCTGCTTTTGCGCATTATATACAAGAAACTTATAACTCTGATTTTCAAGATTTTCCTAAGACCAAGGTTAGAAATGTGTTTTTAAATTTCAAACCAAATATCTTCAATATATTCATTATATTTTTTTTTTTACTTAGATTGTAAAGCGTCTATCACATCTGATATAGGTCGTAGTCTGAATGCTTATGATTATTTAATTGTTATATGTCTTTGGGATGGTCATCATTGGAACATGCAAAAACATATTATTGGTTATTAATTTGTTAATTCAAAATACACTAGACATATATTGCAATTATTGTTCTACAAATACTTAATTTTTGTGGACTCATTGATAAAATTTTAACTATCACCTTAGATAATACTTTTGCTAACACAACCGCAACAAATATCTTAAAATATAGACTTTGTCCAATTAATCTAGCAATATTTCATGTTAGATGTGCATGTCATATTCTTAACTTGGTTGTAAAAGATGGTCGTAATTTATTTTTTGATGCTTGTCGTAAAATACAACACGCTTGTGCCTATATTTTCATGCTAATAAAGCGAGTAGAATTCGTGAATTTGCTCAACAATGTGCTAGTGCTAATCTTCTATTTAGAAAAGTTCCAAAAGATATTTGTACTAGGTGAAACTCTACTTATGAAATACTTAAAGTTGCTTATGATTATCGAGTTCCTATCCAAAATGTATTTAATATGCATAATGGTATCCCGCTGATCAAATTACAGATTCTGATTCGGATGAGATCAAAGAGCTTACTAAATTTTATTTTTTATTATGCTACAAAATAACTTTTGGTATATATTATCCTACTGTTACACGATGGTATATTTGTGGAATGTATGTAGTATTTGGTAAGTATAAAACAAATCCAACTTATGCACCGGCCATTAATGAAATGATTTCAAAATTTAAAAAATATTTTTTCCTATTCTCGAAGTTTATTTAATTTCTGCTCTACTTAACCCATCTTTAGAACAAAGAGGTGCAAAGGGGCTTGTTCGTAAAATTTTATGAGAATTTAGCAATTCAAGAAAATGAACAACCATCTCTCGAAGACTGTCAAACTAGCAGATATTCTTATACTAGATCAATGTTTGATAAATATAAATCTATGAAAACAACATGCTATAAAACCGCTCCTTCTACTTCTAAGTCTATAGTAGATGTTTTATGGGAAGATATGGATGATATAACATGTTTTGGTTCCTGTACTATAACGATCTGACCGGTCGTTTTGAGCTTTTCCACTTTTATCTCCAGCTATTGGGCATGAATTGCCCCGTGTAATGTGTTATAACTTATGTAGATCGTTGGTTTTGATTTAAGGGAAAATCGATACAAATTTGGAAGAAGCGGTCTCAACTGAAAGCTTTGAAGTTGAAAGGTTTGACCAAGAGTTGACTTATTCATAAAACTCTGCCCAGCATGCTTATTTAAGTTGTTGCATGTTCTACTTCACTCCTACTAAGTTAGTCAGTCTCTTTAAAGTAATTCTAGTTGTGTGGTCTAGATGCATGTATCTGTTGTGATCTTTGTTGCATCTGTAGAACATCCTCAAAGCTCTCTATGTCATGTTGTTTGTATGCTCCATTAAGAGGTACCCTTGTGCGAAAGTTGTTCCTAAACTTGTTCTATGACTTGGTTCTGATTGCCAATTCTTTTCTTCGCATGTTTCCTCAAATTGTTTCAACACTATTGGTTTTCAAAAGTTCATTTCAGTCTTAAGACTTTTCTATTAAACTCTTTCAACTGTTACGCACTTCCACTTACTCTTAAAATACTAGGTTCTGTCCCTCTGATATGTGTACTTCCTTGAGACCATTAAGATCTCTCTGAACTCTGGCATGTCAGAGCTAGCCTTTCCACACTACACCTAAATCAGTTATTATTTGAGAAAACGTCTATGTGTGAGTACTGCTCGGGATCCTTGAGGCCTTTAGGGAATTCTGACACACTTAGACATGAAATTGGCTATGGAACTTTGGCATTTGAGGCTATTGGAGGCTTGGAAGTCATTTGGGCCTACTGAATGCTCCCAATAGATTAAATTCTATTCATTTATGTATTTTATTCATTGATTTGTAATAATTATTTTAAACAACATTGGGGTGATTAGTAAAAAAGGATAGTTGTTATATATATGTTGGGTAAATTAGGTAGATATCATGCCTATAGGGCTGTGTTAATTCAACTGTGTTTGCCATGTTTGCTTTACTTCCACAATATTAGAAACCATGCTTATAGGATTTAAATGACTTTAATAATAGAAATCATGCCTATATGGTTAAAACCAGCTTTATAATTAGATATCATGCATATAGAGCGTAAAGTAATTAAAGTTCAATTTTCGTTACAACATGTATTCAAATTCGTCTCCTTAGAAATCATGCTTGTAAGTTCAAAAGGTGAGCTTTTAATAAATGGATATCATGCCTATAGGAATTAAAACCAGCTCTAATAGAAATCATGCCTATAGAACTTAAAACCAGTTAGTTAAATAAATCAGTTAATTCATGTTTGTTCATTCTGATTTGGTTTAATTCAATTAATCTATCCGCTTCTCTAAATAAAATTTCTAATCTACCTTAAATTAGTACCGCTAGAAAGCATGTCTGTAGGATCTTAAGTTATCTGTTTAATTAGGACGTCACTGTTATGCGTTTAGGCAAGCCTGTATGGCGATTAAAACTCTGCAACTATAAAATACGCGTTTGTTATCTAAGACTGCTCGCATTCACAGGTCTAAAATCAGTAGGCAAGCTAATAAGTCTTTGGCACTTGGTCCTAATTCATGTTATATACTTCCTGATCACCTAGATATCATGTAATAAGTTTTATTAAACACCTAAAACAATTGTTTGATACGTGCATTATCTGCTCTGCTTGTGGAGTTAAAAATATGAGCCATTACTTGTTCCATCTATATGTGCAGTCCTAACTATTTTGATTGACGCTTAGGCTTTTCTCCTTTGAACACCTTAGGATGGTCTAGAACTGCCCAAAAGTAGAGGGCCTAAAATACCTCCAAGGCCACGAGGAGGGGACGGGTAGTGCATGCATAGGACATTTTTCAAAGTTTATGGAACGCTTTAGGCTATGATCAAGGGGAGGGAATTGGGTAGCAAAGATATGATGACTACGCACTAATGTCACATGTAGCCCCTCATTGAGGAGTGATTACTGGGCATTGTATGGGGTGATCATGTAGGCTAACCAACCTAGGATCCCTCCGTACCTAATTCCCATTGTTAGATAGGTTACTTCCTTTTATATAGGTGCAATTTGTTCAAGTCGTTTCCTTTTGTTTTATGACGTGAACATACGTGCGTTAAAATTTCATAGCATACCTTTATTTGCAAGTATGTGTTAAAACTATTTATTTGTTAAAAGGACTAGTTCATTAGTAGAAGTTCAGTCGGGACCCACCGTTGTGGACCGAGAGGGGTTCCTAACACCTTCCCTTCAAGGTTATTTCGAGCCCTTACCCTAAATCTCTGGTAATGCAAACTAGCTTAAGATTTAATCACTTTAGGTGACCTACACACCATAATTTTTTAGGTGGCGACTCTTCCAAAAACTCAAATCCCAAAAAGGAAATGAGTTATTACCCCCCAAGAACGTCGAAACCTGGACTTCTCTTCGCGGAGGGAAAAAAAGGGGTGCGACACTCACCAAATTCACCCACACATGGTGATGATGGTATCGGGTTTCATGCGGAAAATGAAATGTAATTACTCCAGGAGCCGTTGTGCCACCGGCTAACCTTGGGGAGCAGTGGTTGCTGATCTAATCGATGTCAGTTTGCACATTGCTTTAAATGCTGACCTATGTGATGTGTGTCTATAACTCCATAGTTTCGTAAATTATTTGCCTTGCATTATATGTTCTTTAATGATAATTACACTTTATTTGCATGTAATGAAGTCTATTTTATGTGTAGGTGAATTGTAGATAAAAGTAGAGGAAAAGGGATACTTAAACATTAGAAGCACGGCTCAGAACAGTGAAAAGGAGAAAGCCGGCGATGCCAGGCGTTATACCTGGCAAGGCCAGGCAAAGTCTAGCTCCACCAGGCGTTATGCCTGGCGGCACTATGCCTGGGGCGAGATCCATTCCGAGTTTTGAAGACTTATTTCATCTCTTGGTTTGACTAGGACTTGGCCTACTCGTTTAGGTCTTTTCCTATATATAAAAGTAGACGTAAAAATTCCATTTTTTAAATAGGAGATGAAGATTGGACGGAGAGACGGACATTACACGAGGGAAATTCGACCCAAGGAGGTAAGTACACAGTAGGAGAAAGGTGGAGAATTCATCTACGAGTTTTCCACTTCTTTCTTCCTATTTCCATTATTGCTTATGAACTCTAGTATTGTAGTTATTCATACTATTATGAATATCTAATTTGTTATCTAGGGCTTTTAATGGAACCTATTGGAGGGTAATTTTCCTGTTACGTTGATATAGATTTGTTGTAGTATTTTTTCTATTTGTTCAACTACGTTATTATTGTGGTTGGTTGAAGAGCTCTCAATCAACTGTGCCTATTTAATGTGTATTGCTTGGGATAGAGTACATATTTTAGTAGTTATTGAACAACATCACTCCTAACCTATATGAGAAATAAATACGGAGGGTTTAAAAGTGGGATTAGAGATAACGAAACCTTGGTGCGATCCGAGTGACTCATACTTAATGCCAACTAGTCTAACTTGAGAGAATATGTATAGTAAATTGTGGTAGTTACTCATGAGAGAATTACAAAACTCATAGCACACATGATCAGTATAGAATACTTAGGCGAAATTATAGAAGACGTAGTGGGAAGGATTACGACAATTGGGAAAATCATAACTCTAGACCTCCTTAATCTTGTCTGTAATCCTTATCCTTGTTAATTGATAATTTTACTACTTTCTAGTATTTGTTAGTTAATTAGTTAGAAATAAATATTATAATCTTTATAATTAGGAAATTGTTTGGACTTGTGTTTCTTAGAAATATTGAAAAACTATAGCTAAGCCTTAGTTCTCTTCGGGATTCGATTCCAGACTTGTAAACAAGATTATATTTATAGAGACCGCTTAGTCCTTTTTATAAGGCATAGTTGGCCATGATCAAATTTTGGCACCGTTGCGGGGGAACTAACGGTGTAGCTGTAGGTGTATATATTTCTAGGCGGTAAGTTTAAACTTTTGTTTTTGTTTTCTTGTATTTGATTATTTTATTTTTGACTTGAGAGACATGGCATATTGGAATTTGAGAGTTTCGATGTTGGTAATTATATTTTTGATCCTCCTTATGTATATTGTGGAGAAAACCACCCATTGCAAAGTTATCAGCGAGAGCGAGTTATATGCACCAACTAAATCTTATGTGGAATGTGTGTGATATGTGTGGTGGTCAAAATGGTCACTTTTATGGTTGTGCTTATATTTCTTATCCTCCCACAACCCATTATTATGATGGTTATAATTTTTCTTGTGAAGTTAATAGGAAAAAAAACTAGAGATGCTGACTTGAAGGAGATGAAGGATATGCTTAAGCTGACCATGAAGATGTTACTGTGCCTCGTAGAACAAAATAGTAAGATACAGCTACATATAGAAAGGCAAGATGAAACTATTCACAATTTGAAAGTTCAAGTGAGTCAACTGGTTGAAGATTTTAATGCTCAACAAGACAATATTGTGAATAGTATCCAAGAAGAGCGTGAATTAGATACAGAAATTGAGGTGGGAAGGCGAGAGTAGAACTCCAACAAACAATCGAACTAGATTTTGAGGATATTGATGTTGTAGAAGAGATACTAGAGTCAACCAAGGACATTGATTATACGTATTTAGTTGACTCTAGTATCATTGGTGTCGAGGATGTTGGCATACCCAATGTCCATGCAGTTGAGCGCATTGGTCCATACTCCAAGCATTTTTCCATATTGTGTTTGGATGATGATATGGACACAGAGTCGTCCGAGCCACTTGAGGAGTCAAGGGATAAGGAACAAGATGCATACATTTTGGAATTTTTCTTACCAGAAAGTCAGGATTACACATCTCATCTAAAGGCCAAGAAGTGCAGAATACTACATTGTTTTATTGGACCAGTCAGATTCGTTACACCACCCTAGTAGCATGTTCATAGAGCAGAATCAAAACTAGGGGTCCAATTCATAAGTTCAAAGTGGAGGCAGAAAGTTATTCGCGTTGTGCCGCGACATTAAACGTTTGTTGGGAGTCAATCTAATTTTATTATTTTTATTTTAGTTGTATTATTTTATTTTTCTAGGAGCATGGAAAGCAAAGCTATTGGAAGGATGCAATAACAAACCAGAAGGTTGGAACTAAGTGTGAGGTACCCGCATGAAGGACCAAGCCTGGGACAATTCTACGTACCCCTTGAGCTACTAGTGCTTCAGACTTTGGCCTACCAGGGAGTTTCTATTACCCTCTCATTAGTTATGATGTGCATTGGGGACAATGCACAATTTTAAGTGTGGGTTGAGGAGATTGTCTGGGTGACTTTCTATGCTACTTTAGGTATGTTAGCTTAATGAATAATATTTTTTATTCAAAGAAAAAGATAGGGTTTTCTCCCGACAATGAATCAATTAGAAAATTTTCTTGAGGGATTTAAGTCAAAAGAAAAAAAAGATTTTTTTGTGGATAGTGCAGTAATTTCCCCTTGGTACTTCTTTGTGGCGCGGTTCTTTTTCAAGGATTTTGTTTGAACTAGGTGTAGCTAGCTTTAATTTTTCTAAGAATAGGATCCATTATGTTGTGTTTTGAATTGAAGCAGTATCTTTTGACTTTGTTGAGAATATTGAGTACTTTGGTTGTGACTCTTAGGCTAAGTTTTTTACTCTTGTATAAGTATCTTCAATTGTATGACCGTAACTTTGCTTAACTGCTTTCACTAGAGTGTCTTGATGATCCCAATCCTGAGTGAGTTATGTGCCATGTGTGTGTAAGGTTTTGTGTTATTCTATACATTGCATTGATGACTAGAACTTTCCACGTGCGTTTGCAAAGCGAAATAGTGGTTCTGTTCAGTCTTGGAAGTGATATAGGCATTTCTTTGTTGATCCCCATATATATATATATATATATATATGGGGATCAACAAATAAATGCCTATATCATGGGGATCAAAACCTTATATATATATAGTTTACCCCTTTGAGCATGTAATCATGTTTCTTTGGCAACCACATTACAAGTGTTACCCCTTGTTTGAATTAACCATTTATTTGAACTTGTTCACCTCTCATGAGCACTTGAATTGTTATGAACATTGTAAAAGTTAAAGTGTGCGGTGGTTGGTTTGACTTTTGAGTGGAACTAATGAAATAAGGATAAAGGTGCACTATTTTGAAAAAAAATAGAAGCCACTTGAATTGAAAAAGGAAAGAAAAAAAATAGTTGTATTGCTGTGAAAAAAATTCTTGCTAAGTGGTGACTCTTTGTGTAATTGTGCTTAAATAAATATGGAGTTAATATACATTGAGGTGAAGGTGGATTTATGGTTTGACATAAATATGGCGTTTGAATGTTAAGGTATATGTATTAAAGTGCTTAGAAGGGTTTTTCACTCTTATATCCAAATGTATCCTAACCTACCCGCAACCTATATTACAACCAATTAAAGTCATACTTGATCCTAGACTGAATGAGCTCGATTAGTAGAGTAGTATACTACGGGCAAGCCTATGGTGCATCTTTTGTGGCATATGAATGTTATTTCTGAGAGTGAATGAATTCTTTCTATCTTGAGTTCCTAATTGTTTTTACATTTTTTTGTGTATGGAATTACTCTCTTTTGTTGAGTGAGGGCACGTGATTCATGATTGAAAGGTAATGCCATTGACCTCTATGTTAGAGTAAGTGAGTGAGTGGTGAATAATGCATGGTACTCACGAGTCAAATCTTGAGGTGGAGATGTTACACCCATGTACTTAGTCCATTTTAAAGATTCTAGGTGTGATAAGTTAGGAGAATTTATTAAAGAGGTCGTGTCTATAAATGTATTTTGATGCAGACCCCGAAGAGAGTCTGCGCAAGGAAGGCTGATCTGGTGGGCAAGGTATATAGAGTAGAGGAGACGGGGGAGTTACCCTCCATGTGATATTCGAGCTGCTACATGCTCAGCAGACCACTATTGCTCAGCTTCAAAATCAACATAAAACTCTGAGTGGGGTTGATCCGGAAATAACTCACTGTACCGAGCTAGTTCCAGAGAGGTCGAATAGTAACGGATCGGGGACTGATCCTGCAATAATGAAAATACTCGAGGAGCTCACCAAGATAATCGAGTCAGGAAAGAAGAAGCTCGAAGCTAATGATAAAAAAAAGTTGAGACATACAACTCTCGAGTTCATCAAATACCGGGGGCACTACCAATCTTGAAAGGGGTGGATTCGAAGAAATTCGTACAAAAGTCGTGTCCTTAAAGTATGGCTCTGAAACCTATTCCAAAGAAGTTTCGTATGACAGACTTACCCAAATTTAATGGGATCGCCGATCCCAATGGACATGTTACTTCATATACATACGCCATCAAGGGTAATGATTTAGATTATGAATAAATCGAAGTTGTGCTGTTGAAAAAGTTCAGAGAGACCCTTTCAATGGGATAAATGATTTGGTATCACAACTTGCCTCCAAATCTATCAACTCATCTACCATGTTAGCATATTCTTTTGTAAAGGCACGCGTCGAGGCCATAAAGGTTGCAACAAGAAAGTTGGACCTTTTCAAAGTAAGACAAAGAGATAGTGAAATGCTGAGGGAGTTCGTATCCCTATTTCAAATAGAATGTATGGAGTTTCCACCAGTTACAAATGATTGGGACGTTCAAGATTTCATCCAAGGGTTGAATGAGAGAAGTTCGATAGAATCACGTTATTTAAAACAAAATTTGATCGAGTATCCAACTCTAACTTGGGCAGATGTGCATAATCGATATCAATTGAAGATCAGGGTCGAGGACGACCAATAAAAAGCCCCTTCGGATTCAATTAGAAGCCCCTTCCGGTTCAGTACATCCGAATAGGTCAGTAGTAAGAACCTAGAGGGACGTTGACAACGAGTCAAGGTCGAACAGAGAACGATATCAATCATATACCGTACATCGAGGGAACAATGGTTCACGATGAAATTCCGCCCGGAATGATCGAAGAAGTGATCGAGTATAGAATTCTCGAGGACTTATAAGTAAAAGTGGTTTTGATAAGTACGACGATCCCGCTGAGGCACCTTGATTATTGGAATATGATTTTAGTGTCGATGCGTCAAGAATTGTATTAGAAACTAGGAGAATCAAAGATACGATATGGCACAGGCCCATACAGACCGATCTTTCCCAAAGGAACCCCAATCTGATGTGTAAATATCATGGCACGAATGGTCACAAGATCGAAGATTGCATGCAATTAAGAGAAGGGGTAGCCCGTTTATTCAATGAAGGCCACCTTCAAGAATTCCTAAGTGATTGAGCTAAGAATCATTGGGGACACCAACAGGAAAAAAGAACAAGATGAACCGCAGCATGTATTCCATATGATCGTTAGAGGGGTCGATATTCCATAAGGGACCGTATTCAAACGCACTAAGGTATAAATTACTAGGGAGAAATGGACTTGGGATTATGTGCCCGAGGGCTCCTTATCATTTAATGACGAAGAAGTAGAAGGAATTTCTCATCCCAACAATGACGTTCTGGTAATTTGTATCTTATTAAAGAAAGTTAAAGCTAAGCGTGTTTTAGTGGATAAGGTAGCTCGGTGAATATCATCCGATCGAGAGTCGTGGAGCAGCTTGACCTACTAGATCAAATCATTCCTATAGCTCGGGTCTTAAACGGCTTCAATATGGCTAGTGAGACAACTAAAGGGGAGATTAATCTACCAGTAAACATGGCTAGAACCATTCAAGATACCTAGTTCCATGTAATCTAGGGCGACATGAGGTACAATGCCTTACTCGGAAGGCCTTGGATCCACAATATAAGGGCAGTCCCTTCGACTCTCCATCAAATGATGAAATTCCTGACACTGGACGGTGTAAAAGCAGTATACGGGGAGCAGCATACTACAAAGGAAATGTTTGTATTTGATGAGGTAATATCAATATATGTTATCAGCCTCGAAAAGGTCGAGTATCAAGGTAAATAGGAAACCAAATAATAGTCAAAGCCACCAGCCTCGGCCAAATCAAGGAAGTATGAGATGGAAAAAAAAAAAGAAGAAGAAGAAGAGGAGGATTTGCTAACCACCACCACCCTCCCCCCCCCCCCCAAACTATTATTGTTCCCGTAGATTCTAACGCCACCAAATCAACGATTGAAGAGCTGGAATAGGCTATATTGATCGAGTACTTGCTCGAGCAAAAGGCATACCTAGGAACGCGATTAACCCCCCAACTCAGGAAAATGCTTATTCGATTTTCTATTGATTATTTGCTTGGTCCTAATTAGACATGACAGGGATCCCGCCGTAGATAACGACGCATCGGCTAAGTCTAGACCCCAGGTTCAAATCGGTGAAGCAAAAAAGAAGACTCCGGTCCAAGGAAAAGCATGAATTCATAAAGGACGAGGTAACTAAACTTCTCAAAATAGGGTCCATTTGGGAGGTGAAATATCCCGAATGGTTACTCAATGTAGTCGTAGTCCCTAAAAAAGGAACAAACATAGAATGTGCATAGATTATAAAGATTTAAACAAGGCATGCCCGAAGATTCTTTTTCACTGACTAACATCGATCGCATGATCAACACCACGGCTGGCCACGAGATCTTTAACTTTTTCGATGCCTTTTTCGGGTACAACCAAATTCAAATGAACCCGGAAGACTAGGAAAAAACTTCATTTATCAGCAAGTATGGAACATATTGTTATAATGTAATGCCCTTCGGGCTAAAAAATACAGGAGCTACTTACCAACGCCTAATAAATAAAATGTTCAAAGAAAAAATAGGTAAGTAGATGGAACTTTATATCACTGACATGCTAGTTAAGTCCCTGCGCGTAGATGACCATTTGGCTCATTTGCAGGAAACGTTCAAGATATTGATCAAAATAACATGAAGCTCAACCTTGAAAATGTGCATTCGGGGTTAGCTCGGGCAAGTTCCTTATCTTTATAGTGTCGAATCGAGGGATCGAGATCAACCCCGACAAAATCAAGGCTATCGAGGACATCACTATCATAGACAGCGTTAAAGCCGTGCAAAGGCTGATGGGGCGGATGGCTACCTTAATTCAATTCATCTCAAGATTGTCGGATCGGAGTCATAGATTCTTCTCTCACTCAAAAAGAAGAATAATTTCGCCTGGACACAGGAATGTCAACATGCGTTAGAGGAATTGAAACGATACCTCTTGAGCCTACCATTGCTTCATAATCTAAAGGCAGATGAAAAAATCTACTTGTACTTGGTAGTCTTAGAGAATGCGGTAAGTGGAGTCCTGGTTAGAAAGGAACAAGGTACAATTCCCTGTTTATTACGTAAGTTGAACTCTAGGAGAAGCAGAAACAATATATCCATACTTATAGAAATCGGCACTTACACTGATAAGTGCCTCTTGGAAGCTAAAACCATATTTTCAAAGTCACCCCATATGTGTGTTAACCACTTACCTGCTCTGTAATGTTTTGCATAAGCCCGAATTGACAGGCCGAATAGCCAAATAGTTCGTCAAGCTCAGTGGGTATGATATCGAATATCAACTCCGAATAGCGATCAAGTCTCAAATCATAGCAGACTTTGTGGTCGATTTAATGCTAACCCTCGTACCTAAAGTCGAGAGGTAACTCCTGTTAAAAATGGGTACAACATCCGGGGTGTGGACCCTTTTTACATATGCTACTTCGACTGTGAAGGGGTCCGGACTAGGCATAATTTTGGGGCCGCCCACAAGCAATACAATAAAACAATCTATCAAAACACTTAAGTTGACTAATAACGAGACCGGGTATGAGGCCATGATTGCAGGCATCGAGCTGGCTAAAGGTTTGGGTGCTGAAGTCATCGAGGCCAAGTGTGATTCCCAGCTCGTGGTAAATCAGGTCAATAAAACATTCGAAGTTCGAGAAGACTGAATGCAAAGGTACTTGGATAAGTTGCAGGTAACCTCACACCAGTTCAAAGGATGGACCCTACAACATCTACCTCAGGAACAGAATGTTGGACGGACGCCCTTGCAAACTTAAGGTCATCAGTCGAAGATGATGAAATCAGCTCAGGGATTGTTGTCCAACTCTTGAGATCCATTATTGAAGACACACTAAGATAAACTCCGCAAGCTTAAATTGGGATTAAAGGAATAAATACATTGAGTACTTGATAAATGGAAATCTACCATCGAACCTTAAAGAATTGAGGGCCCTCCGAACAAAAGTTGCCTAATTCACAGTGGCTGAAGATGGGACATGGTATAGAAGGATGTTTGGTGGACCATTAGCAGTATGTTTGGGACCAGGGGACACCGATTATGTCCTACGAGAAATCCGTGAAGGCACTTGTGGAAACCACTCTAGTGCCAAGTCGCTAGTTCACAAAATCATCAGAGCAGGATACTATTGGGATAGTATGGAAAAGACACTAAGGAGTTTGTTTGAAAATGTGATAAATTCCAAAGGCATGCGACAATGATCCGTCAGCCTGGGGAACAACTCCGTTCAATCTTATCCCCATAGTTGTTCATGAAATGGGGGATGCATATCGTCAGCCTTCTGCCTTCGGCTCCAGGTAAAGGTAAATTCATTTTTTTATGACTGACTACTTCTTTAAATGGGTGAAAGCACAAGCCTTTGAAAAATTCATAGAAAAAGAAGTTATGGACTTCATTTGGGATCACATTGTATGTCAATTCGGGATACCTGCCAAAATCATATGCGACAATGTAAAGAAAATTCATCGTCAGTAAGGTAACGAGGTTTCTTGAAAAGCATAAAATAAAAGGATCTTATCGATGACATATCATCCAAGTGGAAATGGACAGGCCGAGCCAATGAACAAAAGTATCATTTAGAATCTAAATAAAAAATTCAACGACGCCAAGGGAAAATGGAGAGAAATTCTACTCGAGGTCCTTTGGGCATATTGGACAACATAAAAGTCCAGTACAGGGCCAACCCCATTCTCCTTGGTATATGGATCTGAGGCCTTGATTCCAGTCAAGTCGGGGAACCTAGCGCCAGATTTTGAGATGAAATGGAAGAATCAAATCACGAGGCTATGAATACTAGCATCGAATTATTGGATGAAAAACGAAAAACTGCTCTCATTCGGATGGTTGCGCAAAAACAAAGAATTGAGACATATTATAATAGAAGAACCAACCTTTACCACTTTAGAATCGGGAGCTTAGTTCTGAGAAAATTCACCCAAATTGGGAGGGACCATATCAGGTCATCTGTGTCATCGAAAAGGCATCTTATAAACTTGGCACAATAGAGGGTGAACAATTTTTGAACAATTGGAATATATCACTACCCAAGCGATATTATTTCTAAAGTATGACTTTCTCCCTTTCCATTTGTACTTGATACTAACATATTGCAGGTGTTCGATCGAAGACGTTGATAAGCTCTACAAAACAAGGAACTTAGGTTTAGAGCACGTGTTCCTCTCTTTATCCCTTAGATCAGTTTTTATCCCAAATGGGTTTCTCCGGCGAGGTTTTTAACGAGGAAAAAATTATGTGATACCTGAGCAAAATCCAACAGTATCCAAGGCTTCTTTATAAACAACCTCGAATACTCCTTCAGATGTTATATTTTCGAGGAAAGTACTTCATGTAAAAGGGTTAGAATAGGGATACTTTGTAATGGGCAAAACAGTTGAATGAACCGTTTCCATATAGATTAGTCAATCCCCAATGGCAAAATATGTCTGAATGTATAAATTATTCCAAGATGCATTCTTTCTATATCAAACATCTTGTGTCTCAAAGAAAATTTTCTACTATATAAGCTCCATACTTATGGTTTTGTGAAAAAGGGCTCAAGGGCCAAGTGCAAAATATGCCTCGAACACTCAGGGACAGTCGTTGACGATCGGCATATTTTGAGTTAACTAAACTCAAATTCATAAGACCTCAAAGAGGCACCTCTCGATCTATAGGCCAAGGCCATCATTCTCAGGACTAACCCTTCGAACAAGTTCGAAGTGTTATTAGGTAATAAGCCCAAGAGGCATACCCAAAGGTCATAGCCAAATCAATGCGGCTCGAAGACGTCCGAATCCCGCAATAAAAATAGATCTTCGAAAATCGGTTAAAAAAAGCTACCCTCGGCAAATAATCAAAAGGGATTTGATAAAATGAGCCCTCAAAACCATAAGAGTTATCAAATTATCTTAACACAAGCATTATAAGGCATAAAAAGCCGAGGGTTTCAATTGACATCGAACCCTCAAAAAACCCAATGGGTAAAAAATACATGCTAAGGCATGAAGAAAATTTTACTAAGCATTTTAACCGAAAGAGGGGAATAATAGCCATATTTTAGAGGCCATAGTGGTCCAATTTGAAGAGCCTGAGGGCCAATACACTTAGAGTTCGAGATCTTGTTCTCACTTCATCTGAACCTAAGGATTCCGCTATTCCAAGCCCAAATAAAAAATGACTTTATTGCGGCTCAGGGACTCATAATTATTCGACACAAACCCTAAAGGGAGCATGCTTCAAGTTCGAACCTTATTCGAACTCGACTATAGTGACTTCAAGGAAGCCACCCAAAACCAAAATCTCGAGCGCAATATTCAAAGCATAAGATTGTGCTAAAGTTTTACAAGGAAAAAACGTGTTTGTAGATAAAAATTGAGAAGGCATTCAAAAAGAAAATTTTCTTTATATATATAAATATAAATATATATATATATATATATATATATATACATAAATATATATATATATATATATATATATATATATATATATATATATATATATATATATATATATACATATATATATATATATATATATATATATATATATATATATATATATATATATATATATATATGTATGTATGTATGTATGTACATATATATATATAGCTCGACCTCTTCCCTACAAGCCTTGTCCAAATCCGCTCGAAGGTCCTTTAGAGCTTCGTCCTTTTGGTCGCTGAGAAGCTTAAGACCGTTCCTCTCCTCCGAGACTTTCTGGAGCTCGGTTTTGCACTGATTCGGGTCGTCTTAAGACTTGGGAAAGGCCTATATAAAAAAATGCAAGTTAGACTTCAAAAAAATAAGAGGAAGGGAAGGAATCGCAACAACTAATGCTTACCCGAGATAGGAGACGTTGGGCCTCTTCGAAGAGGATGGACGCATCATTGAGATCAACGGCATCATTAACCCCGATAAAACAATCCAAAAGGGATCCTCCTCACTAGGGACTTCGCCTATTTCAGGGGCCTATAGAGCCTGAGTGTCTCTTATAGCCTCCTCAGAAAAGGCCAGTAAAGAAAAATAGTTACCTACTGTCATAACCTCGAGCGGATCACTCGGGACGTCCTGTTAGGTCCTAAGGATCTCATAACCGGCCCCCTCCGGTATATTCATTGATAGCGAAGGATAACCTCAACCTCAGGCGACTTGGGGGTTTTACCCGAATCTTACTTCGAGGCCTCCACATCACGAGGATGGGTCTCGACAATTGCCTCCATCTTGGAAGGCTCGGCAGCCTCGACCGACTTCTTTGCTCGAGCCACTGATGCCGAGTCGTCGCCCTTATCTTCATCTTCTTCTTCTCCCAGCTGGCATGCCAACTCTACAGTCACATGGATGAGATTTCTCGTGCGTCTTCGAATAGGAGCCCTTTTAGGTTTGGGGTCCTCGGACTTCGAGACCCTCTTCCTCTTGTTATCTTTCCCTGACTTTGGAATCGAGGACTCTACCTCTTCCCCAGTCAGGGTCGGCCTCATTTCAATAACATCTCCAATGACTCCATAAAAAGGAGTCAAGCATAAGTAAGAATAAATGTTACAGAAAAAAGGCATCGAAAACTTACAAGATAAACTTACCATTATTTTTGGCTTCTCATCTGCCCCTTGCCAAGTCCCGCCAACAATGCTCGACATGGGAGAAAGTCGAGGCTAGCTTCCGAACCCAGTCTTCGAGGTCGGGGACCGAGAAACCGCTGGCAAACAGATGAAGTCATTACATAAAGCAAAAAATGAAGTGCGAAGACTAATAGGTAAATACGTCACTTACGATCGGGGTTCCACTTCTCTAGGAATGACAGTTTATCCTCTGGGATGAGATCGCAGGTCCTTACCCACACGAACCGGATCATCCAACCCTGATATGTGTCCTCATTATTGCTCGCAAAAAAGGCATTCCTCGCTCGACGTTGGAGCATTCTCAACCCTCAAAAAAACTAAGGTCGATATAACCGTATGAGGTTGTTAAGGGTGAACTCCAGCCCATTGGCCTTGCCGGAAAAGAAGCGGAGCATGATCCCTATATGCCCGAATGAGGGGTGAACCTAGCCGAGGGTGCCTTGAGACCTCTTGCAAAAATCAATAATGACTGGGTCGATAGGACCCAATGTGAAGGGGTAAGTGTAGACACTAAAGAACCTCTCCACGTGAGTGGTAATACTCTCTTCGGTTGCGGGGATCTGTACCACGACCTCGGCCCCCAACCACAATCTCTCTTCACAGTCTCGAGATATTTTGCTATTATCGATAAAAATGTATGTCGACACGTGCTTGCATCAAGCAAGGATTGATGGAGGGTTCTCAACTTTGAAGCTGAATTTTAATACACAAGGGCCGGGAACATACTCGTGAGGGAGAGGTTCTACCGGCATTTTATCAACAGCCGTCCGGGAAGATGAGGAAGAAGCTTTCTCCTTTTACGGGTCGGTCCTGGAGGTTTTCGCCATTGATTTAGGTACAAGGAAGCGGCAAAAAGATGAAAATTGGTATGTTTGGTACTAATTAAGTTGACTCAATGGGTGGTGATAGAGAAGAGATGAAGAGAGTAAAGAACTTAGAAAACTTGGTGAGAGGCGAAAGTGAAATTTGAATCAACCAAAGAGCATGAATTTATAGACTCACGGCGATGGTTCAGTAGTGCTAGTGTCCGACCGTCACTGGCAAGCATTAATGGTTTGGGAACTTGTACTAATGGGATGTTTCGGCCACTGCGGTTGCTTACATCACGGGGATGACATCATTGTCAGGGTCTCCGAAAAATCGAGCCTTAAGTCGTTTCTTATCGTTTTACTCTAAGAAACAAGGGGACTATCGGTATGCGGCAGGAATCAGGGTTACCAGCTTTCATTCTTTGATCGAGATAGGAATGTCACGTCAAAGAGTTAGGACGTCGAGCCATCCCTAGGTTGACCTCAATGGCGACAAAAAGAGGTAGACTTTGAGGGACGCCGGCATGCCTTGATAACGGAAAAGGCGAGATACCCACGATTGGTCGAGAATCGCACCTTGAAACTCGAAACGGATTGATCTGATGTGGTTAATTAGATGTTAATATGATTTCCTACTATAATTAGAAGTGTACCTTAGTTGGGCTCCCCTATTCATTTGTAAGCATCATAGTTCACCGATAAAAAATTATACACTCATTACTTTCTTGTCATATCATTTACGATTCATCAAAGTTACTTTATCATTTGCCATCCACCTCGAGGCTATCCCAGGTCGAGGTTGAGACTTGGCTAACACACTAGTTTGATTAACTTTGTTCTCTAATTTATTCGTTTATGTTTTTGCTTATCAATTGGTATTGGACGAAATCACATATCCTTAAAACCACAATATAAGTTTAATTGTTACTCGAATTTTAAGGTAAACAATATCTTTTACTTTTTTGTTAGAGAGTAGAAAATAAGTTTTCAGAAAAATATTTTTTTCTGCGACTCTCCGCACCCCCCTCTTCCCCTCCCCCAAGCTTCTAAAAAATTCACACAAACCCAAAGGAATTAATGTGTTGTTTTACTTTTTTACGCAAAAATAATGTTGAAATTTGTGCTCCATAGCCAAAAATAAAAATATTCTGTTTTGGCTGAAAAAGAAAGTACTCTTTTTACAAGATGAAAATAAGACTCATTTTATTGAAATAAAGAAGATACTTTTTCTACATCATGAAAATAAAATACTCATTTTGTTGAAATGAAAAAACAAAATCTACATGGAAAAAAATAATTTTATTGTTAAAATGAAAAAAAAATACTTTTAATATCATGAAAAAGAAATACTTTTTATGTCATAAAAAAAGTACTCATTTGCTTAAAAGAAAAAAATATATCTATAACATGAAAAAGAAAGTACCTTATAAAAAATTATTTAAAAAAAATATTATTAATAATATTTTTATTTAAGGTAAGGGTAGGGTGGGTAGGTGAGGGTTAGTTGAGGGGTGGGTTGGTGGAAAAGGGGAATAGGGTGGAGAAAGTCGAGTTTTGAAAAATGTATTTGGAGGAAAATATTTTCCAAAATATTTAGGCCAATCAACCATGAAAATTTTGGAGGAAAATATTTTCACAATATTAAAGCCAATCAAAATTGAAAAAATTGATAAACATTTTTCGAAAAATATTTTCCTACCAAACACACCAAAAATGGCCTTAATTACACTGAGAGAAGCTACTTTCTTGTACTGCATGCGTAAAAAGACTTTCAAGAAAGTTATTAAATTGTCAATGAACTTTGTAACTAAGGTGGGCTTTAAAGAAGGTTTGGGAACTTCTTATATTTTGTTTATTGGAAATTAAGAACATTGAAGAGACCTACCATGAGGTCCAGGCAAAGTGATTCTGAGACAGCAGCCACAACAGATGCAGTGTCAGCTACTACATCAGCAGGTAACTCTGTCAAAGGGTGAAAGCAATGCCCTGCAATACTTCTTTATCTACTGGTAGATAGCAAATCGATCAGAGAACATGGCAATCTTTTCAGAGAGTTACCAGATCCACCCCAGGAAAATATAATAAAATAAAAGATGGTTGAACATAAATTAATGCCAAGTGACCAAAATCTTCAATCTTGAAAATAAGTATCAGATCAACTCAAAAGCTCAGGAACACTCAAAATTACCAAAACCATGTAATACAGCCAGCAATAACATAAACCAGACCCACCAAATAGCAGGAAATACATCCTACTGATCCTAAGCAGCAATAGATGGCTTAGAAGCTGCAGAGAGTCTAGACCTCTTCTTAGCCAAACTCTCACTGCGCTTCTCTCTTTGCTCTTTCAACCTTGAAGCAAGAAGCTTCTGATATTCAGCTGCCTCCGACTTGGCCTTAGCAATTCTCTTCTTCTTGTCAGCAATTCTTGCCCTCTTTCTTTGAAGAGTCAAGGGTGTCACAAGCCTCTGAATCTTAGGAGCTTTGCTCGCCGTTTTCCCTGTCGCACAAGGCATCATAATAGCATTCAAATTTTGTCCAAACTGCTATATTTTCAATACAAAACAGACCAGAAGTTGAAGAATAGCTATCAGCTCACCAGTTTTGGTAGTGAAATTTCGGCGGTAGGTGTTGACATACTTCCTGACATCATCTTCCTTGGAAAGGTTAAAGAGCTTTCTGATCTTTGAGGCTCTCTTGGGTCCTCTCATCCTTGGTTTTTCAGTGTCTGTCAGTCCAGGCAGATCCTTCTCACCCTTTTTCACGATAACCAGATTCAGAACAGAAAGATCCGGGCTGACAATGCATCCACGGACAGACTTTCTCCTGCGCTCACCATTTCTCCTACCATACCCCCGGAAACAAGGAGTACCTGATTATAACATAAATCTTTAGATAATTCCAAGAAAATATATCCATAGCAAATAGGTACAAGAAAACACATCAAGCACACATTACACATACCGCGGTGCAGCAAAAGGCGAACACGGCCTGGAGTTAAAACTCCCTGCTTCATTGGAAACCCCTGCTTGTCACATCCTCCCATAATCTTGAACACATAACCTTTGAATTCCTGTCATTGTAAGACATAACATGTTTGAGATCGACTCATACAAAAGTGCCACCGGAGAGCCAAACAAAAAAATGGGAACAGTTACTTACATCACCCAGGGCATCTCCGCTGACCTCTTGGGAGATCCTCTTATCAAAAAAGGCTCGGCTGCATTTCCATACATCAGGTTAGGTCACACCAAGCACTACCTAACTACTACACTAATTGCACACAACGGGCATACAAGTAATTACCATATCGGGGCTCAACAAAAATCCATCACTAACAGCTACATATTATGCAAAGCAGCATTTAAAATTCATATTGGTGTCATCGAGGGCAAAAAGAAAAAAAATGATACGCAATACAAGGAAATATAGCTGTATAAACAAATAATATTAAATATTATAAATAAGGGAATTGACAAATCACAATTTTTTGATGAAGTAACTGAGAAAAAGATAATGTCAATCAGGCTGTTAAATTAATCTAAAATCTAAATCTCTAATTCAAATGCAAACATGCAAATTTAATTTCCTAATCAAGTTAAATGGCTAATTTTCTAACAATTAAATTAATAATTTCCAGTTCCTAATTGGTATTTTATAGCTGATAAGTCCCCGAGGAACAACAATGTATGGTTCAAAACTCAGTAAATAACTAGCATGTTCCTCTACCCCTTCCAATGAAATACCAAGCATCTGTCTGCAACAAGGTCTGAACCCATGATGGGAGCCTATAACCCACACATCACATGTTGAGCTCTTACCACTGACCAAAGCTCTAGAGGCTCCGGTTTCTAATGAGTAAAATACACATTCATAATTTTTCTTTCATAATTAAAGAGTATATAAATGTAACCTTCAAGATAGAGCCCATGAGCATGATAAGGCATGACGAATAGATTATAAATTTTCGTTTTTTGTTTTTATCCAGGTCAACGGGAATATATGTTTTCTCAAAATGCAGCATTCTTCAGAGAAACCATGGTTTCCTAGGGGGATTATTACCACCCAACTGAACAATAGCTTACTACTGCTCAAAAAAAAAACATCCTGCTATGTACTATAATATTTGCCAGAATTTAATCTTTTAAGATAAAGAGAACCACAATTAGCTATATAACAAGCAGACTATCTACAGTTCTACTTAAACCCAAAAACAGAGCCTATTTTTTCTTTATTTTATGATGGAGAAATCGCAGACCCTTTGGGCAAACCCTCTTAGATACTCGGGGATGATGGGCCGGCAGCCTTCCCCTCTATCCTTCACCACTAAAAATACAAGTCCTCGACCTTTGTCAAGGCAAAGAAGCGGAGCCCATTTTAGGCACTCAAAGCATTAAGCAGGCAAGGCCAACTATGAAATTTCTTTTTTCATGTGGTGCGAATTCCTGAAACTTAGCTGAAATTGGAAAACTGTCACATCTGGTAAATAGTAAATTATATGATCACAAGAACTTAACACTACAGTAGCAGTAGCATTATTAATGACTGGTACAAAATAAATGGAGAAAGAAAAATGGGGTTAGTTGTTACAGTTTCTGGTCATCGTCAATTTCGAGCTTCTTCTGGCACCCAGTGGTCGGATTTGCAATGTTGAACTGCAAAACAATCACACATAAATTAACTGCATATGTTGAACCCCGTAAACTTACATATCTATGTAGAACGATAGAAGGGTTGGTAGGGTTGTTGCGGTGGTACCTTCATCTTCGGATGGCGGCGAAGATGAAAATGCTGAAGAACAAGTGGCTACAACTAGCTGCTCCTCTTCTCTATATTAGGGTTTAGACAGTGAACATACTCCGTCTCATATACTCTGAGATAAACGCCTGCATTTTGGGCTTTAACCCTTTGGGAATGGGCTTAGCTATTGGGCTATTTGTAGGACTTGTGCAGAAAACGAGGGAGAAATTCAAAAATAGCTAAATTTGTAATAAAAATGGTACGGTATAGTCAATTTTTAAATTGATTATTCAAAATCAGCATATTTATCAAATTAATGATAAATAGTCACTATTTTATTGTCATAAAGACCGATCCAGTATAATATACTGAGTTCAGTGCACATGTGTATGAACTCCAGTATATTATACTGGACCGGTATACTTTGCTGGCTCCAGTATAATATACTGAAGACTGGAGTATCGGTGCTCCAAAACTATAGTATATTATACTGTACCGCTGTACTTGCTGGAACTTCAATATATTATGCTGGAGTTCTAGTGTACTTATGTTGGAACTCCATCATATTATGCTGGAGTTCCTGCATACTTATTCTGGGACTCCAGTATAATATGTTGGAGTTCAAGTATACTTATGCTGGAACTCCAGCATAATATACTGAAGTATTTTTTGGGTTTTAAATAGTGTTTTCACTCAGATTTATCTTTACATAAAAAGTGGTAAAATTTTGATTACTTTTGAAATTGGGCTATCTTTGAAAAACCAATTATAAATCTGGCTATTTTTGAATTTCTCCCAAAATACCGTAGTTTCAAAAGTAATCGAAATTTAGCCACTTTTCATGTAAAGATAAATCTGAACGAAAATATTGTTCAAAATCTGAAAAATACTCCAATATAATATACTGGAGTTCCACCATAAATATACTGGAACTCAAGCCAGCATAAGTATAGTGAAAATATAGCATAATATATGAGATTGCAGAGTAATATATCGGTCTTACCTAACATGCTGGAAGTTCATACGCGGGTGCTCCTATCTCCAGTATATTATGTTGGAACTTTCCACGTGTTGGAGTTCCAACATAATATGCTGGAAGTTCATACATAGGTGCACCGGTCTCAAATATATTATGTTGGATCGGTCCCTCTTGCAGCAAAATAATGGCTATATTTTAATGACTTTGTAAATGCTGGCTATTTTTAAATGACCATTCCGAAAACTAGCAAGCTTGTGCTATTTTTAAAGAAAATGACCTTACAATAGTACGGCTAGCCAGTTTTCAGACTGCTAATTAAAAAAATAACCAGCATTTTCAAAGTCATTGAAAAATAGTCATTATTTTGCTGCAATACGGAAAGTTCCAACATAATATACTGGAGATTAGAGCACCTGTGTTTGAACTTCCAGCATATTATGTTGGAACTCCAAACATTATGAAATTCCAGCATGTTATGCCGGAAGTTCACATGTAAAAAATCGAACTCCGGCATATTATGCTAGAATATTTTTTGAATTTTGAACAATATTTATATTCAGATTTATCTTTATATGAAAAGTGGCTAAATTTCGATAATTTTTTAAACTGTGATTATTCTTCAATTACCACTTATAAATCTTACCATTTTTGAATTTCATCCGAAAATGACAGACATAGAACAAAATAAGAGCTTGGTCTTAAACTTTGGGCATTTGGGCATGTCACATGATGGGCAAACATTACCACAGTACAAAGAAACTGAGGAAGAGACTTCAAGAAAGCAAACTAAACCATAGATACTAAAGTTTTCCTACAAAGGGGCTGGCTTCAACAACCCATAATGGACGGCTTTCCAAGCTACACAAATAGTTAATTTGTTTATAGTCGCAAAAATTTTCCTACAAAAAGGGGTTGGCTTCAATAACCCATAAGGGACGGCTCGCCAAGCTACACAACTCAGAAATCTTTTGTACTATAACCAACGTTAGCTATTTTATAACTTAGAAAACTTTCGTACTACAATAATAACTTTCTTAGAGTATTCTTACTCTGTTTTTTTCTTACATGGACCGGCCTTTCCATCCATTCGAAAGAAAGAACAAGAAAGAAATTTAGAAAGCACTTATATGTAGTGTATCACAAAAGATTTACAAAGGTTACAAGATGATTCAAAGATGGTCCTAAGGCCTCCTTTATATAGGTCTAGGAGGTCATTACAAGAAAAACTTACATGATAAAATAAACATATCTTACATGGCAAATTTATCTCACAAGTGGGTCCTTCTAAGCATGTGAAGGACTTTAGAAAAAACAACCAAAAAATACCTGAAAACATTTGAAAAGAGGTAAAGTATACATGGTTTAGCATGTGAAAGAATGTGGGAACATGTGACAACATGTGAAAGTAGGATGTTGCATGTGACGAAGCATGTGGAAGCATGTGACGAAGCATGTGGAAGCATGTGACGAAGCATGTAGAGGCATGTGGAAGCATGTGACACCAAGTTGAAGTGGGGTCCAGATAGTATGGAAAGATGTGAAAATTTATCTTGGCATGGGTAGGATATTTCTGAGGATTTTTTGGTTGCTAATCTAGGATTATGGCATGTTTAGCATGGATTTAGGTAATTATCCTTTATTGATTCTAGGTTTGCCTGTTAGGCATTTTTTCAAGGACCTTGTGTAGTAACGTCTGGAATTTAACGGCCCTTCTTTGTTGTGTTCTTTCTCATTTGGATTGAGAGATGTAATTCGCAACCTTAATCTGGAAATGTCTTCAGGGATCTTTTCTCGGATGACTTCGTATGGGGTTTGATATTCTTTTGCTACTTCCCAGACTCTTTCCCAGTGAGGATGATTGCTTGTGTAATTCCAGCTTGCTGAATCTTTTGGCCATATCTCTCTTGGGATGCACCTATTTTGTTGAAAAATGATTCTTTGTACCTCGCTATATTCTTCTTCCATTGATAAAATTGACACGGGAAATTTACACCAAAATGATGCATCTGCTTGCGCCTGGACTTTTCCATTAATAATCTTTGCTGACCTATGAAACACGAATACCTTTGCTGTATATGAATCATTGAAGCATTCTAACCAATATCTTCTAGGTTTGAACCATAGCAAAAATACTTTAAGAGCTGGTGCAGTGTTATCAAAATCCTTGAAGACGTTGCATTTGAATTCCATAAAAATATAATATTGATGGCATAGATACCAAAAAAACCACAATAGTTCTTGTGAAAAATCGTTGGCTTGAGCTATGAATATATGGCAGAATGGATATTCTGGATTGACCCCATATGGCTTAAGAATGGATCCTCCATGTTGCCGAAAGCTTGGAGCTAATAATAAGTTCTTCTTTCCATAATAATTGACGGATCAAACGGATCCATGAGGTTGAACAACTCCAGTGGATGATCTGTTTGTTGTGATGAACTTGTTCCTGGCATACTTGAGAGCATGAAGATATGACTGATTATCTGTTGCTTTGGCTTCAATTTTGCTGAGGAAAATCTTTTTGAGAATTCTTCCGGTCGAGATAGAAAATCTGCGAGAATATTATCTTTTCCTTTCATATGCCTGACTTGAAACTTATATGGAGAGAACCATTGTGCCCACTTGAGAATATGAGGATTGAGAATAATTTTTGCATTTAGCTGAATCATCTTCGGGGAAGGCCTTTATATCCATTTCTATCAGAAATTTTGTATGAATACGGAAGAAATTAAATTTCTTGATTTCATTCTTTACTGCGAGAATTTCCTTAAAAGTGGAGTGATAATGTTGCTTGGCGTCTTTGAACTTTCCACTGGCGTATCTGCATATTTTCCTTTGGCCATCCTTTTCTTCAAATAGAATAGCACTCCAGTATTCATTGCTTTCATCAGTCTGCAGTATCTTCTTAAGTTAGAAGGGATATAGTGAGACTTGACATTTTCGAAAATCTCTTTTATTTCCTTGACTGCATCATCTTGCTTATTTCCCCATGATGGAGCATTTTTCTTGAGTATCTCTGTGAGTGGAGAAATATATGTAGAGATATTTGGGATAAAATCTCTCACATAATTTACTATACCCAAGAATTGGTGAATTTGCTTTGTTGTGAGGTTGGAATCCGGAAATTTGAGTAATTCTTGACATACATGTGGTCCTGGACTGTATTGACCTTGAACAAAATACAATCAAAGAAAATCAATCTCCTTTTGAGCAAGAACCAACTTTTTTACTAAGAGCGTTATTCCGTATTATGTTACCAATGCCTCAAATTGACGAAGCAAGTTGATATGTTCCTCGAATGTATAACTAAATAATAGGATGCCATCAATGTAAACTAAAAAGGTATGGAGGATGGGTTGGAATATTTTTATCATGGATTTTTGGAACAAGGAAGGTGCAGTTTTTAACCTGAAGGGCATGACTTTCCATTGGAAGTGATGATCGGGGATGCAAAATCCTATTTTGGGTCGTTCTTCAGGGTGGATTCCCAATTTCCAAAATCCAGACGTTAAATCAAACTTAGAAAAATATTTGGTCTTGGCTAAGTGGGAGAAAAGAGTGAGTTATTTGGGATAGGAAATTTATCATCTTGGAGGAAATGGTTAAGTGGTTGGTAAAACCTGAGTTTTCCTCTTGTCTACTCAGCTCTTTTGTTGACATAAAAAGTTTCGCATGCCCATTGTGAATCAGATGGTTCTATCAGATCAAATTCCAAAAGTCCTTCACATTCTTTTTTTGCAAGCTGAAGATGATTGGGATTCATCCCTGAATGACTGGCTTTTGTCGGATTGATATTTTCATTCTTTTTGAAAGGGAGCTTGATAAAAAACTCTTCATTTTTCCATAACGGTTGTTTCCCTTTCTTCATGAAATCCTTGTGTGATTCAGCACATGAATGTTCAATAAGATTTTGTTCAATCTCTTTGATTTGTTCGTCGTTGGTGATTTGGAATAGCCTTGAAATCTTAGAATAAGGCCGGAACTGCTCTTTGAAAGCTATCCCATTAGCCTTGATCTTGAGTTGATCTCTATGTTGTTTGTAAATGTCGAATCCAATAATAAGATCCTTTACCGTTACATCAGATCCTATCAGCTTCGTGCTGTACTTCAATCCTGGAAAGAACTCAATTGTGACGGGGTTCTTTGTATTGACATTTGTGGTCAAGATTGCATTTGATGCAGTGTTGAAATCTTTAAAATGCGGCATCCATTGATCTTCTGGAAGAACAACAGGATTTATGAGTGAGGAAGCAGCTTCAGTGTCGATGAAAGCAATAACTCGAGTTGGTTTATCCCATTTGGATGAATAGACTTTGAGTTCTGCTTGAGGAACAACTGCGAGAGCATTGATCTCATCCCAAGCTTTGATCACTGGTTCTAAAATTTGGTAGTGATCACTGTCTTGATCTTCATAGATATCAATAGAGAATAGTGTTTCTTCATTAGGTTCATCATCCAGAGAGAATATAGATTCAAGGTCTTCCTCCTTTCCGAGATGTACGCCAGTGTAGTCTTCAATCTCTTCAAAGAGTTTGACAGATCTTCTTGATTGTGGATAATTTTTTGCGAAATGTCCAATCCTGTGGCAAATAAAATATCTGTTTTTCTTGTGAAAATTCCCTAGCCTTCTCCGTCTAAAATATTTTGTACGTTTCTTGGACCTTGCTTTCCCGTCTGGAATTCTTGGCCATTTGAACCTCCTGAAATCTCTCTTTCTCCTAGATGTGTGGCAGGAACATCCTGATCCGCTGATTAGATCAGATTCGCAGCATGCTTTGTCAAACGCTGGATTGTGATTGAGAATTTGTTCTAGGGCAGAGTGCTTTGTACAAATATCATCCAATGCAACAAAAATAGCTTGCCTGATGTAACCAATTTGTGGGATTGTTATGGATTGAAAATTTTCTTCAATGATGGTCATGGTTCGGTTGCCAGCAACTTTAGAAGGGAAGATACAAAGGCTTGCTTAAGATTGATGTCTCCTCCGATGTCAAAGAATATCTTCACAATTTTTTGAAAAATATCTATCAATTTCATTTTTGTCGAATGACACACATTTTATCTCGAAGAGTTGTCTTTGCATTTTCTCCTGTCTTTGGCCAGTATCTCCGCAGAAAACTTGATGTAGGATCCTGATGTTGAAGGCAAAATCTTGGGAAGTAAGAAAAGTATTTTTGTCTTGAATTTGAAATGAGTTCCACCAGTCTCTGATAAGATGACATACTTTTCTCATTCCACCAAATTTTTGGTCACCATCCAAGTATAGAAGTCTTAGATCCTTTGAGACCATTTTAAAACCTTGACATCATCTAAGGTGAAAGTGTGGAAATCAGTTCCAACTGGTTTTGACGCCATGGGCTCATTTCTTCTTTCTGAGATTGTTTCATCAGTCATACCTTCTTGTTCCTCATCTACTTAAGATATTTCTAGGTCTATTGGCTGGTTTACAAATATTGGGGGATCATCTTCCTCGGAAGAGTTTGATGTGGATTCATTGCTTGATTGAGAGCTATTTTCCATTATTTCATCATGAAATTTTTGTCATTAGTTAGGTAAAAATTGCACGGGGCATCCTATTTGGTCGCCCTCATTTAACCTATACTCATTTTTTTAAATTTTTTAACTTGTACCTACTTTTTAAACAATTTCAGCCTCATTTCTCCTTTTTCTTCTCCTCCTCAAAGTTATATCCGCCTTACTTCTAATGGTGATTAATTAGAGCAGATATTTGGTTAATAAGTACGATTATTTTCTTGACAATATTATGAAGTGAAGAAGGTTCAACAAAAACTTCAGCTCTAGTGCTGAAGTTTGCTAATTACAAAACAAAAACTTCAGCTCTAGTGCTGAAGTTCGCTAATTACAAAACAAAAACTTCAGCTCTACAGCTGAAGTTTGCAAACAAAAACTTCAACTCTAGACCCGAAGTTCGCCAGTTAAAACAAAAACTTTAGCTCTAGAGCTGAAGTTCGCCAGTTACAAACAAAAACTTTAGCTCTAGAGTTGAATTTCGCCAGTTACAAACAATTTGCCAGTTACGAAAATAAAAAGTTGCTACTTCAGTTACGTCCACTAGAATGCTGAAGTTTTGCGTGATTGCATTTGCTACTTCAGCCCCTTATACTGAAGTTACGCAAAACAGTGGGTACATTTATAATTTTTTTGCAAAGTGGGTAAAAGTTAGATGCAAATCCCTTAGTTAGGTGACCTGCCCTAAAGTTCAAAAATTCAAGACCAACTATGGTTATTTGTGAACTTCACCTTATTTGTAGGGTGATTTGCACAAATAAAAAAATTAATGATGGTATTTTGATTATATGTCCCTTTTGACATTTGTGGAGAAATAGTCCTTTTAAGTTTAATAAAAGCATTCAGACTAAAATACGCTTAAAGTTTCATTTATTTATGTCAATCGCTTCCATTACTATATTGCATTACTGTTACTTGTTGCTTTATTTTACTATTCCTTGAGCGATGGTCTATCAAAAATAGCTTATTTAGGATAAAGTAAGGCTGCATACACATTATCCTGTCCAGACCCATGTATGAGATTAAGTTGGGTTTGTTGTTTGTTTCTTTCACTCATAATTCTCTTGTTTATGATCTCAAAATTGCAAAAGAAATAAAATACATTTCAAATCGATAGCATGAAAGTCATAACAAATTGGTAGGACGTCGTATTATTCAACGTAGCTATCTTATTGGATAACTCACAAACTCTATCTGGTTGCGTGTTTGATTGCTCACAAAATCCTGCCATATTAGCATGACTTTATGTTGTCTCCATTCGACCTGTCTTGTTAATTTATTCATAAATTACCGCATTGGGATGATTGTTTATGCCATTGGATAAGGTATTCTTCAAATTTACAATTTTAGTTTTGATCAAACTACCTCAAATATGCTTCAAATTATTTCATATTTTAAATAAAGACTCAAAATACCAACACAAATAATCCTTATATTACTAATTTAGTCAAATAATATCATAACAAGAAGAATCATTTTGTCTTCTTCAATACTTTCTGAGATTTAACTGGAGTTAAGGATTGTTTTAAAGCAAAATGCTAAATTAATATTTGAATTAAAAATTCAAGCACAATTAATAAATATTAAAATAATGTTGATAACCAACCATTAACTTTAAATTTTTACTCCCAAACAATAATTTTAAGGTTTCGAAATTAAAAACTATGATTTGGTAAAGAAGAAGAATTGGAGAAGAAATGTAAGAATTGAAGCGTAAAAATAGTAATTACAATCTATCTATCTATATCTATATTATTCTGAAAATACGAATATTGAAATGCTTAATGTTGAACGATAAATATATCTTTAAAATGTTAATCGACTTCAAATGTTAATCGACTTCTATAGATTTTTATACCCTAAAATTTTTAGTTCTTTTTGGGAAAACCCAATATCATAGTTGGTAAAATTGTACAATTTAGAATTTTGCTTGTAATAGAACTCTAAAATCAACCAAGATTTTGGAAAATCACCGCCACTGCATAAAGGAAGCATACCTTATTTGTAATGGATTCTAATTCAATTACGCCTTACAACTCTATGTCCTTTATATAAGGAAAACTATTTGTTTATTATCAGATGAGGCATAAAAGAGTTATTAACGATTATTTGTAAGATATGTGCATAATTTTTTATTTAAACTTTGATAATTGTCATCACTTGTTCAATATATTTTACTTGTGATTGCAGGTCGAATGTGGTTATGCTACTTTGTGATACAATGTGAAAATTAGTTAGTTAGTAGTTAGTGATGGGTCCCAGATGATCATAGTTAGGTGGTTAGAACTATAGTTACTTGTTGCAACTGTAGTTAAGTTAGAAGTATATATTTTGTAATTACTTCCTTTTTCAATACGTTGAATCATTTTCACTCTCTTCTCTATGATAGTCTCCTTCTTCCATTAATTCTCAGCCATGGCAGAACTTCAATTGATCTTGCATTAATAAATTTGAAGTGTGAACTCAGATTAATCAAGCTCACATGGTATCAGAGCAGTGCAAGATCTACATTTCCGCAAATTCTGTTAGATCTATAGTAATTTTCTCGTTTTCATATCGTCTTCCTCATGTCCATCACATGCATCCTCTGTTTTTACATCCTTCAAATACTCCTAGCTCGATTTTGATTCCTGTAAAGCTCACAGGAACAAAAAACTATGATTTATGGCGTCGATATATGCGAACTGCACTACAAGCTAAGAGGATGCTAGGGTTTGTGCTAGGGACATGCAAAAACAACCCATTCGAGCTTTCATTACATGAAATTGGGAAACATGCAATGGAATTGTGCTGTTCTGGATCATGAACACAGTATCTCCAGAATTACTTTGCGGAATAGTGCATGGATCTGAGGCGCATTTGGTTTGGGAAGATCGGAGAGAAAGGTTTAACAAAGTGAATCGTATGAGGATTTTTCAATTGCACAGAGAGATAGCCATTATTGCACAAGGAACATATTATGTATCTGCGTATTTCACAAAGCTCAATGAGCTGTGGGTTGAATATCATGCGATGATGCCTATTCCTAATTCGAAAGAATATGTTGAGCAACTCCAACAGCAAAGGTTAATTCAGTTTCTGAGTGACTTAATGAGACTTATGATCAAGCAAGAAGATAGATCCTGATGAAGACTATAGAGCCAACTATGAATCAAACCTATGCCTTGATAATTGAAAATGAAATCTAGAATTCTAACTCGATTGTAGGAAAATTTGGCCTAATTCACACAAACAAGGAAAATTTCGTGGGAAAGCTCACAGACAAGGAAAGTTAGGACAAACTAATTTTCTATAAAATATCACGGTTTTAGGTTTTATGTACTAGTTGAGGTGTTCAAATAGAAAAGCTGTAAGTTTCTTTACCGAATTGGTAATTTATAGATCTTAATTACTTTTGCCTTATGTTTTAATGATCTAACAAATTTACTGTTAAGAACCAGATAAGGAACCTGATCTATTTGGATTGCCGCAAGCTATAACGGATTCCAGCTAAGATGAACTCCTACAGCTTCAGGAGCAAGGAACCAACACAAGGACCTGATGCTCTTGTGGTTTCCTCATAGCAGTACAAAGTCAATTAGACACATCTATATATAAAGAGACTAGTGGCACTGTTTCTTCCGCATTGTACTGCACTATCCGCCACTCATTCTCTAACCAAATAAAGTACTCACATCACTTCAAATGATGTGATCAATACGTACCCACAATGAGCCTTATTCAAAACATGACTGGAAGGTTTCTGTTTCTCATTCAACTCTTGCAAAAAATAAACAAATCAATCCTCAAGAACAAGGTTGAACACTACTACGGACCAGTTCCTAAAAGATAGATTATTGTTGTCCTAGTTGAGTTGTACTTATTATTGTACTTATTGTATCTCCTAAACTTTTTACCTAGAAGCATTTTAATTGGGAATCCTCTTGTAAGTCCGTAAAATTCTTGAGTTTATGTTGTGACTAGGTTTAGTCATAAGAAAAAATCTTTGTAATCGTAGAGTTACAAAATGGCTTGTAGTGACAACATCAAAAGTTAGAAAAAGCCTTTGTAACTACGATAGTCACAAAGTGGCTTATGGTAAAGGTACCACAAGTTAGTTGAGTAAATCCTTTGAAATAGAAAGTATTGTAAAGTTACGTGTAATAGGTAGATTACAAGTTAGTGAAGTTAAAAGCCTACAGGTGTAGGTCGTCGTTTTTTTATCTCCTTATATGGGATTTTTCACGTAAAAATCCTCTTCCCCATTTACATACTGTTTTAGTAAGAACTCTCAGTAGAACCTTGTAGAGGACCAGGTACTCTATGATTTGATGGACCCATACAAGCTAACAGCAATCAAGTACAAGTTTAAGTGGCCAGGAGGTCATTTTGCCTATTTAAAAATATGTCTAACATCAAAAAGAGAAGAAAAAAAGATAAAACAATAATAAGTTCATGATGATATTTATGTTGAAGTTGCTAGGATGATAGTTGTGCATTGTGGGAAGCTGAGAAATTGAGGCAAAAGACTGAGTGACAGGCAGTCACTCTAGCATAGTGTTAGTTGGGTGTTAGGGGTTAGTTATAATAGATTTAGCTGTAGACTTGGAGTTAATTAAGTGAGCTTGTTCATTTTTATATATACATGTGTAAATAGCAGTAGCGTAAACTAATTGTAATTGATTTCTTTTCGCTTAACACACAGTTAGATACAACTGTCTGGAAGTTTCTCTCCCTAGCCTTCGTCTTCATTCTCTCAGCATAGCTTTACATCCACTCAACAAGGTAGATTTAATATAGTATTAGAGCTGAAGTGAATCGATCGAGGCTGAAACTCTGGTTTGCGAGTTGTTTTGTGAAATTGTTGAGAGAATTTTCAATCGGTTTTTGCTTATCCTCAAATCCCCAATTTTCTGAGTAAATCTGTAATGGTTTCTTTAGACATTGATAATCCGTGATATCCATTGAACCTACGACCTTCAGATGCACCAAAAAATACAATAATTTCAGTCTGATTAACCAGCAACGAGAATTATTCAGTCTGGAGCAGAGCAATGAAGATCGCGTTGCAAGCTAAATGAAAATTAGGGTTCATAACTGGTACATGCACTAAGGATCAATTTAATGATGATCTAGGCGGGGATTGGGAACGTGTCAATGCCACAGTTTTTACTTGGATCATGAACATTGTGTTTCTAGAATTAATGAATGGGATAGTCTATACCAGCAACGCTCATGAAGTTGAAAAGTGAGACATTTGTGCTTCTAAAGTCTTTTATCAAGATAATGAATGTGTAATTTAACCATAATGTTAAATGTTTTAGAAATAATAATGGAGCTAAGTTTTTCAACTCTGAATGTGCAACCTTTTTATCCGACAATGGAATATTACATCAAAGTAGTTGCCCACACACTCCGCAACAAAATAGAGTGGTGGAGAGGAGACATAGGCACATCTTAGAAGTAGCAAGAGCACTAAGGTTTCAGGGAGGTATACCATTATATTTCATGGGAGATTGTGTATTAGCAGTTTATACTTGATAAATGTGTTGTCATCCTCTGTACTACTTGGCAAGTCACCGTATGAAGTCTTCCACAAGTCACCACCTTCACTGATTCACCTAAGGGATATTGGCTATCTTTGTTTTGCTATAGTCACCAACCAAAATGATAAACATCTACCTAGGGCAATCACAACAGTCCATATGGGATATTCAGCATCCCAAAAAGGTAGATGTTATACATTCTCAAGGACAGGATTTTTTTTGTCAGTGGGGATGTTATATTTAGAGAGGACGCATTCCCATTCATGATGATGAACGAAGGAAGAAGTCCTCCATTGTTCTTTGAGACAGCTAGTCAGTATACAACAGAACAACATGCATCTTAATAGCAACATGCTCATGTTCAGGAAATGCAGGCTCCTGCTCAAGAAATAGGACAACTACATGCTGAAAAAGAAGATGCTATGCCTCAACTGGATGACTTATCCAACAATAGGGATGGAGAGATTCTAGTTCAATAGTTAGAATAGCCATCCAAGGTGGGAAATGAGGAAGTATCACATATGCAATTTAGGAGAACCAACAGAGGATCAAAACCACCAGTTTGGACCAAGGATTACATCTGCCCAACTGTGAAGTCTTCTTCTTCTACTTGCATATATCATATGTCCAACTATCTAGGCTATGAAACATTGAGCACTGTCTATTAGAATTATCTTACTACAGTGACAACAGATGTTAAACCTGTATCCTATCATCAGGCAATGAAGGATAAAAAATGGATAGATGTTATGCAAGCTGAAATAGATGCACTAGTGAGCAACAAGACATGGGAGGTGGTTTCTATTCCCAAAGGCAAAGTTCCCATTAGTTGTAAATGGGTATACAAATCAAGTGTAGGTCAGATGGAACAATAGGGAGATACAAAGCTTGATTGGTTGCTAAAGGATACATCCAACAAGAAGGGTTGGATTCAAAGAGACATTCTCTCATATGGTCAAAATGGTAACCATTAGGACTGTGATTGCATTAGCAGCTATGAATCAATGGCCATTATTTCAGATAGATGTTCATAATGACTTCCTTCAAGATGACCTTGAGGAAGAGGTATACATGCAACTACCTCCTGGATTTGGTAGCCAAGGGAGGAACACAAGATGTAGACTATTCAAATCCTCTGATGGCCTTAAACAAGCATCTAGGCAGTGGAACCTTAAGCTTACTAATGCACTCCTACAGCCTGGTTTCATACAAAACAAGCATGATCATTCTCGAAGAAGCACAACAGACATGTTTTAATACTTCTGTATGTGGACGACCTTCTTATTACATGTGATTATGCTGGTCTCATTCAGGGAGCCAAGACACTCTGCAAAACAATTTCAAGATAAAAGACCTAGGAACTCTGAAATACTTCCTAGGAATAGAGGTGTGGTTGCTAAAGAAAATAGGCCGTGGAGCTGATTGCAGAAGTAGGGTTGTCAGGTTCTAAGCCTGCATTAACTCTAATGGAGAAGAGCAAGAAGCTTACTTCTACTGAATATGATGAGCACCGTGACATCAATTATGATACAACATTAAAATATGTAAGAGAGTACCAAAGATTGGTTGGGAAGTTCCTTTACTTGATCTTAACTAGACCAGACATAGCATATAGTGTGCAGACCCTGAGCTAGTTCATGCAATCTCCTAAAAAGTCACACCTTGAAGCAGCTTACAAGAATTATGAGATATGTGAAGAATGATCTAGGTCTAGGAGTATTGATGAGGGTAGAAAAGAATACAACCTTGAGAGCATTTTGTGATGCAGACTGGGCAAATTGTCCAAACTCAAGAAAATCAGTAACATGGTATTTGGTGAAGTTGGGGAACTCCTTGATAGCTTGAAAGCAAAGAAACAGAACATAGTCGCAAGAAGCTTAGCATAATCGCAATACATGAGCATGGCTCTAATGGTAGCTGAACTTGTGTGGCTACTAGGTTTGCTCAACGAATTGGAAATCAGTGTTGTTGCCCCAATACAACTATTCACGGGTAGTAAGGCTGCAATGCAGATAGCTAACAATCATGTGTTTCATGAAAGGAAAAATACATAGAGATTGATTGCCATTTCATAAGGGAAAAGGTGCAGCAAGGCGTGGTACATCCTAAGTATGTACCAACAGAAGAGCAAGAAGCAGACATTTTGACAAAGGGACTTGACAATGTGCAGCACTTTCATTTATTGTCCAAGATAGGATTGCAGAATATTTTCATACCATCTAACTTGAAGGGAGTGTTGAAGTGCTAGGATAATAGTTGTGCATTATGGGAAGATGAGAAATTAAGGTAAAGGACCAAGTGACATGCAATCACTCTAGCATAGTGTTAGTTGGGTGTTAGGAGTTAGTTATAATAGATTTAGCTGTAGATTCAGAGTTAATTAAGTGAGCCAGTTTATGTTTATATATACACGTGTAAATAGCAGTAGTGTAAACTAATTGTAACTGATTTCTTTTCTCTCAATACTGTTAGATATGTAAATATAGTAGAACTCTAATTATTGTAGAACTCTAATCCAAAGTGTATTAGGAGTAGGTTAGGTTATGTGTATTATATATAGGGCTCATTGTATTATGTTTAATATAAAGATATATATTTTTCTCCCGTGCTATCTCACATGGTATTAGAGCTTTGGTGAGAATATTATAGATGTGCGTCATTCCAGCTACTTCCGGGAAGAAAGACCTCGTCACCGTGCAATTTTCCGGCGAGTTAAGAGGCTGTCCGTAACTAAACTACCTTTTTGTTGGTTTTGTGCAAAATCCGAGACCACCACGAGGTTCGGAAGTGAATTCCGACCAACCCCAAAAAAAATCACCGGAAAAGCACCAGTCACGTGCCCCCACGCGCCGGCAAGACCCTCGGCGCGTGAGCCCACGCGCCGGCGCGTGACAGCAGTTCCGGCCAGTTTTTCAGTTTGTTTCTTCAGGACAGTTTGGCCGGCTCTCAATTCCGACCCTACCCATACTTTTTTCGTTCGATTCCGACAACTTTCAGTTTTTTCCGGCGACTTTATTGACTTTTCCGGCAGCTACAGTACTTTCCGGCCAGAATTTCTTCAGGACAGTTTGCTCAACCTTGAATTCCAAGCCTATCCATATTTTTATTTTCCAATTCCGACAACTTTGAATTTTTCCGGCAGCTACAGTGTTCCAGTTTTCCGGCAGCGCCAGTTTTCAGTTCTCTGTTTCAGTTTTAGCGAGTTTTCAGTTGATAATCCAAAGATGTCTTTGGGACTAGATGCTTTCGGGTCTAGAAACCAGGGTTCTGGCAGTTCCGGTATTATGATTACCTCAGAACCTTTAATGGGAGGTTCAAACTACCTAGCTTGGGCTTCGTCTGTCGAGTTGTGGTGTAAAGGCCAAGGTGTTCAGGATCATCTAACCAAGGAGTCTAGGGACGGAGATGAAAAAGCCAAAGCACATTGGGAGAAGATTGATGCTCAATTATGCAGTATTTTGTGGCGATCTATAGACTCCTTGGTTAGATGATCCTGAACACCTTGGCCTTTTCCAAGTTGATGCCCTTGTTTCGTCCATTCCAAACATGTTATTTGGTTTGGGAAAAGGCTCGTACTTTATACACTAATGACATATCTCGTTTCTATGATGTGATATCGCGGATGACAAATTTAAAGAAACAGGAATTGGATATGTCTACTTACTTGGGTCAAGTGCAGGCAGTTATGGAGGAATTTGAGACGTTGATGCCAGTTTCTGCTAGCGTTGCAAAGTAGCAAGAGCAACGACAAAAGCTGTTTCTAGTTCTTACTCTTGCTGGGCTTCCTAATGATCTTGACTCAGTATGCGATCAGATTTTGGCTAGTCCGACTGTCCCCACAGTTGATGAATTATTCTCTCGCTTACTTCGTCTTGCTGCAGCACCAAGTCACCCAGTGAGCTCATCACAAACACTTGATTCATCTATCCTCGTCTCCCAATCCGTGGACAATCGGGCTTCTCATACTATGGAGTATAGACGAGGAGGAGGTCGTTTTGGAAGATCTAGACCCAAGTGTTCTTATTGTTATAAACTTGGTCACACTCGTGACGTGTGCCATTCTTTACATGGTCGACCAACAAAAAATGCTTATGTTGCTCAGACCGAGCCTACAGGTAACCAGGGATTTTCTATATCTAAACGGGAGTATAATGAGTTCCTTAAATATCGAGCAAGTAAGTAGACGTCTCCACAAGTAGCCACTGTTGCTCCGCCTTATACTTCTGTTGCTGGTAATTCTTCTGCTTGTGTTTCCCAGTCTAGTCCTCTTGAACAATGGGTTGTGGACTCAGCTGCTTCTGATCATATCTCTGGTAATAAATCCCTTTTGTCAAATATTGTGTATTCACAGTTTCTTCCCAACGTTACTTTAGCTAATGGATCTCAAACTAAAGCAAAAGGAGTTGGACAAGCAAATCCTCTACCCTCTGTCACTCTAGATTCCGTTCTTTATGTCCCTGGCTGTCCTTTTAATCTTGCATCTGTGAGTCGTTTGACTCGTGCCCTCCATTGCGGAATATATTTTATTGATGACTCTTTTATTATGCAGGAACGCAGTACGGGACAGACGATTGGAACAGGACTTGAATCAAACGGACTCTACTACCTTAACTCACTTACATCCTCTAAGGCCTGTCTAGTTGCAGATCCTCCAGACCTACTTCACAGTCGTTTAGGACATCCTAGCTTGTCCAAGCTTCAGAAAATGGTGCCTCGTTTGTCCAGTTTATCCACATTAGAGTGTGAGTCATGTCAACTCGGGTAACATACCCGTGCCTCCTTTCCTCGTAGTATTGAGAGTCGTGCAGAGTCTGTTTTTTCTTTAGTTCATTTAGATATATGGGGTCCTAGTAGAGTATGTTCAACCTTGGGATTTCGTTATTTTGTTAGTTTTATTGATGATCATTCAAGATGTACTTGGATTTTCTTAATGAAAGATCGTTCTGAGTTGTTTTCTATATTCCGAAATTTTTGTGCTGAAATTAAAAATCAATTTGGTGTTTCTATTCGCACTCTTCGCAGTGATAATGCCTTAGAATATTTATCCTCTCAATTTTAGCAGTTTATGTCTTCTCATGGAATTATTCTTCAGACCTCTTGTCCTTATACCACTCAGCAAAATGGGGTTGCAGAGAGAAAGAATAGGCACATTATTGAGACTGCTCGCACACTTCTCATCGAATCTCATGTTCCGCTGCGTTTTTGGGGCGATGCAGTTCTCACATCTTGTTATTTGGTTAATCGGATGCCTTCATCTCCCATCCAGAATCAGATTCCGCATGAGGTATTGTTTCCCCAGTCACCCTTATACCCTATTGCCCCTCGTGTTTTTGGGAGCACTTGTTTCGTTCATAACTTAGCTCCTGGGAAAGATAAGTTAGCTCCTCGTGCTCTCAAGTGTGTCTTCCTTGGTTATTCTCGTGCTCAGGAGGGCTATCGTTGTTATTCACCTGATCTTCGTAGGTACCTTATGTCAGCCTATGTCACATTTTTTGAGTCTAAACCTTTCTTTACCTCCTCTGACCATCCTGACCGTCTTGATATATCTGAGGTTTTACCTATATCGGCCTTTAGGGAGTCTACTATATCTCCTCCTTCACCTTCCGCTACAGAAGTCTTACCCATTCCAAACGTTGGACCATCTACTGTGGCTCCTCCTGGACTCCCTGTACAAGACACTCCACTCTTGACATATCATCGTCGTCCTCGCCCAGCATCCGGCCCGGCTGATTCACTTCCTGCACCTAACCCTGCTCCTACTGCGGGCTTGTCTCTTCCGATTGCACTTCGGAAAGGTATACGGAACACCCTTAATGCTAATCCCCATTATATCGGTTTAAGTTATCATCGTTTGTTATCACCCTATTATGCTTTTCTATCTTCTTTGTCCTCTGTTTCCATCCCTAACTCTACAGGTGAAGCATTGTCTCATCCAGGGTGGCGACAGGCTATGACTGACGAGATGTCTGCTTTACATATGAGTGGTACTTGGGAGCTCGTCCCTCTTCCTTCAAGTAAATCTACTGTTGGTTGTCGTTGGGTGTATGCAGTCAAGGTTAGTCCAGATGGTAAGGTTGATCGTCTTAAGGCTCGTCTTGTGGCCAAGGGATATACTCAGATATTTGGGCTTGATTACAGTGATACCTTCTCTCCCGTGGCTAAGATAGCATCAGTCCGCCTTTTTCTCTCTATGGCTGCTGTTCGCCATTGGCCCCTGTATCAGCTGGACATTAAAAATGCATTTTTACACGGTGACCTTGAGGATGAAGTTTATATGGAGCAACCACCTGGGTTTGTTGCTCAGGGGGAGTCTCGTGGCCTTGTATGTCGCTTGCGCCGGTCACTTTATGGTCTAAAGCAGTCTCCTCGAGCCTGGTTTGGTAAGTTTAGCACTGTTATCCAGGACTTTGGCATGACTCAGAGTGAAGCTGATCACTCTGTATTCTATCGGCATTCTGATTCACGTCTCTGTATTTATCTAGTGGTCTATGTTGACGACATTGTTATTACCGGCAATGACCAGGATGGTATTACTAAATTGAAGCGACATCTCTTTTAACACTTTAAGACTAAGGATCTGGGCACACTAAATTTTCTGGGTATTGAGGTCGCACAGTCTAGCTCAGGTATTGTGATCTCACAACGGAAGTATGCCTTAGATATTCTTGAGGAGACAGGAATGACAGGTTGTAAACCTGTTGACACTCCGATGGATCCGAATTCTAAACTTCTTCCAGGATAGAGGGAGCCTCTTAATGATCCTGCAAGATATAGGCGGTTAGTTGGTAAACTAAAATAATCTTACAGTGACAAGACCTGACATTTCCTTTCCTGTGAGTGTTGTGAGCCAGTTTATGGGTTCGCCATGTGATAGTCATTGGGATGCAGTTGTTCGCATTCTTCGGTATATAAAATCAACTCCAGGTAAAGGTTTGTTGTTTGAGGATCGAGGCCATGAGCAGATTGTTGGATACTCTGATGCTGATTGGGCAGGATCGCCTTCTGACAGACGTTCTACTTCTGGATATTGTGTCTTAGTAGGAGGAAATTTGGTATCTTGGAAAAGCAAGAAACAGAATGTGGTTGCTCGGTCTAGTGCAGAAGCAGAATATCGAGCAATGGCTATGGCGACATGTGAGCTAGTTTGGGTCAAACAGTTGCTCAAAGAGCTGAAATTTGGTGATGTTAGTCAGATGGGACTTGTGTGTGATAATCAAGCTGCTCTTCATATTGCGTCAAATCCAGTGTTCCATGAGAGAACTAAGCACATTGAGATTGACTGTCACTTTGTCAGAGAAAAGATACTCTCGGGAGATATTGCTACAAAGTTTGTAAAGTCAAATGATCAGCTTGCAGACATTTTCACCAAGTCCCTCACTGGTCCTCGTATTAACTACATATGTAACAAGCTCGGTACATATGATTTATATGCACCAGCTTGAGGGGGAGTGTTAGATATGTAAATATAGTAGAACTCTAATTATAGTAGAACTCTAATCCAAGGTGTATTAGGAGTAGGTTAGGTTATGTGTATTATATATAGGCCTCATTGTATTATCTTTAATATAAAGATATATATTTTTCTCCCGTGCTTTCTCACAAATACATAGTTAGATACAACTGTTCAAAAGCTTCTCTCTAGCCTTCGTCTTTATTCTCTTAGCCAAGATTTACATCCACTCAACTAGTAGAATATATAAAGAATCACAAAGAATCACACTATCCTACTGTCCAAAATAGAATAGACAACAAAAAATGCATAAGAGAGACTCCTTCAGGCTTCTGAACGGCATGGGAAGGGAAGCAGCTCACAGTAGAAGTCTCGAAATCCGCTCAGGGATGCATACCAGACTTATAGCCAGAGGCACCTGCATCAAATCCAGTACAAGTGCGTAGTCTCATTGAAGTTCAGTTCGATAAGCAGGTCTTTTTCGTAGGCTAGAAGGTAAGTAAGCAGGGTTAGAGAATCCGATAGCATAAGATAGACTCCTCAGATTATCATTATCTAAGGAATTAAGTAAAAAGTGTAGTATGAGTACATAAATAATATTTACCCAGTAAGTATCCCGCCTAATCTCGAAGAAGTAGAGATGAGAGGTCGACTTGATACTTGCTAAGGTCAAATAATATGAGAAAGAATTTATACTAAGCATGGATAACACAATTAATTAGCATTTTATGGCAAGGAATAACAGTTCTTTTTCCAGATAATATCATAGGTATCCGTTTACATTTCAAGGGCACCTACGAGGTTCAGTCCACAGAAAAATACTAAATAAAGCATGCGCAAGCAACACCGAGGGGCGTACGGCTCAATCCAACATAAGAGTAAATTTTGCACTGCCGATGGTTGAACGACACGAACCATAGATGCATCCATTACCCTGCTCGCGAATCACACGTGCGACGCGGTCAAATATAAATAAACTCAACAACAAGCAAACACTAATGTATATCTGAGAAGTGGTTATTCACATGAATATTCAAATTCTCATTTAAAAGACCACGGAAGATAAGGTTCCTCTACTAGTCTCATTTACCTTAATCAACATGATTTATACGAATCCGAATTTAACATGAATTTACAAGGATATCATACAGAGCATGCTTCTAGGTCCTAGACTACCCGGACTTAGCATAATCGTAGCTATGCATGGACTCTCGTCACCTAGTGCATACGTAGCCCCCCACATAGTAGAAATTAATTCAATTATCACACTAATGGAGATAATTCCCTCTTACAAGGTTAGAAAGGAGATTCACCTCGCTCCAAATATACTTCCAAATGCCAAGAACGAGCCCAAACTTTTGATTTGGAGTTGAACGATCCAAAACTAGTTAAATGAAGTAGGAACTAGTCAATAAAAGCTCACAAGATCGTACTTTAGCTATTTAAAAAAAATTCCCATTCCTCAACACGAGTTTCCAAAAATCCGATATGGGGCCCATGTGCCCTATTCCGAATTTTTTCGAAGGAAGTTGTTCTCTATAACCTAAGGATCAATAATATATGATTTCTAATTCATTTCATAATAAATTTCGTGGTTAAATCTAACTTTTATTGAAATCCTAGGTTTTTGCTCTAACCCCTTGATTTGACCTAAATTCTAGTATTTAATTTATCTAAGACACAAGTATTAAACTAAGAATTAGCGAGAATAACTTACCTAAAGATGCTAGGTGGAAGTCTTTTCTCAAAAGCTCCCAAAATCACCAATGGAGGAGTGAAAAATGATAAAAATGACTTAGAACTCGTATTAAATGAAGCTCACTATCGATTTTTGCATTTTCGGTCAGAGGACCGCATCTGCGATCCCGCTTCTGTGAGGAAGAGACAGTATATACGAAATTGGTCCAAGCAGGTTGGGGCCGCTTCAGCTGTCTGGAAGCCCTTTCTGCGGCTTGGGAGCCGCTTCTGCGGTTCCTAGCCTGGCTTGCCTTGGCCGCTTCTACGATAAGAGGACCACTTCTGCAGTCTTGCACCTGCGATCAACCAACCGTAGGTGCGGTTATGAAAAAAGCAGATGCTTCATCACTTCTAAAAAATTTCAGCTTCACTCGAGCCTCGTCAGATTGACGCTCGGGCTCCGGGGCCTCGCCCCAACATATCAACAAGTCTGAAATCATGCGATGGACCTATTCGAACCTTCGGAACGCTGTAAATAACGTTAAATCGAAGAATCACCCCCTAAAACCAAATGAATCAAACTTATGAACTTCAAGTTCTTAATTTTCCTCTAACGAGCCGAAACGCACTTAAACTATTCGGATTGACACCAAATTTTATAGGCAAGTCTTAAATGTTATATTTGACCTGTACTGAGCTTCGGAACCAACATACAAGCCCAAAACTAACGTGATCAATCATTAGTTAGTTTCTTTAACTCCTTAGAATTTCAGTTTAATAATTTCTAGTAAAAATTCATTACTCGGGCTAGGGACCTCGAAATTCAATTCCGAACATACGCCTAGGTCCCATATTTTCTTACAGACCCTCCGGGGCCGTTAAATCACGAATCCGAGTCCGTTTTATCAAAATATTAACCAAAGTCAAACTTGTCCTTTTAAGAAAATCCTAGGAAATCAAATGAGCATATTTCAACCCAAACTCTTCCAAATCTCGAACCAACCGTCCATGCAAGTCGTAAATTAGCTAAAACAAGCGGTGGAAGTTTTATTAGCCCTAACTCCACCTTTTTCTACTGATTTTCATGAATTAAACACTGATATTTTGTTCCTTAATCACAGATAGTTGAGTTTTAGGGTCCAAAATCCTTACCTCAATAAAGAAATTTTCTTTTTCCAAAATCGCTTCAAAGCTCTTTTCCCGTTCAAAAATGGTGTAAAAGGGTTTAATGGTCGTGGAGGGTTTATTTAAATATTGTTTATGACTTTTACTATTCACCCGAGTTACTGTTCACCCATGTTATTGTTTACCCGAGTTACTGTATATCCGAGTTACAGTTCATGTTGCTATGAAAAAATGCAACAACTTTTTTTCTAGTCTAAATTGATCCATTAATCTTTCAAAATCCACCTGAGGCCTTCGAAAATCTCAACAAATATACCAACACGTCCAATAATATCATTCCAACTTAGTTAAGCCTTCGAAACACCAAAAACAATATCAAAACACCAAAATCATATCAAATTCAAGCCCATGAACTTTGAATTCCTAAATTCCACCAACGACGCCGAAACTATCCAAAACAACTCCGATGACTTGAAATTTTGCAGACATATCCAAAATGACATTACAAACTTGTTCCAACTGTCAGAATTTCATTCCGACCCTGACAGCCTATTTTTCACTACTGACTGAAAATCGCAAAAAATTAACTTTCGCCAACTCAAGCCTAATTCTACACCGGACATCACAAAAATATTTCAGGCACACTCCTAAGTCTCAAATTGCCTAACGAAGCTATATGAACCATAAAATCCACATACCGAGATCGTTTACTAATAAATCAAAACTTGGTCAAACCGTTCAATTTCAAGCTTCAAACTGAGAATTGTTCTTCCAAATTCAATCCGATTACCCTGAAAACCAAAACCAACGATTTTAATAAGTCATAATACATTACACAGGATAAGTCATGCCGAGAACTAAGAGCAAAATGCAAAAGCTCAAAATGACTGGTCGAGTCGTTATAGTATCAAAGCTAATACTCTTTATATATGATATTTGGTGGTTGATCCCCTTATAATACTTTGGTTTCTTTGTGATGATTAGAACTCTCGTTGTAGAATCGATATCTTTACTGAAAATGTAACATATAATAGTTATTGTATTAAAATATGTTGTATCAAATATAGTCCAACATTTAAAATTATTTGGTTGTGTATTTTATTTGTTGTCATTGCAATACACAAATGTATGTGCAATTAATTTCTGATATATTTAACACGATATCCTTCATTATCTGTGGTGAAAGTTGAATTTTGGAAATAAATACATGCTTAAAATACATGTCCATTATGATTTCTACTTAAATAAGAAAATCAGAGGAAAGACTTAACCCTAATAATGAGCAATAACGCCAAAATGTTAAATTTAATGTAGTTGCATTCATGTGGTGTTTGGTCACAAATTTTATAATTAAGTTTTATTGAAGTGAAATATTGTCATGTTAATTTTTCTTTTTTTAAAAAAATAAATACGGTAGTGCATGGATGACTAAGCCAAGTGTAGTTAGGTTTTTGTGCTAATTATAGTTAGATTATAAACTGAGGTAATAAATATAGCTTGGAGAATTCTAAATGTTATAATTTTATGCAATTATGGAGTTGTTTCTTTGAAGGGAAAATTTATATTTGCATCCAACAGAAACAACAACAATAACAACAATCCAGTATAATCTCACTTAGTGGGGTTACCCTGGGGTAGAGAGGCTGTTTCCAAATAGACCCCCGACATCATTCCCTCCAAGAACTTCCCACCTTGCTCTTGGGGAGACTCGAACTCACAACCTCTCGGTTGAAAGTGGGGGTTGCTTACCCCTCCAACAGAAAAAGGTTATTAATTAAATTTTAGTCCTAACCCAAAATTATATTTATACCAATCACTAAATTGCTACATAAAGGAAATATTAACTTTAAAGGATAAAAAGGTCGATCAACATAAATATTTTCGTCTTTTAATACTTAGATTCCTAACATTAGTATTTTTATAAATAAAAAATATATATATTATCTATAATAAGGTAAATATGAAAACGACAGATACAAAAAACTTAAATTCACAAACCCAATATCTTCAAAATGATATACACTTTCTTCAAGAATGTCATAAAATCAATACCTTATATTATGCAAACATCCTATTTGTTTGGAAAGGTTCAGCAGAATTTCACATTCTACATGAATATTTTTATGTAATTTTTTCCATTTCATTATTCTCCGAAAATATTTTATGTTCGTACGCTACACGTATATTTAGTGTAAAATATTACCAACCGTATAACAAAATGAAGATGACCAAGATATCAACTGCATAGATATTCTAAACATAGTTGTTAAAGTTCAATAATTCCATTCACACAATTGATGCACAATTTACACATACACCATATGCACACACTTATAATTAGAAGTTGGAAAAATTGAAGATGACCATGATATTTCCATCACTGTATTTGGGTACCCATCTTGAAGAGTTTTCAGGGTATAGTGTCTGAAGTGCAAAGGGGGATTAATCGAAGACTAAGAAATTAAAATTGTTAGTAGAGAGACATATTCAGAAATAAATAATTTTGAGAAAATTAAGAGAATTTATGTTCGAGGGTTTACCGAAAATAATAATTTTACTTTTTAAAGTAAGATTAAAATTTGTATATGCACGATCCTCTCCAAACTTCACATGCAGAATTTTACCGAACTGTTGTTGTTATATATCCAAAGAATGGCATGTAAGGATATGATAGAACAAATCTTATGCGGTCATTAGCACTCCAAGAAGCATAGGTCTCAACTACATAAAGACCTCCTTCCAAAGACAGTCACATTTACAAGACACCCATCATCTTTTTTTTTGAAGGGTTAAAAAAGAAACTCATTATCATGTACTCATTCATAACTCTTTTCAATTGCTACTATCAAATTCATATAAAATAGAACTTCTAAGTTAAAAGTACTTATCTTTTTATTTTTAAACCAAACATTAAGGAAAAAGATCCGATAAATCAATATCATATTATACTTATGTAATATTCTCAAGTTAAAAGAAAAAGAAAAAAATGTTAATTCACTTCTACCATTGATAGAATATGTGCAATATTAAGACAAAATACTTTTTCTTTTATTATTAATACAATCTTAATGCTCGACTGCCATAGCAAAAACAATTTAAACAAGGTCACTAATTTGGATGAACAGAAAAACAATAGAACAAACATAATGTGGGAATGTAACTCAAGAGTCATCATACAAAAGAAATGGAGATATCAAAATTTGAGTTGCTTGCATTACTATTAAGAAGACTTGATTTTCTCAACCAAAAAACTTGTCCTTCGCACCCATGCATAGCAGTGAATATTATCCTTTGGATACTTTTGGATCTCTTATTAGTATCTAATATGAAATAATTATGTTAAAGTAATTCCTGTCTTTGCTATAATTCTTTATTATGTATTCTAGTTCTAGCCAAAGTTAACTTAGATGATTAGAACGTCAAATTAAGTCAAAAAGAAACCTATTTCACCAAATTTATAATCCTGTTATGAAATAATATAAAGACAAGAACAATAACTCAAGAACAAGAGCAAATAGAGAGAGAATAGGGAGAGAGAGAAGTATTCTTATTAATACTTGGGGTTGTTAGGAGTTATTTACAATGGGGTAAGACCCCTCTATTTATAGGAAGAGGAATGACTTAGCTTCAAGCTAAAACTCTTAGACATTCACTCTAAATAGACTTCTATTTTATAACACTCCCCCTTGAATGTCTATTCAATAATGTGCCTCATAAAACCTTAAAACCAAAACCCATTGGGAAAAATTAAAGAAAGGAAAAAGAGTACACATGTTTGAATATGCGCCTATTGGTTGCCTCGTTAAAAACCTTGCAAGGAAAACCCAGTGGGAAAAAACCTTGTAAGGGAAAAAGAGTGCAACGCGCATTGACTCCCCCTAATGAGTACATCAATTTATATCCTTGAGCATTTGCATTCCAATCTTGTGCATCATCTTCAAAACGATCTTTGGTAGAGATTTGACAAATCAACCATATTGACTTGAATAAATATTCCGTACCTTGAAATCATCATTCTTGATAGATATGAACATCTTCATATAATGTCGTGGAATAACTCTTCAATATCTCCATAGATGCATTCTCAATGCCATCATGCTTATAGTTATAGCAAGATTCATATGTACACAAATTGTACTTGGGATGTGGTACTTCAAGACCAAGAATTGCATATGCTTCAAGCAACTTAAATCTTTCAAGTTAAGTCATATAAGTCATATAATAGACTTTAGATGCATATCAAGTTTTCCATGTCATGCTAGACAAATAAGATATCGAAAACTGACTATACATACCTTTGACTTTTATACTTTCAAGCATTTGAACTATAGGTTCAAAACTACATGTCTTTCATATGGAATCAATTCTTCTTGAATTGTATCTCTTCCATTTAGTTACTTTCTTTGGGTCAGTAAATGCGTATAGCATGCTTTGCAATATGTTGCAATTGAATTATCCCTTTTATGAACTTCAGGTTCATATCATGATATTCGGGGATATACATATACAAATGATAATTCATCCCATGTAACCTTTTCTCAAGTGTTTATCATGTCTCCCCCTCATGTTAGTAAAGCTAACTTATTTCCTCAACTTTGGGAAATCATCTTTGTGCATTATCAACACATTAATAATAAGATGAGATTATTTAGTTCCTGACCTTGAACCACTTGTGAGGGGAGAATATACTCTCGTATACAACGTATATCAAACTGATATATATAACTTTGTTCTCATAAGAAACAGTTTAGCTATTAAGTGGAAGCACTCAATAATTATCTTGCTAAACTTACTTTGATATAAACCAACTTATCAAGATGAACTGTCTTGAGTAGAGAATCTGGAAATTATGCTCGAAGTTAGATTACTGAGCGATTTACCTCGCAAGCACCGGCCAGGCTGCGGGTTAATAACAATTGCGCATATAACCATATCATAGATGCATCATATGTAGTATACATGGCGGGTGAATGGGCCCATATTCACCTTTGATATTTCCAGAATTTAGGGGCTTCAACCCGAACTCTTTAGTTGGTCAGTTCATTAATGAGAACAAGTGATACAAGAGAATTCGTAAAGAACTTTCTAGTTCTTTGATATTCACCTATGTGAATTTGCACATCATACTTAAAATGAGATGGCTAACACGAATGTCAACTGAATAAATTATCAATATTGGTAAACTTCAAATTTACACCATGACATGTGCACTTAATAAACTTCAGGTTTATTATGACATGGGTTTTATACCAATAGATATCCACTTTATTGTGGCATTCTTTCGTTTGTGTAGTACAAACTGGAGAACAAGGCGGGTAGCTTTTCATATGCAAATTACCCCGCTACAAGTTGTAGTAATAGGAGATATCAAAGCCTTCCTTTTATAGTCTCAATATAATCAATCGCTTTCGCGTGTACTTTGGAAACTGAATAAGTTTCTTTGAGACTTACTACAGCACAATACTCAATTGTGTTTCTCCAACATAGTAATAATTGGCTCTTCTAGAGCTCTCAATTAATTTGGTACTACCACAGATTCATCAACATCCATGTGGTGAATATCTTTCTTAAAGAGAAAGTTATACCATTATGGTCATGTCAAACTTATATGCAAGATATGTTTCTTGCATTATCGTTGTCCTTTAATAGTCATATTTCCAAAATACTTTGGCGTACAATAGGTACGTGACCAACGATCATTCATGCCATATATCATCTCAAACCTCCTTCTAGGGGTGAGTGTGGTATATTTAATACCAATTTCATGTTCATATTCTTCCAATATTGAATATGTATTTGTGAATCACATTCACTTCGAGGATATGTGATTTTGTTATCCTTTTCAAATCTATAAATGTTTCAGGCATTTGATTTGCTATTCTTTGCAAATGGATAATCTTTTGTGCCTCTTTCTTTCAAATAGAGGTATGTGGATCAAGATGAGATAATGATGCATTTTTCCACAAAATTTCCCGTTTGGTTTCACCAACTTCTCCCCCTAATTTTTGGAAAAGTGTCTCATCAAATTGACAGTCTGCAAATAGTGCAGTGAACAAATCTCCTGTCAATGTTTCGAGGTAGCGAATAATGGAGGACGATTCAAACTCAACATATATTCCTAACCTCCTTTGCAAACCCATTTTGGTGCGGGATGGCGGTGCTACAGGCACATATACTGCGCATCCAAAGCTTCTTAAATGGGATATATTGGGTTCATGACCCAAAACCAATTGCAATGGGGAATATTTGTGTCAATTCGTCAGTCAGAGACGAACTAGCATTGCTGCATGCAACATGGCGTGACCCTAATCCGAAGCGGGCAGCCGACAAACTAGCATTGTTGCATGCAAAACGGCGTGACCCCAAGCCGAAGCGGGCAGCCGACAAATTAGCATTGCTTTATGCGAAATGGCGTGACCCCAAGCCGAAGCGGGCAGCCGACAAACTAGTATTGCTGCATGCAAAATGGCGTGAACCCAAATCGAAATGGGCAGCCTCGTTTTCATGAAGAATTCAAGATTATTCTCATCTATTGTCTCAATATGATATCCATTTTGAATGATATCTTTAAAACTCAACAAGTTCCTTTTAGACTTGGAGGAGAACATTGCATTCTCTAAGATAGATTCTCAAAACTCAACAAGTTCCTTTTAAACTTGGAGGAGAACGTTTTGATTGATATCATTAAAACTCAACAAGTTCTTCTTAGACTTGGAGGAGAACATTTCTCAATGATTAACGTCATGCCTTTGGGCAGAGTTACATTTGCTCTTCCGGAGCCTTCAATCAATTTACTTCCCATGGTTTGGCATACAAAAGGAATACACAAACATAAGAATAAACAAGTTCAATTCGTTTGTGTCACATAATATTTTCAAAATCTGCTGCTAACAGTTGACTAAAAAAATCAGATATGTTATCCATAATCAATTACTTTGCAGTTTGAAAATTTCAGCGTTTTTCATAAGACAATCGATTATTAAACACACACAATCGATTGTTTGAACATAGACAATCGATTGTTAAACACACACAATCGATTATTTGTTATTTTTGAAAAACCAGATCACACTGTCTTAAGACAATCGATTGTTAGACAAAGACAATCGATTGTGGATGATTTTTGAAAAATTCCAGACCTCACTGTTTCAAGATCGATTGTTAGTCAACGACAATCGATTGTGGATGATTTTTGAAAAATTTCAGACCTCACTGTTTCAAGACAATCGATTGTTAGTCAACGACAATCGATTGTTGATCAATTGTTTTTCAACTTTAATGCGAAAATAGTTGATAATCGACTAGTTTTTCAGGCTAGTCGATTACCCCCACTGGAAAATAAAAGTTTTATTGATATTTGAGCATATTGAAGATATTCTAAAGAACTACTGCTAACATTGCATCATGAACTAACTAATACGAGCTAATACTAATGACTATTAGTTTATTCACTAACTAATACAAATAAGTAGAACAAAATAAAATAACTCCATCTTCTTTCATCATGGTCCCATCGCCCGATTAGGTGGTCTATTTTCCCCTCGGGTTGCTCAAAGAAGTCTGCCACATCCAAGTGGGTGATGTCAAAGTTGTCGTCAGAGACAAAATTCGTTTCAGGGCGTTTACTCTTTCGAGATGCTTGGTAAAGGTCAACCATACGGCAATCCTTTGACCAGTGCCCGTTTCCACCGCAACGATAATATATAGTTTATAAACTATTTGCTTTTGGATTCTTATCGTATCGTGCTTGTGGCAGAGTGACCAACTTCATGTTGTCATCTCTCTTCTTTAAGCCTTTCCACAAGATGGGTGAATCCTTGATGTTGAGATATTCAATCTTCAAACTTTCATCAAAGTGATGGCGCAAGAAAATCAAGGCCTTCATACAGTTTCAAACCTTCATTAAGGTAATGGCGCAAGAAAATCAAGGCCTTAGCATAGTTTCAAACCTTCATCAAGGTGATGGCGCAAGAAAATCAAGGCCTTAGCATAGTTTTGGGTGGATGCACTATTTCTGTCTTTAATGGCGTCTCCAAGACCCATAGCATCTAAGTGGATTTCATCATCCAACACCCATGTCATATAGTTCTTGCCCGAAATTTCGAGGGCAACGAACTTTCTTTTCATATGACACAATTACATCAAGAGCGTGTTCATACTTACGGGCTCTATTACAATTATCACATTCACTTCAGGGAATGGATCAAAATCATGTGCTTTACACAAGCTGCTACCACATTCTCTAAAGGGAATGGAGCAAATTCAATGGGACGGATTTTCAATTATTTGCCCACAATCATACATGAATTTAATCATGGCAGGACATAGAGATTTAACCACTTCATGTGGTTATAATTTCTTACAAACTCCATTAGAGTTATAATCAAACTTTGTTTGTATATTAAATCAAATCGTAGAATTTCAAGAATTTGAAAGGGAAAAATAAGTTACTTACCTTTAAGGTATACCAATTATATTTTCAATGTTTTCTTCCTTTTCTCTTTGTTTTTCGTTTCTTTTCCTCCCTTTTTTTCGTTTCTTTTCCTTCTTTCTTCATTCTTTCTTTGAAGCAAAACCTTGCACAAACAAAAGTTAAGACAATCGAAAATTAAATTAGGAAGAGGGAAATACCTTAGATTTCTCGAGAATGGTTCTTGAGACGGTAGAGTCTCGTGCTGATAACGTGTTATGAAATAATATAAAGACAAGAACAATAACTCAAGAACAAGAGCAAATAGAGAGAGAATAGGGAGAGAGAGAAGTATTCTTATTAATACTTGGGGTTGTTAGGAGTTATTTACAATGGGGTAAGACCCCTCTATTTATAGAAAGAGGAATGACTTAGCTTCAAGCTAAAACTCTTAGACATTCACTCTAAATAGACTTCTATTTTATAACAAATCCAACTTAGTTCATGAATTAAAGTCCTAGATATTGAGTAATATTTTAAGAATTAAAATTATATCCAACATTAATTTGCTTCACTAAAGAAATACTATCTTTCGAAGAGCATAAACGTTGGTCAATATTTTAAAATATTTTTGTCGTTCAATATTTCATGTTTTAACATTCATGTTTTTATAAGTGGATACCAACACAAAAGATATGAAGTGAGAATTAATCATGGCTTGAAATCCAATATAATACAATAACAAAATTATATATTCAAAAAAATCAATACCAACACACACCTAGAAGAACATAGGTATCGAATTCCTATTCAAATTGAGAAACATTCAGCAAGAAGTTTACTTGGCGATCTCTGATTCTTTAACCACATTCCATTATAAATTATACTTTTAAAATATTAAATATGAGGTATATTTCAATTAAAATTTTATTGTTTTATCCAATATGAAATTATTTATATGAAAGAATAATTTAGTTTGAAGGGTGTAAAAATAAACCAATATTTTAAGAATATTTTTATCGTTCAACATTTAACATAAAATATTCTTATTTTTATAGTAATATAAATAGATAGATATAGATAGATACATAGATATAGAAGATATAAATTTTATTTTGCTTTTTGGGGTGGGGATGTAGGGAGATAGTAGTATATCTAAAAATTGAAGTTACAGTAAGATCAAGTTATGTACCCTCGCCCCACTCAGTGCAACCACAGACCAAGTTAGTCCTTTATTAGAGGAACTTGGCAAAGAGGGCTTTGATACAAATTGTTTCCTCGGTTTTACAGCAGGGAAAAGGGAACCCCTCTAGAAGTTACTCGAGTAAACATCAACCTGAGAAGGTTAAACCTGTGGTCAAGTTACCTATACAAGCCATCCCAATAGTTATAATACAATGCATTGACATACAAAACCAAGAAAAGCAAAATATATGCAGTAGATATCTACTCAGAACAAAACAATCATGTACAATTGCAGACTCGGAAGTACAACACCCAAAACTGGGAGCTTAGAGCTACGAACTTGATCCACACTCTGCTGGTTTTCCTTCAGTGGTAGCTTTATCTGAAGCAGGGAGTGTCTCACTTGAAGCTGGGAGTTCTTCAACTGCAGAAGCCCCAGACTGAAAAGGTTTCTTGAATTGCACCAAAATCATGGTCATGTTGTCACATCCTTCACCTCCAGCAGTAGAAGGTGCCAAACACCTATCGAGAACTCTTTCACATACTGCAGAAAGCTTGCTTTCCTAAAAATCAAACTTTCTGTCAGTCCGTAGTTTACACAGAAGAACATTTTATCTCTGGACTTCACATATAATCAAAGCCCCAACCTATGAAAGCCAGATCAAACAATATATCCTATCCCCCAACACCACCCACCAAGTGCAAAATGGACAAAACAATTAAAGACGTCTCATCGGAGAGGACAGCACATTGATTGAAATTTTTATCAAGACGATGAGATGTCTGCTCATGTATCTTAAGATACCACATGATCCAAATAGACTAGAGACTATTTAGCAGGTCTTGATATTTGGCTGCAGCCAGTAATCAGCACAGACTCTAGAGTAATTTATAATAGGCCTTTGAAGCAGAGTAATCAAAAACCAGAAATGTCTACGAAAAATGAAATTAAGGTTATGGTTGATGAACTAACAGACACCCAATAAGGCATATGGACCTCCTTATCCATTCCTGGTGATTCAGTTTTGCTTATTACTAGGTAATCAATTGAAAACAATTGCAACCACTGAGCTCCATCAGTTGGGCAATAAAATATACCAGAATGCAACTCAAAAAATAAAATAAAGAATCACTCTTTTCCTATTGAAAATATCATTTTGAAGAAGTGCATGCATGTTTAGTTTGTTCTTTTTATTTTCCGTAGTTTTCTATGTTGTTCCAGGGTAATGTTTTGCTGTGGGTTGTTAGTGGTTTATGTAGTTTCCACAATATTTTATGTGGCATTATTGTTGGTTATTGTTATTATTTTACATCCATTTTTCTGTTTCTTACTATGTTGATACTATTTTTCTAGCTTTTGTGGCTTCTGTTGCTGTCACTGATCTATTGTCTATTGTTTATTTTCTTCTTCTTGAGCCGAGGATCTTTCAGAAACAGTCTCTCTATCCCTCCAGGCCAGGGGCAAGGTTTGCGTACATTCTACCCTCTCCAGACCCCACTGTGGGATTCTACTGGATCGTTATTGTTGTCGTATTTTCCAGAGTCCTCAAACAAATTAATAGTACATCAACAAACAAAAGGTTCAGCTACGTGGACCTGTAGATAAACATAAGAATCAGTATGTAAGCACATATTACCTATGTTGCTCGGACTTGGGTGCAAGTATCCAATCCGAGTGCGGATTTGGATATTGGGATACGGCCAATAAATGAGTGTATTTATATATGGCATAAACCCAAAAATCAAACCAAATACGCAATTAATCTATACTTCTCGGTCATAGACTGTAGTCAAAGTACTCGAGGTAAGTTGACCAAATCCACCAAATCCGATATGGATCCCATATCCACACCCATGCCATGTTGACACGGCTGCGGCAGGGATTCCGCATAGCATAGCATATTGCCGGCTACAGAGAAGCTTTTGCTCTTCAATCACTATGCAAACAAAATGTCACACTCTATAGGTCCCTCCGTTAATGATTACTTGCAGATGATTTTTTCCCATTCTATACATAGTTCGACTTAACTCAGCCTTTTGCCAATTTTAAGAGCAAAAACTCCATGTAAAATGCAAAAAAGTTTCTTTCTGTTGAAGTTGCTTATTTTGAACTTGGCTAGCATGCATGGTAAGCAAAACTATTCCTTTTTCAGGCTTCACTATAGCAATATAACGAACTTTAGATGACTCAATTATTCCTCTGTTAGTAGCCGACTTGCCAGACAGGAATGTCATCAAACGTTAACACTAATGCAAATGAAGCAGAAAAATGTAGCCAGACTAACCGACTTCAGCTGCTCGTGTATAAAATCCACCAATTGCTGGCTGGACATACAGTCCCTGAAAAGAAACAGCCACATGAAAAGCTATGTAAAATATTTATTAATACGTATTATCTGATAATCAAACCGAGTAAACTTTGACGAACATATAAATGCATACCATATACCATCACACGCTAGCACAAGAAAATTATCATCATCGCACAGCTCAACCTAATCAGGGAATAAAGCAACATTATAACCTGTTATCAGAGGAATATATGAAAGAAGGGTGTCGGGTGGAGTGGGTGGGGGTTGAAGGCATGCAAGATTCAAGAAAGAAAGAAAGAAATCAATTAAGCATCAATCCCAAGGTAATTGGGGTTGGCCATATGAATCTATGTAGACTAGACATTCTCCCCCTCTTATCTCAATCAACCGTAATACCAATGGTTTTATAAAGCCAAAGTCCCTTGCTTTTTCGATTATCTATCTCGCCCACTGAGATTTTAGTATCACCTTCCTCCTTCCATTAATTAACACCGAAGTGCAATAGTCCAAAATTTCATAATATTTTCCAGTCTCATCAAAAGGGCTTTGCCCATTATCACCAAAAAGTTTGTATTGAATTCAATAAATCTGAAGATACTTTTCAGGTCCTCCCTCATAGTTTTTTGATTTTATCATAGCAAAACGTAATAGAATTCGTGGGAAATTGAGGGGGATGGATACAGTGTAGAAAGCCGTAAGGTAAACAAAACATATGGAGTCAATCTTTTTTTCTCAGTATGCAAAAGAGTCCTTTTTACGTACATTGACCATATAAGTGCCTAATAGAAAGAAGAAGCATGTGATGAAAAGAAGGAATCAATATACAAAAGAGAAAACGGCGGCTTGACCAAAGATAAAGATGGACATTGCAAGAAGAGTAACTGCAGAAAGTCATCCAGCCAAAATTTTCGAATATGAAAAGAGAAAAGATAGAACTCTTGCTGAGTTAGTTTATTTTAATGTACAAGAGGACTCCTTATGTCAAAATTTTGAATTACATGAAACAAGTGATTTTTCCAAAATTCTTTTAATTTTTACTAATAACATAATCATTAAAAATATTCTACAAGACATTCTTTATATATGATATTCTTTTTATTTTATAAAGTAATAAATTTTCATTATGAGAAGGCAAAAACACACCCGTATACGAGAAAGAAGTACACCAACAAGTAGAAATTCACACGATATTCCTGATTATTCTTGACTGATATAATCAATAAGAATATTCCATACAATATTATCAACGATTGTCGATTGCTACCGAGCCCTCCATGATAAATCTCCATAACCAATTGTTATCAGTAGGCTCAATTGAAGACCATTAAATCTCTTACCCACAATTCCCAACACCTTCCAGTTTCTCAAATAATATTTCCTTATCCCTCTGTTGTGTCCCATAAGTTGGAGGGTCCTAGCCTCCTAGGGGTAGTAAGCTGCATAACATAACAAGCTATTTAAACATTTTCAGCGCTTGTGTTCTCCTTTTTAGCTTTATTACACCATTTAAATTTACACTAATTACTTAACCAGGATATCGAAAGAAATTAATTGATATATACCAGAATAAAGAAATTATATCAGCTACTGAAATTATAGATAAGAGGTTATTATGTTAGAAACAGCCAGTGGTTCTTTTTTCGTCACTTGTCATTTCAAACTTACAAAAAAAATTGTGCATAACCAATTACAGAAAAATCTTTTGGGTTGTGTCCATAAGTTAGGGATATTCGAACAGAAATGAATCAGAAACTTTATTCCATGCAATTGCATCTAAACATACCAGAAAATGTAAATTATAAATTTCACGCAGAAGTTAAGAGTACAATTTAAGGATAACAGAAGGTAGCCTAGAGGCACATGTCAAGAAAAAGCTGATTTTTAGTGCCTTGTTGCTTCTTGGCCCCAATAAGAGTAAAATATGTTTCCAAACCAAACAACAAGAATAAGTGGATCTAACTTTCTTGAATAACAGTCATGTCTCAAAGTTACCATAAAACAAATTACGTACATATGAAGAGCTGAAGGAACTTACAGTGTTTATATCTGGATTGGCAGTTACAATTTGCTTCTCAGCTGGCAAAAACTTGTTCTGCTTGAATTCCATGTCACCTGCAATTAACGTAAAAGGGTGCTAACTACCTTATACAATAGATGGTTACTTCCTTGCCATCTATTCCCAGTTAACCAAAATATTTTCTAGTTTGAAAATATTTTCAGTTATATTTCATCTTCCGTTACACTTATAGTCATCTATTACTTATTAGAAAAACATTTTTTATTACCAAGAAATCCCTGAGGGTCAATGGCGCACGGTACAAAACTCGGTGGAGAATGTCCTGCTCCTCTACCCTTTTCCAATAAAGTACCATGCTTTTGGTTATGACAGGGATCGAACCCATGACGTGCACCTAATCCATACATCATGCTACAAATTTATCACCAGGAGCAAAGCCTTGGTGCACGAAGCATCCTACATTCACTCAGGCTCCGAGGAAGGGACACACCACAAGGGGTGTAGTGTAGGCAGCCAACCCTGATGCAAGCAGTGGCTGATTCCATTGCTCCAATCCGTGACCTGTAAGTCATACGGAGATAATTTTACCGTTGCTTCAAGGCTTCCCTTCACTAGGAGCAAAGCGCAAGGGGCTTAATAAAGAATTCTCAGCGCTTATTATACAATCCTAATAACAATCTCTATACGTTCAATTAATGTAGTTTCAAATGCATTTGCATGACAACAACTAGCTTTTCAATAGACTATTAAAGGTCCACAACAAATAGGAATAATACCTATAGCTCTTGCAAGATTTAGACTTCCATTCACACGTCCTGCATGAATAAAACCACCAGCTTTTAAAATTCTCTCTCTCTCAACCTCAAGATCAGGTTTATGATCCCTCGATAAATTGTATGCCTGCAAAAAAGGGATGTATTGGATATCCATTCTTTAATTCCACATTAAGGTTTAAACAGGAAAACTTAATATATTATCATCGTGACAATATACACATCCATATCGGGGGCCATGTGAAGGGGAACCTTGGAGCAACGGTAGTTGTGTCCATGTGATCTAGGTTTGAGCCGTGGAAGTAACTACTAATGCTTGCATTAAGGTATGTTGTCTGTCTACATCATATTACTTGGTGTGCGGCCTTCCCGGATCCTACGTCAATGCGGGATGCTTTGTGCACCAACCCCTTTTATATAGGGGGTCATGGCACTATGGCCCCGCTATAGCAAGTCCAGAGACATAGCATGCTGGGCCCATAGTAGAAAAACAACTTTGGACACAAAAAGACCACTGCAAGGAGAAGAATCATTCTATCAAATTATCAAAATGATAGCGCATTACCTGGCCCTTCCTTGAAATTACACAGCGAGAGTCACCAGCATTTGAAACAATGAGTTGGTTCCCTCTCATGATTGCAACACAAGCCGTACATCCAGAAGTAGGCCCAGAAAAATCAGAGTGAGGTCCCTGATATCAATATAACACACACTTAGACACAAGCCAATTAAATAATGTCTACAACAACAGTAATGTGCAGGTTAGGCAAGTTGTCATGCTAAAGGACCATATAAGTATGTATAATTTTGAAGGGAAAGATCTATCTACAGCGGTTTTTCCCCATTTAAAAAGCAGAAGTATTCAGTACAGCATTCACTTATTAAACAGGATCAACTTTGATGAAAGTTCCAACTTCTTAGGTTAACATGAGTATTCATTGAGAAACTTCCATTCTTTCCAAAAGCAAGAAGCAGTAGTAAGACTACAGAAGTCCATGGAGGTTGGATTTGGAAGCTTTGAATATTCTCAATTAAATACCCCAATTTCCATTTCAAAATGGTTTTATCAGCTGCACAGACAAAAAAAGAGAGAGGCATATTATTTTATCTCATTTTAACTCAATATCCTCAGGCACAACAAGTACCTCCTCAAATGCCCAATCATCAACATGGTTGTTTCCATCACCATTTTTTGGAGACCAAATAAGACCCTCTATCATACCCGTGAACTTGTTTAATTTATCCCCTAGTGCAGCCAGCTCCCTCCATCCTCTCTGACCACGCATCATCTCATCCATTCTGCACCAGGAACAGAACAAAACAAAGTCTCACAACGTGCTACAGAAGCACAAAAGCAACTACTGATTTCACAGTGCAAAAGACATCCATGCAGCCCTAGCAAAAAGCAGGGACAAAAAAGATCTACATAGGCGATATCAATTAGTTGGGGTTAAGTTTTAGTCATGTTAGTACGTTTTACTTTTATATGAAGTGGGTCACGACAAATGTCATTAAGGGTAAACGAAGATGATAAGATTAAATAGTTTTCAAAATATAGAAATGCCACAATTTTTTTGAGACATACTAAAAAATAAAGTATGCCACGCAAAAAAATGGAACGGAACGAGTATTTACCAAATTCCGTAGTATACCATTACAACGCCACATGAGTTTTCAACTTTTTGGAAATGTCAAGGATTTGATATGATAAGCACCATCAGAGTACCCGTACAAGCTTTTAACTCATGGGAAAAGAAATACACAGAATAAAATGCATTTGCGATGAAACAGGACTAAACATATCATCCATCAAATAAATACATTAAGTTAATTAATATAGCCAGCGACAGTTCAAGAAATTCAATCCAAACAGGAGTGAATCATTCAATAATCGATTTCAGTTTTCAACCAGAAAATATGAAATGCATAGAGCAAACCCAGTGTATATCAGTCAAAGTTGAAAATTACAACAAAGCAATGGAACAGCACTAACATTAACTACTATAAGTAGCTACTAGGAAAGGGCTCATGCAAACATACATGCAGAATGAGAACTCTGTTTAAACAACAACAATAACAATAACAACAAACCCAGTGTAATTATAGTAAACATTAAAAGAAGTAATAAGCAAACACTAAAAGACAGCCAAGAGTTCTCAGGATGTTGTATAGTCAATTATAGAGCTCAACCTGAAAAAGGCTTTCTGGATTGAAGTTCCTATATCACCATGTAAATAAGCTTCATGCTTGAGCACTTGTTGATGTAGATACTTGGCACAGAATTTAGCAACAACTTTACCTGTAGTTTACCAATGGTTCAGTTATATTAGCAGATCAGGAAGTAGCATAACAGTTGTTCAAAACGTTCTTCAAGATGCAAGTTTATACCGGCAATCTTATCTTTAGCAGGAAAAGTTTGACTAAAGTGTCTGCTGTTTAATAAGCATGAATTAGAATTCTGATTAGAATTGACACTTTACGGGCTATTGAAGCTTTTCAGTAACCTCTATCCCAGGGATTACTTCAAGCCTTCCAAATCAAAAATATTGTTGTTACATCCCTAAACCACCATATAAAACATAAGGAATAGGGAGTAGAAGACAAGCAATTTAGAGGGTAACAGATAATAGGACTCCAAGCCTTCTGTAGTCCTAATCAACTTGGCATTGAGTGAGACACACATTATTTTAAGCAAGGATCCCAGACTGCTCGAGTTTGTCCTCAAAAATACCTTTTATTAATTTCCATAAGTTGAATCATCACACAATTATGTCTCTACACAAGAACTTGGCTAAATAAGCAACGCCACACAGAAATCCACCAAGGTCACTTGGGCTCTACAAAATCACTCAACAAAGTACCATAATCAAATATATCCAGACACAACCTTCCACAGCGCGAGTTTATGATGAGCAAAGTGGAAACAATTGAGAAAAAGATGGAGCAGACATCGTCTGAGCATGCAGAACTAATTAAAGTCTTGGAACTAAGATTGACAAATTTACAATATGAGATTTGTCCGCCAAGAACTTTACTTTTCCAGTTCTTCCAACACCAACACAAAAGGAGACAATTTCAATCAAGGAACAAATCCAACTGTTGAGAAATGACCGCTTTGAGCCACAAAAGACCCCAATTCTCCCCTCAAAACCCACCTTCTTTCCCATGTCCCCACAAGCATATTCCCCACCTAAATTGGACAACACCTTTTCTATGTTTCCATCTACCTCACAAAATCCAATCTCTTTCACCCAACCCTTAAAAGAAGAACATGAATTTGATATTGCAAAAATAGTTTGCTAAAATTGATAACAGAAAAACTAAAATTGATAATGCATTTCTACCAAGTTTAAACCGTGGCCTTGCTGATGGAAAATAGACCTCAATGAACATAAAAGATTTCTCTTAACAAAATGGCACTGCATCATACTTCATGTTTGATGCAACAGAACCAAGATTTCATAGCTCAACTGTTAAGCATAAGCTATTGAACTGTATGGAGAGAGAGAGAGAGGAATACAAGAGCTTTTGACGGAGTAGAGAAGGATTTTGTACACTAGTGGAATAGCGTCTTATCCCTTATTTTCTTTTAATGCACCCACTAGATTCCTATATGTATAGAAGATCGGATGTCTTTCATAGAAAACCATATTTCTACGTAGGTCTTTCTACTTTTCAGTATACTTCTTGTATGCGGGCATGTTTTGCCCTTCTTTTAATGAAATTTATTGCTTTATGGAAAAATAAATGTATAGCATCTCAAGAAGAAACCATGTAACAACAAGATACATACCTCCGTGACCATCATAGACACCAAAAAAGGATGTTGAAGCATCCAAATCAGGTATTGCTGCATGCTGAACAACGGAGTAGGACAAAAGGTCAGCTCAAGATGATGTTTAGCTCCTACATATTGTTGGATTATCCATAAGGAAAACATTATGATAAGACAAACACTGAGAACATGTTTCAGAGTAACTATGCCAATAAAAAGCATTCATAAAATTCTTAAGGTCATAATAGGATGAACTTGTACAATGCACTTAAATTGATATGTGAGAGAGCACGGGAGAAAATATATTATTGATTAATAATGATAATGATACAATGAGCCCTATATATACAATACATGTCTTACTCCTAATACATATGGGATTAGGATTATTTACTACTATTTATACAATGAAACTAACACTCCCCCCTCCAGCTGGTGCATATAAGTCATATGTACCGAGCTTATTACATATATAACTAATACGAGGACCAGTGAGGGACTTGGTGAAAATATCAGCAAGCTGATCATTCGACTTCACAAATTTTGTAGCAATATCTCCCGAAAGTATTTCTTCTCTAACAAAATGACAGTCAATCTCGATGTGTTTAGCTCTCTCATGGAGAACTGGATTTGACGCAATATGAAGAGCAGCTTAATTATCACACACAAGTCCATCTGACTAATCTCACCAAATTTCAACTCCTTGAGCAACTGTTTGATCCAAATTAGCTCACATGTGGCCATAGTCATTGCTCGATATTCTGCTTCTGCACTAGACTGAGCAACCACATTTTGTTTTTTGCTCTTCCAAGACATCAAATTTCCTCCTACTAAGACACAATATCCAGACGTAGAACGTCTATCAGAAGGTGATCCTGCCCAATCAACATCTGAGTATCCAACGATCTGCTCATGGCATCGATCTTCAAACAATAAGCCTTTGCCTGGAGTTGATATTATATATCGAAGAATGCGGACAACTGCATCCCAATGACTATCATAGGGAGAATCCATAAACTGACTCACAACACTCACAAGAAAGGAAATGTCAGGTCTAGTTACTGTGAGGTAATTTAATTTACCAACCAACCGCCTATATCTTGCAGGATCACAAAGAGGCTCCCCTTCTCCTGGCAGAAGTTTAGAATTCGGATCCATCGGAGTGTCAACAGGTCTACAACCTGTCATTCATGTCTCCTTAAGAATATCTAAGGCATACTTCCGTTGTGAGATCATAATACTAGAGCTAGACTGAGCGACCTCAATACCCAGAAAATACTTTAATCTGCCCAGATCCTTAGTTTGAAAGTGTTGAAAGAGACGTTGCTTCAACTTGCTAATATCATCCTGATCATTGCCAGTAATAACAATATCGTCAACATAAATGACCAGATAAATACAGAGATTTGAAGCAGAATGTCGATAAAATACAAAGTGATCAGCTTCACTACGAGTCATGCTAAACTCCTGAATAACTCTGTTGAACTTACCAAACCAGGTTCGAGGAGACTGCTTTAGACCATAGAGGGACCGGCACAACCGACATACAAGGCCACCAGACTCCCCCTGAGCAACAAAACCAGGTGGTTGCTCCATATAAACCTCATCCTCAAGGTCACCGTAAAGAAAAGCATTCTTAATGTCTAACTGATAGAGAGGCCAATGGCGAACAACAGCCATAGATAGAAAAAGGTGGACTGATGAAATCACGAGAGAGAAAGTATTATTGTAATTGAGTCCAAATATCTAAGTATATCTTTTGGCAACAAGGCAAGCCTTAAGTCAATCAACCTGGCCATCTGGACCAACTTTGACTGCATATACCCAACAACAACCAACAGTCGATTTACCTGGAGGAACAGGAACAAGCTCCCAAGTTCCACTCATGTGTAAAGTAGACATCTCGTCAATTATAGCCCGTCGCCATCCAGGATGAGACGGTTCTTTCACCTGTAGACTTAGGGATAGAAACAGAGGACAAAGATGACACACATGCACAATGGGATGATGAGAGACGATGGTAACTTAAACCGATATAATAAGGATTAGGATTAAGTGTGGATCGTATACCTTTTTGTAGTGCAATCGGTTGATTAAGAGGAGACAAGTTCGCAGTACTAAAAGGGTCAGGTGCAGGACGTGAATCAGCAGGACGTGAATCAGCTGGGCCTGATGCTGGGGCGGACGATGATGATAAGTCCGGAGTGGTGGAGCTGTAGAAGATTGAACTGGACTAGGTGGTGGTACTGGAGCTATAGTTGGTGGAACTGGACTAGATGGTGGCACTGGAGCTATAGTAGGTGGAACTGGACTAGGTGGTGGCAGTGGACTCGATGGTGACACTAAAGTTATAGGTGGTGGAGCTGTAACTGGAACTGTGGGCGGTGGAGCTATGGAGGAAGATGAATGGGAGATAGGACTGAATCTCCAAAAGAAGGAACAGGTAGCACCTCAGAAATATCTAAGTGATTAACTAGACCTGTGAAGTATGATTGGGTTTCAAAGAAGCTAACATCAGCAAACGTAAGAAATCGCTGAATGTCAGGCAAATAACATCGATATCCCTTTTGCGTTCTCGAGTAACCCAAAAATATGCACTTAAGAGTACTAGAAGCTAACTTATCTTTTCCTGGAGTAAGGTCATGAATAAAGCATGTACTCCCAAAGACACGGGGTGAAAGAGAGAACAAAGGTAAGTGGGGAAACATGACAGAGAATGGAACTTGATTTTGATAGCTGAAGATGGCATACGATTAATAAGATAACAAAATGTAAGAACAGCATCCCCCGAAAATGCAACGGATCATGAGATTATATGAGTAGGTTACGAGCAGTTTCAATAAGATGTCTATTCTTTCTTTCAGCTACCCCATTTTGTTGGGATGTGCACGGATAAGATGTTTGATGAATAATCCCATGGGTGTTCATAAACTGTTGAAATAGGAGAAGAAAAATACTCTAGGGCATTATCACTACAAAATGTGCAGACAGAGACCCCAATTGATTTTGAATTTCAGCATGGAAGGTCTGGAAAATAGAAAACCACTCAGATCGATTTTTCATCAAAAATATCCAAGTGCACCTGGAATAATCATCAATGAAACTAACAAAGTAGCGGAATCCTAAGGTAGAACTAACCTGAGTAGGACCCCAAACATCTGAATGGACTAAAGTAAAAGGTGACTCTACTCGATTGTCAAGACGCTGCGGGAAATGGAAGCAGGTATGCTTACCGAGCTGACACGACTCACACTCTAGAGTGGATAAGTGAGATAAGCCAAGTACCATTTTCTGAAGTTTTAACAAACCAGGATGTCCTAACTGCTTATGTAATAAATCTGGTGAATCAGTAACAGAAGAAGTTATTGGAGGAAGACAAGATGCGAGTCATGTGATTTTGCAAGAATAAGGTAATAAAGTCCATCTGATTCACGTCCGGTACCAATGATCTGCCCTGTATTGCGTTCCTGTATAAAAATAAGGTGATCAAGAAATAAAACAGCAGAATTAAGTGATTTCGCTAAGCGACTGATGGCTATGAGATTAAAAAGACTACCAAGAACATAAAAAACTGAGTCTAAAAGTAAGGAAGGAAGTGAACTTACTTGACCTATTGCAGTTGCCATGGCTTGAGACTCATTGACCATTGTGACAGTTGGAAGAGATTGAGAATATGAGATACTAGTGAAAAGAGATTTGTTACCAGAAATATGATTAGATGCACCTGAATCAATGACCCAAGACTCAGAAGGTGAAGTTTGAGGGACACCAGGCATGCTACTATTTGTTGGAACAACAAAGGTTAATCATGAAGATGCCTGTTTACGTGCTTTGTACAGAAGGAACTCAATATAATCTGGTAAAGAAATCATCTGGATTGGATTTACTGCGTTTTAATCCAACGAATTGTGAGTTAAAGGCTTCAGGTACAAATTTTATTATAATATCGTGCCAAAAAAAGTAGAAAATTGATGAAATTGCTGAGGATCACTGCTCACACCGGAAAAATTACGTAGCTCGCCCGAAAATTCCAAAGTTGTCGGAATCTGTCGAAAAAAGTACCAATGGACTCGGAATTGCAAGGAGATGAAGCTGTCCCGAAGAAATTTTTTTTAAAATCTGACTGGAAGGGGTCACGCGCTGGCGCGTGTGACAGACGCGCTGCCGAAAATAGTTCTCCAACATGCGTGTGACGGCACGTGGCTAACTATTTTCCGGTGATTTTTTCTGGGGTTTGGTCGGATCTCTCTTAGGAACCTTGTGGTAGTGTTAGATTTTGCACAACATTGATAATTAGTGACTTTGACGCAATTAGTCACTTAGGTCAAAATTGCACGGTGACTGAGTTCTTTCTTCCCAGATATCGCTGGAATGACGCATAACGATCTCTTCTTACCGATGCTCTGATACCTTGATTAGAATGGACATTGGGCCTAACTCAACCCCAGAAGCTAGCTTGTGAGGTGAGGATTGCTCAAGCCATATAAGAAGACCAAGGACTTCAAATTGCTCCGAAGTGGGACAACTCAACAACCTCTCCCCCCCCCCCCCCACACGCGCAGGCCTCTGGAGCGTGGACAACATAAATGGGGGCCCAACATCGGTAATAATAATTGTGATGGGTCTGGCTCTGATACCATGTGAGAAAGCACGGGAGAAAATATATTATTGATTAATAATGACAATTATACAATGAGCCCTATATATACAATACATGTCCTACTCCTAATACATAGAGGATTAGGATTATTTACTACTATTTATACAATGAAACTAACATGATAAAAGCAAATATCCAATTCTTAGCTGTATTGTGATTTTAGAATACTAAAGACAATTTTAACCTTGAGTAGAATCAATTAAATAACTATAGCTTATTTCCTTTCACTGACAGATTACTCCAGCTTCCTTTGACTTATTTAATTCTTTTCTTTTATTTTTATTTTTTGGAAGGAGTCTAAACTGATAAGTGAGATGGGCTGCAAATAGATATTAAGAGGAAAAAACGCTAACAAGCATAAAAATCATTCTGTAGTCCCACTACCAAAGCTTTCCACTTTGTAAATGTTTTATTAGTCTTCAACGAATCTGTCGGTAAAGCAAAGGCAAGTTGGTCAACACTCTTACACGGCCATGGTAAAAGATACCAGTTTAACTTCATACCACCCATATTTAGGATACTAACCAGCACTGAAGATGACAAATTCTACAACTCAGAATGATAAAACGGCTAGAGAAACAAAAATCAAACAAAGTTCAAACAAGTAACTTTGCTCTTGGGTCAGAACGTGAGCAATCAACCATAAACTTAACCTCATCCTCTAGGAACCGCTTGAGATAGCGCAAAATCCCTACTTTTTACCAGATGCAAAGCTGTGAAATTTTTACCGCATTTTTCCAATTTGACATTTATTGTCTTGAAGGTTTGGGAGCGGGTGATTGAGGCGAGGTGAGGGAGATGACATCTATATCTGGGAACCAGTTCGGTTTCATGCCGGGTCGCTCCACTACAGAGGCTATCCACTTTGTCATGCGGCTGGCGGAGCAGTTCAGGGACAAGAAGAAGGACCTACACATGGTGCTTATCGACTTGGAGAAGGCGTATGACAAGGTCCCAAGGGAGGTGCTTGGAGGCGAAGAGCGTGCCGGAAGCCTACATCAGAGTAATCAAGGACATGTACGATGGAGCTAAGACTAGGGTTAGGACGGTGGGTGGCGACTCAGACCATTTTCCAGTGGTTATGGGGCTCCATCAAGGATCGGCGCTGAGCCCCCTCTTGTTTGCCTTAGTGATGGATGCTCTAACCCGACATATTCAAGGGGATGTGCCTTGGTGTATGCTATTTGCTGATGATATAGTATTGATAGATGAGACGAGGGTCGGTGTTACTGAGAGGTTAGAGGTATGGAGACAGACTCTCGAGTCTAAAGGTTTCAAAATAAGCAGATCTAAGACAGAGTATCTGGAGTGCAAGTTTAGCGCCGGGCCGAGCGAAGTAGGCAGGGACGTGATGATTGGATCTCAGGTCATCGCCAAGAGGGACAATGTCCGATATCTTGGGTCTGTGATTCAGGGGGACAGAGAGATTGACGGGGACGTCACTCATCGTATAGGAGCGGGGTGGTCAAAGTGGAATCTTGCATCAGGAGTCCTGTGTGACAAGAAAGTTCCACATAAACTCAAGGGGAAATTCTATAGAGCCGTGGTTAGACCTGCGATGTTGTATGGGCGGAGTGCTGGCCCGTGAAGAACTCTCATGTTCAGAGAATGAAGGTTGCGGAGATGAGGATGCTCAGGTGGATGTGCGGGCACACCAGGTTAGATAAGATTAAGAATGAAGTTATTCGAGAGAAGGTGGGGGTGGCCCTGGTGGATGAGAAGATGCGAGAAGCGAGGCTGAGGTGGTTCGGGCATGTGCGGAGGAGAAGTCCCGATGCCCCGATGAGGAGTTGTGAGCGGCTGGAGATTGTTGGCGTTCGGCGAGGCAGAGGGAGGCCTAAGAAGTATTGGGAAGAGGTGATTAGGCAAGACATGGCTAGTATGCGGGTTTCCGAGGACATGACCCTTGATAGGAAAGTCTGGAGGTCTAGTATCAGGGTTGTAGGATAGGGGCTCCTATAGTTTTCGTACTCCTCACCCGGGGTTGGGTGAGGCTTGGCAGGGCTATCCATAGATGATTTGTGTTTTGGCTTATGTCTCCCTTATGGCTGTTAGTTATGGTAGTTACTGTATGATATTATTGCATGCTATTTTATTTATGTTTCTTATGTTTAGATAATTATTTACGCTATTTCTGCTGGAGTTACTAATGCTCTATTGTTTTTGCTTTTGTTTTTATTTTTGTTTTTCCTTTTCTCCACCGAGCCGAGGGTCGATTGGAAACAGCCTCTCTGCCCTTTCGGGTAGGGGTAAGGCTCGTCTACATATTACCCTCCCCAGACCCCACCTGGTGGGATTATACTGGGTAGTTGTTGTTGTTGTTGTATCATAAATATCTCAAATATATTGAAGAAACAAACAACTTATTTCCATTCCACAAATTACATCACAAAACATATTGACCAAAGTAGCAGGGGATACTCACAGCATCTTCCATTGTTGCACGCCATCCTTGCATTGATGATAAACCATATCTTACCCTAGCATTCTCACCATCTTCTGAGAGTTTCTCTGTTTTGGGGGAACTGAGGTATATACCCATCAATTTTAGCTGAAACAGATAAAGAGAAGCACTGACATATCATAAGAGCATTCTCAATCATGAAGCACATCAAAGATGAATTGCATAGTAGTATTAGTGATGCATCTTAAAATGATTGTTTTGTTTATTACTTTGAGAAGGAAATACTTGCAAATGTAAGCAATGATGTCATCATTAACCATTTTTCAGAAAATAAAAGAACATCAAGCTCAAGTATGAATGGATACTTTGTTACATTACCAAATTAGTGATATGCGATAATATGGAAGTTTATACTTTGCTGATAAGTTATCACAATCATTAAGTTTTCAATGAGCTGCACGCAGAATTATGTCGCTAGTAATTGGCATATCTATGTTAAAGATAGTGTTGCATCGGCCTAGCTCAAATCCTAGGTCCGTCTCTTATTGATTCTATTATTTATAATACATAAAACATCTGGCAGCAAACCTCTATCCGCCCTCATCAAATTCAGTCTTGAAATACTAAACTCTATGATCCAGCAAAACTTAATAGGGCAAGAACTGAAAACTTGATTAAAGAAATTCAAGAAATTTTGGTAATAGAGAGAAAAAGCAGATGCTAATGCAATTGACATGCTATGTGAAATTCATAGGCCAAAATCCTTTGCATTTTGAGCAAATATGCAAACTTAAATCATTAACATTTCAGCTCTACTTTCAGATTCAATTCAAACACAGTGAAAAAAAAAAAGTAAATTGAGATCTTAAACTTTTGAAACTAGAAATTCAAAATCCCATACAGAATAGAAATCAGTGCGATTGGATCACTACAAAAGATTTGCTAAATGGCTGACCTTGATACACATTTCATCTTCTTCCAAATACATAATATTCAGAATTGACTAACTAAATATTGAAAATTCGTATTCTAAAGAAACTTACAAGTAGATTTGGCCGGGGAAAGAGGTGTCAAATGAAGATTTTGTGATTGTGGTGAAGAGAAATGAGATGGAAGGTAAGAGTAGGACAAAGTGCGTGTGGATTCTGACGGCTCTTCTCCTTGTCTTTGCTTTTTGATTGCACAAACACACTAATGTATACAATCTCAATTTCTCCCCTTTGGAACATGGGATATAAAAAGTTCAATCTTAGAATATATTATTGTGTTCTAATTATTTTTATCATTAGGTAATATAGATGAAAAGTTATTTGTCCCTAAGCACAATAGAATATTCACCCCTAAAATTTAGATAAGTATTTATACAACAACAACAACAACAACTAACCAGTATACTCCCACCAGGTGGGGTCTGGGGAGGTTAATATGTAGACGAGCCTTACCCCTGCCCGAAAGGGCAGAGAGGCTGCTTCCAATCGACCCTCGGCGAGTAGAGTAAAAATGGGAAAGCTGCATTAAGAAACAGAGATAAAATTAGAAACACAAGCAAGACAAATCAAATAATAAAGCATAGGTACTCCCACAAAAGTAACGTAAATAGTTAATGTAAATTCCATAAATATAAATTTTGGCACAAAACTAAAGACCCGTGCACTCAAATTATCTCATGTTTGACCAAAAAGTATTAAGCCATTTAAGTAACCTAATTAATAGAGGGACTAAATTTTAGTCAAATATAATTAATTCTATATTCAAACATATTGAGTACAAAAGTCGAAGAAGAACAAACTTACGTAATATTTCTTAAGAAGATTATCATACATCAAATATAAATGATAAGCTTACACCTATGATATACTTGCACCATACTCGTAAGAGCATAAGTATTAGGTGCTTAAAAGAACTATAAGTGTTGAAATTAATTTAATAAATAAGCAGTTACGTATTTGGGTACAAGTGCTGAAAATAATAATAAGTTGTTGCAGCACTTGATAAGAAAAATGTTGATAAGTTCCTTTATGCTAAAATGACTTAAATAGCTTTAGAACTATTTACACTTACAAGGGCGTAAGTTCTTCAAAAATAAATTCAAGATCGATTCAAATATAAAATATTCTATTTGTCATTTTATTTTAAATACAACTGTGCTTAGATAAGGTAATTGTTATGACAAAAATAATTAATTTTATGATAGGCATATAATCATAAGTTATAATATTTAATAAATTGACAAAAGTTTTTCAGTAAAAAAACCTAAATAGGATAAATTATTTGAAGAGAAATAAACATTGTCTTCATCACCACAACATTAAAAGCAATACACCAAAAATTTGATATGTCCTTATTTATTACATACAGTTCAAAGATTAAAACACAATAACATAGATATAAATATGCAAAGAAATAGAGAATTTGCTTATCTTAAATACTCAATGAGAATTGTAGACTTGAGGGGGGGGGGGGGGGGGGGGGGAAGATTAGGTTGAATACTTGAGGCAGTGATTATCGATGTAGGAGTTTTGTTCTAAAAGGAAATATGTGACGACCAAAAGGGTCATCATCACCTATTTTAATTAATTATGTGCTTCCGAGGCCTTGAAAACCTCATTTAGAGTTGCCTCAATTTACGTGCGCAGTCCGGGCATGTAGCCGGAAAGCTTAAATATGAAATTCTGTGAAAAAGCCAAGTTTTGATATTAAAATGAATAAATTTGACTTTGGTCAACTTTTTGGGTAAACATATCCAGACTCGTGATTTGATGATCCTGGAGTGTTTTTTAAAAAATATGGGACTCAGACGTATGCTCGGAATTGAATTCCGAGGACCCGAGCCCGAGAAATAAATATTTAAGAAATTATTTTTCTAAAATTGTTAAGAAAAAATCGAAATGAAATTTGGTTAGAACGTGTTGGTATCGGGCCCTTATTTTGGTTTGGCGCCCAATACAAGTCTTATATATGATGGAAGATGTTTCTATAAAGTTTGGCTAAAATTAGACGTCATTTGACGTGTTTCGGACTTGAAATCCTAAATGTGGAACATGATGAAGTATGGAAAAATGCTCTGAATTTGAGGTTTAATTTGTTGATAAAGATGTTATTTAGGCGATTTGATTGCTCGGATTAGTTCGTATGATGTTGTTGAGTTAGTTCATGTGTTTGGTTAGGAGCCCCAAGGGCTCGGGTGTGATTCAGATGTGTTTCGGGATGGTTTTAGCCTTAGAAATATTATAGATCTGCTGTTTGTTGTTGTCCAATTGTTTGTTCTATGCGATCGCATAGAGTTGTTTGCGATCGCATAGTGTAACTAGTTCAGGGGTTCATCTTGTGTATGCGATTCCATAAATCCTTCCGCGATCGCATAGTGCTAAGTTGAGAAGCCCTTATTTTCCTCTACGTGATCACATAGTTCTGTTTGCGATCGTGATGCTCGGCCTATTTCTTCAATGCGGTCGCACTCCTTCTCCGCGATCATAATTCAGAAAAGGCCAAACCTAAGAGTAGATTTCCTCTATGTGTTCGCAATGCCCTTTATGCGATCGCAATGGCCAACCTTCCTATCCCTATGCGATCGCATGAGCTTCTTTACGATCGCATAGAGCATTTTTCTGCCCAGTTATTCATAAACTTCAGAAACATTAGCTACGAGATTTCACCAGATTTTCACAAAAACCTTTCTTCTCCAAGCTCTTAGGCAATCATTGACGCGATCCTTCATCAAAACCTCTTGGGTTAGTAATTCTTAGCTTATTTTCTTCCATTTTCTTCAACATCTATTGAAATTCTAGGCCTAAAACATGTGATTTAAGGTAAATTGGGTATTTAGGTAGAGTTAGGGCTTCTTGATTTTTCTTGATTTAGACCTCATTTTGGGGTCGAATTTGAAAACAAATTATATATTCGAGCTCGTGGATAAATGGGTGATTTAGTTTTGGTCCGAACCTCGTATTTGACCAAGCGGGCTCGGGTTCAGTATTTGGGATTTTGAGAAGAATTCTTGGAAAGCTATAATTAGGCATCGGGTTCGCATTGTTTAGCATTTATTGATGTATTGAAGTCATTATTGTATAGATACAATATATTTGGAACAGAATTCGAGAGGGAAAGCAGTAATTGAGATTGATTTTGGCCGTGAAAGTTCGAGGTAAGTGTTTTGTCTAACCTTAGCTTGAGGGAATAGGAGTTGCGTCTTATTTTCTACTTGCTAATTATCGAGTACGGCGTATAGGAATAGTGACGAGTATATATACATTAGTGTCTTACATGATCGTGAGTCGCTATACAACGAATATTTTGATCTTTGTTGTAACTCCCATGCTTAATTGATAATTTCTATATGTTGTAAAGAGCATGTGAAAGGAATTGTGATCTTTAAACTTTGAGGAGCGTTCGCTCGAGTTAAAATACAAGTTGTGAAGGTATATGAGATAATTAAATCCTTGGAGCATTGGCTCTTGTGATAATGTAAACTATGAGATAAAAATGAAAGAAAGAGAAAGAGTTACTGGTTTGTTCCCTTGCCGGGACGTTTTGTTATTTTGTTGAATTCTCCCTTGTCGGGAAGTATATACTTGCAGTGTTGAATTCCCTTGCCGGGATAGTATAAGTTATGGTTAATCCCTTGTCGGGACTGTTGTCATGATCATTGTAAGTTGTATATTTAGATATTATATTGGATCGCCTTGCATGCCGCAACAGATAATTATATTTATTGGATTGCATTGCACGCCGCAACAGATAATTATATTTATTGGGTCGGGTTGCACGCCGCAACAAATATTATATTGGATCCAGTTGCACGCAACAATAGATATTATATTTGGATCAGGTTGCACGCAGAAACATCTATATATATATAGACTGTTGGAAATCATGTATATCTATGATATGTGCGCTTTGGTTGTATGAGTTATGATTTTCAGGTATAGGTTTTGATGAATGACAAACAATGAAGTCAAGTGTCAAACAACGATATAATATGACAATCAATCAAATGGCGAGAAGCATACTGATGACGGAATTGCATGAACGAGCCAAAGAGTTCAAGGCCGAAGACCCAAGACGTAGGTCGTTTGGTAGAACCAATGTAAGGACAACGTTTAAGTTATCTTATCCTTTGGCTCAACATTAGGTCATCATAAACATGCATAAAAAATTTTATTAAATCATATTTATCATAAACATGCATCTTTGTGTTAAACCAAAATGATTTGTATTTCAGTCAAAATGGTTTTTAAACATGTCTTTTAGATCTGGACCTAAACAATCGATTATATGCTCCTTACAATCGATTGTGTTTTTCAAAATAGCAAACAATCGATTATGCAGTTTTAACAATCGATTGTATTAAGACAGTGTGATCTGAAGTTTTTCAAAATAGCAAACAATCCATTGTCTACTTTTAACAATCGATTATTTTGAGACAGTGTGCAACCGAAGTTTTTAAACATCAAAACAATCGATTGTTGTTACCATACAATCGATTATACTCATAAACAATCGATTGTCATTTTCATACAATCGATTATTTTTTGATCGTTCCCACAGAATCCTAAATTGATTTTTGAACGTTGAAGAACAATCGGTTATTCTGGGTTAACAATCGATTGTTTAGCCTAAAATCAGGAATCTGTTTTTGAACGTTGGTCAAACAATCGATTGTCTACTCCAAACAATCGATTGTCTGAGTACAGAATCAAGGATTTTATTTATCAATTAAGCAACGATCAGCACCACTTTTTCACCTATAAAAAGAGGTCTTTTGAGCTGATTTTAAACACACAACTCCTGCATATATTGATATACATATTGATCATTTTCAAGCATCTTTTTAGAGCTTTTGTTGAGACATTTGATAGACAACTTTGTGTTGTTCATAGAGCTTATTTTGTTTCTCTTTATCCACTCTATTGAGAGAGTATTTGTTGTAAAAAGAGAGTTGTTTGAGAAGAACATATCTTCTCATTTGTCGGGTTTGCTAAGTACCCAAAGTCTTAGTGGTTGAAGTCTTGGGGTGAGGTATCCTCAAGCAAGTGAAGTCTTAAGGTGCGGTATCATTGAGCAACTGTAACGGTTTGTTAAGCACCCGTAAGCTTGACGAAGTTAGTGGAAATCTCGAGAGTGTCTCTCGGGGACTGGACTAGCCACGGGTTGTGGTGAACCAGGGATACATCTGTGCGTTCGTTCCTTATTATTTACTTATCGCACTTATTTCATTCCTGCAATTTTTAAATTCCGCAAGTTTACGCTGTATTTTATTATAATGCTATTCACCCCCCTCTAGCGTTAAGCGTATTATCTAACATAGACTGGGTTGCACGCCGCAACAGAGTTAATTAATAAGGGATTGGGTTGCGCGCCGCAACAGTAGTATGATTATGTTGTTCTTTACGTTATTTTACTCATTTTCTGTTATTACTTGACTTTTTGGTGATGTCATTGATTCCCTTGCGCTAATTGATTTGTAATTGTTGCTTGGATGAGGAAGAGTGTAAAGTACGAAGGGTGATGCTGTGTATTGTTTCGGTGAGAGAGTGTTAAAGCACGAAGGATGATGACGTGCACTTATTGCAGTTTGTTATGATTCCTTGTTATCAGTTTGAGTGCATTAATTGTATTATTTCACAATTACTGTGATTTTTTATGTTGACATTTTCTTTTATCGGGTGACTAGTTATCATTGAATTCATGTTTTAATTGCTACGTGTTTATGTGACTTAATTGCTTCTTGCCATTGAGCATACTAAATATTAAATTACTTGTTTGCTCCTAAATATCCATAATTAATTGCTAGTTGTCCTTATTATTTTTACTCATTGAATCGTAATTATTGTGTACTTTGTTGTCTTATGAATTTACATTAATTATTGCGATTATTGGAGTAATGTCATTTTCAAAAACTATTAATATATGAACATGGGAGCGGGTGGTACGCCTACCACGAGATATGAGAAATGGGACCGGTTGCACGCATGCAACAAGATGAATTTGAAATTGGAAGTTTCCTTTTATTAATCCTTACCTGTGCTAGAAGTTAAATTTACAATTTCCTTATCGTTCTTTGATATTCTGATCATCTGCCACTCCCGCAACATGTTCCCCTCCCCCAACTCTAATTGCTTATTATCTGTTTTATTTTCTGCCATATATATTATATAACTGCACAGATTTATCTGGAGTCTGGTCCTAGACTCGTCACTATTTCATCGAGGTTAGGCTAGACACTTACCAACATATGGGTCGGTTGTGCTGATACTATACTTTGCACTCTTTTGTGCAGACCCCAATATTGTAGATTTTGGACCGCAATGAGATTGTTGAATCTTATTCATCAGACGACCCGAGGTAGCCCTTCAGGCATTCGAAGGCCCTGGCATCTCCTTCTATCTACTCTCCTATTTTTTACATGTATTTCCAGAGACAATGTTGTATTTAATTCTTTCGGACCTTTGATTGTAGAATTCTTAGACCGTCTGTGAAATTGTGACACGAGGTCCGGATAGCGAGACTCAAACACTTGTATTAGGTATTTATTGTTCTTCTTTCGCTTATGTTAAATTCCGCTGTTATTACTCATGTTAATCAAGTCTTACTATGTTTTCTTTTCTAGTTTTGGATATTGGTTGAGTATTGGCTCAAGTTGAGATTTCTGTGGTGAAATTGATGAAATGAAGTTATTGATTGTGATGCCCTTGTCAGGTCGTTATTGCTTATGGTGAGGAAAAGTGATAAAGCACGAAGGGTGATGTCATCCACATTTACATTTATATTTAAGCATATGGTGAGGAAGAGAGATAAAGCACGAAGGGTGATGCCTTGCACATTTCTATTATTCATATGCGATAAAGAGTGATAAATAACGAAGGGTGATACCGTGCACATTTTTATTATTGATTGCATGGTGAGGATTGAAAATAAAAGCACGAAGGTTGATGCAATGTATTTTCTGTTTGATGTGTTTATTTGTTGTTATCGGTTCAAGTGCACTAATTGTTTAATTTCCTTTACTACTTTTGATTCGTTATTCTGGTACCCCCATAGTATGCCCCTTCCCGTTAATTTATGTTTAGCTTCTGTTACTTATTACTCTGTTTGTATATTGTTTAACTACATTGGTTTATATGGTTTGTCGTGTCCTAGCCTCTTCACTACTTCCCCGAGGTTAGGCTCGGCATTTACCAGTACATGGGATCGGTTGTACTGATATTGCACTCCGTACTTTCTGTGTAGATTCCGGTACTGGACCATACTGATCGGAGTTCGAGGTTGCTGCCTTCATTCTACAGGAAACCCAAGGTAGATCTGCCGGCGTTCGCAGACCCTGGAGTTCCCTTCCCTCTATCTTAGTTCGTATTTTCTTTCATTCCGAAAAACAGATGCACTTTCCTTTAAGTATTTAAAGAAATTTTTAGACGTTTGTGAATTGTGTCACCAGATTATTGGAGTAGACGTGTTTAGAGTTTGAGCTATTATAAAACTTTTACATTTTTTGTTTAGCTCTAATTACTATTTATTACTATTTTGATTAATAATTAATGTGTTAGACTCTTACCTTTTGGCTTCCCTATTATTCAATAATTAGGTGTCATTAGGATCTCGATGATGAAAAATGCGGATCGTGACAAAGCTGTAGTAATTATGTTTGATATACAGAACTCAAAGGCGGTACATACTGTATTTATAGAGGTAATGAGCTTGGTATTTAAGCCAAAGTTATTTGTTTCCTAAGTGGATTAGAATTAGAGTTTATAGTTTTCACTTAGGAATTTACTGAATTAGTGACCAAGAAACATTTTTCTTTTTCTTTCATTTGCCCAAGTTTCATACACGAATGGGGCACTCTCCAATTGACCATTTCTATAACTTTTTAAAGAACGGGAATTCACTTTTCCTTTTTTACAAACTAAGTTTGAGGAAAATAGAAGGGATGTATTTTTTCAAGCAAACCTTTGGGTCTTTATAAGTATTCTAGTCTCAGGCGTATGCCTATTTCAGTGAGAATTTTTTTAAATCACATAATATTGTATTAAAATTTATTTTTGTGTTATAAAATAAAAGTATAACCTCTTAAATTGATGAATATTATAGATAGCTCAATAAAAGAAGAAAGTTTACTCAAAAGTCATCAATCATTAATCAATATATTTACCTCATACTTTGTTCAAGATTTATAATTTTATCAGTTCCATTTCACAAATTATCATACTTTTTTTTTAGTTTTAGCAAAAACACATACTCCTTGAAGATTTAGGAGTTTTTTCAAAAATATTTTTGGGAAGCAATTTTCAACTTCATCCTTGAAGATACAATCAATGTCACCTACAATTTTATTACGATTCTTCAAAGTTTTACAAAGCAAATAGAAAAACCAATTCTTTTGATCTTTTATAGATTCAAAAATGAAAAGGGTCCTATAGCTCCTCGATTTGTTTTTTTTATTTTTGATAAATGATAATGTAAAGTTTAAAAATGATTAGTGTTGAGTTAATATTTTACAGCAAAAAAAATCTACTTATATGATCTTGTAAAAGAATTGAATTTCACTGTTCGTCTAATAAGTTATTTCAAATACTTAATTATTTATTTTCAATATTAAAGAAAGTAATGTACTTTATTATTATTGTAAGTTTTAATATTAGAGCAACCCAATTATAAATACCTTGTTATAGTAACAACTTTATATGGTAAATAAACGACCACTCAAGTTATTAAATAAAATTTTCAGTTTAACTACAAAAATATTTTATCCAATAAAAATTTTACTTTTAAAAGATAAAAAAAATTATTTGTCAGAAAGTACGGAAAAAATATATTATTGGTATTTTATTTAATTATAATTAAATCCCTATTTATGCTCTCTTCTCTCTCACGTCCATAAAAGAAAGTGCCTTCACGCTTTTTGTCGTCTAAGAAGTCGAGATTATCAAAATTTTAAGTTTAAGGAATATTAAAGACCACAAGAAAACTAAATAAAAGTTTCCAAAGTTGAGGGGTTCCGAACATTTCTGCTAACTTATAGGAACTAAAAGACGCACTGCAGCAGCATTACTTCCAACTATCACCCAACCCCACTGCCCCAGGAAAAAAAAACAAAAAATAAGAAAATGTTATGAAATAATAAAAGAACAAGAATAATATTGCAAAGAAAGAGAGAAAAAAATTCTTATTGAATTTTGGAGTGATTTACAATGGAGTAAGACCCCTCTATTTATAGGAGGAACAATGACTTAGCCTCAAAGGAAAACTCTTTACAAGATAGACATTCACTCCAAATAGAATTATATTCTTAAAACTCCCCCTTGAATGTCTACTTAATAAGTAATGTGCCTCATTAAAACCTTAACTAAAACAAAACCCAATGGGAAAAAAATTCTAAAAAAGGAAAAAGACTACACATGTTTATAAATGCGCCTATTGGTTGCCCCGTTAAAAACCTTGCAAGGAAAACCCAATGGGACAAAACCTTGTAAGGGAAAAAGAGTGCAACGGCATTAACTCTCCCTGAAGAGAGCATCAATTCACATCCTTGAGCCTTCGCATTCCAATCTTGTGCACCATCTTCAAGAGATCGTTGGTAGAGATTTGATAAATAAATCAGCCATATTAACTATAATGAATATTTGCACCTTGAAATCATAACTCGTGATAGATATATAATGTCTTCACAAATATTGTGGAATGGCTCTTCAATATCTCCAAAAAGGTATCATCGCTATCACATTATCATGCTTATAGTTATAGCAAGATACATTTGTGCATAAATTGCACCGAGGAAGTGGTACCTCAAGATCAAGAATTGTAGATGCTTCAAGCAACTTAAATCCTTCATGGATTGCCATATAAATTAAGTCATATAAGCCATATTATAGACTTTAGATGCATATCAAGTTTTCATGTCATGCTACAAAAATAAGATATCGAAACCCGATTGCGCATACCATTGACTTTATAGTTTTAAGTATTTGAACTACATGTCCAAAACTACATGTCTTTCATATGGAATCAATTCTACTTGAATTGTATCTCTTCGATTTGGCCAAAACTTTTGTGTCTATATTCGATAGACTTAAGATCCTCATCTATACCCATCGCTATGATAGATGTCATCGACAAATATTTTATATCGGTTCCAATAAATTTTCATAAAGACATAACATATAGATCTCTTCATTCATAAATTCAGGTACCTGAATCTCTCATGAGATTTTATGAAGTGTTATGTTATGTGACCTTCTAGATCACTTGCCTCATTTATATGATCACTTTGATCATTTGCTCATCTTCTTTATCAAGAAGTTCTATTTGAAACTGATTTGCCTATATGCTTTAAGCGTACCATAGAATTTGTCCTTCCAGGACTTAATATGAGCATTTGCAATGAGAGTATAGTTACTTTCGCTGGGTCAGCAAATGCATATGGTATGCTTTGCAATATGTTGCAAATGAATTATCCTTTTATGAACTTCAAGTTCATATTATCCTATTCGAGGATCTATATATATAAATAATAATTTATTCCATGTAACTTTTTTTTCTCAACTGTTGTATCTTGTCTCCCCCTCATGTTAGAAAAACTAACTTGCTTCCTCAACTTTGGAAATCCATCTTTGTGCATTATGGTGTTAATAAAAATATACATCGTACATCAATAATAATAAGATGGAATTATTTGGTTCCTGACCCAGAACCACTTGTGAGGGGAAAAAATAATATACTTTCGTATATAATGTATATCACACTGATATAGATAACTTTGTTCTCATAAGCAATAGTTTAGCTATTAAGTGGAGGCACTCAATAAATTATTTTGCTAAACCAATTGTGATGTAAAACAACTTATGAAGATGATCTATCTTGGACAGAAAATCTGGAAATTATGCTCTAAGTTAAATTATTGAGCAAATTACCTCGCAAACACCAAGTTGCGGGTTAATAATAATCGCACATGTAACCATCTCATAGATGCATCTTATGTGGTATACATAGCAGGTGATTGGGCCCATATTCACCTTTGATATTTTCAGAATTTATGGGATTTAATCCCAACTTTAGTTGGTCTCTTAATTAATGAGAACAAACAATATAAAAGAATTCGTAAATGCGTTTGCATTTGATTTGTTATTTATCTGCAAATGGATAATATTTTGCACATCTTTTTCACAAATAGAGGCACGTGGGTCAACATGAGATAATGATGGATTTTTCCACAAAATTTTCCGTTTGGTTTCACCAACTTCTCCCCCTTATTTTGGAAAAAGTGTCTCATCGAATCGACAGTCTGTAATCGTGCAGTGAACAAATCCCCTGTCAACGTTTCGAGGTATCGAATAATGGAGGCTGATTCAAACCCAACATATATTCATAACCTTCTTTGCGGACCCATTTTGGTGCGATATGGCGGTGCTACAGGCACATATACTGCGCATCCAAAAATTCTTAAATGGGATATACTAGGTTCATGACCCACAACTAATTGCAACGGGGAATATTTATGATAATTTGCCGGTCTGAGACGAACTAACATTGCTGCATGCAAAATGGTGTGACCCTAAACAGAAGTGGGCAGCCTCGTTTTCATGAGTATGGTCATGCTATCAATTGCAGACGTTTAATTAAAGACTCTCCAAGACCATTTTGAGTGTGAACATGAGTTGCAGGATGTTCTACTGTTATCCCAATTGATAAGAAATAATCATTAAATGCTTGGGATGAAAACTCAGCACCATTATCTAGTCTAATAAACTTAATTGGATTATCGGAAAATTGTGTCCGTAATCGAATTATTTGTGCCATTAAATTTGCAAACGTAAGGTTGCGAGATTACAATAGGCACACATGAGACCATCTAGAAGATGCGTCTATTAAGACCATAAAAAATCTAAACGACCCACTAGGTGGGTGAATAGTTCCACAAATGTCCCCTTGTATATGTTCCAAAAACGCAGGCGACTCAATTCCAACCTTTGTTAGTGATGGTCTAATAATTAACTTGCCTTGTTAACAAGAAGTGCAAGCAAATTCATTATTTAAAAGAATTTTTAAATTCTTTAACAAATGCTCATTTGAGTTTTATATAATTCATCTCATCATAATTGAACCAGGATGTCCTCAATAGATCATGCCAAAGTACAAAAGTATTGGAATCAGTAACCTTTTGATTTACGGTAGAATGTGCCTCAATTGCACTAATTCTTGTCCAATACAGGCCACAAGATAAAGATGGGAACTTCTCAATAACCCTCTTTTGGCCAGAGACATTCTTGGTAATGATGAGATATTCAAGATTATTCTCATCTATTATCTCAATATGATATCCATTTCGACGGATATCTTTAAAACTCAACAAGTTCCTCTTGGACTTGGAGGAGAACATTGCATTCTCTATGATAAGTATTGTTCCTTTAGGCAGAGTTATAGTAGCTCTTCCAGAGCCTTCAATTAATTTACTATTATCAGAAGTTGTAATAATATCTGCCTTACACATACTTAAATGAGAGAAATACTTCTTCTTTTGGAATATTGTATATGTCGTACCTAAATCAATCAAATAAATATTTTTCAATTGTACTTTAATCCAAATTTGCTTTGAGAGATATCCATATTTGTTAGGGATGCTTCACATAGTTTGAAATACAAAGATTATATAAACAAATATAGTATTTTCAGATAAAAAGAAAAAAAAAACAAAGTTGAATTAATGATTCAATAATGGCCTTTTAATTCAATTTCAAGCAAACTCTGATTATGACATAAGCAATTGCGTTGCTAAAAATTAATTTAATTATAAGTACACTAACCATATTGTCAAGAAGTATTATTAGTCATACAACAATATTAAAACCGAGATACAATATAAGGATATGAGAATCCCCTTCTTAAATCCCAAATTCTAATTAATAATGCATGATTAACAAAAAAGAAAATGATTGTGTTGCCTCGTGATGAATCAATTGAATCTAAGTAAATTATGCACCACTTTAAATCATATTAAGTTTCTCTCTTGATTGTCATATTTGACAGAATCATTCACTCGGTATCCATATATACATCATAAGTTGAAAACCTATTTTTATCGCCACGAACAATTTTCCCATAACAGCGTGCACATAGTAAAGAATTATAGTTGATAAATAATATTAGGTAATGTATGATTTTAAAACCATTGGGTGCTGACGAACTAACAGATAATTCTAGAACTATATTCCATTAAAATGAACTAAAACTATTTTATAAAATAAATAATACTAACTGATATTAATGACTACTATTCATGTAAAGAACTGTGATTACATAATGTTTATTAGCTACTAGGAATATGTAAAAATAAAAATCAAATTACTCAATCATCTTTAACCACGGATCCATCATGATCAAGTGGTCTATTTTTCCATCAGGGTGTTCAAAGAAGTCTGTCACATCCAAGTTGGTGAAGTCAAAATCATTGTCAGAGGCAAAATTGGCTTCAAGACCTTTATTCTTTAGAGATGCTTGATAAACAAATGTCTTGGTATAGGCAAGATATAACGTTATACCATTGTGGTCATGGTCAAATTTATATGCAAGATATATTTCTTGCATTATTGTTATCCTTTAATAATCACATTGCCAAAATATTTTGGCGTACAATAGGTACGTACCAATGACCATTCATGCCATAATAATGAGATTATTTTCTTATATCATCTCAACCCTCCTTCTAGAGGCGAGTGTGGTATATTCAATACCAATAGCATGTTCATATTATTCCAATAATGAATATGTATTCATAAATCAGATGTTGTCACATTCACACCATGAATGGACCATAATAATTTGTATGTGCTATATAAAATCTTATGTCAAATCGATGACAGATATTACTTTCACAGAGTGAATGATTATTTTGAGAATCCTTATTGTTCTCATTACCACAATAATGACTATTATAATTTTGTCTATTGCCACGTCCACATCCATTGATACCTTCACGGTAATAATTTTGTCTTCTTTCATCCTTATCACATACTGTTATCACATTCTCTAAAGGGAATGAGAATGGAGCAAATTCAATGGAACGGGTTTTCAATTCTTTGCCCACAATCATACATGATTTTGATCATGGCAAGGCATAGAATTTTTACCACTTTAAGTGGGTGTAATTTCTTACAAATTCCATTAGAATTATAATCAAACTTTGTTGTCTTTGCTTCTATATAAAATCAAATTATAGAATATCAAGAATTTGAAAGAGAAAAGTAAAATACTTACCTTAAATCCAGAATTTAATCATGAAGGAAGTTCATAGAATAATTGACAATCATTATGCTCAATCCCAAAGCTTCTACTTAATTGGTTAGAGTCTCGTGCTGATAACGCGTTACGAAACAATAAAAGAACAAGAGCAATATTGCAGAGAAAGAGAGAGCGAAAATTCTTATTGAATTTTGGGGTGATTTACAATGGGGTAAGACCCCTCTATTTATAGGAGGAAAAATGACTTAGCCTCAAAGTAAAAATCTCTACAAGATAGACATTCACTCAAAATTGAATTCTATTCTTAACAGAAACGAATTTTTGGTCAATATTGTCTCTTATTTTTTAGGGTAAATATATTTTGGTCTTTCAAAGATAACTTTAAGCATATTTGGTTTCTTAAATATGTTAAAGAGGAGTACCTTTTGTGTCACTGACGCAATACGTTGAAAAGCTAATGGTATTAACCAGCTCTGATTCATGAAGTAAATTTTCTGCTCTGAAACAAAATGTTTCGTCTCCCTTTAATCGACAACACAAATTATCACTTTAATTCTTCATTTTTAGATGATTTCTTCTAAAATTTTGACCTTGAAAATATCCCTTTCTGTGCAAGCTTTCAACGAGAAAATAACATTGTATAGCCGTTGTAAAAATAATAGCCGAAAAATGTATAAAGTTTTTATATATACATTTTATATGTTAATATAAAAAAATTATATAAATTTTATATACCTTTTCGGCTACAAGATATAAATAATTTCTGGCATTGGATAAAAGTGAGAATACAACTTAGTTATTCGTTTGCTTCAATAATATGCCTAGAAGTGATATTGGCAACTCTATTTTTTTCTTCAAATTTTAATTTTTCTTTTTGAAAAAATCAACCGATATTTTCAAATATATATATACAAATTTATACATTATTTCGACTATTATTTTTACAGGGACTACATAATATAACTTTTTTACTGAAAACTGGCACAGAAAGAAATATTTTCAAGATCAAAATTTTAGAAGATATTATCTAAAAATGAGGAATTAAAGTGATAGTTTATATTTTGAATAAAAAGAGAGAAAATATTTTGTTTCAGAGTAAATAATTTGCTTCATGAATAAAAGTTATATAATACCGTTAGTTTTTAAATATATTGTATTAATGAGACTAAAAATGCTTCATAGTTAAGAGATAAAATATGGTCATAGTATTTGAGCAACCAAAGTCAAAGATAAGCCACAATATCGGTCAAAAACTCAAAAGAAAACTAAACATATTACTCCCTTGGTTTCATAATAAGTCATATACTTTTCTTTTTAATTTATTTTAAAATAAATAATATATTTTTAAATTTAAAAATAATTCAATCTTAAACTCTTTATTTTATTTTTTTATCTATAAAAGGTGAAAACTTCCCTTAATTTTTTAACACCATAAATTTCAAAAATATTTTTATTTCTAAATTTGACGCAAAATCAAACATTCATGGTGAATCAAAAGTCTAAACCCACCAATGCGTAAGGCATACATAGTTGAAAACCATTGAAATCGAACATACCATTTGATTTTGCTTGGAAAGTAGAGGAGAGGAGCCGCTAAATGGCGTCTGCCAGTAGTCCTCAATCGCTGTTCGATGTTTTCGTCTACGGCAGCCTTTTAGCTGACGACGTCGTTCGTGCCCTCCTCAAACGGGTCCCACCTTCTTCACCTGCCATTCTCCAGAACTTGTTAGTGTTCTAGTAACATCGATAGATGTGGCATGTGGCCTTTTTTATATACCCTTTTAGCTTCTGTGTGTAAAATTGATGCTGAAATTCTTTATCAGTGGATATTTGGGATTAGCTTTTCTTAAGAAATTAAAACCTAATAGAGTGAAAAACATAACATAGGAGTATGTGTTGGAGTTTCTTATATGCTTGAGATAGAGTGCTAGTTTTGAGATGAATTAAAGTAGAAGATTGTGATTTTAATGCTAATTTCATCTGTCTTAGAATCAAGTCTTAACTAATGTCATACTAAGTATTATGGGAACTGTCCTATAAGATAACGCCGGCCACACGTGTATGTTCTGAGCTGCGATTCTTGAACATGTCATGTGGTAGATTTCAACCATTATTACATATATATACGTCTTTTTGTTCTTTTCTGGGAGTTCGTAAAATACTTGCAGCGTAGCTTTTCAAATGCCAGTTCATGAGATTTTGGGTTTTTCAATTTAATTTTATTTGTATATATGTTACTATCCTATTTTCTTGTTGCTTTCGTTGTTTCTTTAAGTAACAGAGTGATAGATTTTTCTATTATCTTGTAGGAACTGATTCTGTTGCTTTGCTTCAGCCATAGGTTTAGCATCAAAGGGCGTGTTTATCCTGCCATTCTACCTGTAGAAAACAAGAAAGTTAATGGATAGGTTTGTTTGACATTTTCCACTTATTGCCCTAGAGAATTGGCTATGGTTATTGATACATACAATGTCATATGTACAATCTGTTCCAGACATGCTAAATCACTGAATTATCTTCTAAAGGTTACCTCCAAGCATCTTAGCTATTCCGCTATCATGTGAACATAACCTGATGAATGAATTGCAAAAAATTTCTGTTATCATGTGATTTTTGCTGCAGAATTTACTTTTTTTCAGTGAACATATTGGTCATCCCCACATTTTAAATGCCCAGGGACTTCTGTCTCTATTACAAACTACAAATTTCTGACATAAGCTGGGTGCATCATGGTTTGATACTTGTAATATTTTCAAGCGAGGTTAACATAAGTGAATTATTCATTGTGGAAATCCAAGATTAGCAAAAGCGAATTCACTTTATGGGACGTAATTTTCTTGTTAAAAGTGAAATCATAGCCAGCCTGTTGGTTTAGTTCTCCTCTCCCTATAACTTTGTGTAAAAGCATTACCTGAACCCAGTGGCTTGCTGATTATGGTCACTCAGAGTATAGCTTATACATCCTAGTCCATTCCATAAAATTGAAGATTTGGTGGGTGAATGTGATGACTGACCTCCATTATAGAGGTCCAGGGACTCCAGACCAATCCCTGTACTATACAATTATAAAGTAGATGTTGAGTTGTCCCACATCGGAGGGATTTGAGGTCCTTGGTCTCCTTATATGGCTTGGGCAATCCTCATCTCAAAAGCTAGCTTATGAGGTGAGGATTGTCCAAGCCATATAAGGAGACCAAGGACCTCAAATCCCTCCGATGTGGGACAACTCAACACCCCCCCTCATGCCCAGATCTCTGGAGCGTGGACAACATAAATGGGGGCCCAACATCGGTAACAATAATTGGGATGTGCCTGGCTTTGATACCATGTGAGAAAGCACGGGAGAAAAATATATAATTGATATTAAACATAGTACTGTGAGCCCTATATATATATATACACATAACCTATCCTACTCTTAATACACATTGGATTAGGGTTCTACTATTTAAATATTCTAACGCTCCCCCTCAAGCTGGTGCATATAAATCATATGTACCGAGCTTGTTACATATGTAGTTAATACGAGGACCAGTGAGGGACTTGGTGAAAATGTCTGCAAGCTGATCATTTGACTTTACAAACTTTGTAGCAATATCTCCCGAAAGTATCTTTTCTCTGACAAAGTTACAGTCAATCTCAATGTGCTTAGTTCTATCATGGAACACTCGATTTGACGCAATATGAAGAGCAGCTTGATTATCACACACAAGTCCCATCTGACTAACATCACCAAATTTCAGCTCTTTGAGCAACTGTTTGATCCAAACTAGCTCACATGTCGCCGTAGCCATTGCTCGATATTCTGCTTCTGCACTAGACCGAGCAACCACATTCTGTTTCTTGCTTTTCCAAGATACCAAATTTCCTCCTACTAAGATACAATATCCAGAAGTAGAACGTCTGTCAGAAGGCGATCCTGCCCAATCAACATCGGAGTATCCAACAATTTGCTCATGGCCTCGATCCTCAAACAATAAACCTTTACCTGGAGTTGATTTTATATACCGAAGAATGCGAACAACTGCATCCCAATGACTATCACACGGTGAACCCATAAACTGGCTCACAGCACTCACAAGAAAGGAAATGTCAGGTCTTGTCACTGTAAGATAATTTAATTTACCAACTAACCGCCTATATCTTGCAGGATCGTTAAGAGGCTCCCCCTGTCCTGGAAGAAGTTTAGAATTCGGATCCATGGGAGTGTCAACAAGTTTACAACCTGTCATTCCTGTCTCCTCAAAAATATCTAAGGCATACTTCCGTTGTGAGATCACAATACCTGAGCCAGAAAATACTTTAGTGTGCCCAGATCCTTAGTCTGAAAGTGTTGAAAGAGATGTTTCAATTTAGTAATACCATTCTGGTCATTGCCGGTAATAACAATGTCGTCAACATAGACTACAAGATAAATACAGAGACGTGAATCAGAATGCCGATAGAATACAGAGTGATCAGCTTCACTCCGAGTCATGCCAAAGTCCTGGATAACAGTGCTAAACTTACCAAACCTGGCTCGAGGAGACTGTTTTAGACCATAAAGTGACCGGCGCAAGTGACATACAAGGCCACGAGACTCCCCCTGAGCAACAAACCCAGGTGGTTGCTCTATATAAACTTCATCCTCAAGGTCACCGTGTAAAAATGCATTTTTAATGTCCAACTGATACATGGGCCAACAGCGAACAACAGCCATAGAGAGAAAAAGGCGGACTGATGCTATCTTAGCCACGGGAGAGAAGGTATCACTGTAATCAAGCCCAAATATCTGAGTATATCCCTTGGCAACAAGACGAGCCTTAAGACGATCAACCTTACCATCTGGACCAACCTTGACTGCATACACCCAACGACAACCAACAGTAGATTTACCTGAAGGAAGAGGGACGAGCTCCCAAGTACCACTTGTATGTAAAGCAGACATCTCGTCAGTCATAGCCTGTCGCCACCCTGGATGAGACAATGCTTCACCTGTAGACTTATGGATGGAAACGGAGGACAAAGAAGATAGAAAAGCATAATAGGGTGATGACAAACGATGATAACTTAAACCGATATAATGGGGATTAGGATTAAGGGTGTTCCGTATACCTTTCCGAAGTGCAATCGGAAGAGACAAGTCCGCAGTAGGAGCAGGGTCAGGTGCAGGACGTGAATCAATCGGGCCAGATGCTGGGCGAGGACGACGATGATATGTCAAGAGTGAAGTGTCTTGTGCAGGGAGTCTAGGAGGAGCCACTGTAGACGTTCCAACGTTTGGAATGGGTAAGACTTCTATAGCGGAAGTTGAAGGAGGAGATATAGTAGACTCCCTAAAGGCCGGTATAGGTAAAACCTCAGATATATCAAGATGGTCAGAATGGTCAAAAGAGGTAACGAAAGGTTTAGACTCAAAAAATGTGACATCGGCTGACATAAGGTACCTACGAAGATCAGGTGAATAACAACGATAGCCCTTCTGAGCACGAGAATAACCAAGGAAGACACACTTGAGAGTACGAGGAGCTAACTTATCTTTCCCAGGAGCTAAGTTATGAACGAAACAAGTGCTCCCAAAAACACGAGGGGGAACAAGGTATAAGAGTGACTGGGGAAACAATACCTCATACGGAATCTGATTCTGGATGGGAGATGAAGGCATCCGATTAACCAAATAACAAGATGTGAGAACTGCATCGCCCCAAAAACGCAGCGGAACATGAGATTCAATGAGAAGTGTGCGAGCAGTCTCAATAATGTGCCTATTCTTTCTCTGTGCAACCCCATTTTGCTGAGGGGTATAAGGACAAGAGGTCTGATGAATAATTCCGTGAGAAGACATAAACTGCTGAAATTGAGAGGATAAGTATTCTAAGGCATTATCACTGCGAAGAGTGCGAATAGAAACACCAAATTGATTTTTAATTTCAGCACAAAAATTCCGGAATATAGAAAACAACTCAGAACGATCTTTCATTAAAAAAATCCAAGTACATCTTGAATGATCATCAATGAAACCAACAAAATAACGAAATCCCAAGGTTGAACTAACTCTACTAGGACCCCATATATCCGAATGAACTAAAGAAAAAACAGACTCTGCACGACTCTCAATACTACGAGGAAAGGAGGCGCGGGTATGTTTCCGGAGCTGACATGACTCACCCTCTAATGTGGATAAACTAGACAAACGAGGCACCATCTTCTGAAGCTTGGATAAGCTAGGATGTCCTAAACGACTGTGACGTAGGTCTGGAGGATCTGCAACTAGATAGGCCTTGGAGGATGTTAGTGAGTTAAGGAAGTAGAGTTCGTCTGATTCAAGTCCTGTTCCAATCGTCTGTACCGTACTGGGGTCCTGCATAATAAAAGAGTCATCAATAAAATATATACCGCAATGGAGGGCACGAGTCAAACGACTAACAGATGCAAGATTAAAAGGACAGCCAGGGACATAAAGAACGGAATCGATAGTGACAGAGGGTAGAGGATTCGCTTGTCCAACTCCTTTTGCTTTAGTTTGAGACCCATTAGCTAAAGTAACGTTGGGAAGAAACTGTGAATACGCAATATTTGACAAAATGGATTTATTACCAGAGATATGATCAGAAGCAGCTGAGTCCACAACCCATTGTTCAAGAGGACTAGACTGGGAAACACAAGCAATAGAATTACCAGCAACAGAAGTATCAGTCTGAGCAACAGTGGCTACTTGTGGAGATGCCTGCTTACTTGCTCGATATTTAAGGAACTCATTTTACTCCCTTTCAGATACAGAAAATCCCTGGTTACCTGTAGTCTCGGTCTGAGCAACATAAGCATTTTTGGGTGGTCGACCATGTAAAGAATGGCACACGTCACGAGTGTGACCAAGTTTATAACAATAAGAACACTTGGGTCTAGATCTTCCAAAACGACCGCCTCCTCGTCTATACTCCATAGTTTGAGATGCCCGATTGTCCACTAATTAGGATACGAGGATAGATGAATCGAGTGTCTGTGATGAGCTCACTGGGTGACTTGGTGCTGCAGCAAGGCGAATTAATCGAGAAAATAATTCATCAACTGTGGGGATAGTCGGACTAGCCAAAATCTGATCGCGTACTGAGTCAAGATCATTAGGAAGCCCAGCAAGAGTAAGAACTAGAAACAGCTTTTGTCGTTGCTCTTGCTGCTTTGCAACGCTAGCAGAAACTGGCATCAACGTCTCAAATTCCTCCATAACTGCCTGCACTTGACCCAAGTAAGTAGACATATCTAATTCCTGTTTCTTTAAATTTGTCATCCGTGATATCACATCATAGAAACGAGATATGTCATTAGTGTATAAAGTACGAGCCTTTTCCCAAACCAAATAACATGTTTGGAATGGACGAAACAAGGGCATCAACTTGGAATCAGTAGATCGCCACAAAATACTGCATAATTGAGCATCGATCTTCCCCCAATGTGCTTTGGCTTTTTCATCTCCTTCACTAGACTCTTTGATTAGATGATCTTGAACACCTTGACCTTTGCACCACAACTCGACAGATGAAGCCCAAGCTAGGTAGTTTGAACCTCCCATTAAAGGTTCTGAGGTAATCATAACACCGGAACTGCCAGAACCCGGGTTTCTAGACCCGAAAGCATCTAATCCCAAAGACATCGTTGGATTATCAACTGAAAACTCGCTAAAACTGAAACAGAAAACTGTAGCTGCTGGAAAAAACTGGAATTGAAAATGCATTTTTACACGGTGACCTTGAGGATGAAGTTTATATGGAGCAACCACCTGGGTTTGTTGCTCAGGGGGAGTCTCGTGGCCTTATATGTCGCTTGCGCCGGTCACTTTATGGTCTAAAGCAGTCTCCTCGAGCCTGGTTTGATAAGTTTAGCACTGGACCTCCATTATATGGGTCCAGGGACTCCAGACCAATCCCTGTACTATACAATCATAAAGTAGAAGTAACAACAATTACTGTATGCAATCCCTTGTCATTGAGACCTTAATGAAAAATATAAAATCTTACCTCTTACTCATCTTCTGAATGATATGTTCGTTTTGACAAGATGCAGGTTCTTTTGGGCATCACTGTCCCTGAATTGGATATCTTGGATAAATTTGAAGACGTTGAGTATGAAAGGAGAACTGTTGATGTTTCCCTGACGGTATTGATACACAAAGTTCCAGAGTTCCTGTAGTCCTTTATTTGCGTTCTTGTTATATAGCAATGGCACATCACCAGAGCATTACAAGACTATTGTAGAGCTTAAAATATACTCAAACTCTCTGTCTCAAAAAGCTATTTACAAAAAAAAAAAAGTAAACAAATAAATAATTAAATAAAATTACTCAAAAAGCTTTTTCCAAATGGCTCCTAAATTTTTGGGTTCAATGGAAAAGTCAAGCTATTTCAATTGATGGGTGCTTTTTGGCGATAAATATAAATGAAGTGCTCCTAAATTGAGGACCTAGCACCTACAACAAATACATGCTCTTTACTGCAGCGTCACTGTTCACTTGAAGTGCTCGTCCAGCTCTTCAGCGAGTAGTGTTCTGCAGAGTTTTCATCGAAATTAGGCTGTCAATTTCTTTTGTTTTGGATATAAGTCTTAAAGATTATCGCATGTGTTTTTTATTGGTCACAATTGTATAATTTCCTATTCGAAAAGAGTGCTTGATTGCCTTTTGAGTAGTTCTACCTTCACCCTTGTCACCTTTGTTTCTAAAAGTTTCTTGGTTGACTAGGAGGCAGAAATCTAGTGTGCTTTGGAGGTAGGAGTTTTAGGTCTTCTATTTGTTAACCATCGATGATACAACTTCATAGGTATGATGATCAGCTAGTCATAGTGATATCTTTGCCATTGCTTTTTAGTTCTTATTAAGAATGTTATCAGATATACTTTTGGCACTTTTGGCCTCTCACAACACTATTGAGTCGCATGGATTTCAGTTTTCCAATTTTAATGTATTTATCCGGTTCACAATAGATGTCTTTGTTTTTTGCAGGACAGTTCCGATACATTAATGGTTGAAGCATATATTTGGGCTGACCAGAGTGACCCAAATTTGTACGGTGAATGGAACCTTGAGGTAATCTGAGATCTTATATCAGTAGCTTCATTTATTAACCAAGATTTTGTATATGCGAGTCCTCATACTTCTATGTTCTTACTGTAAAATGCTTCGAAAGGAATGGGAAAAGTTGCACAAGAAAAGCTTCCTTAAAATGACAATGGAGTTTGTGGAGGAACTGGAAGTAAGCTGACCAAAGTGGCAGCACATCTATAGGTTTGATGTTTTTCATGAACATCGAGTGCCCAAGGATATCCCCCCCCCCCCCCCCCCCCCCCCCCAAAACCCCGCCACTCCCAAAAAAAAAAAAAGGTTAAGAAAGAAACGTCTGCTTAGATAGAGGAATTCAGTTTGGACAGGATAGGTAGTGTCAGTCTATTGCTTCTGTTGTATTACAAGTAGTGGTTTCCATAGCCCTTTCATTTTGATTGTGGTATAGGGGGGTGATAGCCCTTGGATCTTGTGAACACTTCATATTGTCATATGTACGTAAAAGTTTCAAACTGTGCCTGTACACAATCTGTAAACATGTGATAGCATTTCTCCTTTTCTAATTATTGGCTTTTGAAACTTGTCATTTGCTTTCTTTTCATTGGTTAATGCATCGCAAACATATATTTATACACTCCTCTCATTTTTAGCGTTACAAGATTGACTTAAACTTCCGAACTCGACATTGATATAATTTTGAATGAGATCTTCAGTTTTAAATCATTATACATAATTGAGTTTTCCCTCTCTAGTTTCATTCTACAGACAAACCCGAAAATCTCACTCTGTCACATTGTTATTTTAATGGTTGATTTCCCTTTTGAAGTCTAAAAATTATTTATAAGGATATAAAATTAACTTCTTTCAAACAAAAGAAAAACAAAACTGCTTCGTTTTATTTTCGGTTCACGTCGAAAGAAGATGGCAATCAGATTGCAACCGTTTTAAACATTCCATGTAACATTTAAAAAGAGCAAGAAGAGAGAATACTTGCATTATATCTTCAAGATAATCAGTGCTGTTTTTCAAAAAAAAGAAGATAATCAGTTCTGTTTAAAACTTCTCAGAAAAGATTGAAGATGCGCAGCAAAATGTTGGAAAGTAAAAAATTCCAGTTGGTTCAAGGTCAGACTTAAAAGTACAACTCAGTTCGAGGGAGCATTTTATCAGCATATTTTTGCATTTTATTGAAGATAAAAAAAATTCGTGTCATATACGTGAGTTTAATATAGTCAAACTCTCACATTGATTTTGCCACAAACGACTCTTCCCTTATATGATTTTACAAATGGTGTTAATTTTTTGTCCTAATAATGCAGAATCTAATTCTGCTTTGGAGGGTTGCGACGGCGAATTCTTAGATAGCCAAACTTGCCAGCCCCAGGAGATGAACCCTCAAAGAGAATAGGCAAATATCCTGTTGCGGTTTTGTATCTTCGCTGTATCTGCACATTAATAAGAGTTGGAACAGCCTCATTATTCTGCTTAAATCAGTACTGTTAATAAGCCAGTTCCAAATATTCACAAAGAGCTCATACAGCTGAAGAAAAAATCTATCACAGAATACATTTTCGCATTTCACAACTATCCTTCACCATATCGGAACAAACATGACAATTGTATATTTTTCTTGAATTGGGTTAAATAGTGGAGGTGTGATCCAAAATATGGATCAATTTTTAGTGGAATTTCGAAGACAACAGAGCAGAAAGGTAGCCTTTAAAAGAGAGGGACATTACCTCGAGAATTTGTTCACTGCTCTTAAGTGAATTCCTACCAATTACACAAACAGTTCCACCAGATCCCCCACCAGTAATTTTAGCACCATACAATGTCCCTTCTCCAGATTTTGATGCCTTACTGTGCTGCATTTCTTGCACTAGTTGGACGAGCCTATTGGTTCCATCCGAACCTAGACCACAATCACCATAACTGTAGTGGCACTGCAAATAAAGAAATAAATATACAATAGATGTATCAGCTTAATGCAAAAAATTTGAGCTTCCGAGAACACCTTTGCCCCTTTTAAAATAGGGAGAATTATTAAACAGGGAATTCAGGAGTTTCTATATCACAAGTATACAATAAATAAACAAGAATTAGTTTCTGAACGAGCTTTTTTGTTGTATAAGATTCAATTTGTTATTCCTCTGGCTTATTTGAGAAACTGGGGCTCTCTACAGATTAAGGCTATAAGATTGTCACCAAGAATAACTTCAAACAACCCTTAAATGAGATTTATCAATAAGGGAGATTAATCTTTCTTACACTGAGAAAACATGAATATGGAGATTAATCTTTGTTACATTGAGAAAATGTCTTAGCTTTAATGTTCTATTAAAGCTTCAATATTGTGAGAAAGCACGGGAGAAAAATATGATATATTGATATTATGTTAAACCTGATACAATGAGCCCTATATATATACATAGCCTATCCTACTCCTAATACATATAAGATTAGGGTTATTTTCCTACTATTTACATATTCTAACTGTTGAGTTGTCCCACATCGGAGGGATTTGAGTTCCTTGGTCTCCTTATATGGCTTGGACAATCCTCACCTCATAAGCTAGCTTTTGGGGTTGAGTTAGGCCCAAGATCCATTCTTATCATGTTATTAGAGCCAGGCCCATCCCAATTATTGTTACCGATGTTGGGCCCCCATTTATGTTGTCCACGCTCCAGAGATCTGGGCGTGAGGGTGGTGTTGAGTTGTCCCACATCGGAAGGAATTGAGGTCCTTGGTCTCCTTATATGGCTTGGGCAATCCTCACCTCATAAGCTAGCTTTTGGGGTTGATATAGGCCCAAGATCCATTCTTATCACTAACACTCCCCCTCAAGCTGGTGCATATAAATCATATGTACCGAGCTTGTTACATATGTAGTTAATACGAGAACCAGTGAGGGACTTGGTGAAAATGTCTGCAAGCTGATCATTTGACTTCACAAACTTTGTAGCAATATCTCCCGAGAGTATCTTTTCTCTGACAAAGTGACGGTCAATCTCAATGTGTTTAGTTCTCTCATGGAACACTGGATTTGACGCAATATGAAGAGCAGTTTGATTATCACACACAAGTCCCATCTGACTAATATCACCAAACTTCAACTCTTTGAGCAACTGTTTGATCCAAATTAGCTCACATGTCGCCATAGCCATTGCTCGATATTCTGCTTCTGCATTAGACCGAGCAACCACATTCTGTTTCTTGCTTTTCCAAGACACTAAATTTCCTCCTACTAAGACACAATATCCAGAAGTAGATTGTCTGTCAGAAGGTGATCCTGCCCAATCAGCATCGGAGTATCCAACAATCTGGTCATGTCCTCTATCCTCAAACAATAAACCTTTACCTGGAGTTGATTTTATATAACGAAGAATGCGAACAACTACATCTCAATGACTATCACACAGAAAACCCATAAACCGGCTCACAACGCTCACAGGAAAGGAAATGTCAGGTCTTGTCACTGTAAGGTAATTTAATTTACCAACCAACCACCTATATCTTGCAGGATCGTTAAGAGGCTCCCCCTGTCCTAACAGAAGTTTAGAATTCGAATCCATCGGAGTGTCAACAGGTCTACAACCTGTCATTCCTGTCTCCTCAAGAATATCTAAGGCATACTTCCGTTGTGAGATCACAATAACTGAGCTAGACTGAGCGACCTCAATACCCAGAAAATACTTTAGTTTGCGCAGATCCTTAGTCTGAAAGTGTTGAAAGAGATGTTGCTTTAATTTAGTAATACCATCCTGGTCACTGCCGGTAATAACAATGTCGTCAACATAGGCCACAAGATAAATACAGAGACTTGAATCAGAATGCCGATAGAATACAGAGTGATCAGCTTCACTCCGAGTCATGCCAAATTCCTGTATAACAGTGCTAAACTTACCAAACCAGGCTCGAGGAGACCGCTTCAAACCATAAAGTGACCGGCGCAAGCGACATACAAGGCCACGGAACTCCTCCTGAGCAACAAACCCAGGTGGTTGCTCCATATAAAATTCATCCTCAAGGTCACCGTGTAAAAAAACATTCTTAATGTCCAGCTGATAGAGGGGCCAATGGCGAACAACAGCCATTGATAGAAAAAGGCGGATTGATGCTATCTTAGCCACGGGAGAGAAAGTGTCACTGTAATCAAGCCCAAATATCTAAGTATATCCCTTGGCAACAAGACGAGCCATAAGACGATCAACCTTACCATCTGAGCCAACGACAACCAACAGTAGATTTACCTGAAGGAAGAGGGACGAGCTCCCAAGTACCACTCGTCTGTAAAGCAGACATCTCGTCAGTCATAACCTGTCGCCACCCTGGATGAGACAATGCTTCACCTGTAGACTTAGGGATGGAAACAGAGGACAAAGAAGATAGAAAAGCATAATAGGGTAATGACAAACGATGATAACTTAAACTGATATAATGGGGATTAGTCCGCAGTAGGAGCAGGACGAAAATCAGCCGGGCCGGTTACTGGGTGAGGACGACGATGATATGTCAAGAGTGGAGTTTCTGTGGCAGGGAGTCTAGGAGGAGCCACACTAAACTCCAACGGTTGGAATGGGTAAGACTTCTATAGCGGAAGGTGAATGAGGAGCTATAGTAGACTCCCTAAAGGCCGGTATAGGTAAAACCTCAGATATATCAAGATGGTCAGAATGGTTAGAAGAGGGAAAGAAAGGTTTAGACTCAAAAAATGTGACATCAGCTGACATAAGGTACCTATGAAGATCAGGTGAATTACAACGATTGCCCTTCTGAACACGAGAATAACCAAGGAAGACACACTTGAAAGCACGAGGAGCTAACTTATCTTTCCAAATGGCTAAGTTATGAACGAAACAAGTGCTCCCAGAAACACGAGGGGGGGGACAGAGTATAAGGGTGACTGGGATGCAATACCTCATACGGAATCTGATTTTGGATTGGAGATGAAGGCATCCGATTAACCAAATAACATGATGTGAGAACTGCATCGTCCCAAAACGCAACGGAACATGAGATTCAATGCGAAGTGTGCGAGCAGTCTCAATAATGTGCCTATTTTTTCTCTCTGCAACCCCATTTTGCTGAGGGGTATAAGGACAAGAGGTCCGATGAATAATTCCTTGAGAAGTCATAAACTGCTGAAATTGAGAGGATAAATATTCTAAGGCATTATCACTGCGAAAAGTGTGAATAGAAACACCAAATTGATTTTTAATTTCAGCACAAAAATTCCGGAATATAGAAAACAACTCAGAACGATCTTTCATTAAAAAAATCCAAGTACATCTTGAATGATCATCAATGAAACCAACAAAATAACGAAATCCCAAGGTTGAACTGACTCTACTAGGACCCCATATATCCGAATGAACTAAAGAAAAAACAGACTCTGCACGACTCTCAATACTACGAGGAAAGGAGGCGCGGGTATGTTTCCGGAGCTGACATGACTCACACTCTAATGTGGATAAACTAGACAAACGAGGCACCATCTTCTGAAGCTTGGATAAGCTAGGATGTCCTAAACGACTGTGAAGTAGGTCTGGAGGATCTGCAACTAGATAGGCCTTAAGAGGATGTTAGTGAGTTAAGGAAGTAGAGTTCGTCTGATTCAAGTCCTGTTCCAATCGTCTGTCCCGTACTACGGTCCTGCATAATAGATGAATCATCAATAAAATATATACCACAATGGAGGGCACGAGTCAAACGACTAACAGATGCAAGATTAGACATAAAGAACGGAATCTGGAGTGACAGAGGGTAGGGGATTCGCTTGTCCAACTTCTTTTGCTTTAGTTTGAGACCCATTGGCTAAAGTAACATTGGGAAGAGACTGTGAATACGCAATATTTGACAAAAGGGATTTATTACCAGAGATATGATCAGAAGCAGCTGAGTCCACAACCCATTGTTCAAGAGGACGAGATTGGGAAACACAAGCAAAAGAATTACCAGCAACAGAAGTATCAATCTGAGCAACAGAGGCTACTTGTGGAGATGTCTGCTTACTTGCTAGATATTTAAGGAACTCATTACAGTCTGAGCAACAGAGGCTACTTGTGGAGATGTCTGCTTACTTGCTCGATATTTAAGGAACTCATTATACCCCCCTTCAGATACAGAAAATCCCTGGTTACCTGTAGTCTCGGTCTGAGCAACATAAGCATTTTTCGGTGGTCGACCATGTAAAGAATAGCACGTCACGATTGTGACCAAGTTTATGACAATAAGAATACTTGGGTCTAGATCTTCCAAAACGACCTCCTCCTCGTCTATTCTCCATAGTATGAGATGCCCGATTGTCTACTAATTGGGATACGAGGACAGATGAATCAAGTGTCTGTGATGAGCGACTTGGTGCTGCAGGAAGGCGAAGTAATCGAGAGAATAATTCATCAACTGTGGGGACAGTCGAACTAGCCAAAGTCTGATCGCGCACTGAGTCGAGATCATTAGGAAGCCGAGCAAGAGTAAGGACTAGAAACAGCTTTTGTCGTTGCTTTTGCTGCTTTGCAACGCTAGCAGAAACTGGCATCGTCTTTAAATTTGTCATCCGCGATATCACATCATAGAAACGAGATATGTCATTAGTGTATAAAGTACGAGCCTTTTCCCAAACCAAATAACATGTTTGGAATGGACAAAACAAGAGCATCAACTTGGAATCAATAGATCGCCACAGAATACTGCATAATTGAGCATCGATCTTCTCCCAATGTACTTTGGCTTTTTCATCTCTTTCACTAGACTCCTTGATTAGATGATCTTGAACACCTTGACCTTTACACTACAACTCGACAGACGAAGCCCAAACTAAGTAGTTGGAACCTCCCATTAAATGTTCTGAGGTAATCATAACAATGGGATTGCCAGAAGCCGGATTTTTTAGGCCCGAAAGCATCGACTGCCACAGACGGTTGGATTATTACCAAATAATAAAAAAAGAAAAAACTGACAATTCGCTGAAAGAACTGTGTTTGCCGGAAAAAATTCAAAGTGGTCGGAAAGTGAGGCGATCCAACTGTCCTCAAGAAAATTTTTCAAAAACGGGCCAGAAAGAGGCTCACGCGCCGGCGCGTGGGGTCACGCGCTCGCCGGAAAAGTTTTTCTGCTGGCGCGTGTGGGTGCGTGGCAACTTGTCTGCCGGGGATATTTTACAGGGTTGGTCGCCGGAGGCCGATCTACTTCGTGGTGGTGTTGGTTTTTGCACAACACTGACGAAAAAGTAACTTTTGGCAGATTTGAGTATGTTCTGCCGAAAAAGGGTTTTTTTTCTTCCCGGAATCGCTGGAATTATGCACACCAATAAATATCTCACGATAGCTCTGATACCATGTGAGAAAGCACGGGAGAAAAATATGATATATTGAAACTTTACTGAAACTCAAAAGGAAATACATTGAGATACCTGATATAATAGTTCTCCAAGAGCGTTCAGTTGATCATCTGAAGTCGCAGACGTTAGAAGTGCTTTAAAGGCCTGTCATCAATATTTCAATTCATCAGTTGGATTCACATATATTCGTTCCATTGTGTTGAGAAGTAGAATAATCCAAAGACAACATAAGACATTCAGACACCACGGTCTAAGGACATTCAATTAGAAGAAATAAATAGTAAAATTGAAGATTAGGATATAAAGAAGAAAATTAGTTTTAGATGTGCTAACTACACATTGATCAATTAAGGAAAACTAACCTTCACACGGAAGTTCTCGTAAATAGGGTGTCTTGCAGCAGCTCTGACCCCATAATTACGCATCTTGTCAATTGCCGTTACCGGGTCACGGTGGTCAGTGTACTTTTCAACAAATAACTCACCAAGTATAGATTCAGGAAGCATCTTGGCGTACATAGCCTCGTATCTACAATAGCAATACCATTTATGAGTTACTACAATTCAAGAGACTGATCCAATTGGAACAGCCACAAACATGCCCCAATAAGTGGTGTTCTTTATAGTTGAAGTATGAATGAATTCATTGTGGAGGTCAGAGATAACATGTTTTTTCTTTTTGACCAAGAAAGGAATATGGATCATTACCTCAGGGAGGAGAACGGGAAGAATAGGGAAGAAAGGGATCAGTATGGTAAGTTGGCGCATGATACCCCAATAAAAAAATTTGTTCACAGTTACAATGGAATAACATTTATGGAAAAGAAGTGAAAACAACCAACAGTGCAGAGGAAAACAGGGAGAAGAGGAGAGATCAAATGCATTAATCAGATGAAAATGAAAAATTGGTCTCCTTATTCTTCATATCATGATTTTTACCTATGAGGTGAAAGGTTGCATAAGTAATCTAATGAAGCTTCAGCTTCAAGTAATTCGACCCCGTCTTCCTCTGATTCATCAGGATTACTACCATTTGCTAACCGGGACTCTGATAATAGTGTTGATGCAATAGACTTGACGATCTCTCGGCCCATGAAGGCACCAATCCTAACGGATCCATAATCTGCACCTCCAACACTGCAGAGCGGTGGTAAATCTTAAAACGTGGACAAAGAAGGAAAAGAGTGTAAATTTGTGTTTTGCACATCAACAGAACCTAAAGTGACTCACTGGTGACTAGTAAAAATCAATGAAGCTTAAGAAACAGAGCATATTTCCCTCAAAATTTAGTATTTATGTTTTCTCCTGTAGCTGTTCTTGAAACAGAACATATTTCCCTCAAATTTTGACCATCAAACGCAGCCGCAGTGAAGATTTGCTTTCTTTTCCTACTAATTTTATATTAAACTTATGTTACTTGCATTTGGACTGAAATTCAGTATTCCAAAGGTATTCCTAAAGATTTAAAAGCTTTCCCTGAGCAGTGGCAGCTTGATAATTCAATTTTATCAAATATTAAAGAGATAACAATGTATTGTGAGATTGAGAGGATTGGTATCCTCTGGAGGAATGGGCATATTCATCCACTTTTTTTTGGAGGTGTCTGCCCATACAGACCAAGTCAAATCTTGTACAATTGCTTATTTTATTTTTCTTTCATTTTCTACTATAATTCTCATATCAGTTTCAATCCAGTTGTTTCATCACCTATTCCTTCTTAATGTTCACAGATGCAGCATTTTCTAATGTTTTGATGACTAAGTTGGACTAACTGGCTTAGTATTCTCCAAATGATTTGGTTTCTTTCTGAAATTTAAAGATGATTATCACCCATCTGAGATAATGGTGCCCAGCTTATATACTTGTGCTTTATTCCTGTACGCAGCTTTTTTTTTGATAAGTTCCCGTGCACAGCTTCTAAAGAGGAAAAATAAGGTACAAAAAATATTAAAACTGATACCTGTGCCTTATTCCTGAATCAATGCCCCATACCCTTATATGACCAGGAATATCCACTAGACCTAGCACCTCGGCAGGCTGCAACAAATGGGAACAATCTTAGTCATTTCGCTGAACGTCAATTCAGTAAATTTTCTCCAATTATTGGGACAGTACCTGACAAACCATTGCAAGAAGTTTGTTGGCTTCACCACATGCAGAAGTCATCTGATCCATTACCCCACATGGTGCTCCAACAACATGATTTTCTACCTATTACCAAAAGACTGACAAATCAGGTGCTGAACTAAAGTTGAACATCAAACACTTGGAAGATAAAAATTGTCAATTGGAAGCCCTAGAAAAATAATACCTTTTGGCACAGTAAGGCAAGCTCCCTTGGGCTAATATTCAACCCTGGAAAGCAAGATTATGGTGCATTATCAAGAAAGCATTCAAATTGCTGAGGACCAGTTAAACGGAGCTTATACATCACTGGACTAAAGAAATTTTTTAATTCTTTTTTAAAGAAATTAATGAGAGTTCTTTCCTTTGTTATCTTGTGTGGTGGTGGTCCAGGTAGAGATCCATTACTAACTCATGATAATATGAAAATAGGAAGGCATTCATTCTTCACATAGAGGTTTATTAGCAATAATGTATGTATCGCTTGATGATTAACCCAGTCCTTTTTAATCTAGTTCTTGGAGAGACAGCTTTAGCTGCACTCAAAAAGTCGGTAATGCTATGTTACTAACATAGACAACTATGACTAGTGTTAATTGACAGGAACGACCGCTTTCTAGTCGTAGTTGGAAACTTTCTTAGACTTGGTGAACGCCTTATGAATTAAACACCGTTCCACACCCGAGGATGTTATGACCCTATGTTACTAACATAGACAACTATGACTAGTGTTAACTGACAGGAACGACCGCTTTCTAGTTGTAGTTGGCAACTTTCTTAGACTTGGTGAACGCCTTATGAATTAAACACCGTTCCACACCCGAGGATGTTGTGACCCCCCCCCCCCCCCCCAACCACACACACACAACAGCTTTCAGTTTCCTCCTATTTTCCTTTCATGTTCTTGTTGTGCTACTAAATCAAGAGGAGTGGGTGAGTAGGATGGGGTTTCCAAGAAATGGATCTACACCAATTAGCTAGATATAGAAGTCAAGAATGCTTAGAAACCACCCACGTGTGCGTGTTTACGTCAAGTTTATATGTTTCGTCTCGACAAAAATGTACATATCTCATTATAACATTTGCATAGTTATAAAAATTGAAGTGTACAGGTGGAAATAGTAACTACCATGAGCAGCAGCAATGGCAGACATGCTAGCAACCTCCACAGATGCAGAGGATGACACACCTTTTCCTTCTGGGACAGCAGAAGAAACCTGCAAGTTCATAAAAGAGCGTCATCATATATTATTTCCACCTTGCTTGTTCAAGTTGGTGCAACTTGAAAAGTTGAAGTTTGATAATAGAAGACACCAATTACTTAACCAGAATATGAAGGGATAATTTCAGATACCTTTCCTCAAATTTCACTTCATAACATTAACCTCCCTTGCGATTTACTATATTACACTTACCTAACTTTTTGTAAATCAGGTTATTTCACATACCTCCCTTGTTCATAAAAGAGCGTCATCATATATTATTTCCACCTTGCTTGTTCAAGTTGGTGCAACTTGAAAACTTGAAGTTTGATAATAGAAGACACCAATTACTTAACCAGAATATGAAGGGATAATTTCAGATACTTTTCCTCAAATTCCACTTCATAACATTAACCTCCCTTGTGATTTACTATATTACACTTACCTAACTTTTTGTAAATCAGGTTATTTCACATACCTCCCTTGTTTTGATTTCCTAGTAATAATGTCTTAATCTATTACAAAAAACATAATACAACTATTTTGCCCTTTTCAAATATTGAGCACTTTTAATAAATAATTTTATGAATATCTTCTGTAACAAATTCTTTAGGAATAAAAAACCTAATTCACTTAGCTAGTTTCATGAAACCAATGCAGGAACTCAAAAGAGATCCAACTACACCCCTAAGATAGGCTCTTCCACGAATAAGTGATGGGACATTTCATGTCGCCTTCACCAATTACTTCAGTTATTGCTGCAAATGTACATACAGCAGGCAAAGCAAGTGATCCGCTTGTTTAGTATATCCCACAAGCACTTTTCTAATTATTCAATGGCATTTCCGCTGTTGTTACAAACTTAGGGGCAGATTAAATTTTGTGCACTATCGGCTGTAGGTAGGAGATGACATGGATTCAAGTTATGGCCGTCAGAGAATTTTAAGAAGTTGCTTATGATTTTTCTTCTTTATATGCATAAAAGACACTTCACACTTTCTGAAAATATATAAAATGAGGAGCTAGATATTTGACTATCCCATTTCTTTTTCATTGAATTCTTAAAAAAAATTTAACTAAAAGACTATTAGAAATGGAAAACTAGTTTTTTATGCAAAATATTATATTATTGGTGCAAAATATTATAGCCTGACTAATTTTCCATTTCTTATGACCTTGCTTTACCAGAAATGGAAAATTAGTCAGGATATAATATTTTGCATCAAAGATAAATAGGTTAATGAGACAAGAGGGGTTGCTCTGATGGTAAGCAACCCTCACTTCCAACCGAGAGGTTGTGAGTTCGAGTCTCCCCAAGAGCAAGGTGGGAAGTTCTTGGAGGGAAGGATACCGGGGTCTATTTGGAAACAGCCTCTCTACCCAAGGGTAGGGGTAAGGTCTGCATACATACTACCCTCCCCAGACCCCACTAAGTGGAATTATACTGGGTTGTTGTTGTTGTTGATAAATAGGTTAATGGAATTGTTACAACAAAGTCGAAACAGGGGACTGTAAAGTGTAAACCACATGGGAGGCTAGTACTATAAGACTGAACCTCAGGGGAGGTCTCTAAATTATCTCTAATTCTAATGTGCAACAAAATAACTGTCTTGAGATAGAATAAATTATTTCCTCAAATAATATTATCCAGGAAATAAAGGTATCGGACTGTCAGCAGTATCCACATAAAAAGGAGTGAAACTGAACAAATTACCTAAGTTAGTAACTAGGCTGGTCTACCATCCTATACAGTGCCGAAGCTTTGTTGCAGATGCAATGCTCATTGAAGGCAACCACAACAGAGAGTTTGACAGGTCTTTAAAAAATATTGTGTGAAATAGCGAGTTTATGACAACAGGAGTGGATATATGGAGTGGTGTAATTTCTTAGTTACCAGAAAATTCAACTAGAAAAAGCTTTCAGGATGAAATTATGTTCACATGAAATGGAGACAAGTACATAAGCAGCACATACTATCAGGATGTTAATGGAGATGTTCTTTATTCTAATGAGGTGTTAGCAAAAATAAAACAAACATACACTACATTAAAAGGAATACAATATGGAGTAACAACAACAACAACAACAACCCAGTATAATCCCACTTAGTGGGGTCTGGGGAGGGTAGTGTGTACGCAGACCTTACCCCTACCCTTGGGTAAAGAGGCTGTTTCCAAATAGACCCCCGGCATCCTTCCCTCCAAGAACTTCCCACCTTGCTCTTGGGGAGACTCGATATCACAACCTCTCGGTTGGGAGTGGGGGTTGCTTACCATCAGAGCAACCCCTCTTGTCTCACAATATGGAGTAAACCGGGGTAAATATATGGTACCATTGAATGGTGGTGCATAGAGGAGAAACATAGAACTGTCACCTGTAATTTCAGTCATTTAAGTAATAGATGGAAATCAAACAATTTCCAGCTAGGAAGCAAGAAAAACAAAACCAGATCAAACTAAAATGTAGACTTTCTGGTTCAAATTATTGAGACACAATAGAAGATGACAAGGCAATGGGTAATGGAGTTGGGCTGACCAGCAAACTAATGCTATTCTCAAAGCATATGCCAAGCTCCTTCATCAAAACTAGAACTGTGCCAGCAACATAAGCAGCCCATCTAAAATTGGATTGAAGTTAGTACAACATAAAGATAACACATTCAAGTAGGGAAAATGCAGAATGTGAGAATGCAAAACCTTTGAGAAGGATCTCGGGCAAAATACTGCCTCGCTTTCTCATAAGTTATGGGTTCATCCCCTTCCAAGAAATCTGATAAGTCCATGTCAAATGTTGGACCACGGTTGCTCAGTTCTGACCCATATGACACCTATAGGTCACAAATCGGTAAAGCTTCAAGAGAATTAATGATAATGCTTGCAATCAAAACAGCTATACTCCTAAAATTATTTTTGAGTCCATATATTGAGAACGCCAAACACCTTGTTTCCTACCCAATCCCACATAGAAACAGGCAAAAACTATCACATCTACCAAGTCTATATCACATTTCAAAAAGAAAAAGACTAATTTCTAATGTGTCTGTAAGTGGAGATAGATTCTAGTACCACCTCAAAATTGCACTTACAACCTGATCCCTTCAATTGAGGTTAAAATAGACGAGAAAAGCTAACTTCACCGAGTCACCAGCTTCAACACTAATATATACCTAAAGGAAGTAATTAGTAGTGAGAATTTCATACAATTTGAAGCACAGGGGTAGGGCCTTGTCCTCTGGCCTGCTGCCGAGCCAAAGCATGCTTCCACAGCCTCTGTTTGCTGGGGTGAATCTTTTGGACAGCAACATGGCAGGCTTCTCTAATTGGCATCTGTAGGATGTTTCACAGCAATTCGAGAAGTGAGAGCAACAGCATTAAGTGAATAATAAAAGTATTACTTTTTAAACTTCAGCGAACTACCCTTAACCAGTCAAGACTTGTCAGAAACCATACATGTCAAGTCTAGGAAAGCTTCAATAAGCATGTATATGGAAAAGGTAACGAGATAACATTAAATAGACAACAGGTAGGCAAACAAAGAAAATTCAAATATCTGAGTTGTGGAGTAACAAGATAAGAAGCCAAGAAATTGAGGATTAATAGGTACATTTAACATATTTGTATTAAGACAACAGACAGATGCATAGAGCATATACAGCAGTAGACTATTCTGGCATGTGTTTATGCAAAAAACTTGTTGAATGTTATGTAAGACCCAAAAGAAAAAAGTAATAGTACTGAAGTGGAATGTCCTGTTACTTCAAATGGAAGCAACAATATAACTAACATTTAAAAGGCTGGTTTTGAATTATATTCAGAATGCAAAAAGGGCAGTCAGAGAACAACCAAGTGGTCAATGAAATTGAAAGCATACACAAATTCAAAGGTGAATCAGACAACCTTAGCTCAAGCTACAAGTTTCAGATGTCTTTATACCAGTTGGTCTAACAAACAAAAATAGGAATCATTGTAAAAGAAGTAATGGTACGATACCTGTAAAACAAGGCTTCCAGAGTAGTCAGCAATTCCACCCATCACATCTAGCCTTCCAGGTGCTCTTGCCACAAAAATGTCTTCCTAATACAGAGAAATTTTAGGCGAGTAAGCCAAGTATGACAGAACAAGTAAGCCAAGTATGACAGAATCCTTCAAGAAGATAAGGAAAATTCACCTTTAAAGTTTAAAAAGAAATAAAAGGGAACAACCATCACTATCTTTGACCTTTTTTTAATCTTTTCTTATTATTAGTTTGAAAAATCCTTTTTTATAACCATCGTGTCCGGGCTAGCTTGCCCGCACCTAGTTTATAAAATCTGGTTAGCGATAATATTCATCTAGTCTTATCTTCTTAGTTAGAGAGAGAGCTGCACTATTTTTAAAAGTTCTAAGTTCAGAATTCCCTACCCTATAAATAAGACTCTCATGTACTTTGTTAAGGGACTTAAGTAATATTTGATTGATGGATTTGGTACTACAATTTTTATTCCTCTTTAACACCCTTCTTCCTCCTCCCCTCTCCCATATTTCCCTTCTCTGTTTCCCTCCTATTATTCTCTCTCTTCATTCTTGTCTCTCTCTGTTTCTCTTTTTCTCTCTAATACTTCTATTATCTCTTTCTACCTCTATTTATTTGTTTATCCCCATTCTCATCTCTTCTCTTTGACTTTCCCCTTCCCCCTTTGGTGTTCCACCACTTCTGCTTTGAGGAAAACTAGGCACAGCTGATTCAATGGAACAATGCACCATTTATATTTGTGCCTGAAATATTAAATGACTCAATGTTGGATGAAAAAGCAGCATTATGAGTTCTGCTTCACCTCTATATGGCAGTTACAAGTTCCTCTTTTTCTTTGGTTCTTGTTCACTTTCTTCTCTTTTTTTGGGGGGTGGGGTGTTGTCAGGATGAGTGGTGACAAGTTGCGGGGTTTGGTAACCAAATAAAATTACATAACAGAGTTTGGCATGAAATGGAGAAGACCTTCCAATTGAAAAGACCAGCGGCAGCTTTCCGCTCCCTAATGCTGTGCTTTCCTGTTTTAGTTGGGGAATCAACCAACGCATCCAATCCTGCCAAGCTCTTCAAGAAACTCAACGTATCTGACAGACCAAGAAAATCTCCATGGAGAATTTCAAAGTCCTGAGGATATCTAAAAGATAAGAAAATAAAAAACATCAACCCTTATTAACGCTCAGCTCTTATTCCGTTAAACGCTGAACGAATGGGATGTAAGAAGAGAACTTACGAGTCTGTCAGAGAGTTATTTTCAGCTGTTACAGTAGTAGGTGATCCTGTGCGAAGACCAAGTTCACTTTCGGCATTTGCATACCAATCTGGAATACAGAGATCTCTACCAGGAACTCTTTGCAATTGATATCCAAGAACTATGGCATCACGCAGTCTTCTTGGCCCACTCAGCTAAAAGTCAGATAAGAGCACATCTCAGTATATAAGTACTGGGTACACATTTATTAGTTTAGCTACTGGATATTTCTTAATCAAATCAAAATAGAAAAAAAATGAGGAATTGTTTGATTAGTGAATACAACAACTTTACCTTGTCTAATGTGTAGTTTTTACCATACGCTGTATCCTGTAAAATACGAGCTGCAACTTCACCACCATTAGTTCTGCCTTCATAGCATGGGTTCAGAGTCACTGCACGTTCAAGGTAAGGTCTCCAATGTCCAGTAAGTAAATCCCTTCTGATCATCTCAACACCACTTTGATAGTACTATTATTAAAATTATGGGCTTTAATTCCAGTATATCTTCACAAAAACCTTGAGGTAACAAAGAAAAATAACTAAAAAAAGAAACTTCTGCCAATTTATTCTACCTCAAGCATATTTCTGAGAAATGGTTCTTCATTAAAGTAGTCTCTACGCACAAATACAAATGGTAACTTGTAAGCCAGGGCCTCGCTAACAGTACCATATCCAATTTTTCCTGGAATAAAAGACCATTCAGAAGGTTTTATTGGAATAACTTTTAACTTTTTACCCAGCATTTCAGTGATGCAACTTACCTAGCATGCAGTCTGATGCAGCCATTACGTTCGGAGTATATGCATTTTTTGCAAGCTTTATGAAATTTGGAGGTAGTTGCTGGCTCTCAGAGGCACCACAAACCTGAATTTTGACAGGAAAGATGTTAAATTAATCATGCGAGGAAATACTACATTGGCCTGAAAGTTCAAAAGATCGAATACCAGGCATAACCATCCAGTTGGTAAGTACTCCTCCTTCAACTTCCAGCCTGCGGGCTGCAAATGAAAATAGGAGCATTATTCGAGTATCAGAAGAGGAGGGGTGGGGGGTGGGGGGGAGCCCAATTCACAAAGCATCCTGCATTCAAGGAGGACATGGGGAAGGGCCGTACCCCAGGGGCGTAATACAGGCAGCCTACTCTGATGCAAGCATCAGCCAACTCAAATCTGTAACCTATAGGTCACAAGGAGACAAGTTAACCGTTGCTCCAAGGTTCCCCTTCCATTATTCTAGTATCGATATGTTAAATATTGGATATTTCTACAAGTGAGAAGTTGTGAAAGACAAACATTGAAACAACAAAATTGATATGCCCTCTGTCCTAGATGTTTTTTTTCACTCTTTCGATTCTAAGATGCCCAAAGTAAGATAACTTTTACTCCAGAGCTACCCCTTCCTTTACGGTAAATGGTAATAACTCTCGAAAACATAAACTTTCACAATTAACACAAAACTCTTTTTGTTTTGGGACATCCGAAGTCATTTGACACCATTTAACTAATTATATCATTCTATACAACTTTCACAACAACTCAAGTAGATAACTAATCAAATTATTCTTTAATGTGATATTTCCTAGATAAATTAACTTTTTAACAGTTGTTCAAATATTCTTCCATTACTACTTCTATACTACTCGAGCCAAACTAAGTTGAGCATTAAATGGGAGGGAGGGAGTATTTTTCATTCAAAAGTTACTACTATTATTTCCATTTACCTGAAAATGTTTTAGCTTCATTTTATTATTGATTACTCTTTGTTTCCTTTTCACACAATATTACTAAACTTTCTAATTCGCAAATCAATATCATTTACTTTACAGCACCAAGATGATGGACTGAACCAAACATGGTTAAAAATGCCAAAACTGAAGTTAAACACAAGAGTCAAAACTGATTAAGGAACAAGAACATGATGATACACGATCATGGCAAATTGTGAAGGAAAAGGGGGAAGCAAAGTTAGCAAGCAGATTCAGTTCTGCAGCCAAAGCTTTTTGACATTTTTAACACTGTTTATATATTTACTAGATGACATAGCCAACGAGATTTGTAGGCTCACCTGTCCACCAAAGTTCAGAATAACAACTTTCACATCCTCCCCAATTCCAAGTTCTTTCCGCACCTACAATAATGAAAATAAGCTAACATCTCCAGACACATACTTTCACAATTATTCTAGGTCTTTCAAACAAAGAGTGAACATTCTGTTCCTGACCTCTTTGCGAGACCTGTGCAATCTCCTTACAACCAACGGCACGTCAATTATATCACGAAAAGCAGGCACTGCAATATTAAGCAATTGAGCTATAGTTGATGAAGAGCAGGAAAACAAATAAAACAACATTTTGGTACGCGGCACACAAACATACTTGGACAATATCCTGGCAGCCGAATAAGAAATTCACAATGGGAATAGTCCTCTGCAATCTGCATTAGACATAAAGCCACCAAGAAGAAGAGATACTTATCATTATTAAAAAAAACTGAAAAAAACTGTTAGGTGAAACTTGGACAAGGTGAATATATAATAGTAGAACCCTAATCCAATGTGTATTAGGAGTAGGATAGGTTATGTGTATATATATAGGGCTCATTGTATCATGTTTAATATCAGTTATATTTTTCTCCCGTGCTTTCTCACATGGTATCAGAGCCAGGCCCATCCCAATTATTGTTACCGATGTTGGGCCCCCATTTATGTTGTCCACGCTGCAGAGATCTGGGCGTGAGGGGAGTGTTGAGTTGTCCCACATCGGAGGGATTTGAGGTCCTTGGTCTCCTTATATGGCTTGGGCAATCCTCACCTCATAAGCTAGCTTTTGGGGTTGAGTTAGGCCCAAGGTCCATTCTTATCAGTTCACATCTCACAATTAATCAGCAACCACAATAAAGCTAACAGTGGGAGAGTTATCATAAAGCAGTATCAAGCTAAGGAATGAAATAGTAGCAGGAAACGATTAAGCCCTCAGATTTCACCTGCCACACTATTGACCTATGATGATTTCCAGCTGCCATTACATACTCTGCGTAGATGAAGTCCCAGCTACAAGAAAATAATAACGGCATATATATAAGGGGTGTTTATTGAACCTTGATCTTCTGAACAAACATAATGACAACAAACCAAGGGACATACTCCATCAATTGCAGGGTTGTACAACAGCTTAAAAGGGCTAATAAAAAATAGTTTTTAGGACTTAAAAGTATGTGGGATATAATATGGGTGTCCCGTTCTAAACCTCCAATTGAAGAAGCATGCTAGGAGTATTTCATTTTGAGCTTTATTTACCTGAATAATTGCTGTATCGTTATGTACACTTCCATTTCACGAAGAAGAAAAAGAAGATATGAAGTAAAAAGGGGGTTAAAGTGGAAAACCTGAAGTTGGTGATACAAACAGATGGAATTCCAGCATCAGCTGCTGCCCTGCAAGCAACTGGAACAACATCTGATACCTGTTTCCAGAATACATACACATAAACATCATAAAGTTCCCCCAAATCCCTTAGAGAGACGTAAACGAGAAATGATAATAACCACTTTTTGGAAATAAGAGAAACTTTCCCCTTCTTTATTGCCGGTATAACTAGGAACAAGCAGCTTTATAGTGGTAACCCAGAGAGCAGTGCACAAAAAGTAGTGCTAAGATCGACAAGGTCGTTTATCTCCTAACCCAAGATTCCAAAAGAAATGATACCTTCCTACATTCTTATTCTACAAAACAGAGACTGCTTCACAAAAAGAATAGTGCCAAGTATTCACTCTTAAATCGTCTCTATTCACTCTTATATTCCCGTATCTATTTAACACTGTGGCTACTAATAGCAGCCTCAAAGTCAGGCAACTTATTGAAGTGAATAAAAGAAGACCAGTGAAGTACTTTTAATTTGTTCTTGATGAAATAAGAGAGGCAATTCTTTTACCACAAAATCTGCCTTGATGGATTTGAGCCACACCACTTCCGTTGCCAAAATGGATGCACGTGGTACAACAGCGGTCTCAGAATACTAAAGCAACAAAGTTTACCAATACAACAAGTAAGCCAGGCAAGCATAATATCTCATCTAACAATATAACAAAGGAAAACTACAATGGAACTATAATCTTCACTAAAATGACTGAAAGCAGTAAGCGGGTATACCTTCTCTAGTGAGGCAAGACGGTCCACTGTCAAAGCATCAGCTTGAACTGCTCCACAATCCAACAATACCTGTAAAATGTTATACAATGTTAAAAAAAGTTAAATGAATTCACTGAAAAAGTAAAATTAGGAATTATTCAACAAGGGAGCAGTTGATGATCAACCTTGCGAAGGAAAAGCCGAGGAGATTGTATTTCAGATGTAAAGACAAAGTCAGGTGCACCCGTGACGACATGAACATCATGCCCAGCTAGGATGAGATTTCTAGCGACCTAAGCAGCAAAATGATCACGGCCATTGAGGTAGTAATCAATTTCCATAATGCAAGACAATAAGGATTTAAACCACAACTGACAAGCAGGGAAATTGCACTATCTTTTGATGCACCATCATCTACATAATTATACAATGAAATCATAACACATGAGAGAACGTGACGCTAATTGAAATGGCAAAGCCATTGGGACAGCAGTGTACTTGCGTTCATTTTGCTAAGATCAGAAAAACACATTACAGCAATTTAACAGTGACCTTATTGTTATAAAAAGTTGCTGTTGCTCTTAATTAAACAACTGCACCATTCCCCATTTGTCCTTTGCCACACTCAGTCTGTCCCATTTTATGTGGTACACTTTCCTTTTTAGTTTGTCTCAAAAAGAGTGATATCTTTTATATTTAGAAACGATTTTAACTTTGAACTTACCATTTTACCCATAATGAGATAGATTTATAGACACACAAATCTCTATGACTTGTTTTACATCATAAGTTTCAAGTTTCAATAATCTTTTCATAAATTGGGACAAAGGAAAAACTTTGCAGACTTATCTAATAAGCCAATTGAAATTAAAACCTAAAATATACATATGTTTTGGTTCTTGATAACACTTACAACAAACAGTCAAATGAAAGTAACCAATCAAGACCAGTTCTTTTCTGGTTCAACTTCCTATCCCAGCAACTAAGTAGTTAATCAAAGTAATGAAATCACATGCAACTCAAATTCAAGAAAAAAATCCATGATCAGATGAAGCAACAAGATCAAGAACAACCCAAGTGATCAAATATTACAGAAACAACGAGTCACCCACCAACACAAAGAGAAATATATTCGAAAGATTACATTTTTATACAAAATAGAGAAGATAAAAGGGACCTCAACAACTCGAGTGGCATGGCCAAAGCCATGACCAGTTACATAGTAAGCAAAGACAAGTGGGCGTTTCCAGGACTCCTCAGTACCCATTTTCTTGATTTGTTTTCTCTCTGCAAATTTGTTTTCTGTTCAAATTCTTAAAGAAAACTATGAAAGTGAACACGGAACTTCAGTGGTCTCTTAATAGGAGGAGTGTTGCAGAGTTGTATTTGGGTAGAAGAAAGATTATGGGATTTGTTGGGGGGTGTAATTGACATCATTAGCTGAATGTGTCAGCCTTATCCGTGTTAGTTATTATGACTAATAAATTGACTTCAATATTTATGGGATTTGTTTGTTTGTACTAAAAATGAGAAAGGGAAAATTTCAGTACATTTGGGAGAGAATCATGGAATCATACTCCCACGGAATTCCGTTATTTAAATAAATAAAGAAACGTTTTCTAATCCACTCCATTCCTATCAATTTATCTAATGTTATTTGACGTGTACGAAACTTTAAAAAAGTTACTTTTGAATTTTATTCTAAAAGAAATTCTAAATATTTCGATTTAGTGTAATTAAAATAAAATTTTAAATTAATTTTTTTAAATATAAAATATATTATTTTTTACACAAACTAAAGAAAGAGTACCACCTAAATTGAAAAGTTAGAGTATTTAAATTGTTGAGGATTTACTTGACTTATTGAATGATAGTTTATGTAATGCTATATGTCTTCTTTGATCACATTTCCTATTTCCTACCATGAAAAACGTGTCAACGTAATTAGCATTAAATTGCTTTAAATTGTCCAGATTTATAGCATTAAAAAATTCTAATAATAACCATACGTATTTGGTTAAGAAATTTTAAATTTTAGAACTCATTACCTTAATTGATTATCTAATGCTCAATTGTTTGAAATGGAATATAATCGGTATTAATTCATGACATGCATTAGATATATGCTCTAAGAAAAAGATACTCTAATCCCCAAAAGGAAAAACCAATATGTTGGATTTTATTTAGGGTAAATTACATTGAGAATCCATATATAAGATTTATATATTATATACTTTAAAATCAACACTTACACCCTTAAATTGTGAAAGATTTACACAAATATTATTTTGAAGTAATTTTTTTATTTTACAAGAGTGTTAATATTGGTTAGCGTAATTGGACTAATGAAGAGGTGATGTGTGGAGTTGAAGATATGTAAGATGTGAGTCAGTAAGTAGTTGATACCTGTTGCAAGCATGTAACCGGTGCGGTATGGATTTCGAAGACAGAATAATTGGTAATAAAGGTTTAAAGAGTTGATATCGAATACCATTCTATGAATAAGTTTTACCGAGGATATCCGCTCAACCATTATGCATCCATCAATGACACTTTTATTCTCATTCAAGAGTAGCTTTATTTGGGATCTTATCTCCCTAAAATAGATTATAAATAGAAGAATTAATATCCATTGTAAGAGACGAAACATTATGTATACAAAAGCTTAAATCGGCTCTCATATTATAATTCTTTGTCTTTATTCCTAATATTGTTCTCGCTACTGTTTCCTTTAACTTGTGTTCTTGTTTATTTTACCAGATCAAATGAGTTCATGTGTCTATAAGCCACGTTACAAATTTAATTATACCATTTTACGAGTAAACAGTTTGGCACCAACCGTGGAGCATAGACAATTGTGTAATTGCTTTAATCCATTCATTTGTTACTAATAAATTTTGATTCCTTTTTTAGCAAAGAAAAATTAGATACGCAACTAACGATGTCAATAATTTCTATATGTTGGAGCACACTATGAACGTGAGGATGTGTTCCAATAAGAAGATTCAACAAGCGAAACCCGCAATGACGAACATGAAACACCTCCAATTTGTAAATGTCAAAATCCTCGACATATGAGGAGTCAATTTCTGATGATGCGGATGATGAACACATTTTTGAAATGGTCAAAATCTTAAGATAGCGGAGAGGGCAATTATCGATCACCTCTCAAGACAAGATCAGGTGATGACGGGGTTGAAACATGCATATTGGGTGTTTTTAATCATGCTAATGGAAGAGTTCTGATTTCTCCCATCGTTTATGCAAATCAAATAGTTCAACGAGCCAGTAATGACGCTCCAAGGGAGGAGTTCAGATTTGACGAGGAAGAAGTTACCGGTAGTGGATCTAGAAATGACAACAATACAAATGATCCTTTCAAAATCGAGCTCATGAGATTTATAAGGAAAATGAATGAATGATGGACCAAAACGCTAAAGAATCCATGCTCGAATGGATCAGATACTGGTACTGTCGTCGGTGATAAAGGGACCAAATTCCAAAAGTATAGTAATTGCCATTTAAACCAACTGCAGCTCCAGAGTTGATCTCGAAGAGGTTTAAGACGCTAGATATTTCAAAGTATGATGGGACTTCCACAGACACATTACGACCTATACTACGGTGATAAGGGAAACGACATGGCCCAACATGAGATCAAATCTGTCTTGTTGAAGAAGTTTGGTGAAACCCTGGCAAAGGGTTCCTTAACTTGGTATTCTCTTTTACCTGAGCATTCCATTGATGCTTTTGAAATGCTTGCAGATTCGTTTATCAAAACTTATGCTGGAGCAAGAAAAGTCAAAGCAAGAAAGGCGGATATATTAAGAATATCCCAAAAGAGAATCCAAACTATTGCGAGAGTTCATGATCCGATTACAAAAGGAGAAGATGTTGTTATCGGCGGTACCAGATGAGTGGGAAGCGGAGGCATTAACAAAGGTCTCAACCGATTGAGTTCCGATGCCTTCCATAAATTGAAGGAAAGCTTACCAGAATTTCAAGCAGCCATATGGGCAGATGTTCATAATTTCTACGAGTCAATAATCATAATAGAATATGAATAATCGGGTTCCTCGACGTCTTCCAAAGGATGGAATAGTGATCGAAATCAAGATAGTTCAAAAGTGAATTTGATGTAGATCGCTAGTCCTCTAGGATTCTTTTTTAACCTTATGAAGGGGCTGATGGTCAAGGAAATAAAGGTTTTTAGTCTTCGGATAGGTTCGCTTCTGATAGAAGGGCGGATCGTGGTCGAAGTAGCTGATCTTTGCAAGAGAAAGAGGTATCAGGATCTCGAGATTCTACATACCTAGGTTATCCGACTACAACTTTAACATCAGTTTGGTAGAACTGTGTCGGATATGAGGAATATCAAGGAACCTAGTTTCAGAAACCAATTCGATCGAATCCTAGCCAAACGGATCCCTATGGTGTGAATTCCATGGAAATCACGGCCACAGGACTAAGGACCGTTGACACATTCACAAAGAAGTAGAAACATTGTTGAAAAATTGTCACCTCAAAGAATTTTTAAGCGAATGGGCCAAGAACAACCATGGAAAAAATTAGGATGTCATAGAACCATCAAAACGGGTTATAGGATCACCTCATATGATGATAGACATGATCTTCGGTGGAGACAAGGTAAATGGAATGATATTTTTCGGCAGCAAAGAAGACAAAAATATCGGTAACTCATGGCAAGAGGATCCGAGAATTGTCAAAAAATGACGTCACCTTTATAGAAGAGGATACAGATGGACTTCTTCTACTATACATCGACACTTTGGGTAATTTCTCTTAATATTTTAGAATTCAAAATTAAGTGTGTTTTGATTGATCCAGGAAGTTCAGTCGACAATACAAAATGGAGACTATTAGAACAAGCGAAATTAATCGAAAACATAGTTTTGACAATAACGTTTTAACTGGCTTCAACTTAACAAGTGCTACGACTTAAGGAGAAATTTTATTGTCCATGCATGCTGAATGAGTAATGAAGACCACCTTGTTCGAAGTGGTAAATGGAGAAATGGGTTGTAGTGTGATCCTGGGAAGGACATGGATACACAAAATGAAGGTTGTACCTTAAACATATCATCAACTGTTAAAATTTCCCACACCAGAAGGAATCAAGCAGATCAGGGGAGATCAAACGGTTGCAAAGGAAATGAATATAGTGACCATTTCTAGTAGAAAAGGGCAAAGAAACGAGAAATTAGCAATTACAGGAATCAACGCTTTCTTCCACCTCGATTGAATATTATAAAGAAGACGAGTCATTATAATTTTATCAGATACCGAGGTCTTTTCAGATACAGGCAAAAATAGATGTGACCAAATAAACCGTAGAAGATCTCGAATAATTTGCCTTGTTCGAAGAGTTCTTAGAAAGAAAATTTCACTTAGGAATGGGTTTGAGTCCCGAACTCAGGTTAAAAATCATGGATGTCCTAAAATCTAATATTGATTGTTTTGCATGGTTATATTCAGATATAACAGGTATTCATTGGAAGTGATTGTTCACAAGCGGAGCTTAGATCCTAACTTCCCACCGGTAAGCAGAAAAAGCGAGTGATATCAGAGGTCTGAAATATATTTATTAAGGAAGAGGTAACCCAGTTACTAAATATAGGTTCAATTTAATTGGTAATTTACCTAGAATGTCTAGCTAACGTAGTGGTAGTGCTTAAAATAATAATAAATTTAGAACGTGTGTAGATTATAAAAATCTGAATAAGGATTGACCTAAAGACTCTTTCCCATTGCCAAGCATCAATCAAATGATTGATGTTGCGGCCCGTCACGAGTTAATGATTTTTTTATACTTATTCCATGTATAAACAAATTAATATGGATTCTGAAGATCAAGAGAAAACTTGTTTATCACAAATTTTGGCACATAATGTTATAATGTGATGTCTTTTGGGCTTAAGAATATCAGCCACTTATCATAGGCTTGTTAACAAAATATTTTAAAAACAAATAGGTAAAACACGAGAAGTTTATATTGATGACATGTTAGTTAACTCTGTTAATGCAGGAGATCATTTGAAGCATCTTTAAGAAATATTGGACATTCTGAGAAATATAACATGAAGCTCAACCCAGAGAAGTGCGCCTTCAGAGTTGGTTCTGGTAAGTTTTTAGGGTTTTTGGTCTCTCCAAGAGGAATTGAAGTAAACCCCAATAATATCACAGCTATCGAGGATATCTCGGACCAATTAATAAGTGAGAGGAGGTACAGAGGTTGACTGGTAGGCTAGCGGCCCTAAACAGGTTTATCTCAATGTCCTCGGAGTAATGCAATCATTTCTTTTCATTGTTGAAAATAAAGAATGATTTCATGAAGACTCCTAAAAGACCTGAAACGGTTCTTGTCTATCCCTCGTTTGTTATTAAAATCGGAAGAAGATAAACAACTATTGATTTATCTGGCAGTCTTGGAAGTAGCGGTAACTGCTGTTTTGGTTCGGGAGAAAGAACATACGCAATTTTCTATTTATTATGGTAGTAAAGTGTTATCGGGAGCGGAGACACGGTATCCTTGAAAAGTTTGCCTTGGCTTTCCTAGTTGCATCTTGAAAGCTTAGGCCTTATTTTCAATGCCATCCTAGAGTTGTAGTCCTGAGTTATCGAGTCGTTTGACTAAATGGGTAGTCAAAGTTAGCCAATTCGATATCGATTATAAGACCAGGACTACAATCAAGTCACAAGTTTTGGCCGACTTTGTGTCTCACTTTAGTCCGGATGAATGCCTTTAGCTCTAAAGAAGTAGTATCAGTATAAAAAATGGTAATAGGTGTTTAGACCATATTTACTTCCAACATAAAAGGGTCCGGTCTTGGGTAGTATTAATCACTCCTTTGGGGGAAACCTTGAGGCATGCCATTAACTAACAATGAAGCTGAGTATGAGGTTTTGGTTGCAGGGCTTGACCTAGATGGGGGACTAGGTTCTGAGGTCATAAAAATAAAGTGCGACTCTCAGCTGGTGGTGAACTAAGTATATGGAATTTTTTACACCTAGGAGGAGCGCATACAACAATACTTGAACAATGTTCAAGTATTACTTTCCCGATTTAGTGAGTTCTCAATAATACACATCCCAATGGAGGAAAATATGGACGCAGACACATTGGAAAATTTGGGTTCGTCCGCGAAAGTGAAAAGGTCTGATTCTGGTGAAGTAGTTTAATTGTTGCATTCAGTGTTGGATATGGACGGATACTGTAAAGTTATCTCAAGCAGCTTAATTTGGTATTAGATAAATGAATTATAGAATATCTAAGGCATGAAAAATTTCATGAAAACCTAAAGATAGCCCGGGCACTATAGACCAAGGCAACTCATTACTGTCTAATTGACGGTCAATTATACAAGAGGTCGTTCCAAGGACTACTGGCTTGGTGTTTAGGGACATCGGAAGCTGACTACGTGATGTGATAAGTCCATGAAGGAGTATGCGGGAACCATTCTGGTGCAAACTCATTGATTCTCAAACTAATAAGCGTTGTATACTATTGGCCCCAGATGGAGCGAGACACGAAGCTATTTGTACAAAAATGTGATATGTGTCAGCTTCATGCAAAGTTAGTGCATAAATCTTCAGAAAGTTTGTATTTGGTGATGTCTCCATTCATGAAATAGGGAATGGACATAATCGTTCCCTTACCACTAGGACATAGTAAGGCAAAATTTCTTTTGGTTTTAACTAATTGTTGTACTAAATGAGTTAAAACATGTGCTTACCAGAAGATCAGAGAACAAGAAATGGTCGAGTTTATACAGGATCATATCATTTGTCAGTTTTTAATACCAAAAGAAATTTCTTGTGAAAACATGCCATAATTTATAGGTTCCAAAATCACAAAGTTTTTGGAAGGATTAAAGATCAAACGAATCACATCTTCTCCATACCACCCAAGTACTAACAGACAAGCAGAATCAACAAATAAGGTAATAATTCCAAACCTTAAAAAGAAGTTAGAAGATACTATAGGCAAGTGGCCAAAAGAGCTACAGGAGATGTGTCGCGTCCCCTTTTTCCTTCGCGGAGTTCGGGTTTTGACATTCATTGGAGAAATAACTCATTTCCTTTTAGGAATTGGGTACTTGAAGAGTCGTCACCTAACAGATTATGGTGCATTAGGGCACCTGGAGTGATCAACTCATGAACTAGTTTGCATTACCAGAGATTAGGGTAAGGACTCAAAATAACCTCGAGGGAAAGGTGTTTGGCACCCCTCACAGTCCACAATGGTGAGTCCCGGACGAAACTATGTGAATTTGTCATTTTAACAAATAAATAGTTTTAAGACATATTTGCAAATAAAAGCATGTTTTCACATTCTAAGTACATGTACTGATTCAAGTAATGAAAACAAGGGAAAAGGCTTGGACGATTTGCACATATGTAAAGAAAAGTAAATTCATTTTAACAAACGTGAGTTGGGAAAAAGAGGTCCTAGGTTGGTTAGCCTAAAGGATCATACCTACACAATGCTAGTTAATCACTCCTCAATGAGGGGCTACACGTGATATTAGCGCGTAGTCATCATACCCTTACTACCCAATTCTTTCCCCTTGGTTATAGCCTAAAGCATCCTAGAAACCTTGAAAGATATCCTATGTGTGCACTATCCATCCCTTCCTTGTGGACCTGGAGGTATTTAGGACCTCTAATTTAGGTGGTTCTAGACCATCCTAAGGCACTTAAAGTAGAAAATTCTAGGCAACAATCAAAATAGTTACGACTGCATTAAAGAGACAACAATTAAAGGCTCATATTTTTACTTCCACAAACAGAACAAGTAAGTGCATGTCTCAAAAGACAGTTTCAGGTATTTATGAGAAAACCCTTAAAATATGATATTTAGGTAAGCAAAGAGTATAGAATATTGAATTAGGATCCAAGTGTCAAAGACCTATTCAGTTTGCTTACAGATTTTAGACCTGTTGAACATGAGCAGTCACAGATAACAGAACATTATTTTACAATTGTAGGATTTTTAGTCGCCATATAGGCTTGTCTAGGCGTATAATATTGATATACTATGAGCATGGTATCTAATCATTAATCAGGAATACAGTAAAACAGTAGACAATTTTAAATGGATAATTTAGGATCCTATAGGCATGCTTTCTAGTAATATTATTTAATGCAGCGTTGAAAGCTTATTAAAAAGACAAACAGATTCAAGTTATTGCAGAAATGGAACCAACCACCCAAAGAAGCATCATGGGTGATTAGGAAAATCATTGAGGCAAGAGAGGATGTGATGCAGATGAAACTGGGACAACATATTACACCCACATTGGAGACACTAACAAAGCAGGGCAAATTCCAAATTCACAAAGCTTATATTCAGATGCAACCTACATTCCCAAAAGTTATGTGGAAAAGTCTCCATCTACTCATACATGTTCATCCTAGATTCAAGTTCCATCTATGGCTGGCTATTCATCAAAGGCTAGCAACAGTGGACAGACTTATGAATTTTGGAATACAAGTCCCACTAGACTGTGTGTCCTGTTCAGCCAACATGGAAGATTTTGATTGTCCAAAAACAAACAACTTATGGGGAAGACTATTGAGATGGCTTGCAATCACAAGGAAAATAGGATGCTGGCAGAATGAGCTACTTTGGATCAGCAATCAGGCAAGAAGCAAAAACTATAAAGCATAAGTAACTACAATAACTTTTGCGATGGTTGTATATTGCATTTGGCGCGAAAGGAATTCGATTAGATTCAACAAAGGCATATATAATATGGATGAAGTATGCAAGGAAATTGCTATATATATACACATTCACGGGAGGAAGAAAACTAAATGGCAAAAAAGAATTGAAGAGCTTAAACAATTTTCCTTAGTATAGTTAGCTACTATGACATAGTGTAGACCAGTATTTGTATGTTAATAAAAATAGGAGATTAATGGTCAGCATTAATCTGGTTATGTAATGACAAATTTTTTTTGATGAAACAAAATGTTAGTTTTACAAAAAAAAAGACAAACAGATTAATTAATTAAACCGATTAAGACTCTACAAACATGAGCTAAAGTTAAAGTAAACTATTTTTAGATCTTATAGGCATGATTTCTAATTAAACATAAGGCATAGCAAGCATAATTTATTTGACCAAAGAGAAATCACTACAGGCATGATTTCTCACAGATGATTTTAAATCCTATAGGCATGGTATCTAATTATTAAAAGGCTGATTTTGATCTTTAGGCATAATGTATAACTATATAAAAGTAAAGCAAGCAACATTCATTGAAAGCAGATCATATAGGCATATTAGCTTACACACACATTTGAATCGAAATGGATCCTATAGGCATGTTATCTATCCAAGCTTTACCCATAGTATGTGACTACCCACCCCTTTTCACTAGTCACCCCAATGTTGTTTACAATAATTATTACAAACAAAGAATTGAATATAAATTACATAAATAGAATAGAATTTATGCTATGGGGAGTCTAATGTAGGCCCAAAACATTTCCGGTGTACCAAGCCTTCACTAGTCTCAAATGCCCAAAGTTCCATAGCCCAATTCATGTCTAGATGTGTCAGAGTTCCCTAAGGACCTCAAGGATCCTGTGCAGTGCTCACACCCATACTTTCCTCAAACAAGACTGATTATGTGCAGTGTGGAAGTGCCAGCCCTGATATGCTAGAGTTCAGAGAGATCTCAAGGGTCTTAAAGTAGTACACATACTAGAAAGTTAGGACTTAGTGATCTAAGAGTAATGTGAGAGTGCATAATGACTTAAAAGAGTTTAGCAAATAGTATAAAGAAAGGTCTAAGGAGAGAAAATAGTTTTTCTGAAAAATCTATACTAGTTTAAGTAAAATGGTAGTTGGAAAACCATGAAAAAGAGCATATTGAAATCAGACTACCTGTCCCAGAACAGCTTTAGAAAACACTTTGGCAAACATACTTCACACGGGGAGAAAGGGTAGGGATACCTAGAATGTACCTTAGTGATAGCAAACAAATACATAGATTCCTCATGTAGTTATGGAATTGATAAGTTGGTTACGAAGATATATTGAGAATACACACAACTAGAGTACCTTAGAAATGGTTAGATGTCTTAACATGATCTCTTTAGTGAAGTAGAGTAAGTTAGGCTTAGATGAACACACTGGACAAACACTTAATGAAGTATCGAAGTTTAGAAATACATATAGAACAAGTAGAATTTAGACATGCTGCGTGAGATAGTAAACAAACAACGCAGCTTGGACATACTAGTGAACAAATAGGATTCATGCAATTATCTAAAACAAGATTGGGCATGCCAAACAATATACTAGTTATAGCTTTAAATAGAACAAACTTAAACATGTTGTGTGATACAGTAATTAGGCAATGTAATCTAAGCATGCTGGTTACACATTGAGTATATGACAGCAGAATAGCAAATAGAATTCGAAATCACAACTAATGAACTGCAGCAATAGAGAAAACACATAGTTTTGAAATGAGAATTGAATCAGGACATACTAGTTAAGGAGAAAATATAGAGTATAGAGCATAGATGATGCAAGTAGCCAGCCTTGGCTTATAGCTGGTTGGATTGGTAAGAATTACAAGTAATAGAAGAGAATATAGATCTTTTTAGAGTGTGAGAGTGTAAATGAACTAGTGGTCATATTTAATAATCTGAATGAGAGTGTATATATAGCATTTAGGGATATGAAACAAATAAGGTAAAAAATTATCTAGAGTTTATAGTTAAAGTAGCTAAATATAGTCAATTAATTAATTGGGGCTAATACCCATTAATCTCCACAAGCAGATCCGGGAAGGTCACATTAGTACAAAGAGAATCCACTACCAACCTTGATTGGGCTTAAATAAGGTAACAAATCATAAATTAACCATAAATTAATCAATGTGTCAGAATAAGGCAAATAACGCTAGTTACAAGCCACAAATAAGGAAAGTAAGTAAAAGCCCCCAAAGAATACTGACTTTAACGAAAACATATGGTTCAAAACCCTAATAGAAATCAATTAAGCAAAAAAAAAAAAGAATACTGGGCTTAGTAGGAAAACTTGTTCAAATCCTTAACAGAAATCAATCAGTACATTGGGTTGACAGAAATAAACAAAAATAACGGAGAAAAATTGAAGAAAATCCATGCAACAAATAGAAACATCTAGGTTTTAAGTTTATACACGAGAATCGGTCAAGATGGTAAAGAAATAATTAGTTTAAACACTGAAAGGTTAGAAAAATCCTTTTGAAGAACACTTAGTGCGAACCGTATATTTAGAAGAAGGCAAATGCAATCGAAATAGTTAACCCAAATAAGAGATCTTCAAGGGAAAATGAAAGATAATACTCGAAACCTTTCAGATTTACAAAGATCTGAACGAGTTTGAGTAGTTGTAAAACTAGGGTTTCAAAAACAGCTGAGCTGAAAGAAACTTGACTAAAAGCCATAGATTTGAACAAAAAAACGGAAGGAAATCAGTACTCAAAAATAAGAATGGCCCTAGACAGGCTTGTAAACAAACTTCGATCAAAAGAACGAGTTGAATCTCCTTGAGATTCTTTCAGGTACCCATGTAATTAAAAACCAAAGGGTATAGAAGGCCAGTAGCGGTCGGAGAATGCTCAAAATCTCCATAGACGAGAGTTTCTTGCTGGTGACAACGGTAGGGTTAGGCTTAGGACTTGAGAGCATTTGAGAGAAGAGGGATCATATGTTAGAGTGAGAGAGGAGAGGAATGAAGGGTTTGGGGAGAGGTCATTAGGTTTAATGTAGGTAAGAGTGAATCTGGACCGTTGATCAAAATGATCAACAGCTAGGATTTGGCAAGAAGTGGGTCGGGTAGGTGCTGGGTATATTTTGGGTTAAAACCAGGTTGAGTGTTGGGTCCAATTTAGGATTATAATTGAATATAAAATGGGGCCAGATTTTAAATAGCCAATTTTAAAAACTAAATAATTTATAAAAAATAATAAATAAGTACCAAAAATATCTTTGTGCACTAAAATAATTTAAAATAGTTATTTAACATTTTAAAAATATAAAAGATTATTTTATGTATAAATAATATAATTATACATTAGTATAGGCTATTATTGCAAAGATATGCAATTTAGCTTGGAAAATATAAATGTAATTACGAAAAGTACACTAAAAATATTTAAAACACTATGTCGGTGTAAGTAATGAATTTAGATGGCTAAATCATTCCAAAGTAGTATGAAGGATAATTATTGGATATTTATATAATAAAAAGAGGAGAAATAAATTGATTTGGAGCATTTAAAACTACATAAAAAATTATAAAAATGCTTATGCATGCTTATAACCGTATATGTACTATTTTAAAAGTCTATATATGTATTAAAAATATGTGAGGGAAAAATTGGTATCAACAACTGTCCCTCTTTACGAGGGAAAGATGAAAGAGTTTTCGGGTAAAGAAATGATGGTCAATTTTGACCGGATGGGATGTTTTGAAAGACAGAGGCCAGATTCTGGTCTTGAGCTGCCTACATATCCCTAGTTTTACACGAATCAGGCCACGTATAGTTCTGGAGTCATTGGGGGAATATACCGATGAAGTCATTACAAGAATGAACACGAGATTTTGGAGTGGATGCAAGAGAGATTATAGTGAACGGTCCAGGTGTGAGATAGTTGAAAGAAATGGAGCAAGGTCAAGTCTGCTAGGATAGCGGTTGCTTGCTGGTCACCTATAGATAAACAAATACTATGAACATGCATTTGTGCAAAAATTTTAACATGATGAAAATTCCCTTTGGAACATGAAAGTTGTCTTTGGATAGTTAAGGATGAAGTCCTCGGACTATGATGTCGTGGGCCATGAATTATTTAGTGAGGGATTCACTGGACATGAAATGGTGTTCTCAGGCCATGCAGATGATGTCTCTGAACCATGATGCCTTTGAATAATGATATGTGAATTTGAGAGATCCTCAGGCCATGTCATGGTGTTTTCCGGCTATGAGGATGATGCGTTTTAGACTATGATGCCTTTGGATAGGTTGGAAATATTTTAGCTCATGAGATGCAATAATATGATGCTGCCAAGACAAATCTTAGCCTTATGAAATGTAGGGGCGTGGCTTAGCCCGATTGAAAGCTCTGGACATTTGTTGAAAACTCTGGACATTCTATTCTGATAAAGCTGATCGTGACATACCGCATTCATTTGTTTTCCGTCTATAAGGGCCAGTTGCTCATAGTAGATGCTTGTCCATTCTGCACCACTGAGTTTAAGTTCCTATATAATCCTTCAAGAGGGTATCTCTACCTTGGTTGGAATGACAGCTTTGGTACCATAAACTAGTAAATAGGGGGTTTCCCCGATTGATGTGCGGACCGTAGTGTGATACCCCAATTGGGCGAAGGGTAACTTTTTGTGCCATTGTATGTGATTCTCTACCATCTTACTTAGTATTTTCTTGATGTTCTTGTTGGCAGCTTCCACACCTCCATTTATTTGAGGTCTGTATGATTTAGAGTTCTCGTACTTGATTTTGAGGGCTTCACACATGGATTTCATCCGATCATTGTTGAGATTGGCGGCATTATCAGTGATAACGGACTCGAGAACCCCGAACCAGTAAACAATACAATCCTTGACGAAGTCCACGACGACTTTCTTGGTTACAACTTTGTAGGATGTAGCCTCTACCCATTTTGTGAAGCAGTCAATAGCCACTAAAATGAATCATTGCCCATTTGAAGTGGTGGGTTCGATCGGACCGATGACATCCATTCCCCAGGCAACAAAAGGCACAAATGTGCTTGTTGCATTGAGATCATTTGGTGTACCTTTATCATTTCTGCATGCACCTAGCATTGGTGGCATTTTTGAACGTACCGGATTTAATCCATTTCCATGGTCTTCCAAGAATATCCAGCTCTGAGTATTTTCTTGGCTAGAACAAAACCATTCATATATGGTCCACAAGTTCCGGCATGTATCTCCTCGAGCAATCTGGAAGCTTCATTTGTGTCAATACACATTAACAACCCAAGATCAGGAGCTCTTATGTATAGGATCCCTCCATTTTGGAAGAAGTGATTATATAGCCTCCGTAAAGTGTGTTTCTGAGTATGGTTTGCATGCTCTCGGTATTCTCCTCACCAAATATACTTTGATGTCGTGGAACCAAGGTTTTCCATCCGTTTCTTCTTCATTATGAGCATAGTAAGCCGGCTGGTTATGGATTCTCACCGTGAAAGCATCGATGAAATTCTTGTCTGGATGTTGTATCATTGATGATAAGTGGCCAGTGCCTCTGCGAACTCATTTTGAATTTTGGGCATATGTTTGAATTCTATCTTTCTGAACCTATTCTTTAATTCCTGCGTATGATACAATTGTGGTAGTATCTTGGTATTTTTCATAGTCCACTCTCCTTGAACTTGATGTATCAGAAGATCTGAATCACCAATTACCAGCAACTCTTATATATTCACATCGATGGCCAAATTGAGCCCCATGATGCAAGCCTCATATTTTGCCATATTGTTGGTGCACGGAAACCTAAGCTTTGCAGATACCGGGTAATGTTGACCTATTTCTGATACCATACTGCTCCAATACCCACTCCTTTAAAATTGGCAGCTCAATCGAAAAACATTCTCGAACCGTTGTAGACCTCAGCAATGTCCTCTCATATGAATGATACTTCTTCATCAGGAGAATATGTTTTTAGTGGTTCGTATTCTCCTCTCAAGAGATTTTCAGTAAGATGGCCAACCAATGCTTGCACGTTGACCGCCCTTTGAGTTACATAGATGATGTCGAAATCACTTAACGATATCTGCCATTTAACTATCTTTTCAGTTGGCATGGGCTTCTGAAAGATATACTTCAGAGGGTCCATCCTAGATATGAGGTATGTGGTATATTCACATAATTAATGCCTCAATTTTTGAGTTGTCTAGGTCAAAGCAAAGCAAGTGCATTCCAGCAGGGAGTATCGTGCTTCATAAGGTGTGAACTTCTTATACAAGTAGTATATGGATTGCTCCTTTCTTTCTTCTCGTCATGTTGTCCCAAAACACATCCAAAAGCTCCATCTAATACTGATAGATAAAGTAGCAATGGTCTTCCATGTTCTGATGAGACAAGGATTAGCGGTGTGGACATGTATTCCTTGATTTTATCAAAAGCCTTTTGACAATACTTGATCCAACTGGTTTTAGCATCATTCCTCAGCATTTTGAAGAAGGGTTCACATATAACCGTGGATTGTGCTATGAAGCGGCTGATGTAGTTGAGGCGTCCTAGGAAGCTCATCACGTCCTTTTTGCTCTTTAGTGGTGGTAACTCCTGGAAAGCTTTAACTTTGGATGGGTCCAACTCGATTCCTTGGTGGCTAACAATAAATCACAACAACTTTCTTGCGGGTACCCCGAATGCATATTTTGTGGGGTATTGTTTTAGATTGTACCTCCTTAACCCGTCAAAGAACTTTCTCAAGTCTGCTATGTGATCCGCGACCTTCTTGGATTTGATGATGACGTCGTCAACATACACCTCTATTTCCTTGCGTATCATATCATGGAAGATGGTTGTCATGTCTTTCATGTAAGTAGCCCCAACATTCTTTAGACCGAATGGCGTCATTTTTGTAGTAGTACACTGCCCACGATATAATGAAAGTTGTTTTATCTACGTCTTCTTCGTCCATCCATATGTGGTGATGACATGCGAAGCAATCTACAAAAGATTGGAGTTCATGCTTGGGGAAATTGTCGATCAGGATGTATATATTTAGAAGTGGAAAATCTTCCTTAGGACTTGCTCTGTTTAAATCCCGATAGTTGACACATACCTTGACCTTCCCATCTTTCTTCGAAATCGGTACAATGTTGGCTAACCAGGTTGGATACTCAACTACCCTGAGGACTTTGGCTTTGATTTTATTAGTGACCTCCTCTTTGATTTTTAGAATCATGTATGGTTTGAACTTTATGAGTTTCAGCTTTATTGGCAGACATATTGGATTTATAGGCAACTTATGAGCCACTACGGATGTGCTCAGACCAGTCATGCCATGATATGACCATGAAAATATATCCTCATATCCCTTCAGGAAACAAATGTACTCTTCCTTCTCTGACGGTGATAAGTGTATGCTTATGCGAGTCTTATTGATGATTTCGGCATCTCCCAAATTAATTGCTTCGGTTCATCCAGGTTGGACTTAGGTTTATTTTAAAAGTTCTCAACCTCTCTGAAAACTTCCTTAGGTATTTCAGCTTCCTCTTGTGAGTCACTATCTTTATGTTGCATTGTCTCATTACATGTCACACTCATCAGTTGTCACGACCCCAAAATCCAAATCCGGTCGTGATAGCGCCTCTCGTGAAGACAAAGCCAGCCGACACACTTCTAATTCTCTTTATGCAGTTAAAATAATAAATACCAAGTCTTTAACAGAAATAAAAACCCAAAATAACAGTATAAGTTGTGGAACTAAAAACCAACACAGCCCGACATCGGATTATCACCACTCATGAGCATCTAGAACAATAAAACAAGTTTGAAAGTCTACTCCAGTACTACATAACTAAATCCGAAAGGAAATAAGATAGAGGAAGATTGCACTGGGCTGCAAATCACCAAGCAGCTCCCTATTAAATCTCTGAAGATCTGCTGGAACTATCAACTCTCAGCAGCAGGACCTGTAGCACCCGAATCTGCACAAAGTGGTTCAGGGAGTAAAGTGAGTATTTCCAACTCAGTTAGTAATATTTATAAATAAAGACTAAACGATATAAAGTCATGTTATATACAACACCCAGCTATCAGAGGTATAACAAAAACCAGTAAGCACAATCTAACGATGAAATCTCATAAAACGCTTTTTTAAGTAGTCAACAATATATATGAAAAGCATCTAGAAATGTTAAACATATAAGAACTGCCCTTCGGGGACAATAACATCAAGATCAACCCATCGAGCAATATCATAGACTAATACCAGCCCCTCGGGATATATCTCATTTCTCAATGGGTATTCGCGCTCACTGGGGGTGTGCAGACTCCTGGAGGGGCCCCTTACGGCCCAAGTGCAATATCAATCCATCTTGTGGCATCATCTCCAAGCTCTCGGCCTCATATCAACAAACCACCTCGTGACGTACATATCTCATGACCTTGGCCTCATAATCAAACTCAGTGTATTACAGGTGCAGCGTGCAGCCCGACCCAGGAGTATCCTCACAATACCGACCGTCAGCCTTACTCAATCAAAAATCACATAAGCCACTCAGGAAACAGTAAAACATGATGCTCAGCACAAAATATTATTTAGAATATCATTTCAAGTGTTAAAGCAGAGTAAACATGACTAAGTTTTGAAAACAGTAGAAGTTCAAAGTCAAAATAGTGAGGAAATATCAATAAAAATCCTCGAAGGGTTCAAATAGTTGGCACGAGGCCCAAATATGGCATTCAGCCCAAACCATGATGATATGAAATAGTTTTCAATCAAATACATAGTAAAACAATCATTCGGGATGGACTAAGTCACAATCCCCAACAATGCACGACCCCACGGTTGTCATCTAGCGTGTGTGTCACCTAAATATACCACAATGATGTGCAATCGAGAGTTTCATACCCTCATGACAACATTTACAATCATTACTCATCTCGAACCAATCCAAACTATAGTCCGCGATGCCTTTGCCCGCATGAATCGACCTCTAGATGCTGCAAATCTAGCCACAATCAAGACATAATCATTAAAATATGCTAAGGGAACGAAGCCCACTCGAAAATATCTAATTTACATCAAAATCCCAAAATTTCTCAAACCCGACCCGCGGGCCCACATATTGAAATCTGATAAAAATCACATTAGTAGAATCCTCATCCACTCACGAGTCTACCCATACCAAGAACATCAAATTTGAATCTCAAATAGCCCTTCAAATCCCAAATCTTAGGTCTCTGATTACAATCCTTAGTTCTTCAATATTAGGCTTAATTTCATGAATAATTATGTAGAATCCACAAAAGAATCGAGTATTGATTTCAAAAATCTTACCTCTAGGTGTTATCTCTTTAATCCCTATTCAAATCCTCTTAGCAAGCTCCAAAATCTCCCAAAAATGGAGGAACTTAGCCTCGAAATCGCGGAAATGAACTTTTAAAATATTCTGCCTAGCACTTATTTTACTTAATCGCGATTGCAGAAAACCCATAGCGATCGCAAAGAACAAATATCGCCGGCACAAAATTTTACCCTACGAGATCACGTATATACCTATGCGAACAACTCAACAACAACAACAACTAACCAGTATAGTCCCACAGAGTGGGGTCTGGGGAGGGTAATATGTAGACATGCCTTACCCCTACCCGAAACGGCAGAAAGGCTGTTTCCAATCGACCCTCGACTTAGTGATATATACCCATGCGAACGTGATGCTCAAAGTCTTACAACTACGTAATCGGGAATGAGACCACTCGATCTCGATTCACAAAAACTTACACTTACGCGATCGTAGCCCGATCTATGCGAACACGAAGAATAACTTGGATTCCCCTCTAAGATAGCTCTACACGATTGCGAGCCTCATCACAACAATTGCGATGAAGAAACCCCTGCAATAGAACTGAAGATTAAAACCTGCAACTTTTAATATGTAAATTTGATCCGTTTAACCACTCGAATCTCACCCGAGGCCCTTGGGACCTCAACTAAATATGTCACCATATCCCATAACATCATCCAAACTTGTTCCAATCTTCGAAATGCTCAAAACAACATTAAAACACCAAATTGCATCGAATTCAAGCCTAAGGATTCCACAATCTTCCGAATTATGCTTTTGATCAATAACCAAACGAAAACACGCCTGAATGATCCGAGATTTTGCACACACATAAAAAATGATACAATGGAGCTACTACAATTTCCGGAATTCCATTCTGACCTTTATATCAAAATCTACCTATCAATCAGAAAACGCCAAAATCTCAATTTCGCCAATTCAAGCCTAAACCTTCCATGGACTGCTAAAATGCATTCCTATCATGCTCCTAAGTCCCAAATCACCTAACAAGGTTAACCAAATTATTAAAATACCGATTCGAGATCATAATACAAAGTCAAGTCTTGGTCATACATTTCAAATTTCAAGCTTCAAACTGAAAATTGTTCTTCCAAATTCATTCTGATTGTCCTGAAAACTAAAACCAACAATTTACAAAAGTCATAATACATCACATGGGGCAAGTCATGCCCGAGAATTGGAGAGCAGAGTGCAAAATCTCAAAACGACCGGTCGGGTCGTCACATCCTCCCCCACTTAAACCTACGTTCGTCTTCGAATGTGTCCAGAGTTGTTCCAAAGGCCTAACAATTCACTGAATAACCCTACCTTGCATATACCCGGGGGTGATCCCATGTCACCCTATCTCATATTGGCCCGATAACACCATGCAACTGAAATTTCAAAATCCAACCTAGCCCATAAACATTAGAATCATATTTTTACTCCTGAAATCATCCACAAGATCAAAATCTCATATATATACTCTGAATAAGCTATAACAGACCATACCTACAGCCTCAAATGCAATTAAATGACATACCATATAGCTTAAACTCTCATAGCGATAACTCTTAATCACAGTCACTTCACAAAACAACCGAATACTGATAGAAAAACCTCTTATCATCTAAAGTTTCATTCCAACACTTTCATATACTGCCAATGATAAATAAAACACAGTAATCTATAACCATTTCCCAGATCAACCATTCATGAAGCCACTTCTCCTTTGGAAAATACCATAGCAAATTTCTGAGCCAAACCTCGATATTATCCTCCCAACATGCTGAAATCAAATCTGTTTGTATTCATTAAAGATCTCAATGATCTAATCTAATACAACACGACTACTCTAGTGACATGACACATTAATACAGGCTAAAGCCGCAACTTATGCAATCCACGCACCAATAAGAAGCAATCCAAATATACTCAAATATGAAAATGACTCAAATGAAAGAGCTATACCGCAAGCTCACCAGTACCATCATACGAAATGCTGAGAACCCATCCCACACCATAGAAACAGAACACACGAATCTTATCCGTAGTATCATACCTCCATATAGCTTCATTCCAATGCACGGCCTCATCCAAACACTGGTCCACATGAAACACCTCAAGTCACTATGCTCAAAATCGACAAACATGCTCAATATGATGTCTAAAACCAAAGAAATAATCATAACCTCCGTAAAGTAATTGACATAACATTACACATACTCGAAGGGACACAAACATTACGCCATCCGCCGAGCAATACCTAATACTCTTCCTGCTCGAATTCCACCAAGACCCCAATCAAAATCGTACCGCGTCTGCCTATAACCAACAAATCATAACTCCTCGCAACATAGAAAAACAATTCATAGATCACCTCAAAACACAAATAGCTCAATAACAACCGAATCAACATATTCCTCACCAGTAGAACTAGTAGTCAGCAGAACCGTCTTGATGTAGAACATACATCCATATAGGACTACGAATGAGCCCTTATTAAGGAGTTCCTGAAGTTGTTTCCTTTAACTCCTTTAACCATGCCAGTGCCATACGTTACGGTGCCCGACACCAAGTTAATACCAAAATCAACAACCCCATCATGCGACATGCCCGACAATAAAAAACACATCCGAAAAGTCCCTCACCATCGGAACTGAATCAATGGTAGGAGTCTCTGCACTGACATCCATCACGAAGGCCCAAATAAGAAAGACAATTCCACCCTACTAAGAACAAAATATAAAACCACCCTACTAAGAACAAAATATACCGAACCTTACCACTTAATCCGTGGCATTCCCGGCATAGCCAACATCGCCGCCATAGCGCAATAATCCTGAATAACACGACACGAAGACAACCAGTATATGCCTAATATTACATCAAAATCTAACATTCCAACCAACAAAAGATCCAGTTGGGTCTCCAAACCCTGATAGTCACTCTACAATGCCGATTCATGCGACCCATAACCACAACATAACCTGCTTATGAGAACTCTTAGTCTCCAACTCCATAAAGCACATGAATCACCATACCTGATCCCAATTCCGCTATCCAAAAGTACAACGCACCTCTAATACCCAATCATCCATGAGAGGTACTCCTATAATTCTTCTGTGCCACCAAGAAAACTCAAATATCAACAGTCGATCCAACAAAGGAGTAGCACAATACTAAGGAAGTATCATCAATCTCAATCACGTTGCCTTTTTTCTAAAACATATACCCCCATCAAGTCACACTAAATAGTAATACCATTTCCCTAGTCATCTGAAATTGTCCATGCTACCTAAGGATTTTATGACCTTCCCTTCAGAACTGAACCGTAACCTTACACACGCAAATCTCAATCCTCTATTATATATCGCTTATACCGTACCATCCTAAGATAACATGAGAACTTCATATCCCTTTCGAGCCACAAGCAACTATATACTCAACTAGTCAAGAATGCTCCATTGATCCCATATAGAATAAAATCACTATACATCCCATGCTCCTTATGCTCGTAGAAAATATACATCTCTAGTCATGGTAGAAACCATCAAGAACTCTCCGAATTTCATTTGCACAAAACTTAACCACCCGGACTAAATCCGTCAAACTCAACCAAGCTACACTGCCGCTAAAACCCAACAGCATTATCGCGAAACATCAGTTTAAACTCATTACCTCATAATTATCCAAAGAGCTAATCATATACTGACCATTCTGATCCGGCTTACTACCAAGCTATCCTATGTATTTGGGTTCCTCTAAATTTACCTTCCATTTGATACTTCCTTTCCTTTATAACACTGCAATTTCTCAACCCAAACTCACCACACGAGACCCAAGCATAAAACCAAACATCTAAAGCTTATAAGCCATTGAGTACTATCTCAAATATTCCCAAAAGCACCATATTCTAAACACCTACCCTGAATGGACTTTCTGTGAATCCAAAATTGTTACCTTCACCTTCATGTGTCAGATATAGTAGAATACCATAAACGATATAGAAATGACATAATTTTTGACGTCCTCCAATGCAAACCTCAGTTTCTATCCAAATTATACACTTGAAAATTTCTAATTTTTTTACATGTGAAATCTTGAACTCATTAGGACCATTCTCGAGAGTCATCCACTTTACTCGGACCTTAATTTTACTGATCAAATGAATCGAGCAACCTGTTCCTCATTAGCACTCTAATACCGTAGAATGTAACCTTACTTTGATACAACCAAGCAACTTCCTATTTTATGCACTGCACACCCTTACCAATAAATACTCAAGACATTTCGTGATTCTCATACACCTATGAAGCATAATATAACCTTCAGCAAAAATTCCTTTTACTCGAGCTATCCTCGGTCTCAATCTTCGTAAGCCATAACTAATTCACCCGTATGCCTCAAACTGGAACCAACATAGCATATAACCACGCAATCACCTAATCAATAGAAAACTTCCCCACTTGGCTCAAAGCCATAGATCAAAACACACAAAATAACTCATAATGCATATACTCTATTGCTTCCATAATACCGTAGAGAGATTAAACCTAATCCTTCATAAGTTCGTGAAACACCAACCATCTAGTACCTTAAATCTTCTACAAATCTTGCATTCACTCTCGCAACAGTTAAACCCACTCTCTTAAGTGACCCAAATTTAAATTGCAACACATATATTTCACTGGTAGCAGAGATCTTCAAATAAATGACATAAAGGATTATGCAAACTTCAGAACAATCCACATGAGATAACCCACTTGCTTTGCTTCAACTAAAATCTCTTCATACTCTTCCACCATTATAGACATTACAAAGTCACTTAATCTTCCCAAGTCTGAACTCATATCACAATGTGAAATCTATTTCACTTCCAAACTATGCAACATGAAAAGATCCTTCAACACACCCACAACTCAGGACTATACATCAAGTTACAATATAAATGAAGCACTAAATAGTTCTTGCTACCCAAAAGAAGACCCTTCTCGTCTCATTCAATTCATACGAACACATCTCGTAGTCACATGACACTCATCACGTAACTATCCAGTCATCACTTTCCTTAATAGGGACACTATCGATCATATAAATCCATAAACATGTGCTCACGCAATTAACAGCTTAAGGCTCAAGCTATAGCAAAAATTTGGCCCTAAATATCCCAGACGGCCCAACATCGACACACAGAGATCATATCTCGCCTCTCGGGAATCACAAGCAATAAATGCACATCGGATACTATGTGCTCATGTGCGCATATGAACACGTGGAAGGAATTCAAAGAGTTACTTTTCAAGCTGAATCAAGGAAGCAAGATAAAAGTTCAAGAATATGAAGTTTTTTCCTAAAGGTTCTGCAGCCTCTCGAGGATAAATACAGACATCTTCATACTAATCTGCGAGACTCTACTAAAACTGCTCCTGACTCGTAGGACCTATGTAACCTAGGCTCTGATACCAACTTGTCACGAGCCCAAAACCCAAACCCGATCGTGATGACACCTTTCATGAATACAAGTCCAACAGACACACTTCCAATTCTCTTTAAGCAGTTAAAATAATAAATACTAAGTCTTTAACAGAAATAAAATCCTAAAATAACAGTATTAGTTGCGGAATCAAAAACAATACAGCCCGACATCGGGCTATTACCAGTCATGAGCATCTAGAAAAATATTACAAGTCTGAAAGTCTACTCCACTACTACATAACTGAATCAAAATGGAAATAAGATAGAGGGAGATTGCACTGGGTTGCGAATCGCCAAAAAACTACCTAGTAAATCTCTGAAGATCTGTTGGAACTACTAACCCTAAGCAGCAGGATCTGTAGCGCCCGAATCTGCACACAGGAGTGTAGGGAGTAACCAAGTCAGTGAGTAATAAAACAAAATAAAGACTAAATGATATAAAATCACGTTAAACACAACACTTAGCTATGAGAGGCATAAAAAAACTAGTAAGCACAATTTAACGATGAAATCTCATAAAACACATTTTTAAGCAGTCAACAATATATAGGAAAAACAATTACAAATGTTAAACACATAAGAACTGCCCCTCAGGCATAACAACATCATGACAAGCCCCTCGAGCAATATCGTAGAATAATACCAGCCCCTCGGGCTATATCTCATATCTCAATGGATACCCGCGCTCACTAGGGGTGTGCAGACTACTGGAAGGGTCCCTTATGGCCCAAGTGCAATATCAAGCCATCTCGTGGCATCATTTTTAGGCTATCCGCCTTATATCAACACGCCACCTCGTTGCGTACATATCTCAAGCCCTCGGCCTTATAATAAAACTCAGTGTATCACAGATGCAGCGTGCAACCCGACCCAAAAATTTCCTTACAACGCAGGCCCTCGGCCTTACTCAGTCAAAAATAATATAAGCCACTCAGGAAACAGTAAAACATAACGCTCAGACCAAAATATTATTAAGAATATCATTTCAAGTGTTAAAGGAGAGTAAACATGACTGAGTTTTAAAACAGTAGAATTTAGCATGATTGAGTACAAGTTCAAAATCAAAATAGTGAGGATATATCAACAAAAATCCTTGAAGGGTTCAAATAGTTGGCACGAGACCCAAATATGGCATTCAACCCAAACCATGACGATATAAAATAGTTTTCAAACAAATACATAGTAAAATAGTCATTCGGGATGGACTAAGTCACAATCCCAAATAATGCACGACCCCATGCTCGTCATCTAGCATGTGTATCACCTCAATATAGCACAACGATGTGCAATCCGAAGTTTCATACCCTCAGGACAACATTGACAATCATTACTCACCTCAATCCGATCCAAACTCTAGCCCCCAATGCCTTTTACCGCATGAATCGAACGCCGAATGCTCCAAATCTAGCCACAATCAGTACATAATCATTAAAATATGCTAAGGGAATGAAGCTCACTCGAAAATATCTAATTCACATCAAAATCTCGAAATTTCTCAAACCTGGCCCGCAGGCCCACATCTCGAAATCTGATAAAAATCACATGAGTAGAATCCTCATCCACTCACGAGTCTACCCATACCAAGAACATCAAATTCGAATCTCAAATGGCCCTTTAAATCCCAAATCCTAGGTCTCCAATTACAAGCCTTAGTTCTTCAATACTAGGTTTAATTCCATGAATAATTAGGTGGAATTCACACGAGAATCGAGTATTGAGTTCAAAAATTTTACCTCAAGGTGTTATATCTTGAATCCCTCTTCAAATCCTCTTAGCAAACTCTAAAATCACCCAAAATGGAGGAACTTAGCCTCAAAATCGCGGAAATGATCTTTTAAAACATTTTGCCCAGCTCTTATTTTACTTAATTGCGATCGTAGAAAACCCATAGCGATCGCAAAGAACAAACATCTTTGGTACAAAATTTCACCGTACGAGATCACGTATATACCCATGCGAACGTGATGCTCAAAGTCTTACAATCGCGAAGACCACACGATCCCGATTCACAGAAACATACTCTTACGCGATCGCAACCCTATATATGTGAACACAAAGAATAACCTGGATGCCCCCTAAGATAGCTCTACACAATCGCGAGCCTCCTCTCAGCAATTGCGATGAAGAAAAACCTACAACAGAACTGAATCTAAAACCTGCAACTTTTAATATGCAAATTTGATCCGTTTAACCATCCGAAACTCACCCGAGGTTGGGACCTCAATCAAACATGCTAACATATCCCATAATATCATTCAGACTTGTTACAACTTTCTGAATGTTCAAAACAACATTTAAACACCAAATTTGCATCGAATTCAAGCTTAAGGATTCCAAAATCTTTCGAATTATGCTTTTGATCAATAACCCAACCTAACCATGCCCGAATGACCTGAGATTTTGCACACACACCAAAAATGACACAATGGAGCTACTGCAACTTCTGGAATTCCATTCTGGCCCCTATATCAAAATCTCACTTATCAACCGGAAAATGCCAAAATCTCAATTTTACCAATTTAAGCCTAAACCTTCCTCAAAATTCTAAAGTGCGTTCCGATTCATTCCTAATCAAATCATTAAAATTACAATTCGAGATCATATACAAACAAGTCAAATCTTGGCTAAACCTTTCAAATTTCAAGCTTCAAACCAAGAACTATTTTTTTAAATTCATTCCGATTATCCTGAAAACCAAAACCAACGATTTACATAAGTCATAATACATCATACGAGGCAAGTAATATCCGAGAACTGGCAAAGAGAGTGCAAAAGCTGAAAATGACCTGTCAGGTTATCATATCGGTTCATAGGGAAAAGTAATTATAACACTGTAGAAAGAAAATGTGAAGATAATAATGAATAATAAATAGCAATGCATTGATCAATTTTTAAAATATCCAAAACAAGTACGGCTCTGTGACTCAAGAAATTATTTTGAAATAAGTTGCTTCTTTAAAACAAAATTACCAAAAACATCTAAAAGGCTTAGCATGACTATAAAAATAAATCAGGCTAAATGCTAAGATACCAAAGGACCCAGCGGGCCCGAGCTGGTGTGGAGGTCCGATTCCTGAGAACAACTCCCTTCTCCAAAGTCTGAATGGCGAGGCCTTCTTCATTCTCCTCCTCAATTATCACATTGCGATCTATATTCTCATCTTCTAGGAACAAGTTTCTCAAATCCAAAGCTTCTTTCTCTACAAATCCCCATATCATATAGACTTGGTGAAAAGTCTAACTTAAGTGTGGTACTGGCTGCTCGACAGGGTAATAAGGACCATGCCATGGAGATGACCAATCATCATACTCTTGCTAGGTGTATGGATATCCCAACCAAAAAGTTGTGCCATGACGTTTCAATTGTATCGGCTTGGTAATGTCCTATAGATCCTTCCCATGTCCTTTGCCGAGTTCATACTTAGACCATGCTAGTATGCTTTCTATTATGTTACTCCACTACTTGTCTTTCTTAATTGCGTTGACATGTTCAATGTAGTGATAAGTTTCTCCACCAGCCTTATTCTATTCTCGATAACCGGGATAGTCTGGATGGTGTAAATATGATTTCATTCATCTTCTTGAATGATTACCTCTTGATGGTTCCATTCGAATTTCACGACCTGGTGTGTCGTGAAACTCACGGTACTAGCGGCATGTATCCACGGTCGACCCAATAAAAGATTGTATGTAGCTGATATGTCTAGTACTTGGAACTTAACATCGAGCCAAGTTGGTCCCATTTGCATAAAAAGGTTAATCTTCCCAATTGTGACCCTTTGAGACCCATCAAATGCTTTCACATTTATACTTCCTGCCCGTAACTTATGGAAATCTTTGTCCAATCTTTTCAGAGTAGTCAATGGACAAATGTTGAGGCTTGAAACCCATCAATTAGGATCCTGGTAATGAATTTGTCTTCAAACTGTACCGTGATATGCAATGTCCGGTTGTGACTTAACCCTTCAGGCGGTAATTCATCCTTGTGAAGATGATCTTATGACTCTCTCGCACTTGCCCTACCATGTTGGCCATTTCTCCACTGTTGATATTGTTGGGCACATAAGCTTCATTTATCACCTTCATCAGAGCGTTCTTATGCGCCTTTAAATTCTACAATCATGACATGATGGATATCTGGGCGGGGGTCTTCTTTAAACGATCGATGACATAGTATTCCCTCGCCTGTACTTTCCTCCAAAGATCTGATAGGTTGTTTAGTAGTAGACCCCTTTCTTTTTCCTCCCAAATTTTTGGGTGTACAGATCCTACTAATTCTGGTCATTCCCTGTGCATCACCAGATTCTTCAATCTTTGCTTTTCCCTTTCACCTAGCTTCGACAACGTAATCCCAAGGTATGGCGTTGGACTTGAAAGGATGCACGGTTGCTACTGTAACTGTGAAAGGTGTGGCCACTTCTACCTCAAATGGAATAGGTGTGTGCAGTTACCTCAACCTCAACTAGCGGTTGTAGCTAGACCACAATAGGATTGAGAGTGACTGCAGGCTTTTTAGGATCTTCGCCTCTTTGATAAGTCCAATTTATCCCTCGGGATCCCACTTCTCATCAGTTTCTATCAAACTGACCCCTCTGCCCTATGATTTGGAAGAGGATTATTACGGATGTTGGGTGCCTCTTCCTTCGCATGTATGACCTTGTTATTAATCAACGTCTGAATATTATCTTTCAATGTCCAACATTTGTCAATTATGTGATCCTTCATACTAGAATAATATGCACATGTCTTATTTGGGTTGACCCACTAGATGAATTCTCCATTACCACAGCAAGAATATGGGTGATATAACCGGCAGCCCTCAACCTTTCGTTCAGTTGGTTGATGTGTTCAAAAATGGTAGTGTATTGTCTGGGTGGTTTGCAATCAAATTTAGGTGGAGGTTTCTGGTTATTTGAATGAGTTGGAGGTGAATGATAGTAGGTTGGATGAGCGTTATAAGTGTGATAGGCGGTGGCGGTTTGAGAATATCTGGGAGGTTAGGGTTGGTATCTAGGTAGAGGTGTTTGGTATGCGGGTGGAAATATTTGGTATGTGAGCGGAGATTTTGGGCCTTGGCCACCATTACTGCCCCACTTACTGCCCCCACTTCTTTCTTCTTTGATATTCCACATAATTGTAATGCTTTGTTCGTAGTCTGCAGTGCCTCAAAATTTTTCATCATCCCAGTTTTAATACCTTCTTCAATCCTTTATCTGAGTTTGATGTTTCCAGAGAACTTATGATTCTCAATGACCATTAGCCTTTCATAGTATTGTGGGTTTTGTGCCTTGACAAAGAACTTATTCATATGTTCCTAGTCTAATGCTGGTCTGACCTCGGCTGCTTCCGACCTCCACCGAGTAGCATACTCGCGAAAAGTATCGGTTTTCTTCTTCTTTAAGTTCTGGATATAGAAGACATCCGGTGCATTTTATGTATTTAAACCTGATCTGTAAATTCTGATGCCATGCTTACCCAATTAGCCCACTTCTTAGGATTCTAGCTTATGTGCCAAGATAGGGTTTTTTCGGTAAGACTTCTCATGAAAAGCTTCATCTGAATCCTTTCATCTTTTCGAACCCCCACGAGCTTGTCACAGTAAGTTCTCAAATGAACCTTGGGATCACTTGGAGGTATGTAACCCTCTAGAGGTTCCACATGTGGTTGTATGCATAAATCCTCTTAGTTCAGACCTTCTATTCTTTTACCTCCTTCAACACCCTGAACTCGACTTGTCAGCTTCTTGAGCTCCTCGGCCATATTCTTGAAGAACAGGTCCTTCTCTGCGGATTCTGATGTATAGGAGATTGGTTGAGTAGAGTAAAGTAGTGTTTCCACGTATATGGGGGTGTTTTGGTGAGTTCTAGGGATTTGGGTGTAGTGGTGGTCATTAGTTGAGTTTTGAGAATTAGGAAAAGGTTGTGGTATGTTCTGGGGAGTATGATTGGTAGTGTTTGTGGGTACTGGGTTGGTTAATGATGGTGTTGCGGAGGAGTTGGTATCGGTAAAGGATTGAGGTTTTAAGGTAGTTTGGTAAGCTGAGGGGTACGGAAGGATTTTGTGGATGTTGGTTTGGCGTATTTTGAGGAAGTGCTGGGTTTTGAGTATTTTGTTGGTTAACATTTGGATATTTAGGGTGAGGGAGAGGTTTTCCAAATTACAAACCTTCTCAAGTTCTCCTTGTAATTCCAATTTCTTTTGTTCCAATCGTAAAACCAAGTCATTTTGTGTCGGGGTACTCAGACCGTCTAAAGTTTCAATGTTCTTAGCATTTTCTTTTTGTATACCACTCTAGTCATCCATCTTAGTTTTTCCTTTGCTTTTCGGATTACTCGGAGGAGGAGGAGGTGGGGGGCCTCTACATCTGATGTGATATGTTGATGATGCCAGTATGTGCGAACCAACCTTAGGGGATGAGAGTAATAAAAAATAAAGAAAAACAAAGGGTAAACAAGTCAGTAAGGATTCTAAAAAGTTTGATGTATTTAAACACATATTATGTAAAGTCGTGTTCTGATTTTGGATCCTCTCCTGAAGTAGGCCTAGTGACTAATAGATTTGGAGAATATTAGTGCCAATAACTGCCTCATAAAATTAATGTAAAAATAGATGAATCCAAAACGACACTAAATAAGATAAGTCACTAATGGTACTTGGTCTTATTACATTTTGGAAAAGCAAATAAACCTCTACTTGGTCCCAGAAGGACCTTCTCCAGACTGGATGCTCTTGTCATCAGGTCCCTTAGTTCGCGTAGGTTTAGCAGTAAGTATGCCCTTGCTAAATGTCCTCATTCGCTTCCTTCAGCTTTCTGGTAATCGATGACTCTTTTCCTCATCCTCCTCTCTAATTCCATCATATTGTACTCCAGATACTCCACAATTTCGCTTGATTTAACAACCCCCCCTCTCTCTCTCTCTCTCTCTCTCTCCATTCATTGATAGTTCCATGTCGGTCCTGTGTCGCTCCATGTGCTCTTCCTTGAACTCGTGAACCCTTTTAAAGTTTGTTATATTTCACCTGTGCTTGGGCAACTTCGCCTATAACCTTGTTTCTTAGACCAACCCTTGGCTCAAATATTGTCACTACCCTAAACTAAGACCCAATCGTGATGGCGCCTCTCGTGAAGACAAGGCCAGCCGAGTATTTTAATAAATGAAATCAATAATAATAATTAAGCCTTTAACATAACAATAATCCCAAAAATAAGGGGAAACATTACAGTTGCGGAGTAGACATAGCCCGACATGGGGGTATCACCAGTCATGAGCGTCTAATAACCAATAAAAGTAGGAAGAGTCTACATAGCCTATTACTGGACTAAAACAAGAGAAAATAAGATAGAGGGAGAAGCACTACGAATGTTGAACAACTACCTAGTGAAATCTCTGAATCCACCTGAGCTGGAAAAATCAACAATTGCTAGCGGGACCTGAAGAGCTTGAATTTGCACACAGGTGCAGGGAGTAAAGTGAGGACTCCAACTCAGTGAGTAATAATAATCAATGAAGACTGAGCAATAAGAAATCATGTAAAGGCACATCAACATGCTATAAGGAAGCAGTACAAAGCCAGTGAAAGCAATGAAATAGTGAAAAACATATAAAGTCACCTTGGTTCAGTTTAAGCTTCTTTAAAATACCTTTTTAACAGTTAAGCAAGCAAATGACATGCAATTAGAAAAGATAAACACATAAAGAACCCGTCCATCGGGCAACACATGGAACAACGTTAGTCCATCGGTCTATATCTCATATCACAATGGGTACCCGCGCTCACTAGGGGTGTGCAGACTGTTGGAGGGGCCCCTTAAGGCCCAAATGCAATATCAAGCCATCTCGTGAAATAATCAATAGGCTCTTGGCCTTATATCAAGCCACCTCGTGGTGTACAACTTAGGCCCTCGTCCTCATAATCATAAATCAGTGTATCCTCACAACACAGGCCCTCGACCTGACTCAGTCAAGATCTCATAAGCCACTTGGGCAATAGTAAAATATGATGCTCAACCCAATTATCATTTAAAATATTATTTAATGTATTAAAATAGAGTAAACATGGTTGAGTTGTGAAAACAGTAGAATATAGCATGAATGAGTACAATTATAAAGTCAAAATAATGAGAAAATATCTGTAAAAATCCCCTAAGGGTCCAAATAGTTGGCACAAGACCCAAATATGGCATGAAGCCCAAAGCATGATGATAGCAATTAGTTTTTAATCAAATACGTGGTAAAACAGTCATTCGGGATAGATTAAGTCACAATCCTCAATTGTGCACGACTCCACGCTCGTCATCTAGCATGTGTGTCACCACAATATAGCACAACGATGTGTAATCCGGGGTTTCACACCCGTCAGGACAACATTTACAATCATTTCTCACCTCAATACGGTCCAAACTCTAGCCCGCGATGCCTTTGCCCTTCGAATCGGCCTCAACTCATGTCGAATCTATCTAAAAATTAGAATCGCGACATAAAAATATTCTAAGGGAACAAAGCCCATACGAAGATAATCAATTTACAACACAAATCCCGAAATAACCAAACCCGAACCCTAGGCCTACGTCAATTTTAATAAAATTTGCATAAATAGATTCCTTATCTCTCCACGAGTTCATACATATCAAAGTACCAAAATCCAATAACAAACGACTCCTCAAATCCCAAATTCTAGGTCTCCAATTACAAGCCTTAGTTCTTCAATATTAGGTTGTCTTCAATTACAAGCCTTAGTTCTTCAATATTAGGTTTAAATTCCATGATTAATTAGGTAGAAATCACACTAGGATCGATTATAAAGTTCATAAATCTTACCTCCAAGTGTTCCCTCTTGATTCCCTCTTCAATCCCATTCAAAAAGCTTCAAAATCACCTAACAATGGAGGAACTTAGCCTCAAAATCACAGAATAGCACATTTAAATCATTCTGCCCAGACATTCAAAACCTTATTTGCGACTGAAATCAAAGCCTCTCGTTCGCAATTCACAAACTATTGTTCACGACAATTCCTCTTATGCAAATGCGACCACCCCTTTGTGAAAGCAATGCCTCCCAACTCCAACCCTTCACAAACGCGTAGCTTAATGGCCCAGCCCTTCGCGAACGCAGGTCCTCCCAGGCGAATGCGAAGGCCAAATATTCAGCCTCACTTGTTAACCCTTCACGAATGTGAGGGGCCATTCACGAATGCGAAAGCCAATTGCCTACAATACCCAATAATAGATTTCTGCAATTTCTCACAACATGAAATGGTCCGTTTAACCTCCCAAAACTCACACGAGACCTTTGGGACCTCAATCAAACATGCCAACATATCTCATAACCTCATTCAAACTTTATCCAAACTTCAAAACGCTCGAAACAACATCCAAACACCAAATTTGCATCGGAGTCAAGCCTAAGAATTCGAAAATCTTCTAAATGACGCTTTTGCTAAAACATTCTACCAAACCACGCCCGAATGACCTGAAATTTTGCACACACATACCAAATGAAACAACAATTCTGACCCCTATATCAAAATCTTACCCAGAAAATGCCAAAATTTTAATTTTGCCGTTTCAAGCCTAAATCTACTCCGGACCTCCAAAATATATTCTGATCATGCTCCTAAGTCTCAAATCACCTGTCGAAGCTATTTTTACCATCAGAACTCACATCCGAGCTTTCTAACACATAATTCAGTATCCGATTTACTTTTCCAACTTAAGCTTCCTCGAAAGATACTAAGCGTATCAATCTTACCGAAATCTTTCTGAACACGAGCCAACGAACCCGATCACATGTAGAACTAATAAACAAAGCGATAAGAAGCAAAAATGGGGGAAATAGAGTGGTAACTCATGAGACGACTGTCCGGGTCATCACATCCTCCCCTCTTATACAAACGCTCATCCTTGAACGAGTTAAGAAACAAACCTAAAGACTCAAATGGTGAGGATATCTACTCCGCATCTCTCACTCAATCTCCCAGTTAGCTCCTCCAAGGATCGACATCTCAACTGAACTTTTACTAAAGCTATATCCTTTAACCTCAACTTTAGAACTTGACACTCTAAAATAGTTGCTGGCTCCACATCATAAGTCAAATCACCATCTAACTGCACCATGCTAAAATCCAAAGCATGAGACGGATCCCTGATTACTTTCGGAGCATAGAAACATAAAAGATGCACACTCGACAAGCTAGGTAGCAAAGAACGCGCATAAGCCACCTCCTCAATCCTCCGAAGAACCTCAAAAGGCCCAATTAACTGAGGGCTCAATTCACCCTTCTTCCCAAACCTCATAACACCCTTCATGGGGGAAACCTTCAATAGAACCTTCTCACTTACCATATAGGACACATCCTGAACCTTCATGTCAGCATAATTCTTTTGTCTTGACTGCACTGTACGAAGCCTCTCCTGAATTACCTTTACCTTTTCTAATGCATCCTTCACCAAGTGTGTCCCCAATACTCTAGCCTCACCTGGCTCAAACCAACAAAGTAGAGATCTACACCGCCTCCCATACATAGCCGTATATGGAGCCATATGAATCTGGTAGATGTTGTTATTAGCAAACTCTACAAGAGGTAGAAACTGATCCTATAACCCTCCGAAATTAAGGACACATGCACGCAACATGTCCTCATATAGCTGAATTGTACACTCGGGCTACCCGTCCGTTTGAGGGTGAAAAGTTATGCTCAAATCAACCTGAGTACCCAACTCTCGCTGCACAGACCTCCAAAATTACAAAGTAAACTGAGTGCCGCTATCTGAAATGATGGAAACTGGGAAACCATGCAGACGAACAATATTTCCGGTCTCTGATGCTCATATTTCACATGTTGACAATTGAGACACCGAGCTAAAGATTTCACAATGTCTTTTTTCATCCTCCTCCATCAATAATGTTGTCTTAAATCCTGATACATCTTTACAGTGCCCAGATGAATAAAATACCGCGAGCTATGGGCCTCTTCTAGAATCACCTACCGAAGCTCATCCATATTGGGCATACAATCTGGCCCTACATCCTCAACACCTCATCATAACCAATAGTCACATCTCAAGCATCATCGTGCTAAACTATGTTCTTATGGACAAGCAAATGAGGATCATCATTCTGGCGCTCTCTGATGCGATCATATAAATAAGACCCGGAATCACAATGGGCACAAAAGGTGCTACTAGAGCATCCACATCAGGGATATGATCCTGAACTGGGATGGCTGGTGGATCTACAAGTGCTGTCCTAGTTGTTGTGCGAGCGATACCCTGCCCCTACCGCGTCCTCGCCCTCTAGAGGCCATCGCTGGTGGTACTACTGGTTGTCCATCCTGACCGATAACAGGTTTCCTCACCATCTGTGAGAGAATAGAATAATGGAAGTTTAGTACTCATATCAATAGATACGCATGACAAGAATTTCAAGAATATGAAGTTTTTCCTAAAGGTTCTGCAGTTTCTCGAGGATAAATACAGACGAATACGCAGCTATCTACTAAACCTTCTCATGACTCATGAGACCTATGTAACCGAGGCTCTGATACCAACTTGTCACGACCCTAAACCAAAACCCCGTCGTGATGGCGCCTCTCGTAAAGAAAAGGCAAACCGACACACTACCAATTTTTTTAAGATACTAAATCAATACTAATTAAGTCTTTAAGATAATAATCATAATTATAGAGTCCTCACTAGAAGAATCATCAAATTTGAACATCGTATGAGGGAGTTATGCTTATTTTAGTGTTGGAGAAGAGAGTTGGTGCTGGTGTTTTTGCAGATGCGAAGTTGGGCCCATCTCCGTGGCCTTGCAGGTGAAAAAATGGTCCGCAAAAGCGGAAATAATAGCTAGAAATGCGCAGGTGTGGCGTTTTTATCGCAAAAGCAAAAATCAATGTGTATAAAAAAATCAGATTGCGGGTTTTTGGTATTTTGAGCATATCTTGAGCTCTATAGCTCCGGTTGAGGTGATTATCGGCATTCTTCTCGTCTTTTCATTGGGGTCAGTATCTAACTACAATTTTTGTATTTTAATATGATCATAGAAATTTATTTTTGAATTAATCCATATTTTGATTGGAGAATGGGGGATTTTTATCAAAAAACATTTCTAAAGTGAGTAACCGAGTTTTGAACATCGATTTAGAGTCAGAATTGGATGAAATTAGTATGGGTGAACTCACAGCTGAATAAGTTGCCAAATTTTATGAGATTTTGTTTGATTTTGAAGTATGGACCCGGGTTGGGCCTTTGGGACATTCTGGGCTGAGGGTATGAAACCCCGAATTATGTGCTATGTGATTGATATCGAGGTGAAGCACATGCTAGGTGACGGGCGTGTGGGCGTGAACTATGTGAATTGTGAGTATTGTTTTAGGGCACTGTAGTGGACCTACTTATTGATATCTTTTCTTTTTACCATGTGATAAAGTAATTGAGCTATGCATCATGCTAGATATCCTATTTAGGCTTTATGCTGATATTCTTGGGACCCATTGTGCTCGTTTTCTTGTTTTCACCACGTCGCTTTGATTAATATTTTGTACTCAGTCATATTCATGCATACATATCATATTTTAGTATCAGTTGTTAATTATTGATACCTTATATCATTATGCTGGGTTAGTTTTCATGAAATTGTGAGCCCGTGGCTGAGACTAGAGAGATTGATGCCCGAGTGAGGCCAAGATCCTTTTTATGAGTGAAAGTTATAGGATCAGGAAGCACGCCGTAGTAGTTATATTGATTGTGATAGCGCTTGGTCCGTAGGAGCTCCTCCGGAGTTTGCACACCCCTAGTAAGCGCAGAGGATATTATTAAGGGATGAATTTGTCCGAAGTTTTTGATATCTGGAGATGGATTTATCCACCGGATTGGATTGCCATTTTTCTTCGGTACTGGGTGACCTATAGTCAGTGTTGTATATATTCTGGGATGGATTTCCCTATACATGGATTTGTCTGATGAACTTGATACCCGGAGATGGATTTTTCCACAAGGTTGGATTGCCTTTTTTGCTTCGAAAGTGGGTGACTTATATTCAGTGTTGTATATGTTTCGAAATGGATTTCCCTAGGCCATATACAGTATGGAGTGATTGAGTATGAGGAGCAGTGAATAGTGTGAGATAGTGAGATTGAGTACTCTGAGAGTGTGCATACATAATTCATCTCTGCGATATATGGCATTGGCATGCATATATGACATACATGCATAGAGACATATTTTCCTCATGTTGTATGGTACCATGTCATTCATGACTTTTTACATACTTGAATATGTGGTCATAGAGAGGTATCTCACGCTTACTATTTGGAAAGAAAATGAAACATCTTATTTATTGTGAAAAAGTGTTTTTAGATAAAGGAATACAGTTTTCAAACTATCTCATATTTTTCGAAGATTTCAGTAAAGGATTGAGTTTTCACTAATATCCTTGAAAAGCTTAACTATTTTAGGAGAAATTGTAAAGAAGTTGAGCATTTTATCCCTGAATTACTTCCTTAGTTATATTCTCTATGTTATGAATTGTTGTTGGCTTATGGTATTAGACCCAACCATGTTCTAGCTTATCATTACTTTCAACCTATGTTTAGGTTTGTTAGTTATTGAGTACATGGGGTCGGTTATACTCATACTACAGTGTCTGCACATTGCATACAGATTTTGGATGTTGATGTTGATGTGTTCGATGAGAGCTGAATTGGAAGATGTATATGCTTTCTGATTGTGGTTGCCTTTTGTTCATAGTAGGCGTAGATTTATAAGAACTCTATTTAGGTATATTTCAAATAGAAGATGCATTTACTTCATATCATCTTTGTAAATTTTATTCTTAGAAGCTCATGATTTGTACTACCAGTCCGTGAGGAATTTATAAGATTTAGATAATTCCTTTTTTTAATTGTCTTGTTAATATTAGTGAAATTGGATATTTATTAGTTGGCTTGACTAGCATGTCGGATTAGGTGCCATTACGACTAGTGAATTTTGGGTCGCAACACCTTTTTTGTTGGAATTTCAGAATTTGGTACGTGAGCTGTTAATTATAGTAAATTGACAATGGGAATGGGATGCATTTCGAAAACGTTATTGATATAATATTGGGATCGGGTTGCACACCATAACAAATGTCGATACTATATTGGGATCTGATTGCACAGTGTAACAGATATTGTGATGATGTTGGGATCGGGTTGCATGCCGCAATGGGGTATGATATGTTGTAACTGGTTGTACTATGATGTTCTATCTCTGTATTGTGTCATGAGGTTATGAGATAATGTTATTTTGGGACCCTCTATTTAGTATACCTTCAGTCCCATTCTTATGAGTTTATCCGTTTTCTCTATATTTCTATTATCTTCCATTCCCTCTATTCCAGTTAATGTGAACCTACTTTCTTTTTGGTCCAATCCAAAAAGAATGCTCCCTTTCTAAATTTGGAAATAATTTAGTTTAAACTTCCAATTCTACCTTTCATGAGAAGCTTTTATAACCACACAAATACTCTGTCATGTTTATCATCACATGTTTCTATGAATAGCCATACAAATATTCTAACTTGTTTAGAACAACAAATTCCAAAAGTCTTCATTTTTTTCTTGAACTCTGTAGCCAGTCAAACAGGTTTACATAAATTGGAACAGATAGAGTATTTATTATTTGAGCAAGTCTATGGTAAGTATTTTATCATAGCCTTACCATTACTTCATCGAGGTTAGGTTTGACACTTATGAAATACATAATATTGGTTCTACTCATACAATACTTTTGCACTTTTTGTACAAATCCCGGTATTAGTCCTAGCAGCGCATAGAAGAGATTGTTTGGATTAGATCCATCTAGCAGACTTCATATAGAGATGCATAGCATTCGCAATTCCTGAAATCCCCTTATATCTTGTTTTACTATTTATCTTATTTCAAACAGTTGTACTTTATTTAAGAGTAGATTTGTGGTATTCTTGTCGCTCATGTGCTTGTGATTCTGGATTTTGGGAATTAGTTTAGACCGTGTTACTTATGGATTTACTATTTGTATTTTTGAGTATTTATTTTATATTATTTTGCTTTTAAATTGTTAATAATTCTTAACTTTGTAGCTAATGTTGGCTTTCTTAATAAGTGGATATTAGGCGCCATCATAGCTTCGTGGTAGGGATTTCGCATATTGATATGTTGGTATAAGATCACTAGGTTGCTTAGGTCTCACGAGTCATGAGCATACTCAGGAGAGTTTTAAGGATCAATACAGAGACATTTATACTTATCTTCTAGCGACTATAAGGCTTTAGGGAAAAAAATTTGCTTCTTTAATTCTCTATCGTATGACTTTATTCCATCATAGAGTTTGTTTATTCCTATTATCTCACAGATGGCGAGGACACGCACAACATCCACAGTTGATCAAAAATCGGAGCCCTAGGTTGTAGCCACTACCATGGGCCTGGGATGAGGTAGGGCTAGAAGTAGAGGTAGAGATTAGCTTAGAGCACGTGCAACAACACCTATTTTATAGCCTTAGATCGAGCAGGATGGGGAGTTCTTCGCTCAGACCACACTAGTTGGACCAACTTATGTCCCAAAGGGGTTCATTGACATCCCAATACATCAGGATGCTCCAGTTTGCCGTTGGCCTTATGGAGAGTGTCGCCTAAGCCGTTGTGCTCCCTATGGAACCAGCTGTCTCTCAGGTTTGGGGAGGAGCTCAGACTCTTGCTACTCACACTCTAGGGTAGATGGCTCACATCTATCAAACTCCGGCAGTTTAGCTTGTTATTGCTACATAGTTCGGGAAGGGACCTACGATGTCGTTCCACGGGCTGAAGAGGTTGGATAAGTTCACCAAGTTGTTTCCTATTAATTTTAGTGGTACATATTCTAAAGACTCCCAGGATTTCTTGGACTTTTGCCACAAGGTATTGCACAACATGGGTATAGTAGAGTCCAACAGTATTGACTTTGCATTATTTCAGATGTATGGCTCTGCCAAAAGGTGGTGGCAGGAGTATGTTCGAGCAGACTACCAGGTTCACCTCCTCTCACTTGGGCTCAATTCTCACAGTTGTTCTTGGAGAAGTTCATCCCCTTCACTTAGATAAAGGACTTATGCAATCAGTTTAAGCGCACCTAGTAGGGTAATGATTGTTACCCTTATGAGATTTATGGATCTATCACGCCGGGGAGCTATCCTAATCGCAACTAAGAGGGACAAGGTGAGGAGGTTTATAGATGGCCTAAAAATGGCCAGAGAGATCGAGGATGATAATTTTTTTTACTCTGTTTGTGCAGATCGCTAGTCAAATCGAGAGGATTCTAGTCTGGGTAAAGCGACGAGATCTGAGAAGAGGCCTCGTCATTTCAGTTCGTGGTGCCTCATCTAGAGGCAGAGCTTCATTTGGTAAAGGTCATACTATCAGGATCGTTAAGACAACACTTCAAGTGTCTCTTAGTCTTTCAGGTGGTCACAACGCATAGGGGTCTCATTTAGAGTAGCCAATATTCAGTGCACCTTCATCTCCTATTAGTGCACCACTACTATAGAGCTACTACGGTAGTCATTTAGATCATCAGGGATCGTCTTAGACTCAGGAGTTATGCTAGATGTAAGGTTTCTTAGAGTGCGGCGACACATGTCATTTAGGAGGTAGTGTCCTAGATTAAGGAGCAACAGACCATAGTAAGGAACTCCTGTCATAATTCTGGTACTGGTTTCTCCACCGCATGCTCAGACAGCTAAAGACTAGGGTTAAGCTGCCAGAGGTAGAGGTCAGGCCATTAGAGGTAGAATCTAGCGAGGGAGAAGCCATCAAAGAGGTAGATCTCATATTGGTGGTCTCAACCACGTTGCTATGTATTTCTAGCTAGGCTTGAGGCGGAGTCATCTATTGTGGTTATCATATGTATTGTTCTGATATGTCATAGAGATGCATCCATTTTATTTGACCCTTGTTCTACTTATCCATATGTCATTCTATTTTGCATTATATTTGGATATGTCTCATGATTCTTTCGATACTCCTATTTATGTGTCTATATCCATTGGGGATTTTATTATGGTGGACCATGTCTATCGTTCTTATTAGGTCACTGATAGGGGCTACAATACCGTAGTTGATCTTCTATTATTAGATGTGGTGGATTATAAGGTTATTCTTCGTATGGATTGGTTGTCCCCACATCATTCTATCTTGGATTTTTACGCCAAAATTGTGATGTTAGTCATGCCGAGGTTTTCTAGGTTGGAGTGGGAAGGAGTATTGGTCATTTCACCAGCAGGGTCATTTCATACGTGAAGTCTCACACATAGTCGAGTAGGGGTGTTTGGCGTATCTGGATTATATATGTGATTCTATTGTGGAGGTTCCTTCCATGTATTTGGTTCTAGTTGTGCGTGAGTTCCTAGAGGTATTTGCTTCGGACTTGCTAGGTACGCCACCCGATAGAGATATTGACTTTTGCATTGACTTGGTTCCACAAACTCTGCCCATTTCTATTCTAGTGTACAATATGGCCCCAGTTGAGTTGAAAGAATTAAAGGAGAAGTTATAGGAAGTGATTGACAAGGGATTCATTTGACCTAGTGTCTCACCTTGGGGTGCACTGGTGTTGTTTATGAAGAAGAAGGATGGAGCGATTAGGATGCATATAGATTATCAGCAGTTGAACAAGGTCACTATGAAGAACGAGTGTCTGTTACCGAGGCTTGATCACTTATTTGACCGCTTTAGGGTGCTAAGGTCTTTTCCAAAATTGATCTGAGGTAGGATACCACTAGGTGAAGATTAGGGCATCGGATGTCCCTAATATATTTATTCGGACACGTTATGGTTATTATGAGTTCTTGGTGAAGTCATTTGGCTTTACTAATACACCAGCAACTGTTCTGGGTTTGGTGAACTGAGTGTTCAAGTATTATCTGAATTCCTTCGCGATTGTTTGTTGATGATAATTTGGTTTACTCTCGCAGCGAAAGGAGCATGAGCATCACCCAAGAATCATACTTCAGAGTTTGAAGGATCGCCAGCTATATTCCAAGTTTTTGTAGTGTAAGTATTGGTTGGCCTCGATTGCATTTTTGGGTGATGTTGTATCTTCGATGGGTTCAAAGTGGATCCCAATAAGATTGAGGCAATTCACGAATGGTCTATACCTACTTCAGTTGTAGAGATTCGGAGCTTTTTAGGTTTAGCGAGTTACTATTGCCAGTTCGTGGAGAGGTTTTGGCCTGAAAGGGTGTTCTTCTTAGATGGTCCGACGTGTGTGAGGTGAGATTTCAAAACCTCAAGACTGCATTGACTACATCCATAATGCTGGTGTTGCCTACAGGTTCAGGATCTTACATTGTGTATTCTACTGCATTTCATATTGAACTTGGTGCAATATTGATGCAAGACGGTAGGGTGATAGCCTACATATCTCGGCAATTGAAGGTTCATGAGAATAAATACCTTGTACATGATTTATAGTTGGCAACCATTGTTCACACGCTAAAAATTTGGAGGCACTACAACATTCCATGTGAGGTCTATACCAACCATAGGAGACTTTATCACATGTTCAAGAAGAATGACCTTAATTTGCGGCAGAGAAGATAATTAGAGTTGTTGAAAGACTATTATATCACCATATTATGTATATCAGGGAAGGCTAATATAGCGGTTGACACATTGAGTAGGAAGGCTGAGAGCACGAGCAATTGGCATATTTACCGATGATAGAAAGGCTAGTAGCCATGGATGTGCAGACTGTGCCAACCAGTTCATAAGGTTGGATATTTCGGAGTCTAGCCGGGTTCACATCGTTGTTGTTGGAGCATATCAAGGCTTGATAGTTTGATGATCCTTACTTGTTGATGTTAAAAGACACAGTGCAATAGGTGGTGCCATTAATGGGAGATGATGATGTTATGCGGCTATAGTGCCTGATTTGTTCTCCAAGTGTTTATGGTTTGAGAGAGTTGACCCTAAAGAGGCTCACGGTTCATGCTACTTCATTCACCCAGGCGTCACAAATATGTACTATGGCTTGAAACAACACTATTGATGAGCAAAAAATGCAAAAATTTATAGTCAGTCATGTCTCTCTAAGTTTGAATTGTCAACAGGAGAAGTACGAAAACTAGAATCAGGTGGGTTGACTCTGAGATTGGAGATACTTGAGTGAAAGTGGGAGCACATCAATATGGATTTTGTGGTAAACTTGCAACAAGTCTTGATGAAATATAATGAAATTTGGATTACTATGAAACAATTGACTTAGTCAACACTTTTCATTCCGGTGATAATGTACTATTCTTCAGAGTGATTGGCTCAAACTTACATCCAAGAGATTATCTATCTGCATGGCATGCCCATTCAATCATTTATGATCAAGAAATGCAGTTCATGTTGCATTTTTAGAGAGCCGTGCAACACGAGTTGGGCGCGTGGGTCAAGGTGAGTACTGCATTTTATCCTCAGATGGATAGGCAGTCTGCACATGCTATTCAATTAATGGAGGACATGTTGAAAGCGTGCTCTATGGATTCGGGGGTCAATGGTAACAATTTTTTCCTCCAGCGGAGTTTGCCTACAAAAACAGCTATTGATCATCTAGATGGCTCCATATGATGACTTATTTGGGAGATGATGTTATTCACTGGTCGGTTGTTTTGAACCCGGTGAGGCTAGATTCTTGGGCATTGAGTTGGTCTGTTATGCTTTGGGAAAGGTTAAAGTGATTCAGGAGCGACTTTATAAAGCTAAGTCCACGTAAAAAAGCTATTCAGAGTGGAAGGTTCGAGATGTGTATTAAACGGTGGGTGAAAAGGTTTTTCTCCAGGTTTTGCCTATGAAAGACGCGGTGCATTTTAGTAATAAGGGAAAGTTGAGCCCCAAGTTGGCTCGTTTGAGATTTTGGAGAGATGTGGGAAGGTTCCTTATAGGCTTGTATTACCTCCTAACCTATCAAGGGTACATTCGGTATTTCTAGTTTCCATGCTTCAAAAGTACCATGAGAATAGATCACATGTCTTATAGTTCAGAACGGTGCAAATTGATGAGAATTTTAACCTAGACAAAGAGTCGATGGCTGTTCTATACTATTGGGATTGAAAATTGAGATACAAAAGTTTTCCTTATGTGAAAATTCAATAGAGAGGTCAATCCATTGAGGAGGCTATATGGTAGTCAGAGTCTAATATATAGAGTAGATACCCACACATTTTTACCAGTCTATGTACAATTTTATGCCCGTTCGAGGACGAGCGTTTCTTTTAGAGGTGGAGAATTTGACGCTCTGATAGGTCATTTTGAGTACTAGCCTTAATTTATGAGTTTCAAGACCTCATAGATTCATTTAATTTTATACGACTTGCGTGTGGTAGGTACCGTTTTCTGGAAAGCTTTTATGCAAAATTTTAAAGAAAATGTGGATTTTGACTTAAGGATGATAGATTTTACCAAGGTCAATATTTTTGAAACAATCTCGAATCGGTATTTTGATGATTCTGATAGGTTCATATGACGCATTTTGGGAATCCCGAGTGAATATGAGTTCATTTCGATGCATTATGTAAAAGTTATCCTTGAGTTTTGCTTATAGATTCTTGATGTTCGATATTATTTTGGTGATATGAGTGAGAGAGCGAATTAATATGATGTTATTACACTTTTATGCATGTTCAGTTTAAAGCCTAAGGGTATCGGGGGAGCTTTGGATGTGTTACGTATGCGTTTGAAACTGGTGCTCAACCGTGGCTGGTGCAAAGTTCCAAGTATTGCATTTGCGAGAACCTAGTTGCAATTTCGAGCCTCGTATTTGCGATATCAAGCTCGCAAATGCAAACATGAGCTGGGAGATGGCACTTCACATTTGCGAAGTAGAGTTTGCTTTTGCAAACTGAGCTGGGATCACATGTGTGATCTCAAAGTCATATTTGCGACACAGTGCATAGCGAGAACACCTTTACACTTGCGAAGCATTACCCGCATTTTTGATAGAGGGGCTCTTTGCATTTGTGATGTATATGTCGCATTTGCTACTTTTGTGGCACTGATGCACTCATTGCATAGCTATAGCTTTTTGCATGTACATATATCACAGATGCGAACAAGAGTTGCAATTGCGACATCTACAATTGAGTAAAATGTGGAGATTTCGGGACTAACCTTATTTTATACCATTTTTCAACCCTAGACTTCATAGAGGTGATTTTCTTGGGATATTTTCTTCCCAAATTTAGTGGTAAGCAACTTTTATTTGTTTTTCATCAATCCCCAATACTTCTCCATGAATTTTAATGTCAAATTCATGAATTTAAAGGTAGGAATTAAGGGGTTTGTGTAGAATTTAGGAATTTTGCAATATTATAATTAAGACCTCAAATTGAGGTCAGGTTTCAAAAGAAAATCACATATCTGACCTCGGAGGTGAATGTCGCAACCCAAAAGACCCACCTTCGATTCTATTATGATGCATAATATTTTACTTGCTAGGCAAGAAAATGTTTAATGTAGTTATTAACAATTTTAGAAATTCGAATCAAATGAAAACGAATAAGCTAAATAAACTAAAAAAAAGTAGATAAATCTGATACATGACGATATAAAGATACAAATCCCAAAACTAGTGTCTCGATTACAGGAGCGTCTAGAATACTACAAATAAAAGTCTGAGTGAAAGCATAAAATGTTTGAATTGAAATAAACAACTAGAATAATATAGAAAGGGACTTCGGAGCTGTGGATGTTGTGAAGTTGTACCTCAAATATCCATCAAGCACCATATCCGAGCAATCTAGTGACCGCGTCAGGACCGACTCCAAAATTTGTACAGGAAGAGCAAAGCGTAGTATAAGTAGAACCGTCCCCACGTACTTTGTAAGTGCCGAGCCTAACCTCGATGGAGTAGTGACAAGGCTAATAAGGGTCACTTACAATAACTTGTACGCAGTATAATAATAATAATAATAATAATAATAATAATAATAACAAAGGAAAATAGGAAAAGTAAGGTTGTTATAAACTTATGAAAAAGAACTCAATTCTTGTAATTAGAGAACCTTAAATAACTGATCTCACAATTACATGTAACAAATCTGAAAATCAACACAAAAATAATAATGAATAAAACACACACAATCCGTTGTGGTGCGCAATTTGATTCCACTGTACACATACATCATCCCTTATTTCACCATATCAATATCAAGAATACATATAAAATTCGTTGCAGTTCGCAACCTGATCCCACTGTATTATTTGAATCATATCACTATCCTCCCTTATTTCACCAAATCATAGTTTATCAATATCAAGTATACATACACAACCGTTGCTGTGTGCAACCCGATCCCACTGTATCAATGTCAAAATCCTCCCTTATTCCACCATAACCGTTGTGGCGTGCATCATAAACCATAAACAAATTCAATAAATGAAATAAATCCAATAGCTCATTCACAAGATTCTTTATGACTAAAAAATATGAAAGCAAAGAATAAAAGAACCACGTACTAATCAAAAGAAGGCTACAAACATTACAAGAGCAACAAAACAATCCAAGTATGTAACAGTTAAAGTGTACAAGTAAGACAATTAAGGAAAGTAGAAACTAATTATGGAGTCATGAAAGGAAAAAACAGTTCAATACAAGAATAATTAATGACAAGTAACAAGTTACGGCATAAAAATCAATTAAACTATGTAAAGGTTAAGACATGGAATAAGATAATCCATGAAATACGAGAAAGCATGGAAACAATTATTTTGACGGCGTATATACACATGTCGCCTTGCATATATTCCGTTACACATGTGATTCACATAACATATAGTTCAAGAGTTCCTAATTTTCTCAAATCAAGGCAAGACCCAACACTTACCTCGCTCCGTAGTCAACCCAAAGCTCAACAAGGGCCTTTCCTCTAAAATTCGCCTCCAAATCAATCGAATATAACCAGAATCGATTTAATACCATCAAACAATGCTAGGTAATTAATTACAATAGATATATCAATGATCTTTACACTTTTTTCACAAAGTCAACATTGGGCCTACTTGGTCACAACCCGAGATTCGGACCTAAACCCAATTACACATTCACCCCTGAGCCCATTTAAGTGATTAATTTCGAAATCTGAGAAATCTGACATCAATTTGAGGTCTAAATCTCAATTTTACACCCCCCACCCAATTCTACCCATATCCCTAAGTTTCCATCATGAAAGAGCATATATTAAGGTTACAAATCAATGAGTGTTGATAGAAATGGAAGAAAGAGAGTTAAAATATATTAACCTAGGAAGTGGGGATGAAATTTCTCTTCAAAATCACCTCTAGGCCGAGCTCGTATGTGAAGATGGTGAAAAATAAATAAAAACCCGTCTTTCGAACATTTAAGTCAGTAGGCGTATGGCCTTCTTCGCGTTCGAAAAGGGCCTGATGCGATAACAAAGTGCAGGGGCCCAAGTGTCCTTTGCATTCCCGTGATGTCCTGCGCGTTTGTAATGGCCCTGTCCCACTAGCATTTGCGCTCGTGACCCTTAGATGATGTTCGCATAGAACACACAACTAATCCCCCTTCCAGGCACATAACCATTGTGTTCGCGAATGGTGATCCCACCATTGCTTTACATTTGCAACCTCAACCTTGTGTCCGTATAGAGGAAATTCCACCCCACCCCAGGTTACTCTTCGCGATCGTAAGAGTAGCTTCGCGATAGAGAAGAAGGATGCACCAGATATCAGAAAACTCACAACCAGCAATTGGCTAAGTCCAAAAACCACTCTGAATCCTATCAGATAATCACTCGAGCCCTTCGGGCTCCAAACCAAACATGTACACAACAACAACAACAACAACAACCCAGTATAATCCCACTTAGTAGGGTCTGGGGAGGGTAGTATGTATGCAGACCTTATCCCTACCCTTGGGTAGAGAGGCTGTTTCCAAATAGACCCCCGGCATCCTTCCCTCCAAGAACTTACCACCTTGCTCTTGGGGAGACTCGAACTCACAACCTCTCGGTTGGAAGTGAGGGTTGCTTACCATCAGAGCAACCCCTCTTGTCAAAAAAAACCAAACATGTACACAAATGTAATAACATCGTACAAACTTGTTCGCACAATAAAACACCAAAATAACTCCTAAAACTACGAATCATAATCAAAATATATAATTTTTTAAAGAAACTTAAGAACATGCAATTTCATAACCAGACGTCCGAATCATGTCAAATCAACTCTGTTTTATACCAAATTTTGTAGACAAGTCAAAAATAGTAAAATGAACCTATTCCAAGTTCAAAAACTAAAACCCGAACCCAGTAACAAAAAGGTCAACCTACGGTCAAACTTAGAAATTATTCAAACTTGTAAATTACTAGTTTTTAACAAATCATGTTAAGGACTTTTAAATTCGATTTTCGAGCATAAGTCCAAGTCCCACATCACGATATAGACACATAAGACCAAACACTGATCTAGGTTCATTTGACAAAAAATGTTGACCATAGTCAACTCAAATGAGTTTTCGGGTAAAATATCAGGTTTTCTTTAATTTTTCGCATAACACTTTTCCCAAAAAAGACACAGACTACACATGCAAATCGAGAAAGATTAAACGGATCTATTCAAGGTCTTGGATCACAGGAATAAAGGTTAAAACTGAATATGACCTATCGGGTCATCACCGTAAATGGGTAATTGAATTTGGTCTGAATCTCGAATTTTGATCAAGTGGATTGGGGGTTGACTTTTTAAATTTTGCTCAAAAACCTTTTTCATTCATGGGTAGTTTCTAAGGCTTATTTAGAATTGTTTGAATGACAAATTAAGTTGGTTTAGAGGCTTATTCGATAGAAAAATTCGTGGTTGATTATTGATTTTGGTTGTGGTCAGAGGCATGTATCATGTTTAACTTGGACTTGAGGAAATTAGGATTTCTTTGGTTAATCAGTACGTGAATATTGTGTGGAGATGGCGTATATGCAGGGTGATGAGTGTATATCCACTGTCATGAATTGGATTTATTCGATATACTTAGAATAACCGTAGTTACAAAAATGTTTCTTTGTTTTAATATCACTATATATAGTTAGAAAATCTTTTTTGCACTTGCTGAAGATGAAAGACTACAAAGCTGGCACTTGTTCTAGTTAGGTTGCTTATCATTGCTTTGTTGTTAATTGATTTTGCCTTGTCTTACATGCTGGAAAACCAACTGGGAGATTTGACTGTTATAGAATGTATGTAGATATACTGCTGAAATGAATGTAGACAAAACGAAAGTAGACATACTTTTATGTAATGTACATAGCTAGCAGAATTATTGGTATTCACAACAGATTTATATGATCTCCGTTTTTATTCTTTTTATAGTTATGGCTCAACGTATATATATATATATATATATACATATATATGTATATACATACATACTTGTACTTCTTGCAATAATGCACAAGGAGATTGATCCAATTTCTCTTTATTTTACATGGTATCAAAGTAGAGATATTTGATTCACCAACTTTATTTCAGAAAGTTTGCCAGAAGTCATAAACCAGGTCCGGTACGAAGGAGGTATGAGATAATCAGTTTAGGGTTTCATTTCTTATGTTGGATAGATATTTTTGATCAGAATTTTATGGTTCCTTGTTCATCAAACTTCGGTTGGGTAGATTTCAAAGCATTCCGAATTTTGTCAATTTTGTTTTCTTTGGCCAAAATTATCTTCTTCTTTTTTTCTTTCCATTTATTGATTCCATGTCTGATTACTATCTAAGGACTCCATATTGTTAGTAAGATTCTCCTCTATTAAATCTTTTGCTTGTTCAGCTTTATTCAAGTGAAGATCATTTTTGTGATTGGGCGAGAGGAGAGATTCTGCTACTTGATCTTTTGGATATTTGTTGGTGTATCTTTTTCGTGACATTTTACTTATTTCTCTTCCATTATTTTGATACTTTGAGTGTTCTAGTTGAGCGAATTCTTGGTGGAACTTTTCAATTATATCAGTTGGAACTCTATTCTGTATGATTCTCACATATTCTCAGATGCATTGGGTAAACTTCTGATTCTGTATTCTGTGGGGTAACTTTATTTGTGTAAAATTTTTGTTGTGGTCAATTTGTTGAAATTCTTTTTTGTTTATTGATTTCGTGAACTTCTGGCTACGTCTCCTAGTCCAATAGTTTTAGTTCTGGATGAGATTTTAAAAATTCCTTCAATATCAAAAAATCAACTAAGGAATCTTCTTTGGTTACTAATTTTGATAGGCCAGATAAAACATCTCTTATCACCTCTTAAAATAAATGGGTGATTGATTCATGTGCCACAAATCACATGATGTGGATCCTATTTGTAAAAAATTTAGAGATCACCCAATAAACATTCCTTACCTATAACCTACTTCGTTGTAAGATCTAAAAATAAATAATGGCTAGGAGAAAAAGCGACATAACAATGAAGGCCTATGGTAATTTTATTAATAAAAATCAAATTAAATTCCAAGTTTGGTAGACTTAATATAGATGGCAGAGTAATAAAGGAAGTTAGTTTAATAGTCCCAGATCCAACAATGTTACAATTTGATCTATTAGCTACAGTAACTGGATAGGTTACTTGGTGTGATTGTCTCATTGTTTCCAAAATCGGTATTTTTGCCACTTTTATAGATGATTTTTCTCGAATGACCTGGATTTACTTAATGAAAAGCTACTTTGGAGTGTTTACTCATTTTTATATTGAGGAAAGATCAACTATTATGCCTTCAGCACCTGCTCCAATTGTGTTATCAAGAATATCAATTGATCAACTTAATCGCGGAATCGAGATATAATTGTTCCTCCGTCATCATATCCTCTTCTACCTGATCCACTAGAAAATCTTGAACTTCATATTGCTCTTCGCAATGGTATACATACTTGCAAATGCACATATTCCATAGTTAATTTTGTTTCTTGTGACCTCTTATGCACTATGTCTAGAACTATAATTGCTTCTTTAAACAACATCTTGGCACCTAAAATAGTGAAGGAAGCTTTGAATCATCCAGATGGTCTGATGCAATCCTTCAGGAAAAACATGTTTTAGAAGATAACCACATGTGGGATTTGGTGGATGTACCTAAAGGAAAGAAGCTCGTGGGAGGTAATTGGGTCTCTATAGTTAAAATTAATCTAGATGCTTCTGTGTCAAGACTTAAATCCATACTTGTGGCTAAAGGGTATACTCAAACTTATGGATTGGATTATTCTGACACCTTCTCCCCGATTTCCAAACTCACCTGTGTCCATTTATTTATATCTCTAGCTACTTCTGAGAATTGGTCTTTACGTCAATTGAATATTAAAAATGCATTCCTTCATAGTGATCTTTAAGAGAAAGTGTAAATGGGGCAACCACTTGATTTTGTTACTCATGAGGAGTATGGAAAAGTCTATCATTTGAAGAAGTACTTGTATGGATTGAAGATAAGTCTTGAAGCTTGGTTTGGAAAGTTTAGTGAGGTAGTTCAGGAGTTTGGGCTGCAAATGAGCAAGTGTGATAATTCAGTATTCTATCAGCAATTGGAAACTGGAATTATTCTTCTTGTAGTATATATTGATGACATTGTTATCACAGGAAGTGACTATCCGGAGATTTCTTCTCTCATGCCGTTCTCGCGCACTAGGTTTCATGCAAATGACTTGGGTATGTTAAAATACTTTTTGGGAGTAGAAGTAAATAGAAGCTAGAAAGGAATTCTTTTATCACGGAGAAAGCATATTCTTGACTTGCTTAGAAAAACTGAAAAGTTGACAGCTAAACCCTATAATACTCCAACGGTTCTTGATGTGCATATTATGAAAGATGATAACGATCCTTTTTCTGACCATGAGCGATATAAGAAGTTTGTTGGAAAATTAAACTACCTTACTGTGACTCGTCCAAAAATTGTTTTGCGGTAATTGTTGTTAGCTAGTTCATGTATGCGCCAATAGTAACATTGGTCAGCTTGGAACAAATTTTATGTTACTTGATAGGAGATCTTGGACTTGGCATATTATTGAGTAATCAAGTCCAGCTCATATTGAGTGTTTTGAAGATGCTGATTGCCTAATTAAGTTGAATCTAAAATTGATATAAGATCTACTACATACTATAGTGACTTTGTTGGATGGAACCTGATACCATACAGAAGTAAGAAGCAAAATGTTGTATCTTTATTCGACACATAATCTAAGTACATAGCTATATCTCAATTTAAGTGTGAGATTACATAAATACATCATCGTTTGGTTGAGATTAGGTTGAAGTACACAGTATCAGTAATCTCTGGTGTGACAATCAAGTTACCCTCCATATTGCATCAAATCCAGTGTATCATGAAAGAACTAAGCATAATGAGGTTGACTGCCATTTTATTCATGAGAAGATTCAGGAGAACTTGATATCTACTGCTACTTGAAGACATGGGAGAAACCAACTGATTTATTCACAAAGGAGTTGAATAGAATTCTAGTTTATTATCATCGTAACAAGCTGCGCATGATCAATATCTATGCTCTAGTTTGAGGGAGAGTGATACAGAATGAACGTAGACATACTATATAACGAATGTAGACATATTTTTATGTAATGCACATAGCTAGTAGAATTATAGGGATTCACAACAGATTTATAGCATCTCCTTTTCTATTATTTCTGCATTAGGCCTTTTTATACTTGTACATATACTTGTTACTTCTTGCAATAATATACAAGAAGATTGCTCCAGTTTTTTTTTGTATTTTAAATCGAGAATGGAAAAACACCACAAACATGTTAGGTAACTTTTACCCTAATCTTTTAATGGCGGAACTCCAGTATTGTATGCTGGAATTTTACCCGTTAATGTTTCAAAATCTAGCACATAGTACTGAGGTTTCACTAGTAGAGTATTTTAGAATTCCAGGAATAATTCCTGGAGTTTTGAACTATAAATCTTCAAACTATATTAATCATTCCTAGAGTTCTTTCATGTTTTAGGTAGAGGTATTTTTGTCTTAGTTTATATTTCTGCATTAATGAGTGACTAATTTAAAAGGTTACTTAACTCTAATAGCTGACCCAAAAAGGATATTTACTAATTTTCACAAAATAATTTATGAGTACATAGATCGGAGAATCCAAATAAAATATCATATGTTGAAAGTTAAAACGTTAAGCTCAACTATAAGCATGAGAAAGACTCTATAACTACATCCCCGATAACGTCCCTATGTTGAGGAACGAAATCGTTGAAAGTTGTTATTGCCAAAGATTTGTTAGGTTTTTTGCCCTAATTTTCATATGATATTTGATTTTTACTTTTCTCTTAAAGGAAAGTCAACGTATTCTCATTAGAGTTGTCAAAATGGGTTAGCCTAACCAAAGCCTCGTGGGCTTTTAAATTTGGTGGGCTAGGTCGGGCCAGCCTCCATCCATATGGGCCTTAAAATTACTAGCGTAGCCCAACCTTAAGATGGTTGCGGTCTAAGGCCGGCCGGCTGTAAGACCTCGTAAAAATTTCTACTCAAAAACTGAGAGCTCGTAGTCCTAAGTTAGGAATACGTGTTAGAAATTTGTAATAATGGGCATGGATTGGCTTTATTCCTATTTTGCTGAGCTTGATTGTCCAACTAGAACTATGAGGCTTGAGTTTCCTAATGATCCATGGTTGAATGGAAGAGAGATAATGTAGTGCCTAAATGTCAGTTTATTTCTTACCTTAAGGCCGCATGGATGATCAAGAAGGGGTGTATCTATTATTTAGTCCATGTTACGGACACCGATGCCAAGGCACCTAGCCTTGAGTCCATACCTATTGTGAATGAATTTTCGGATATCTTTCCAGATGAGCTCCCTGGGATTCCACTAGACAGGGAAATTGACATTAAGATTTATATGATGCCAGGCACGCAACCTATATCAATTCCACCTTACAAAATGACACCGCCATAATTGAGAGAGCTAAAGGAACACTTGAAGGATTGTCTAGAAAAGGGTTTCATCCGTCCAAGTGTGTCACTGTGGGGCGCACCTGTCCTATTTGTAAGGAAGAAAGATAGGTCACTATAGATGTGTATTGACTATCGGCAACTCAACAAAGTCGCAATAAAAAATAAATACCCCAACCTAGAATAGATGATTTGTTTGATCAATTGCAAGGTGTTATGTGTTTTTCAAAGATTGACTTGCGGTCTATCATCAATTGAAGATAAGGGAGCAGGATATTCCAAAAACAGCTTTTAGGACTCGGTATGGGCACTTCAAATTTCTGGTGATTAGGCTAACAAATGCCATGGCATCTTTCATAGATCTTATGAATTGGGTCTTTAAGACTTTTCTAGACTCCTTTGTGATAGTATTCATTGATGATATTCTCGTATATTCCAAAAGTCAAGGAGATCATGCTAACTATCTCAGGGCAGTTTTGCAGACTCTTCAGCAAAACCAACTATATGTAAAATTTCAAAAATGTGAATTTTGGCTTGAATCCATCACGTTCTTAGGTCATGTCGTCTCCAAGGAAGGAATTATGGTTGATCCTCAAAAGATTACAGCAGTGAAGAATTGGCTTCGACCTACCACTCCAATGGAGATTCACAGTTTCTTAGGTTCGGTTGGGTACTGTAGAAGGTTTGTGGAAGGGTTCTCTACTCATGCCTCTCCCCTGACTAAATTGATCCAGAAAGAAGTTAAGTTCTATTAGTCTGATGCTTGTGAAAGGAGCTTCCAAGAATTGAAGTCAAGACTAACTACAACACTGGTATTAACCTTGCCAGAGGGTACAAGGGGTTTTTGGTGTATTACGATGCTTCAAGGATCGGGCTTGGGTGTGTGTTAATGTAACATGACAAGGTTATATCTTATGCTTCCAGGAAACTTAAGAATCATGAAAAGAACTATCCAACTCATGACTTAAAGCTAGCGATAGTGGTGTTTGCTGTAAAGATTTGGTGTCCATGTGGATGTATTCACAGACCACAAGAGCCTTCAATATATTTTCAAGAAGAAGGAGTTGAATCTAAGGTAGAGAAGATGGCTAGTGTTACTCAAAGATTATGACACTGATATTCTCTATCACCTGGTAAAGGCTAATGTAATGGCAGATGCTCTTAGTCGAAAATCTATTGGAAGTTTGGCTCGTTTGAGGGAAAATTAGAGGCTGTTAGCCCGAGAGGTTCATCAATTGGCTAGTTTGGGAGTTCGCCTTGCAGACTCTAATAATGGAGGAGTAATTGTATAGAATAGGGTTGAATCATCGCTTGTGGCAGGGGTGAAAAAGAAGCAATTTAACGACTCATTATTAGAGCAACTGAAAAAGGGGATTCATTAACACAAGACCACAACTCTTTCCCTTGTCATGGATGATGGTACCATATGGTACCAAGGTCGCTTATGTGTTCCGGATATCGGCGGTCTTCGAGAAAGGATCATGGAAAAAGCTCACACTTCTAGGTATTCCGTACACACAGGCTCTACGAAAATGTATCATGATCTCAAGGAAGTTTATTGGTGGAATAACATGAAAAGGGATGTGGCGGACTTTGTGGCCAGATGTTTGAACTATCAGCAAGTGAAGGCCAATCATCAAAGACCTGATGACTAGCTCAAAGAATAGAAATTCCAATATGGAAATGGGAGATAATCAACATGGAAATGGGAGATAATCAACATGGATTTTATGGTAGGGTTTCCGTGCACTCCGCACAAGTTCGACTCAATTTGAGTGATTGTTGATCAACTCACAAAATCAGCACACTTCTTACCTGTAAAATCTACCGACGCAGCGGAACATCATGTTGTATATCAAGGAAATAGTTAGATTGCATGGTACTCCACTATCAATCATTTCAGATTGAGGGGCTCAGTTCACGACCAACTTTTGGAAGAAATTTCAGCAAGGTTTGGACACACAGGTAAATCTTAGCACACCTTTTCACCCCTAGACTGACGGGCAAGCAGAGCGGACTATTCAAATGCTTGAGGACATGTTGCGTGCTTGTGCTATTGATTTCAAAGGTAGATGGAATGAACATTAGCCACTCATATAGTTTCCTTATAACAACAACTTCCACGCTAGTATCCAGATGGCACAATTTGAGGCATTGTATGGTAGGAGATGTAGGTCTCCTATTGGGTGGTTCGAGTTGGAGAATCTGAATTGATAGGGCCAGACCTTGTACACCAGGCTATAGAAGGTCAAGACTATTAAAGAAAGGTTGAAAACTGCTCAGAGTCACCAAAAGTCTTATTCAACATCTGTCGTAGGGATTTGGAGTTCAAAGAAGATGATTTGGTATTCTTAAATATTTCCCCCATGAACGATATCATGCAGTTTCGGAAGAAAGGAAAATTGAGCCCAAGGTATGTCAAACCATACAAAATCATCCAGCGGATTTGTCAGGTGGCATACAAGCTTAAGTTGCCACCCGAGATGTCATTGGTACACATAGTCTTTAATGTGTCTATATTGAAGAAAGTAGTGGGAGATCCGTCTACTATTCTTTCAGTTGAAACCATTGAGGTTAATGAAGAACTATCCTATGAAAAAGTTCCAGTTGCCTTTCTTGACAAGCAGGTCCGTAAATTGAGGAATAAGGAAAGTGCCTCTATAAAGGTGTTATGGCAAAACCGGCAGGTTGAGGAAGCCACTTGGAAAGCCAAGGAAGAAATAAGAAGGAAGTACCCACATTTTATTGTATAGACATGTAATAGCTTTCATCTGTTTTGTCCCTATGAACTCTATATTCTTGATTTGATCTATATAAAATTGTTCTGTTATGATTACCTATGCAACCATGGTTAGTATTTTACAAGTTATGCGGTGCCTATGGAATATGTATATACTTTTAGGATATATTCTGGGGCTCTTTGACATGTGGATAAGCATAGATACAAAGGAAACTCTGGTGAATTTTATAAATTTAGGGAGTTAGCCAAATTCGGAGCTGTTGAGGTGCTCCACGATTGTGAGAAACTAAGATTGTATAAAATTTCTAGTGAGTGGACCTTGACCCTCATTCGAGGACAAACCATCCTAAGTGGGGGAGGATGTAAGACCCCGTAAAAATCTCTACTCAAAACCCGAGAGATCATAGTCCCAAGTTGGGAATACGTGTTAGAAATTTGTAAAATTCTTCGTCTGGACTGATTTATGCATTAAAAAGTCAAGGAATAGTATTTTCTACAAAAGTGCATTTCTGCGGTCCTATGCGATCACATAATAGCTATGCGGATCACATAGTTAACGTAGAGTCAGTCAGTGTGATGGATAATTTGAGGTCAACTATGCGGCCAATTATGCGATCGCATAACCATTATGAGGGTTGCATAGTCATTGCATAATCACCTTGGTATTTTGTAAGGGGCGGTTATGCGGTGCATTATGTGACCGTAGAATAGGTATACAGACCGCTTTTTTTATCACATAACCAGGTAGTATGTTTAGGTTTTAGGACCATTTTTGTAGTCTATTTTACGGGACGCACGTCAGATATGCAATTGCAGTTTTCGTCGGGACTCCTATTTTCTAACTTTTAAAACCTGACCCTATTCCATTGAAAACACCCCATTAGACCATACTTCTATTATTTCACTACGTATAGAGTGAGAGGGGAGGTTCTATAGAGAGAGGGAGTGATCTTCATCAAGTTCCCAACCAACCCTTGCCCCAAATCCTTGAAGATTGTCAAGTGAAATTATTAGGTCTTCACCTTAAGAGGTAAGTACTTGTACCCTCACCTATAATTTCGATTTATTTAAAATAAGTAATTAGCAAGTGGATTCATGGGTATAAGGGCTGATAATCTTGCATGCATAAAAGATAATGTGGTATGTGGAGGTTGTGAACCAAAAGGATAGCAATTATGGTATAGGATGATCAATATCCCTCACAAAAGGGTCCTAAAATTGTTGTGCACACTTAGTGCTTGGTAATATGTTCAAATGAGCTAGAATCCTAATTATGTCTCTAATTCTTGGTTAAATTTGCAATTCTTATAAAATAGATTGGAGTGTTATGAGTCCTGAAATTTATTATAAAGATTTAAGAAAAACTCCATTGAGGTATGCATGGCTAAAACCCATTCCTTTTAGAAATTGAGCTTCCATGGTGCCCGTGTAAATGTTGTAAGTTCGATACATGATTGATGCAGTACCTACTATGTTAAGTGAATTAATGTTGTGAAAATATATGTGGTAGGTACTACTTCATGTGTTTAATATTTTATTCTTTGTAAATGGAAGACGCATGGAGAACATGATCTATGTGTTGAATGCTTAAATGTCATGCCAAGGTTACTTCGGGACTAATATGCCAAACTTAACAAATTCCTCTCTATATTTATGACTTAAATTACTTTTGTATGAGCCTATGATCTTAAGTGACAAAGTAAATGTTGAAAATGGGAACAATGTGAAACGTGAGTTATGGAATGTGAAAATTGTGTCCCCAAGTGCCAGTGAACTAATACATGTGTCACCAAAGATTGTAGTGAGATGAATAATAGAAAATGGTAATGTCTCGGGAGACGACTTAGCCAATCGGGTCGTGATCGAACGCCATGATATACACATACTGGTAATGTATTAATGATTGAAACTGGAAAGTGTGAATGACATAATGGTAATGTCTCGAGGAAACGGCTTAGTCGATCAGTGTGATCGGACTCCGCTCAAGGAAGCGGTGGCAATGTGGATAATGATGCAACAGTGTAGGATGCTCCTATCCAAAATTTTAGAAACAATATGAAAAATCATGTGAACCTCCTTATATTGTTGACATGGTGCGTATTTGAAACTTTGTTGCCTTTACGATTTCCTCTTTACTCTTGTATGGTTGTTCTTTCTAACAGGATGGTGTTTAGTTATACATACTACTACTATTCCATGGTACTAACGTCCCTTTTACTGGGGGCACTACCTTTTTAAATGAATGTAGGTGCCTCCATAGCGGATAGTGCCAATCGCGCATAGAAGAGCATCCTCCTCTCGAAGCCTTGGTGAGCCTCTTTCTCCTTCAATGAGTTATGTTGTACATCTTTTAATGGATATTCACTCTTGACGTATAACCAAGGCCTTGTTTCCGGCATGGTCATTATTATTTTGTATCCTTAGAGGCTCCATAGACGTTGGTGTGGGTTATGAACGGCCATTAGATAGTCAATGAACCATGTTGTAACTTTGTAATCTAGATCTTCTAAACTAACTGTATGAAATATTGAAAACTTAACCATAGTTTAAGGGCTGTGGCATGAAAATACTTTAACAATGTGAATGTTCAAATTTTACGATTGTCTAAATATATGATAGCGTAGTCCCTCAACCGTATTGATTTGGGGTAGAAAGGTATTAATAAGGTTTTCTCAGTTGGGGGTTCACTCGATTAAGTGTTAGTCGCGCCTCCCGAGGTTGGGCGTGACACCGGCCTTTTAATTTTTTAGAAAAAACTATTTTTTCAAATATTTAGATATTTTTCTGTGGTATAATCTCTTAATGGTATGAATGAATTCTAGTTATTTAGAGTGTACAAGAATCTTGATATTTGACAAGGAATCTCGTAATTGAAATAAAAATTCTCTATATCTCTAGCTCTTCTTTTGTTAACATTACATGAATATTTTTCTAGTACTTTTCTTTCACTTTCCTTAGGGTTAGGAATTGCTTCAATAAGTTTATATCTTAAAATTTTTAATTTAGGTTTAACATTATTATTGATTTCACCATTATAGTCCATAAAAATTTTAAAATTAATAAAATTTGCTAGTTTTGTTAATTTTATCTTTTTCTATATTGAAGATCAATTTATTAATTAATAATATGTTAAAGTAACCAAACTGATCATTGGCCACTTAAAATAATATTTTTTTTAAAAATAATTAATGGCCACTTAAGACTTTCCTAGTTCGTTGTTAATTAAGCAAAAGAAAAACTAATCTTGTCTATTACATGCATATTACAAATATAAATTCTAGTTGATAAGGAAAGGCAAATGAGCAATCTACGGTTGGAAAGTGGGGATTATTTAAGATTTTTTTAATATTTACTTTTTTAAATATTTAAATTTAAATTTAATTAATTTTTGGCCCACAGGCCAGCCCAGGACCAGCCTCGGTCAAGCGTTAAGGTCCAGCGGTCTGCCTTTGGCCGGGCTTATAAGCCTCAGTTTTAAATGGGCTAAAAATCTCAACACAGCCCTACCCAAATAGCGAGTTGGGTTGGGTTGGCCTTACGAACCAAGCCATTTTGACGACTCTAATTCCCATAATTGCTTTTACTTTTCCTGAATGAAAAATATATTTTTCTTTTATATTTGGTTATTCCTTGTCTTGGAGAAAAGTTTTGGCTATCTATAAATTGAAGACATCCTTCCTGCAACTGTACAACAACCTCCACCATGTAGTATGTATGAAAGTTTTATTTAGGAGGAGATTTTTCTCTCAGTAGTTTTTATACTTTCCTTTCTCATATGCAGTTCAATTGACCAAACCTTGTTATTATATTCTCTTACAATATTTTATCATCTGAATTATTGTCATCAAAGTTCTCTTTGTTAGCTTCCGCATGGGCGCTGTTATTTTCGATCCCTAAAGGTGGTATAAGAGTTAATTGTTCAGAACCAAAGGTTGAAGCGAGATTGAAGACAGGTTCAAGGCAATTCAAATCAAGTTGTAGCCAATTTGAGGATAATCGAGATTTTTATCAACAAAAAATATATATCAAGAATAGCACAGGTGGAAATAAACTTTTAACTATATTTTAAAAAATCCTGCTTGTTCATGCGCAAAAATAAAAATCATTTTAACCCATGTTTATGGGCTCCAATTTTTAACTCACACTTACTTTTGACGCATGACCTCCCTCTTTTAACCCTACTCACTTTTAGCGTAGGGCTTAAATTTTAACCCTGCTCACTTTTAAAACATAGCTCCAGTTCTTTTAACATGTGTTCACTTTCAACGCACGAGGCTCTTAATTCATACCTACTTTAAAACATGTCAAGCAGCAATGTTGAAAATAATGCACGTGAACAACAACACCAACAACATACTCAGTAATATTTCATACTGTAAGGTCTGGGAAGGTTAGTGTTGTCACGACCCGAATTTTTCCACCCTCGGTAGTCATGATGGTGCCTACTTATGTGAGATAGGCAAACTAATTATTGAACAGATTACCTTTATCAATTTTTATACCTTTTTAGCATTTATAAATCAATAATGTGAAAAACAGCGAAAATTTCAACAAGCATAAAAAATATATAGTGAAATATCTTAAATATGAAACTAATACAACTGTTTAAGCCTTAATCACCCAGAATTGGTGTAACAGGACCACAGACGATCTAAGAGTGCTAAATACAAAGCCTGAAAATAAAAGATACATTATTTCTGAATCAAAGAAATCAACCAGGAAGTAAATGATAGAGGAGACACCATGGCCTACAAATGTTTGCAGGTCTACCTTGAATCTCTGCATGGACTGACCACCCAATCTACGATCTAAAGGCTGCTCCGGGATCTGCACATAGTGCAGAGTGTAGTATCAGCACAACCGACCCCATGTGCTGGTAAGTCTGTAGCCTAACCTCGATGAAGTAGTGACGAGGCTAGGACCAAACTACCAAACAAACCTATGCAATTAAATTATGTACAATGGAAAAGAGGTACAGAAATAAAGAGTCAAGTATGTCAGGGGTAGCATACTACCGGGGAGATATCAATTCATAATAGATAGACAACAGGTGAATGGAAGAAATAATATATCTCGGATATCAACAGAGAACCAAAAAATAATAAGTGCACGGCATCACCCTTCGTGCATTTACTCTTATCCTCACCAAAGCAATCAAGTAATGAAAATATGCACGACATCACATTCGTGATTTTACTCTCGTCCTCACCATATAATCAATATAATCGGCACAGAATGGTACATCGTGTGGCACGACGTCACCATTCGTGCTTTCCACTCTTTCCTCATATGATCATACATGACATCACCAATCGTCTTTTAACTCTCTTCCTTACTTAAAAAACAATCACAAACAATAAGGCAAGGAAATGAATGAAATTTGCAATAAGAATCCCCGCAAGGGAACAATAATCAAGAACAAGTCCCGGCAAGGGACAACCTCAAAACAACAACAACAACAATATCGGCAAGGGAGTCAATATAATGTTTCTTTTCTCTTCTTTCGCCTTTGTTTCACAATTTACTTCACAACTTGAGCCAATGCTCCAAAATATTTCAATTACCGCTCATACTTTCACAATTTGTAATACAACTTGAGCCAACGCTCCTCAATAATCAAGCAACATAATTACTTCCACGAACTTTGTCCAACAAATAAAAATCATCACCAAGATATGAATAATACGACAAAGTCATAAAAGGCATATTAAGAGACTCACGGGCATGCTAGACACCAACGTACAGATACTCATCACCATGCCTATACGTCGTACTCAACAATTAGCACATTGAAAATAGGACTCGACTCCTAATCCCTCAAGCTAAGGTTAGACCGAACACTTACTTCGATGCCACGAACACAATTCACGTCTCAATTATCGCTTTACCCTCTGATTCCACCACCAGTTCTCTCGTATCTAGTCACAAGTTACTTAATAGTAGCAATAAACTCTAAATGAATCAATTCTAATGCATGAAAATGCATTTTCTAAAGTTTTACCCAAAAGTCAAAATTTTCCCCTGAGCCTACATGGTCAAAACCTGAGGTTCGAACCAAAACCTGTTACCTATCCCCCCACGAACTCAAATATATAATTTGTTTTGAAATAGTAAATCCACAATTTTTTAAAAACCTAGGTTCTACCTAAAACACCCAATTTCCCTATGAAAATCATTGATTTGGAGTTGAAATCATGCTAAAAGATATAAATGATCGAAGGAAACAAGTTAAATTGACTTACAATCGATTTGAAAGAATATTTGTTCTTGAAAAATTGCCCTAGGGAGTTTGTGTTTTGAAAGGATGTGAAAAATGGTTGATTTTCAGCTAACTAAAAAATTTGCAGGTATGCGAACAAGGTTCGCAATTGCAAACCCCGACCTCTGCTATGTTCGCATTTGCGAAAGCAGCATAGCATTTTCGAAGTCACATTTGTGACTAGGGTCTCGCATTTGCAACTGAGGGGAACCAAGCAGGTGTCGTATTTGCGACACACTTTCCATTTACAAAGAAGCCTGCCCAGTCCACCTCTCTCATTTGCGATCCATGGCTCGCATTTGCGAGGCAGGTTTCGCAAATGTGAAGCCTACAGACCTGAAGCATACAAGCAATTCCTAAGTTAAGATTTCACTCCGTGGCAAATCCAAAACTCACTCGAGCCCTCGGGGCTCCAACCCAAACATGCACACCAACCCAAAAACATCAAATGGACTCGCTCGTGCATTCAAGACACTAAAATAACATCAACAACTAAGAATTTAGTATCAAAATCATGAAATTTTTTTAAGAACTTCAAATTTCCAATTTTTCTCAAAAACGATCCGATTCACGTTGTTTCAAGTCTGTTTCTTACCAAATTTCACACACTTATCTTAAATAACATATAAGACATGTACTAGGCACCAGAACCAAAATACGGGCCCGATATCGTAAAGTTCTAATCACAATTCATTTCCAAATCTCATAAATAATTATAGAAAACAATTTTTAAAAAAAATTCATTTCTCGGGCTTGGGACCTCGGAAATCCATCCCAGCAAATGCCCAAGTCCCATATTTTCAACCCTCCGGGACTATCAAATCACAGGTCTAAGCCCGTTTAACCAAAATGTTGACAAAAGTCAACTTAATTCATTTTAAAGCCAATTTTTATCCTTCTTCACAAAATTTCACATATAGACTTTCCGGCTACGCGCGTCGTACTGCACAAGTAAATCGAGGTAATGTTGAAAAAGATTTTAAGGTCTTAGAATATAGAATTATCTTTAAAAAAACAAGTGATGAGCTTTTTGGTCATCACATTCTCCACCTTTAAAACAATTGTTTGTCCTCGAATGGACATGGCGTACCTGAATGGGGAAAAAGATGGGGATAATGGCTCCGCATATCGGACTCGGACTCTCAGGTCAATGCCTCAACTTGCTTGACCTCTCCACTAAACACGAACAGAAGGAAAACTCTTCGATCTCAACTGACAAACCTGGTGGTCTAGAATAGCTACCTGCTCCTCCTTGTAAGACAAGTCCTTGTCCAACTGGACAGTACTGAAATCTAACACGTGGCATAGATCATCGTGATACTTCCGTAGCATGGACACATAAAACACTGGATGCACGACTGATAAGCTATACGGAAACGCAAGTCTATAAGCCACCTCTCCTACTTAATCAAGAATCTCGAACGGGCAAATGAACCTAGGTCTAAGCTTGCCCTTCTTTTCAAATCTCATCACGCCCTTCATAGGCGACACTCGAAGCAATACCTGCTCACCGACCATGAATGCTAAATCACAAGCTTTGTAGTCAGCATAACTCTTTTGCCTGGACTAAGCTATACGAAGCCTATCCTGAACTTGTCCAAGGCATCCCAACAACCGAGTCTCTAGTGGCTCAAATCATCCAACCTGCGACCGACACCGCCTACCATATAAAGCCTTATAAGGAGCTATCTGGATACTCGACCGGTAGATGTTGCTATAGGCAAACGCTAAAGATTAAAACTGATCCCACAAGCCTCCAAAGTCAATGACACAAGCTCGGAGCATATCCTTCAAAATCTAAATGATCTGCTCCGACAGTCCGTCCGTCTAAGGATGAAACGTTGTGCTAAACTCGACCCGTATGCCCAACTCTTGCTTAACGGCTTTCCAGAAATGTGAGGTAAACTGTGTACCTCGGTCTGAAATGATAGACACTGGAACACCATGAAGGTGAACAATCTCCCAGATATAGATCTCAACTAACCGCACGGAAGAATAGGAGACTGCCATGGGAATAAAATGCACTGACTTGGTCAGCCTATCAATGATAACCCACACTCATCGAACTTCCTCTGAGTCTGTGGGAGTCCAATAACGAAGTCCATAGTGATATGCTCCCACTTCCATTTAGGAATCTCAATCTTTTGGAACAAACCACCGGGCCTCTGATGCTCGTACTTAACCTGCCAACAATTCAAACACTGAGCCACATATGCAATAATATCCTTCTTCATTCTCCTCCATCATAAAAGCTGCCGCAACTCCAGATACATCTTTGCGGCACCCGGATAAATAGAGTACCGGGAGCTATGGGCCTCCTCTAATGTCAACTCTCGAAGCCCATCCACATTAGGCACATGAACTCGACCCTGCAATCTCAAACCTCCATCATCACCTAAGGTAACCTTCCTGGCACCCCCGCGCTGCATCGTGTCTCTAAGGACACACAAATGAGGATCATCATAATGCCGATATCGGATATGCTCCAATAATGAAGAGCGACTGTGCAAGATAGCACACAGCTAGGCTCAGAAATATCTAGCCTTACGAACTGATTGGCCAAAGGCTGAACATCCAAAGCAAGTGGTCTCGCACCGATTGGAATATAAGCTAGACTGCCCATACTGGATGACTTCCTACTCAGGGCATCGACGACTACATTGGCCTTTCCCGAATGATATAAGATGGTGATATCATAGTCTTTAAACAGCTCCAACCACCTTCTCTGCCTTAAATTCAGCTCCTTTTGCTTGAACAAATATTGCAAACTCTTATGGTCTCTAAACACCTCGCACGCCACGCCATATAGATAATGCCTCTAGATCTTCAACGCATGAACAATGGCTATTAACTCGAAATCATGAATCGGATAGTTCTTCGCATGAATCTTCAACTGTCGTTAAGCATAGGCGAAGACCTTGCCATCCTGCATCAATACCGTACCAAGCCCAATATGAGATGCATCATAATAAACTTTATATGGCCCTGAATCTAAGGGCAAAACCAACACTAGTGTCATAGTCAAAGCTGTCTTGAGCTTCTGAAAGCTCGCCTCACACTCATCCGACCATCTAAACTAGGCACCCTTCTGGGTCAACCTGGTCATCAAGGCTGCGATAGATGAAAATCCCTCTATGAACTGATGATAGTAGCCTACCAACCCCAAGAAACTCCGGATCTCTATAGTTGATGTTGGTCTAGGCCAGTTCTTGACTGCCTCAATCTTCTTTGAATCAACCTGACTACCCTCTGCTGACACAATATGACCCAGGAATGCAACCAAACTCAACTAGAACTCACACTTCAAACCTTATCATACAATTGACTATCCCTTAAATTCTGAACAACCACTCTAAGATATTGCTCGTGATCCTCCCGGCTGCGAGAATATATCAAAATATCATCAATGAAGACTATCACGAACAAATCCAAGTAACGCCTAAACACTTAGTTAATTAAATCCATAAAAGCTTCTGGGGCATTTTTCAACCCAAATAACATCACCAAGAACTCATAATGCTCGTACCGAGTGCGGAAAGCTATCTTAGGGACATCAGATGCCCTAATCCTCAAATGATGGTAGCCATATCTCAAATCAATCTTTGAAAATACCTTGGCACCCTGAAGTTGATCGAACAAATCATCAATCCTTGGTCGCGGATACTTATTCTTGATTGTAACCTTGTTCAATTGCCGGTAATCTATACATATTCGTATCGATCCATCCTTCTTCTCTACAAATAACATCGGTGCACCCCATGGCGACACACTGGGTCTAATGAAACCCTTTTCAAGAAGGTATTGCAACTACTCCTTCAACTATTTCAACGCAGGCAGGGTCATACCATATGGCGGGATAGAAAGGGGTTGGGTGCCCGGAGCCAAATCATCGCAAAAGTCAATTCCATGTCAGGTGGCATACCATGGTAAGTCTGAAGGGAATACCTCAATAAACTCACGAACAACGGGCACAAAATCAATATAAGAGACCTCAGTACTAGAACCACGAACATAGGCCAAATAGTCCAAACACCCCTTCTCGACCATACGTCGAGCCTTCATATAAGAAATAACACTATGGGTAGAATGACCAAGATTCCCTCTCCACTCTAACGAGGTAAACTCGGCAAGGCTAAGATCACAGTCTTGGCATGATAGTCTAAGATAGTGTGATGAGGTGATAACCAGTCCATCCCTAATATGACATCGAAATCAACCATGTCTAGAAGAAGCAAATCTACACGCATCTCAAGACCTCCAATCACAACTATACACGAACGATGGACTCGATCTACCATAAAAGAATCACCCACCGGGTAGACACATAAACACGAGCACTCAAAGAATCACTAGGCATGACCAGATATGGTACAAAATAAGATGACACATAGGAGTATGTAGACCTTGCATCTCTAATACAAACTAGAACAGTACCTTTAATAACTGAATCGGAAGACTCAGCCTCGGGTATGACTAGAAGAGCATAACATCAAGGTCGGGCCCCACAACCCCGAACCACATCTCTAGGATGGCAGGATGCTGGCTGGCCTCCACCTCTTGTGGCCTGAGCTCCACCTCTAATACATCTACATCCACCTCAAGCACTTCTACCCCCACCTCAAGCTTGCAGGGTGGGCTATGGGACACTCGGTGCCTGAACCATCGCACGGGAACCCTGATGCTGAGAGTTACTCGATGCTCGAGGGAAAAATCTAGCAATGTGACCCATATCACCACAAGTGTAACAAGCCCTCGGCTACTAAGACTGCTGACTCTGATTACCTGAATGACCATCTCAAAAACTCTGAAGCAGCGGTGCATTGATAGGAGCTGGTGGTGCATTGTAGGACTATTGATCTGAATACTGCATCTAAGGACCACGACCACCTAAAGCGCCATGAGAAACTTAAAGTGCTGACTGAAAAGGCCTAGGAGGATGGCCTCTACCATACAAATCCCTACCTCCTGATGAGGCACTACTGAATCTTCCTGAATGACTAGGTCTCTTATCCGACCCATGACCACCTCCCTGTGATAGAACCATCTCAACTCTCTGGGCCACACTAGCTGCCTCCTATAAAGATATCTCACTCTACGTCTATCTAGCCATCTAAAGACGAATCGGCTGAATAAGTCCATCAATGAACCTCCTCACCCTCTCTCTCTAGGTGGTAAGTATGATAAGAGCATGATGAACGAAGTCGGTGAATCTGGTCTCATACTGAGTAACGATCATAGAACCCTGTTGGAGACACTCAAACTACCTCCAATAGGCCTCTCTCTAAGTGATAGGGAGAAACTTCTCCAGAAATAGCTGTGTAAACTGCTCCTAAGTCATATTTGGTGATCCAGCTGGTCTAGCCAAGCAATAATCTCTCCACCAAGTCTTAGCTGATCCAGACAAGCGAAAAGTAGGAAAATCGACCCCATTGGTCTCTACTATCCCCATGTTCCTGAGAACCTCATGACAGGTGTCTAGATAATCCTGGAGTTCCTCAGAAGATGCACCGCCGAAAGTAGTAGTGAAGAGCTTGGCGAACCTATCCAATCTCCACAAAACATCGACAGAGATAGCTGCCCCATCACCGGTCTAAGCCACCATGCCCGGCTGAACTACTCTAACTGGCTGAACTGCTGGAGTCTAAAACTGGGGAGCTACCTGCTCCAAAGTGCGAGTAGCAGGAGTCTAGGCTCATCCTCCGACCTGAGAGATGACTGGTGCTATAGGAAGCAAACCCGCCCGGGTGACACTCTCCATAAGGCTCACTACACAGTCCAGAGCATCCTGGAGTACTAAGGTAGCAATGAACCCCTTTAGGACCTAAACTGGGCCCACCGGAACTGTCTGGGCCGGAACCTCATCATCAAAGTCAACTTGAGGCTCCGCTGCTAGTGCTGCTACCCTAGGCTGAGTTCTGCCCCTACCTCGGCCTCCAGTACGGCCTCGTCCTCACCCTCTGCCCCTTGTAGGATCTACTGCTAGGGGCTCGGACTGATGGTCAGCGGATGAGGAACCGTGCATTCTTGACATCTGCGAGAGAATAGAACAGAAATTCAATCAGCATTGATAAACCAAACCGCACGACGGCAAAGAATAATGTAAAATTTTACTACCTCAATAGCCTCTGTGGGATAAATACAAACGTCTCTGTACCAATCCCTCAGACTCTAGTAAGCTTGTATGTGAACTGTGAGACCTATGTAGCCTAGAGCTGTGATACCAACTTATCACGACTCGGATTTTCCACCCTCAAAAGTCGTGACGGCACCTACTAATATGAGTTAGGCAAGCCAATTATTGAAAAAATTACCTTTATCCATTTTTATACCTTTTTAGCATTTATAAAGCAATAATGTGAAAAACAACAGAAATTTTTATAAGTCTAAAATATGTAGTAAATCTGAAATATGGATAAAATATAACTGTTTAAGACTTAATCACCCATAACTGGTGTCACGGTACCGCAGACAATCTAAGAGTGCTAAATACAAAGTCTGAAAATAAAAGATACATTGTTTCTGAATAAAAGAAATGAAACAGGAAGTAAATGATAGAGGAGATGCCAGGGCATGCAGATGTTTGCAGCTCTACCTTGGATCTCCGCGTGGACTGAAGGTAGCCACCCAATTAAAATCCAAAGCCTTCTCTGGGATCTGTACATAGTGTAGAGTGTAGTATCATCACAACCAACCCCATGTACTAGTAAATGCATAACCTAACCTCGGTAGTGACGAGGCTAGGACCAGACTACCAAATAAACCTATACAGTTCAACTATGTACAACGGGAAAGAGGTACATAAATAAATAGTCAAGTATGGGAGCGGTGGAATGCTGCGGGGGAGATATCAATTCAGAATAGAAAGACAACAGGTAAACGGAAGAAATAATATATCTTGGATATCAAGAGAGAACCAGAAAATAATAAGTGTACGGCATCACCCTTCGTGCTTTTACTCTCGTCCTCACCAAAGCAATCAAGTAATGAAAATATGCACGACATCACCCTTTGTGCTTTTACTCTCATCCTCACCATATAATCAATATAATCAGCACGGAATGGTACATCGTGCAGCACGGAATCATCCTTTGTGATTTGCACTCTTTCCTCACAAAATCATACACGGCATCAGCCTTCGTGCTATAACACTCTCTTACCAAAACAATGCACGGCATCACCTTTTATGCTTTAACTCTCTTCCTCACCCAAACAATATACACAAATAATAAGGCAAGGAAATGAATGAAATTTGCAATAAAAATCCCGGCAAAGGGAACAATAATTCAACAACAAGTTCCGGCAATGGACAACCTCAAAACAACAATAACATATCCCGACAAGGGAGTCAATATATTGATTTTTTGTCTTATTTCACTTTTGTTTCACAATTCACTCCACAACTTGAGCCAATGCTCCAAAATGTCTCAGTTACTACTCATACATTCACAATTCATTATACAACTTAAGCGAACTCTCATCAATAATCAAACATCACAATAACTTCCACGAACTTTGTCCAACAAATAAAAATCATCCAAGATATGAATAATATGATGAAGTCATTAAAATCACATTAAGAGACTCACATGCATGCTAGACACCAATGTATAGATACTCATCACGATGCTTATACGTCGCACTCAACAATTACCACATAGAAAATAGGACTCAACTCCTAATCCCTCAAGCTAAGATTAGACCAAACACTTACCTCGATGCCACGAATACAATTTACGTCTTAACTATTGCTTTACCCCTTGATTCCACCACCAATTCGCTCGTATATATTCATAAGTTACTTAATTACATCAATAAATGCTAAATGAATCAATTCTAATGCATGAAAAGTTTTTAAAAGTTTTACCCAAAAAGTCAAAAATCGCCCCCGGGCCCACATGGTCAAAACCTGAGGTTCGAAACCAACTACCCATTTGCCCACGAATCCAAACATATAATTTGTTTTAAAACCGGACCTCATCGAGGTCCAAATCCTTAATTATTGAAAAACCCAGGTTCTAGCCAATACACCCAATTTTCCCATGAAAATCATTGATTTGGAGTAGAAATCATGTTAAAAGATGTTAATGATTGAAGCAAATGAGCTAAAATTGACCTACAATTGATATGAAAGAAGATTTATTCTTGAAAAATCGCCCTAAGGAGTTTGTGTTTTGAAAGGATGTGAAAAATGATTGATTTTCGGCTAAGTATAAAATTTTGCAGGTTGCAGTTATGGGCGAACTGAGTTCGCAATTGCGAACCCCGACCTTTGCTATGTTTGCATTTGCGAAAGCAGTATCGCATTTGCGAAGTCGTATTTGAGACTGGGGTCTCGCATTTGCAACTGAGGGGGATCCAGGCGGGTGTTGCAATTGCGACAGACACTTCGCATTTGCGAAGAAGGCTGCCCAGGCCACCTCTTGCATTTGCGATACATGTTGCGAGCTCGCATTTGTGAGACAGATGCAAAACCTGCAGGCCTGAAGCATGCCGGTAATTCCTAAGTTAAGATTCTACTCCGTTGCCTATCCAAAACTCACCTGAGCCCTCGGGGCTCCAACCCAAACATGCACACCAACCTAAAAATATCATACAGACTCGCTCTTGTATTCAAATTACTATAATAACATCAACAACTATGAATTTAGCATCAAAATCATGAAATTTTTTTAAGAACTTCAAATTTTCAATTTTTCTCAAAAACAATCTGATTCATGTCATTTCAAGTCCGTTTCTTATCAAATTTTATAGACTTATCTTAAATCACATATAAGACATGTACCGGATGCCAGAATCAAAATACGGGCCCGATACCGTCAAGTTCTAATCACAATTCATTTCAAAATCTCATAAATAATTTTAGAAAATAATTTTTTTAAAATTTATTTCTCGAGCTTGGGACTTCATAATTCGATTACAAGCATACGCCCAAGTCTCATGTTTTCCTACGGACTCTCCGGGACCGCCAAATCACGGGTCCGGATCCGTTTAAATAAAATGTTGATCAAAGTCAACTTAATTCATTTTAAAGCTAAATTTTATCATCTTTCACAGATTTTCACATATAGACTTTCCGGCTACGTGTCCCGAACTGCGCACGCAAATTGAGGTAATGCTGAAAGAGGTTTTTAAGGACTTGGAACGCAGAATTTACTTTAAAAAAACAAAAAGGTCATCACAAGTGTGTATGCAGTCCTTACCCCTAACTTGAAGATAATGCATGTGAGGAGGGTGAAGTAAATCTAGTCCAAAAACCAAGCTAAGAAGGGAAAATTTGTTAGGGTATTTTGCCCTAATTTTCTTATCACATTTGATTTTTACTTTTCTCTTAAAGGAAAGTCAAAGTATTACCAATAATTGGTTTTACTTTTCCTGAAAGAAAAAATATAATTTATTTCTATATTTGGTTACTCGTTGTCTTGGGGAAAATTTTTTAGACATCTGTAAATTGAAGACATCATTCTTACAACTAAACAATAATAGAATCCACAATGTAATCACGAGAGTAAATCATATGTAGGTCACTTGACCAAATCATATTAACATAGTATGCTTTTTTAGTATATTTTCCATCTTATCTAATTTATCGTAACCAATATTTGCTTTATTAGCTTTTCCGTGACACCTTGTCACTTTCGATCCCAACAAGATTACCCCTGCATAAGCAACACCAGGCAAGAACTCCACCTACCTATGGCAACCTTAATCTCCAAGTGTCAATTTCTTATCTATCACAATAAAAGGAATACAAATTTAATCAAGTTGGGAAAAGAAAAAGTTTATGGTGATTGTTATTTAGCTTGGTCACATGAAAGGCAGATGGCATTTCCGTTAGTTTAAATTGAAATAGTAGTAATATATTTTGGAATTCCATCAGGTGGAATTAAAATGCTCAATGTTTACAAATTAAAAGAACACATCTGCTCAGAGTAATAGAATTGGGATAAGAATCGGCTTACCCCGAAACTTAAGGGACCAGTTGAGTTAAAACCTCTAAGAAGTGACAATCATGTAATAATATCAATATTTGGGGTTAAAATATTACACTTTTGTTTCATATGTGTTTCGGTTGGGAATGTGTGGTTATGGTTAGTTATTAGGCGGGAGTGAAGTCTATGGCTACAATGGCTGTTTCCTTGTTCATGGCTGCTAACAGCACGGTGAAGTTAAACTTCCCAATTGTTGTAAACAATGTGCCTATTGAATCCATTCGTGTTTTCTTGACGCCTGTGCGTTGTCGTCCTGTTCAGCAACAGGTATTAAGCATTCTGTATAAACCTTATTCATTTTACTAAATTATAGCCTATGTGTAGTTGCCGTCTGTTGTAGTTAGTTAAAATCATTATTCTGTGATTTATGATTGATTTTCATATTTGGTGAAAGTGATGTATGTAACTTTTCTGAAGTTCTGTTGAGCAAAGAAATTGTCGTTTTCTTACTATTTGAGTTAGATCTTTTTTCTTTTTTCACTCAGTTAAATTCTATTGTTCATATTCCGATCTGATAATAATTCCTCGGAGCAATGGTTGAACCTGGACTTTATGCAAGGGATTCAAAATAATACTATATTTTCTCACGTAGAACCCCTTTACCACTATGTTAAAAGTTTTCCTTAGGTCAAGGGGATTCAACACTTCGTATGTAACTCAAACTTATCTGTTTGCACAGTATAATTATTCGAAAGAAGTGGATTCAATTGACCCCCCTTAATCTACCTAGCTCTGCCCCCTGCATCTGAAGTTAGTATTTGAAGATTAAGCTGTAGGTAGAGTGTAGGGAAATGGATCAGTCCGCGTGGAAATTCTTATTGATAATTAAGCTGTAGGTAGAGTGTAGGGAAAGGGACTGCTCTGATGGTAAGCAATCCCCACTTCCAACCGAGAGGTTGTGAGTTCGAGTCTCCCCAAGAGCAAGGTGGGAAGTTCTTGGAGGGAAGGGTGTCGGGGGTCTATTTGGAAACAGCCTCTCTACCCCTGTGTAGGGGTAAGGTCTGGGTACATACTATCCTCTCCAGACCCCACTAAGTGGGATTATACTGGGTTGTTGTTGTTGTTATAATTAAGATGATGGGGAAGTTGCGAGAAGGTGGTGAAGTGGATGAGAAAGAAAGAGAAATGACGGACTGTAAGAAAGCTTTTCGATCAAAATACTTTGAAGGAACTAGGAAAATATAGTTAAGAAAAATACTACTACTACTCTATATCGGAAGTAACTTGCAGAAATAAGATTTGCATCATAGCAAAAGAGTAGATAAGATGTATTGAGGACTTGATAATTTGGTGAATGTAAGATGCACCAGTTTATAAATGTCAAACACAATACACATATGGAATTTGCCTAATGTGGAACAACATTCAACCTAATTTAAGAACTTAACTGTTCTAATATTCTAACATATCTAAACCAGGGAAATGATGTCTGATCCAAAAGAAATGAGCTCATTGAAATAATTTACCCTTTACATCTCTCTAGCCATTTCCATTTTCATTTGTTGGATTTCCTAGGACCATGTTGTAGAAATTCTTCTTTTTTCCTTCTCCCATCCTCCTCAATGTGCCTGCAGCTATCGCCTACAACGTAATGCCAAACCTCCTTTCTCTCTTACTTCGTCCGCGTGACTGCTACAACTTCAACCACACCATATCGTTTAGTAGTCAAAGCGGATATCAGCAATATCAGTTATTTTGTTATCTTTTAGTTGATTTATATTCCACCTCAGAGCAACTGATGGAACACAGTTGCTAATGAGATGAAAAGAATGCAACTTTAGATGAAATTTTCTAGCAGTAATATCTTATTAGCAATGACCCAGCTGTAGCTCTCCTTGCGCATTGCTAGCCTCGCCTCATTTACAAAATAATTGGTGAACCAGTAATTTTAATATGTCGTTTCTTATTTCACAGAAATTTATTGTGCCAACTCTTCCATTCCTGAGGCTACAATCTATTTCTAAGTCGTACTGTTAAGATAGAGAAACAGAAGAAAATGAGGGAAATCTGTGCATTCCCACGTAGGATTTCGATTCAGATATCCTTTATTTGCATAAATACTTTACCCTCATGTATTGGAATACTAATGTCGGTGCGCATAAAAATGGATGGATACCTAATAAGTTGTTCTAAAATTCTGTGGCTTATTAACACAGCTTGGTCTAGTCAGGAAGTAGGCTTCTGTTGGGTCATCTTTGGCAACATAAAACTTTAATGAGACCTTACAAAAATCTTGGTATACAAGTGGTTATAAAGAAATAGAGAACCTAGACAAAATTCCGATTCTCTACAAATAACACCCAACCAGCTATATTAACAGAAAGCTCATGGTTTCTCAAAAGTTGCTAAGAACAAAGCACGGACCTCCATCCCTAGTCCCTACAAAATATTTTCCTGTTCCATCAAAATCTATCATCTTCTTTTCCTTCTGAAGTATCCACATAGGAGCCAAAGGGGCAACATTATTATGGTTTCCATCTTTGAACTTTCTACTAAACATCACTTCTTTAAATGTAGCTGCCATTGTTCATTGTACCCGAAACAGATTCTTCAGCATCCACCACAATTGGATTTCAACCTGGCAATGCACTAATAAGTCGTCCACATCTTCGCCCGAATAATTGTAATGTAAGACCAGCTAAGATAGGGTATCTCCTTTCCTAAAATTTCAAATGTGAGGACGGTTCCTCTTACTGCCATCTAGGTGAAAAGAACAGGCATTTCTTGGAGTTCTGGTATTCAGCACTGAGATGAGATAAGTCTTGATAACCTGTGTACTGTAGATGGAGTTTACCGAAAATACTCCCATATCTTGATCAGATAATGTAATATGTTCTATTTGAACCATTTAACATCAGATAGTGTGGTTGACATGGTCAGATCAACTTGTCATGTCTTAGTTCTGAGTCGTTCACTATAGTTTTCTAAAATTCCTTAAAGTCATTGATATCCTTAGTTTGTCTTCTTGAGTATTTTTCTTTCCATTAAATGATGATTCCGTCCTTATAGATATTTAGATCTGCAACAGCTTAACCATTTCTAAGTAGAGATACTTTTAAGTCCGCTATAATCTTACAGCCATTTTCTCATAGCTCTGGAAATCCGTACTTAGATGAGAAAATCTGTGTTCTCACTTCTCAATAAGACTTCAATAAAAATACTATGCTTCCGCTTTACTACTTTTTCCTAGTAAAGTAATATGCTTTCTCTTTGAACCATATTATCATGAATTTTGCTTGTGTCTCGACTAACATGGTGAGATCAACTTGTCATATCTTAGATCTCATGAGTGGTTTAGTATAGTCTAAAATTCCTGATTTCGTCTTCTTGAGCATTTTCATTTCCATTACACCATGACCTTTATTTATAGATACTATTTAGATCTGCATCACCTTTTAAGTCCGCTATGTTCTTATGCTCATTTTCTATTAATATTATTTGCTCAGATAGCTGACTGTATCTTTGTTTTGAGATACTGAATCTTTGCATCTTGCGCCTTGCAACATCGGAGTTTTTTTTTGTAGAAGTTCTTATTGCTGTGGAAGTGGTATTGCATAAACATTTTAAAAATCTAACTCTTTCTCTGTTTAGACAAGAGGGGTTGCTATGATGGTAAGCAACCCCCACTTCCAACCGAGAGGTTGTGAGTTCGAGTCTCCCCAAGAGCAAGGGTGGATAGTTCTTGGAGGGAAGGATGCTGGGGGTTTATTTGGAAACAGCCTCTCTACCCTAGGGTAGGGGTAAGGTCTGCGTACACACTACCCTCCCCAGAACCCACTTAGTGGGATTATACTGGGTTGTTGTTGTTGTTATTGTAACTCTTTCTCTGTTTGTTCTCATTTGAAAGGCTGAGTCTGGAATCATGTGCGAGCCTTGTGGTGGATCTGGATGGTTGCTTTGTGATTTTTGTAAAGGGCAAAAGACCAATGTGAAATCTGAGACCAACAAAATTTACCGTCGGTGTCCATCATGTAGAGCTGTAAGTGTTTCTACAATCTTGCATTCCGTTAGTTATAATGGAACACAATAATTACATTGACTGATGTTTTTCACACATGTTAAGTTTTAATAAGAATTCCAATAAACTTTTTCTTTGTGCTACTGCAGGTGGGATACATATTGTGCTCAAAATGCAAAGTTTTCAAATGTGTTACTTTCCCAAATTATGAAGATGGTGAAGTCCTCAGCTTTTGAACTCGCAACTTCATCTCAGTTGCTATCTCGAATATTCATTTTGACCAATTACCACAGATATATTTTTGCATACTAGAGTTGCATATGTAAAAGTTTACCTGATATTTTTTCTTTTCGATCATCAGTATAAAGAAATGCAAAAGAACAAGAAAACAGTTTGTGCAAATTCGGTGAGATTTCAGGCGCTAAAGAGATGCGTACACAAGCTTTTATGGTCCTCCAGATCATAGCATAATTGTTTTGATAAACCAGTTAAACAAAGCACATATCAGAGCTTCGACTTGTGAGAATCAAACAAGTTGAGCTGAAAAAGGATTTCAAATGTAGTCCCAACATTCTTGTGAAGCAAATAGTCTGTGGTCTCAACTATAGCATTGTGAATCTTTACTACAGACAGTAATTAGTAATGAAAAGCCTGAATAATGAATACTCCTCGTTAGCTACCTAAGGAATCATGATATCTTTATTAATACAAACGTATTCTACGATTTTGTGGACTGTCTACAACAACCTCAAGCTGCTATCAGCCAAATTATTTTTGACAAAGGTCCGAGGAACTAACTTGGTAGTCACTAGCAACAAAGATATACAATAGTCATCTGGAGGAGTTTTCCTTTTTGGATTCGAAACTCTTAGTCGAGCTGATGGCGAGATTGATTTTTTCTTCGAGATTACTTATTCTATTTCTGGTTCTTTAGGTTGGTAAACTGCTTCTAAACACTCTTTCGCTCTGTGAACCTTTGACTGAAGGTAAAAGCTCCCATTTTTAGCATTTCGCTCAAACAAGTTGTCATACTTCTGCAAGAAGAATGAGAAGCAACGTATTTCAGTCATATTCAAGACAAAAGAAGTGCTACAAGGTAATGATGGCATTTAAATGAACCTGCACAATTTCTTCCCATGATGAATTCTCAGTGACACCAAGAATCTGCCTTGCCTCTCCCTCCGTCATGGTTTTACTAGCTCTTTTAATATTCTGCACTGCTTCTTGAGCAACACCATTTTTGGACGCATCTGCCATCAAGATGCAGTAAGTACATCGTGTGGCAAGATGTGCAGGGAAGCAAACATATAACAACAAGCCAAGTCACACCCAATAGCTTAACTCAGAATATTGAATCTTACCCCATTTCATTCCTTGAGGTAGGAGGGGGACATGAATCAACCATGTAGAAACATACTTTTTACATTGATTAACAATTCTTTCTAATGCAGAATTTGTTAGTGATTCCTTTGAATTAAAATCCCTAAGAAAATCACCCATGTATCTCTACTTAGTATTAATGCAATACATTCCTTGTCTGCAGAAATACTTTATCCATTACATGGGAGAAGGAAACGGGAAGGGAAAGAGTGGTAGTGAAAATTTTCATAAAACTGTTAGGGGCCATTTGGTCATACAAAAATTCACTTTTTTCTCAAAAAATTTTTTTTTTCGAAATCCGCAAAATTTTAATTTTCACTTGAAGATCAATTTTGAAATTTTCAAAAAATTTGAAAAACTTTAAAAAGATTGTTATTTAAATTTCACTTCAAATGACTCACATAAATTCAAAAACAGCCAAAAATTGTATTCATGTCCAAACACAACTCTATGTGAGTGTTTGGACATAAGAATTGTAACATTCCAAAACAAAAGTGAAATTTTTCTCAATAAAAAATGGTATTTGAAAATTAGAGTTGTGCTTTGATATGGATATAAAGTTGGGTTGTTTTTGAATTTTTATGAGTGATCTGAGTGAAAATTTTGAAAAACAACCTTTTGGATTTTTTTAAATTTTTGAAAAATTTAAAAATTTATCTTCAAGTGAAAATTAAAAATTTTATGGCCAAACACTGATTTCGAAAGAAGTGAAAATTCTTATGTCCAAACAGGCTCTGGCTACGGAGCTTGTTTAAAATTGTGGCCTCAGACACTAGAATCTAGCTGGATTTTCTAGGGTCTAGTCGAAATTTGTCAGGGGTTTTGCATTTGTACAAAGTTTTGCGGCCACAATTGAATTTATACCTACTTTGCAAAAAGACTTGCAAGCCCACTCACTTTACGATCAATTTCAGACTTATCGGGTCTGAAATTTTAAAAAAATTAGTGTAAAGTTAAAAAATTGCACTTAAGATGCACTTATGGCCAAATAAGTCTGAAGTCCAACAAATAGTTTCATACATTCAAGGTGAACAAGCCTAAAATGAAAAATTGCACTTCACATGCACTTATGTAATGACCCAACCGGTCGTTTTGAGCATTTGCACTTCGCTCGCCAATTCTCTGGCATGACTAGCCCGTATGATGTATTATGACTCATTAAATCGTCGGTTTTAATTTTCAGCATAATCAGAACAGATATGGAAGAATGATTCTCAGTTTGAAGCTTTAAATTTAAAAAGTTTGATCAAGTTTTGACATTTTAGTATTCGATCTCTTATTTGGATTTTTATGGTTTGGTTGACTTCGTTATGTGAATTTGGACTTGGGAGAGCGTCCAGAATGTGATTTGGAGGTCCGTGGTAGAATTAGGCTTGAATGGTAGAATTGGAAATTTGGCGTTTCTCGGTCAGCAGTGGATATCTTGATATCGGGGTCGGAATGAGATTTCGTAAATTGAAGTAGGTCTGTTGTGTCATTTGTGACGTGTGTGCAAAATTTCAGGTTATTCGAATGAGGTTGTATAGGTTTTTGGATCGGTTGCGGAATTCGGAAGTTTGAAAATTCTTAGTCTTGAATCCGAGGATGTTTTGGTGTTTCAATGTTGTTGTGAGTGTTCTGAGGACTGGTATGAGTTTGAATGATGATATGTGACTTGTTCGTATTTTTGGTTGAGATTCTGTGGGCCTCAGAATGATTTCGGATAGTTTTTGGAAAGGTTGAACTTGAGAAATTGCAACTAATGCTGCTCCTTCTATCATATCCGCACCTGCGGATAGGGGACCGTGGGTGCGAGCTCCGCAAGAGCGGAAAAGAGGCGCAGATGCATGGAGGACTTGGTAAATGCATCTGCGATGCCGCAAGAGCGGTGAGGTGACCACAGATGCAAGGCCTGGTGAGGTAAGTGAAATTCGCAGAGGATGTTTTTCCGCAGAAGCGAAAGTGCAGGTGCGCTTATGGGATCGCAGGTGCGGAATACCTGAAGCAGAAAGTATATAAACTCCCCTTCGCGAATTTTAGTCATTCTTCCACCATTTTTGGTCGATTTTTGGAGCTCCAAACTGTGATTTCAAGAGGGTATCAAATGTTTCCAGAGAAATAAGCTACTTGGGCCTTGTATCTTGTGTTTATGGCGATTATTCCATTTTTTAATCATGAAATTATTGGGATAATGTGAGAAGACATTGGGAGATTAGGGCTTGAAATTGGAGAGTTTAAATTGGGGATTTGAGGGGCCATTTCAGGTCCGATTTTGATGATTTTGGTATATGTAGACTCGGGAATGAAAGGGGTTTCTAGTTTTGCGACATTTGTTGGATTCCGAGACGTGGGCCCAAGGGGCCTGGTTTGAGCAAATTCGGAATTTTGAGTTTAATTTGATAATTTTCGTGTGGGCTTTATCCCTTTGGCACGTATTGATGATATAATTCTGATTTTAGTTAGATTCGAAGCATTTAGAGGCCAAGTCGAGAGGCAAGAGCATTGCAGAGTAGATCTTTGTCTGGTTCGAGGTAAGTAATGATTATAAATCTAGACCTGAGGGTACGAAAACTCAAAAATTCGTACTATTTTGATAAATAAAGTGACACACATGCTAGTTGACGGGCGTGTGGGCGTGCACCCGTAGGGATTATAACATGGTCTGCCCTGTGGCAGAGTTGCATATTTTGGTAAACTCTATACGATATCTATGTGTTTTAGAAATGAATCTGTTAACTTGGGATGAGTGCCATGTGCGGGGCCTTGTGCCGAACTGTTTGGACCCTCAGGGGTATTATACAACTATCCTCATACTGTTTTGATTCAAAAGCATATCCTCAGTCATGATTTTTACCTGTTTATTGTTTGATTTAGTTTCATTACTCTACTTTCAAATATATGAAAAATTGTTTGGGTCATTGAAATTCCCGTGTGGCTTGTGAGATTGATAACTGAGAGAGGCCGAGGCCTGTTGATGAAGATTATATAATTATGGATCGGGCTGCACACTGCAGCAATATATATATATATATATATATATATATATATATATATGTATATGGATCGGCCTGCACGCTGCAGCGATATGTTGGATCGGCCTGCACGCCGCAGCGATATAGCGCTTGGTTGTAGGAGCCCCTCCAGAGTCTGCCACCCCCAGTGAGTGCAGTCGACTATATATATTTATGGATTGGGCTGCATGCCGCAGCGTTTATTATGAGATATTTATTGAGCGTAAGTGCTGAGTGTGAGTGCTGATTGATGAGAGTTTAGCCATGAGTGACTAAGAGGCTTACTCGATGGCTATATATATATGAGTGATACTTTGCTCGAGGGGCTTGTTTTATGAAATTACTATTTTCACTCTTCTTTTACACTGAGTCTCTATTGAAGATGTTGAACAAATGTTTAAACAACTTTTAGTGAAACTAGAATTTTTACGAGATGCTCCGAATTTAACCGTTGATTTGAATCTAGTTGTTTCCACTGAGGCTTTATGTTATTAGATGTATATGATTTTAAAATGCTCGTCACTGCATTCAGTCTTTATTTACCTTTATTACTTACAGAGTTGGCGTACTCACATTACTCCCTCCACCTTGTGTGCAGATTCAGGTATTTCTGATCGGGCTGCACACTGCAGCAATATATATATATGTATATGATCGGGCTGCACACCGCATCGATATGTTGGATCGGCCTGCACGCCGCAGCGATATAGCGCTTGGTTGTAGGAGCCCCTCCAGAGTCTGCCACCCCCAGTGAGCGCAGTCGACTATATATATTTATGGATTGGGCTGCAAGCCGCAGCGTTTATTATGAGATATTTATTGAGCGTAAATGCTGAGTGTGAGTGCTGATTGATGAGAGTTTAGCCATGAGTGACTGAGAGGCTTACTCGATGGCTATATATATATATATATATATATATATATAAGTGATACTTTGCTCGAGGGGCTTGTTTTATGAAATTACTATTTTCACTCTTCTTTTACACTGAGTCTCTATTGAAGATGTTGAACAAATGTTTAAACAACTTTTAGTGAAACTAGAATTTTTACGAGATGCTCTGAATTTAGCCGTTGATTTGAATCTAGTTGTTTCCACTGAGGCTTTATGTTATGAGATGTATATGATTTTACAATGCTCGTCACTGCATTCAGTCTTTATTTACCTTTATTACTTACAGAGTTGGCGTACTCACATTACTCCCTCCACCTTGTGTGCAGATTCAGGTATTTCTGAACCCGATAGTGTGTGCTGATTACTCAGTGGCAGGTTCATCAGAGTTAGCAAGGTAGATGCCTAGCGATCACAGCCCTGCATTTCTCCCTCCTTATTCTCCCCTAGTTGTATTCCATGATTTTCCCGGCCATGTTGGTCTTGATGTTTTCAAACAGTTATAGTAGATGCTCGTGACTAGTGACACCCCGATGTCGGACTTTCTTTCCGCACTGTTGTTTTATCTTAAACGCTTTATAAAGGTTTATTGTTAAATAGCTTTAATTTTATCCTAAGAATGAAAATATTGATTGGTTTTGGGATCGTATCGGTTGGCCTAGTTCCATGATAGGCGCCGTCACGACCGGGTTGGTTTTAAGATCGTGACAACTTAAAGCCAAAACGTCTAAACTGCAGCAAATATTTTTCCTACACTTAAGGCCGATAAGTCTGAAGTGAAATGACATTCCCCATCACAGAGAAAGTAGGACAGGACAAGTTGCCTAAAAACTTCAGCTTCTTACACTTCAGAAGGGGATAACCAGGTACTTAACACACAAAAACTCTGGAAATCTCAGTTTCAAATCCCAACTAAAACGGTTAAGGGTCAAATATATCCTTGTACTATTTAAAATAGGTCATATTTATCCTCCGTTTGAATTCTTTAACAAATATGTCCCCACCGTTATACATTAGGGCCATATATATCCCTCCGCCGTTAAAACACTCTCCCATATATTTAAATTACGGTTAAGGTCAAATATATCCTTGTACTATTAAAAATAGGCCATATTTATCCTCCGTTTGAATTTTTTATCAAATATGTCCCCACCGTTATATTTTTACCAAAACACCCTCCCATATATTTTTAGTAGCACGTGGCATCTTATGATTGGACTAGACGACCCGCCCCACTCCTTTAATTAAACCCGCCCCGACCCAATGAAATTTAGTCTTCTTCTCCGTTCAATCCCTTCAATATGCTTATGCTTCTGCAAAATGCATGCTTTCTTTGCTATATGATGAAAAGATTTTTTGAGGGTGCCTTAAAAAGTAGTGAGTGATAACAATCATGTGCCATAAATATGAGATGGACCGAAAAAAAAGAAGAAATTGAGTATGTTATTTACTAAATGGGTAGTTTTTGTGTCTGGTTCATTGCATAACTTATGTAGTACAACACCATATTGATTTCTAAACTATTATCCATTTGAATGCTTATCGGATACTAGTACTACTATTGCTATTCTATTTTTTTCCTTTATAATTCATGTACTTGCAGCTATACGATATGCGAGAAATTTTGTAAGTCTAGAAGCCAAAAACTTAACAGACCGCAACTCTACATGAAGATGCCAATTTGGAAAAAGAAAAGTACAAAATAAAAGAAAGCTAGCACAGAAATATAGTTTCATACTTCCATCTGCAGCTTCATGGGTTGGGAGTGAGATTCACCAGATATCATTAGAAGAATAATAATTATGTTTTCAATATAGAAATAGTACTCTCATGGCGTTAAAGAGTGACCGCGCAACATTCAAGATTGGACATTTTATTCATTGATGCATGTAACTAATATCCAACAATTAGCATACATTTTCGTCTTATCCGATTTTGAGGGTCATTTTCATGAGCCAATTTATATAGCTATAATTTTATAAAAAAATAGAGTTTTAGCCTTTGTATTATTGGGCCCATGCTAACATGGGCCATCACTATCTAGTATTAAAGGGATTGAACGGAGAAGAAGACTAAATTTCATTGGCTCGGGGCGGGTTTAATTAAAGGAGTGGGGCGGGTCATTTAGTCCAATCATAAGATGCCACGTGCTACTAAAAATAGGAAGGTGTTTTGATAAAAACATAACGGCGAGGACATATTTGATAAAAAATTCAAACGGAGGATAAATATGGCCTATTTTTAATAGTACAAGGATATATTTGACCCTTAACGGTAATTTAAATATATGGGAGAGTGTTTTAACGGCTGAGGGATATATATGGCCCTAATGTATAACGGTGGGGACATATTTGATAAAGAATTCAAACGGAGGATAAATATGACCTATTTTGAATAGTACAAGGATATATTTGACCCTTAACCGCAACTAAAATCACTCAGAGTGAGTCTATCAACTCCACCCCCCAGTGAGTAAGATTACGTAGCCCCAGTGCTTGTACGTTGTGCAAGCTGCCTGATGGATAAACCAAATGGGCGTGCAAGCTAACTCACACATTCAAATCAAAAGAAAAAACCTATTGAGTGCGTACACACACACAAAAAGGAAATAACTTTGGATAGAATTTAGGGACGCAGCTTGTTGGTATTGCTGAATCAATATATTCTAAAGTCCCATGCACAGAATTTTTGGGATTTTTTTTAATAAGAGCATTGCTTGGGAATTACATTAACCTCACATCTAATGAAAAACAATGCAACAGTTCTGAAATGTTTATGATGCAGAACGACTCAGATTAATTGCCTATTTAATTATAAAAGAGGATGGTTGGGGGTTGGGGGTTGGGGGTGGGGGTGGGGACATGAATTCAAAAGATACTTACTGGCTAATGCCTGACGATATGCTTGAACAAAAGCCCTTGCCAATATAGAAGAGCCCATTACAATTAAATTAGCAAGAATTTTTGCAGCCTGCCTCAAGAACAACATGATTGTGTTTCCTGCATTAAGATATCAATTCAAGTAAGCGCATGGCTCATGAGAATGCACTTGAAAGGATAGGGAAAACATCAAAGAACAGTGATGTAATGTGAGGTATGGCCCTAAACATCCACTTTTTCTATGATAAGAACCATGTTGGTAAAAAGAGTAAATTTATGATTTTACTTTTGCATAGGTGGATAGAGGGGAGGTCACATGGACATGGTTAGTCGTTAAATCATTTTTAGTAATCCATCAAATGCATTACCATTTCAACCCAGTTAAGTAAAGAGAGAGCCTAACTTAAAATCGCAAAAGAACAAAAAAGGAAGAGTTAGAATAATGAAAGCTTTAACTTACCAAAAAGATTTTGGAAGAATTCTATAAACAAGCAAAATGTTGATAATCAAATTCAAAGGAAAAAGGTATTGGCAGAATGCACATCTGGATGAATATTGCACCAAGAATAAAAAAGTTAAAAGCACAAACATACCATTGATGAAATTAGGAGATGACCCCAACCAGGAAAGCGGAAATGAGTAACCTAAGAAAAGACCAAACACCAAAGTGGATCAATTAGATTAAAAAATCAAGAAACTACTTGTATACATGATATTAGTTGTCCAAATAAGACCAAATACCATAAATAGTAAAAATAAAAATATATAAAAAAGAAGCTAGAATCCGAGCATTGGAAGTTAAACATTTTTGTTTCTTTATAAGGTCAGTCAAACTTTGTGGGACTATACTGGGTAGTAGTTGTTAGTTGTTGTTGTATAAGGCCAGTCAAAGGTTAAACATGTTGTGCTTATTTAAGCATCTGTGAGTTTGAAGAAAACAACAATACAACCATCCTCCAAATGGAATAGTTTACTCGCAACACATCAGACTAAAACTATCAGACAGCAAACGAAATGATTCCTTCACGAGCCTTCCATGCTTTGCATTCTCTTCCACCAGATGTCAAAGGCTCATTTAAGGCGCACCTAAACCTTGAAGCTTAGAAAAGCTTAAGGAGGACGCTTAAGCTGCGCTTCCGTATAGGCTAGTCGCTAAAGTGTGTGCCTCAATGCCCATGAGTTCTATCTTGAACTGAGTGGTACTAAACAACAAATATTATCAGCAAATAAGTGTATTAGTTGCTGAGGAAAACATTAGGAGTAAATTTGTTTCTTTTTTGTTGAATTACATAATGTATTTTTATTTTTTCCTTTAGTTGCGCCTTTTTTTATTAAAGCCGGCATTTTAGTTGTTGCGCTTAAAGCTCCAATCGACCTAGAGTGCTTTTTAGAGCTTTTCGCTTTTGACAACATTGTTCCACTCCCTTGTCATCCAAATTCTTATCAAATATCAGTGACTTCTTCCATAAACTATATCTAAGACAAATTCACTTCCCCGTAACAAAAATGTTATTATGTTTAGACTTTCGATGCATTAAGCAGAATCACTCCCTTAGTGAAAAAACTCCACATTAATTATATTTTCATATAATCCAAAAACAAAATAGACAAAGCAGAACTCAAAATTTGGAAAGTAGAGCCTATGCTACACATATTACTACCAAAAAGAACCTTTCTACACTCTGCACAATTTACTGATGCAAAGTAGCTTATCTCTTGTAAGGTATACGGTCTTAAATAAGAGTTCCTCACAGCAAAAAATAAACTGTATAACCCCTTTATTTCACTAAAGAAGCAGCAGGTATAAACTTTGATACAGAAATGCAAAAGTAAATCCAGTCACTCCACCTAGTAAGGGGCGAGAATGACAGTTGTATGTGCTTCTTTGGCTAACATGCCAAGTTAACACCCATTTCCTTTGTCATTCCAGCTTCTTTTTCTGACTTTGCAAATTTTCAGCCAGTATCAGTATGTCCAACACAGTGTTGGTCAGAAAAATGTAACCGGCTTCTGGGAGAATATGCCTCTTGACCAATTACAATCCAGCCTTGTTCAATTTAGCTGGCTGCTGGCCAGTGTTCAAAACATACTCATTCTACTAAATTTAGTTGGATAATGTGCTTCAAGAGAAAGCACAAGACTTGGAAGCTGTGCAAGTATAAAATATTATTTTTGCAGAAATTTCTTATTGCCCAGCCTCTTTGCATTTAATTTCAATAACTTCGTAGCCCTCTTAATACAATAAAAATTTATCCTTTATCACTTGAATACGTTATAAAGAAATGGTTTCCTTTGATGGTAGACATTCAGCACTCCACTAGAATCAGTCCATCTATTCTTGTTGTAGTCAACCAATCATTTAAGACCCTTAACAATGAAATTGTTAGAAAGTTATGCACGCATACAAAAAAAAAGAAGGCTAACTCTACATTCTATGATCAAATTGTTTCAAGCCCAATGTAAGCTTAACTAAGGATTACTGTTACATCCAAAAAGATGAAAACTTAACAATCGCATTTGTCCTTGTCAAACAATTCAAAGCATATCAATGAAAACACAACAGAAAATGGGAACACATTTCAACAGCGATAAGGTAAAGATTAAACAATGTGGATAAATAAGAAAAAATGTCAATTTTTCGGATAATCAGTTATGAATTCTTTTAAAAACTTGAAACTTACAGAGAAAAATCGTACCTTTCGACAGCAAAGGCGAAATACGAGTGAGAAATCAGATAATGATGAATTCTAAGGCACTCGGAATTAAAGAAAATTTTCGGGGTTGGAAGAAATATGGATGATTTTATACGTAGGAATTTTAGGTGCGAGAGTTTCTCGATTTGCCTAGAAATTTAGGCAGAAGTCCAACGGCCACAAAAGGACGAGGCTATTTTTTTTTTTTTTTTTGGCCAATTTTTGTTGGTTTGGTTTGAGGCAACAACAATAAAAGCAAATAAAATAAATAAGGCGAATATACTTTTCTTGTAAATCATGATAACAAATACTCCTACCGTAATGAAATAATACAAGAACAAGAACAATAGAGAGAAAAGTAGAGAGAGGAGTATTCTTATTAATACTTAGGGATGATTTACAATGGGAGAGAACCCCTTTATTTATAGGGAGGTGGTGACTTAGCCACCAAGTAGTAAACCCTAGAATCTCTCTAAATATAGACATTCACCTTAAATAGAGTTCTATTTATAACACTTCCCCTTGAATGTCTATTCAATTATGTGCCTCGTTAAAACCTTAACTAAAACAAAACCCAATGGGAAAAATTATAGAAAAGGAAAAGGAGTACACATGTTTGAATATGCGCCTATTGGTTGCCTCGTTAAAAACCTTGCAAGGAAAACCCATTGGGACAAAACCTTGTAAGGGAAAAAGAGTGCAACGCGCATTAACTCCCCCTGAAAAGAGCATCAATTCACATCCTTGAGCATTTGCATTCCAATCTTGTGCACCATCTTCAAAACGATCTTTTGTAGAGATTTGATAAATAAATCAGCCATATTGATTTGAATAAATATTTCGCACCTTGAAATTATCATTCTTGATTGATATGAACATCTTCATATAATGTCGTGGAATGATTCTTCAATATCCCCATAGATGTATTCTCGATGCCATCATGCTTATAGTTATAGCAATATCATATGTACACAAATTGCACTTAGGATGTGGTACTTCAGGACCAAGAATTGTATATGCTTCAAGCAACTTCAATCTTTCATGGATTGACATATAAGTTAAGTCATATAAGCCATATAATAGACTTTATATGCATATCAAGTTTTCATGTCATGCTAAACAAATAAGATATCGAAAACTGATTACACATACCATTGACTTTATACTTTCAAGTATTTGAACTACATGTCCAAAACTACATGTCTTTCATATGGAATCAATTCTGCTTGAATTGTATCTCTTCCATTTATGATCACTTTGATCATTTGCTCATCTTCTTTATTAAGAAGTTATTTTGAAACCGATTTGTCTATACGCTTTAAGCGTATCAAAGACTCTGTCCTTCTGGGACTTAATATGAGCATTTGCAGTGAGAATATAGTTATTTTCTTTGGGTCAGCAAATGCGTATAGCATGCTTTGCAATATTTTGCAATTGAATTATCCTTTTATGAACTTCAGGTTCATATTATGATATTCGAGGATCTATATATACAAATGATAATTCATCCCATGTAACCTTTTCTCAAGTGTTTATCATGTCTCCCCCTCATGTTAGAAAAGCTAACTTATTTTCTCAACTTTGAGAGTCCATCTTTGTGCATTATGGTGTTAATGAAAATATACACCGCACATCAATAATAAGATGGAGTTATTTGGTTCCTGACCCTGAACCACTTGTGAGGGGAGAATATAATATACTCTCGTATACAACGTATATCAAACTGATATATATAACTTTGTTCTCATAAGAAACAGTTTAGCTATTAAGTGGAGGCACTCAATAATTATCTTGCTAAACCAACTTTGATATAAACCAACTTATCAAGATGAACTATCTTGAGTTGAAAATCTGAAAATTATGCTCGAAGTTAGATTACTGAGCAATTTACCTCGCAAGCACCGGCCAGGCTGCGGGTTAATAACAATTGCGCATGTAACCATATCATAGATGCATCATATGTGGTATACATGGCAGGTGAATGGGCCCATATTCACCTTTGGTATTTCCAGAATTTATGGGCTTCAACCCGAACTCTTTAGTTGGTCAGTTCATTAATGAGAACAAGTAATACAAGAGAATTCGTAAAGAACTTTCTAGTTCTTTAATATTCACCCATATAAATTTGCACATCATACTTAAAATGAGATGGCTAACCCGAGTGCCAATTGAATAAATTATCAATATTGATAAGTTCATGTTTACACCATGACATGTGCAATTCTCAATAAACTTCAAGTTTATCATGGTATGGGTTTTTATACCAATAAATATCCACTTTATTGTGGCATTCTTTTGTTTGTGTAGTACAAACTGGAGAATAAAGCGGGTAGCTTTTCATATACAAATTATCCTGCTACAAGTTGTAGTAATAGAAGATATCAAATCTTTCCTTTATTCATAGTCTCAATATAATCGCTCGCTTTCGCATATACTTTGGAAACTGAATAAGTTTCTTTGAGACTTACTACCACACAATACCTTATTGGTAATCAATTGCGTTTCTCCAACATAGTAATAATTGGCTCTTCTAGAGCTCTCAATTAATTTTGTACTACCACAGATTCATCAACATCCATGTGGTGAATATTTCTTTTAAAGAGAAAGTTATACCATTATGGTCATGGTCAAAATTATATGCAAGATATGTTTCTTGCATTATCGTTGTCCTTTAATAGTCATATTTCCAAAATATTTTGGCGTACAATAGGTACGTGACCAACGATCATTCATGCCATAACAATGACATTATTTTCATATATCATCTCAAACCTCCTTCTAGGGGTGAGCGTGGTATATTCAATACCAATGCGTCTGGCATTCGATTTGCTATTCTTTGCAAATGGATAATATTTTGCACCTCTTTTTCACAAATAGAGGTATGTGGATCAAGATGAGATAATGAAGCATTTTTTCACAAAATTTCCCGTTTGGTTTCACCAACTTCTCCCCCTAATTTTGGGAAAAGTGTCAATGTTTCGAGGTAGCGAATAATGGAGGGCGATTCAAACTCAACATATATTCCTAACCTTCTTTGCAAACCCATTTTGGTGCAATATGGCGGTGTTGCAGGCACATATACTGCACATCCACAAATTCTTAAGTGGGATATATTAGGTTCATGACCCAAAACTAATTGCAACGGGGAATATTTGTGATAATACGTCGGTCTCAGACGAACTAGCATTGTTGCATGCAAAATGGTGTGACCCCAAACCGAAGTGGGCAGCCGACGAACTAGCATTGCTGCATGCAAAATAGCGTGACCCCAAACCGAAGTGGGCAGCCTCGTTTTCATGAGTAAATGAGGTATTCAAGATTATTCTCATCTATTGTCTCAACATGATATCCATTTTGAATGATATCTTAAAAACTCAACAAGTTCCTCTTAAACTTGGAGGAGAACATTGCATTCTCTATGATAAATATTGTTTCTTTAGGCGGAGCCTTCAATCAATTTAATTCCCATGGTTGACAACAAAAGAAAATATACGAACATGAGAATAAACAAATTCAATCCGTTTGTTTCATATTTAAATAATATTTTCAAAATCTGTTGAGGTTAGTTGACTAACTAAATCAGATAGTCGATTATATGTTTTCCATAATCGATTACTTTGCAGTTTGAAAATTTCAGTTTAAGCACTGTCTCAATGTAATCGATTGTTAAACATACATAATCGATTATTTGCTATTTTGAAAAACTTCAGATCACACTGTCTTAATATAATCGATTGTTAAACATACATAATCGATTATTTGCTATTTTGAATAACTTCAGATCACACTATCTTAATATAATCGATTGTTAAACATACATAATCGATTATGTCTTAATATAATCGATTGTTAAACATACATAATCGATTATTTGCTATTTTGAAAAACTTCAGATCACACTGTCTTAATATAATCGATTGTTAAACATACATAATCGATTATGTCTTAATATAATCGATTGTTTTGCAGTTTTAATGCGAAATATTAGATAATCGACTAACGGTTAGGTTAGTCGATTAACTCTACTGAAAAATAAAAATATCTTTGAAATTTATGCATATTGAAACATTCTAAAGAACTAATACTAACATTATATCATAAACTAATACGAGCTGATACTAATGACTATTAGTTTATTCACTAATTAATAGAAATAAAATCAAACAATTCCATCTTCCTTCATCACAGATCCATCACCGATTAATGGTCTATTTTCCCCTCAGGGTGCTCAAACAAGTCTGCCACATCCAGGTGGGTGATGTCAAAATTGTCGTCAGAGACAAAATTGGTTTCAGGGCCTTTACTCTTTAGAGATGCTTGATAAGGCTCAACCAAATGTCTTGGTACACAGCGAATTTTCGCCCAGTGCCCTTTTCCACAGCAATGATAATATATAGTTTATGAACTATTTGCTTTTGGATTCTCATCATATCGTGCTTGTGGCAGAGTGACCAACTTCAGGTTGTCATATCTCTCCTTTAAGCCATTCCACAAGATAGGTGGATCTTTGACTGTGATATATTCAATTTTCAAACCTTCATCAAGGTGATGGCGCAAGAAAATCAAGGCCTTAGCACAGTTTCAAACCTTCATCAAGGTGATGGCGCAAGAAAATCAAGGCCTTAGCACGGTTTCAAACCTTCATCAAGGTGATGGCGCAAGAAAATCAAGGCCTTAGCATAGTTTCAAACCTTCATCAAGGTGATGGCGCAAGAAAATCAAGGCCTTAGCACGGTTTCAAACCTTCATCAAGGTGATGGCGCAAGAAAATCAAGGCCTTAGCATAGTCTTGGGTGGATGCATTATTTCTGTCTTTAATGGCGTCTCCAAGACCCATTGCATCCAAATGGATTTCAGCATCCAACACCCATGTCATATAGTTCTTGCCCGAAATTTCAAGGGTAACGAACTTTCTTTTCATAATGTTAGACATAAAACAAAATTACATCAAGAGCGTGTCCATATTTACGGGCTTTATTACAATTATCACATTCACTTCAGGGAATGGATCATAATCATCTGTATGTGCTATCTCATGTCACATATTACTTTCATAAAGTGAAAGATTATTTTGAGAATCTTTATTATCCTCATTATCACAATGATGACGATTATAATTCCGTCTATTGCCACGTCCACATCCATTGATACCTTCATGGTAATAATTTTGTCTTCTTTCAGACTTATCACATACTGCTACCACATTCTCTAAAGGGAATGGAGCAAATTCAATTGGACGGATTTTGTCGTCTTTCAGACTTATCACATACTGCTACCAACATTCTCTAAAGGGAATGGAGCAAATTCAATTGGACGGATTTTTTAATTCTTTGCCCACAATCATACATGAATTTGATCATGGCAAGACATAGAAAATTTACCACGTTGGGTGGTTATAATATCTTTCAAGATACCTTAAAGTTGCAATCAAAATTTACCGTCTATGCTTGTATTTAAAATCAAATTATAGAATTGCAAGAATTTGAAAGAGAAAAGTAAAATACTTACCTTAAATCCAGAATTTAATCTTGAAGGAAGTTCAGAGAACAATTAACAATCATTATGCTCAATTCCAAAGCTTCTACTCAATTGGTTAGAGTCTCGTGCTCATTCACTTCGCCTAATTAGTTTTTCCATAAATTTGAATACTTCGAAGCTCAAAAACGGAATCTGGCAGCGACGGAAAATCGAATGGCGACCTCGATCGGCAACAAATACTCGAACTTTGGAAACGAGAATAGAAGCATACTTTAATGGATGATAAGCAACTAGGCAGAAACAACTTCAGTAATTTATGTTTTTCTTGTTTTCCAAAATAAAGAACCCAACGTAAAATCTTTAAATTTGAACAACAATGGAGAACAAACTAATTAGAATTTTGTTCTCAAAGAGATTCTTGAGATAGTAGAGACTCGTGCTGATAACGTGTTATGAAATAATATAAGAACAAGAACAATAGAGAGAAAAGTAGAGAGAGGAGTATTCTTATTGATACTTAGGGATGATTTACAATGGGAAAGAACCCCTTTATTTATAGGGAGGTGGTGACTTAGCCACCAAGTAGTAAACCCTTGAATCTCTCTAAATATAGACATTCACCTTAAATAGATTTCTATTTATAACACCTACAAAGTATTTTTTGTTATAAATAGAACTCTAATTAGAGTGAATGTCTATCTTATAGAAGAGTTCTACTTTGAGGCTAAGTCTTTTCTCTCCCTATAAATAGAGGGGCCTTACCCCATTGTAAATCATCCCAAAGTATCAATAAGAATACTCCTCTCTATACTTTTCTCTATATTGTTCTTGTTCTTATATTATTTCATAACACATTATCAGCACGAGTCTCTAACCAATTGAATTTAATATTCAGCAATTATCGCTCTCAGAATCTCGAGTTGCAATCAGATTCACCCACTCTAATTCGTGTTCCGTCGTTTGGGTTTTTCTATTCGAGTGAAACGAGATTTGTGATATTTTGGTTTCTGAAATTCTTCAATTTTTTTTCTTTCTCGTTGTTTACTTTTGTTTTCTTTTTGAAGGTGAATTTCCAAGCAAAAGAGTGTAATAACGATTGCTACTGCTCCATATGAGAATTTCTATACGGAAAAATAGAAGAGATGGTATCATCATAAAATAATGCAACGGGATGGAAACTCAAGAGGTATATTTTATATCACAACATTTATTGGTATACCTTAAAGGTAAGTAATTTACTTTTCCCTTTCCAATTCTTGAAATTCTACGATTTGATTTCATATACAAACATAGACAACAAAGTTTGATTATAACTCTAATGGAGTTTGTAAGGAATTATAACCACGTGAAGTGGTAAAAGTTCTATGTCTCGCCATGATTAAATTCATGTATGATTGTGGGCAAAGAATTGAAAATCCGCCCCATTGAATTTGCTCCATTCTCATTCCCTTTAGAGAATGTGATAGCAGTATGTGATAAGTCTGAAAGAAGACAAAATTATTACCGTGAAGGTATCAATGGATGTGGACGTGGCAATAGACGGAATTATAATCGTCATCATTGTGATAATGAGAATAATAAAGATTCTCAAAATAATCTTTCACATTATGAAAGTAATATTTGACATGAGATTATATATAGCACATACAGATGATTATGATCCATTCCCTGAAGTGAATGTGATAATTATAATAAAGCCCGTAAGTATGGACACGCTCTTGATGTAATTTTGTTTTATGTCTGACATTATGAAAAGAAAGTTCGTTGCCCTTGAAATTTCAGGCAAGAACTATATGACATGGGTGTTGGATGCTGAAATCCATTTGGATGCAATGAGTCTTGGAGACGCCATTAAAGACAGAAATAATGCATCCACCCAAGACTATGCTAAGGCCTTGATTTTCTTGCGCCATCACCTTGATGAAGGTTTGAAACTGTGCTAAGGCCTTGATTTTCTTGCGCCATCACCTTGATGAAGGTTTGAAAATTGAATATATCACAGTCAAAGATCCACCTATCTTGTGGAATGGCTTAAAGGAGAGATATGACAACCTGAAGTTGGTCACTCTGCCACAAGCACGATGCGATGAGAATCCAAAAGCAAATAGTTCATAAACTATATATTATCGTTGCGGTGGAAAAGGGCACTGGGCGAAAATTTGCCGTGTACCAAGACATTTGGTTGAGCTTTATCAAGCATCTCTAAAAGGTAAATGCCCTGAAACCAATTCTGTCTCTAATGACAATTTTGACATCACCCACTTGGATGTGGCACACTTCTTTGAGCACCCTGAGGGAAAAATAGACCACCTAATTGGTGATGGATCTGTGATGAAGGAAGATGGAATTGTTTGATTTTATTTTACTTATTTGTATTAGTTAGTGAATAAACTAATAGTCATTAGTATCAGCTCGTATTAGTTAGCTTATGATATAATGTTAGTATTAGTTCTTTAGAATATTTCAATATGCTTAAATTTCAAAGATATTTTTATTTTCCAGTAGAGTTAATCGACTAACCTAACAGTTAGTCGATTATCTAATATTTCGCATTAAAACTGGATTTTTTCGCAAGGCAAGATAGTCGACTATCTGATTTAGATAGTTGACTAACCTGATGACTGTTTACTAAGTTAGTCGACTATCAACTTAGTTAGTCGACTAACTAATATTTCGCATTAAAACTGGACTTTTCCGCAAGGCAAGATAGTCGACTATCTGATTTAGATAGTCGACTAACCTGATGACTGCTTCCCAAGTTAGTCGACTATTAACTAAGTTAATCGACTAACCTCAGCAGATTTTGAAAATATTGTTTAATTATGAAGCAACGGATTAAATTTGTTTATTCTCATGTTCGTGTATCTCTTTTGATTAATTGATTCATGTACCACACATACGATATTCAAAGAGAAGAAATATTACTCTCATTTAAGTATGTGTAAGGCAGATGTTACTACAATTTCTGGTAGTAGTAAATTGATTAAAGGCTCCGGAAGAGCAACTATAACTCTGCCTAAAGGAACAACATTTTAGAGAATGCAATGTTCTCCTCCAAGTCTAAAAGGAACTTGTTGAGTTTTAAAGATATCATTCAAAATGGATATCATATTGAGACAATAAATGAGAATAATCTTGAATTCCTCATTTACTCATGAAAACGAGGCTGCCCACTTCGGTTTAGGGTCACGCCATTTTGCATGCAGCAATGCTAGTTCGTCTCAGAACGACGAATTATCACAAATATTCCCCGTTGCAATGAGTTTTGGGTCATGAACCTAATATATCCCACTTAAGAATTTTTGGATGTGCAGTATATGTGCCTGTAGCACCGCCATATTGCACCAAAATGGGTCTGCAAAGAAGGTTAGGAATATATGTTGAGTTTGAATCGCCCTCCATTATTCGCTACCTCGAAACATTGATAGGGGATTTGTTCACTGCACGATTTGCAGACTGTCAATTCGATGAGACACTTTTCCCAAAATTAGGGGGAGAAGTTGGTGAAACCAAATGGGAAATTTTGTGGAAAAATGCCTCATTATCTCATCTTGATCCACATACCTCTACTTGTGAAAAAGAGGTGCAAAATATTATCCATTTGCAAAGAATAGCAAATCGAATGCCAGAAGCATTTACAGATTTGAAAAGGATAACAAAATCACATATCCCCGCAGTGAATGTGACAACATCTGATTCACGAATACATATTCATTATTGGAAGAATATGAACATGAAATTGGTATTGAATATACCACACTCACCCCTAGAAGGAGGTTTGAGATGATATATGAAAATAATGTCATTGTTATGGCATGAATAGTCATTGGTCACGTACCTATTGTACGCCAAAATAATTTGTCAGTGTGATTATCAAAGGACAATAATAATGCAAGAAACATATCTTGCATATAATTTTGACATGACCATAATGGTATAACTTTCTCTTTAAAAGAGATATTCACCACATGGATGTTGATGAATTTGTGGTAGTACAAAATTAATTGAGAGCTCTAGAAGAGCCAATTATTACTATGTTGGAGAAACACAATTGATTACCAATAAGGTATTGTGTTGTAGTAAGTCTCAAAGAAACTTATTCAGTTTCCAAAGTATATGCGAAAGCGATTGATTATATTGAGACTATAAATAAAGGAAAGATTTGATATCTTCTATTACTACAACTTGTAGCGGGATAATCTGTATGTGAAAAACTACCCGCTTTATTCTCCAGTTTGTACTACACAAGAATACCACCATAAAGTGGACGTTTATTGATATAAAAACCCATATCATAATAAACTTGAAGTTTATTGATAATTGCACATGTCATGGTGTAAATTTGAAGTTTATCAATATTGATAATTTATTCAGTTGGCATTCGGGTTAGCCATATAATTTTAAGTATGATGTGCAGTAATGGAGAATTCACATGGGTAAATATTAAAGAACTAGAAAGTTCTTTACGAATTCTCTTGTATTACTTGTTCTCATTAATTAATTGACCAACTAAAGAGTTCGGGTTGAATCCCATAAATTCTGGAAATATCAAAGGTGAATATGGGCCCATTCACCTGCCATGTATACCACATATGATGCATCTATGATATGGTTACATGTGCGATTGTTATTAACCCGCAGCCTGGCCGGTGCTTGCGAGGTAAATTGCTTAGTAATATAACTTCGAGCATAATTTCCAGATTTTCTATTCAAGATAGTTCATCTTGATAAGCTGGTTTATATCATAGTTGGTTTAGCAAGATTTAAACAAGATAATTATTGAGTGCATCCACTTAATAGCTAAACTGTTTCTTATGAGAACAAAGTTATATATATCAGTTTGATATACGTTGTATACGAGAGTATATTATATTCTCCCCTCACAAGTGGTTCAGGGTCAGGAACCAAATAATTTCATCTTATTATTATTGGTGTGCGGTGTATATTTTCATTAATACCATAATGCACAAAAATGGACTCTCAAAGTTGAGGAAACAAGTTAGCTTTTCTAACATGAGGGGGAGACATGATAAACACTTGAGAAAAGGTTACATGGGATGAATTATCATTTGTATATATAGATCCTCGAATATCATAATATGAACCTGAAGTTCATAAAAGGATAATTCAATTGCAACATATTGCAAAGCATGATATACGCATTTGCTGACCCAAAGAAAGTAACTATATTCTCACTGCAAATGCTCATATTAAGTCCTAGAAGGACAAAGTCTTTAATGCGCTTAAAGCGTATAGACAAATCGGTTTCAAAATAACTTCTTAATAAAGAAGATGAGCAAATGATCAAAGTGATCATAATGGGGAGGCAATTGATCTAGAAGATCACATGACATAACACTTCATAAAATCTCATGAGAGATTCAGGTACCTGAATATATGAATAAAGAGATCTCCATGTTATGTCTTTATGAAAATTTACTGGAACCGATATAAAATGTTCGTCGACGACATCTATGATAGCGCTAAATATCGATGAGGATCTTATGTTTGTCGAATACAAACAAAAATATTGGCTAAATGGAAGAGATACAATTCAAGCAGAATTGATTCCATATGAAAGACATGTAGTTTTGGACATGTAGTTCAAATACTTGAAAGTATAAAGTCAATGGTATGTGTAATCAGTTTTCGATATCTTATTTGTTTAGCATGACATGAAAACTTGATATGCATCTAAAGTCTATTATATGGCTTATATGACTTAAATTATATGTCAATCCATGAAAGATTGATGTTGCTTGAAGCATATACAATTCTTGGTCCTGAAGTACCACATCCTAAGTGCAACTTGTGTACATATGTATCTTGCTATAACTATAAGCATGATGGCATCGAGAATACCTCTATGGAGATATTGAAGAGTCATTCCACGACATTATATGAAGATGTTCATATCTATCAAGAATGATAATTTCAAGGTGCGGAATATTTATTCAAATCAATATGGCTGATTTATTTATCAAATCTCTACAAAAGATTGGTTTGAAGATGGTGCACAAGATTGGAATGCAACTGCTCAAGGATGTGAATTGATGCTCTTTTCAGGGGGAGTTAATGCGCGTTGCACTCTTTTTCCCTTATAAGGTTTTGTCCCACTGGGTTTTCCTTGCAAGATTTTTAACGAGGCAACCAAGAGGCGCATATTCAAACATGTGTACTCTTTTTCTTTAATTTTTTCCCATTGGGTTTTGTTTTAGTTAAGGTTTTAACGAGGCACATTATTGAATAGACATTCAAGGGGGAGTGTAATAGAACTCTAATTAGAGTGAATGTCTATCTTATAGAAGAGTTCTACTTTGAGGCTAAGTCTTTTCTTTCCCTATAAATAGAGGGGCCTTACCCCATTGTAAATCATCCCAAAGTATCAATAAGAATACTCCTCTCTCTACTTTTCTCTATATTGTTCTTGTTCTTATATTATTTCATAACATTTTTAATGTAATTAAAAAAAGTAATAATGCCATTTTTTAAATTAAAAATTGATAAAAGCAAAGAGAAATAGAGGAACAAAGTACCCACCAGATTTTTTGCAGTCTTCTTTAGCTTCTTTATCACTAACTAGGACAAAAGCAAAGAACAAATCTCATATTGAAACGCGACGTTGATTTAAATTAATAAATTAATGAGGAAATTTATAATGGAGAAGATCTCAACACATTTAAAAGGTGTAATGAACTTTAATCTTAAATTTCAGATTGCATGACTTTTGATAAGCATTATTAGAGATGTTTAATTAGAGTTCTAAGCTTGAAAATAATAATAAAATATAATTTTTTTAATATATCTATTTACCCTTAAAATCGGATAACAATTGAATTAATAAGTAGTTTTAAGGATACGTGATATAACTTAATACAAATTGAGAAAACAGATTAATGATGTAATCAATGAGAGAAAAGGGAATTTAAACTACACAAGTTGAACGGTGTTAGCCTTAAAAGGTAGTCACCCTCGGGCCATAAAGTGCCTCAATCAATATCACAATAGAATAGTAAGATAATAAGAACTAGGAATAATAGTGTATTGCCTTTGGATGCGTATTACAATGAGTCTTACTAATAATCAGACCCCATTTATATAGTAGGGGAGTCTTACTTTAGATACAATTCTATAAAAGGTAAGAAATCTCCTGATTTGCTAATTACTCGGTCTCGGTCCCTCATTGATACGTGCTGAGATTTCCGTCTTGAGATTCGATGGGCTACAGATATCTCGGCCTTCTATTATTTGGTCCGATAATATTTTCTTGAGCTTGATCGGAGTTGGGGTCGGTTCCGGAGCTACGGGCTCGATGATCTTCAAGACACATGCTCTTACATTGATGACCTGATAGGTCATCTAGAGTTTTAGAACCTAATTTTGTGTTTTGATGCCTCAAATATCTCATTTTAGCCTCCCTCAATTTGCTTGCATAGTTCGGGTTTTTTCCGGAAAGCTTTAAAACAGATAAAATATGAACATTTTGCCTTAAAATCCATTTGAGTTGACTTCGGTCAATATTTTGAGCAAACGGACCCGGATCCGTATTTGACAGTTGCAGTAGGTCCGTATCGTAATTGAGACTTGGACTTATGTAAGAAATCGAATTGGGAGGTCCTAGCTCGAGTTATCGCATTTTGTTGAAAAATTAAGTTTTAAAGGATAAATGAATCTAAAACTTTGACCAATGTTTGACTTATTAATATTGGGCATGTATTTTGGTTCCGGAACCCGGTATAGATCAATTACTATATTTATGACTTGTTTGTCAAATCTAGTGAGAAACAGAGTTGGTATGACGTGATTCGAACGTCCTCTTGTTAAAGTAGAAGTTCAGAGTTTTCTTGAAAATTTCATTTGATTTGGTGTTCAATTCGTAATTCTAGATGTTATTTTGGCGATTCAATCGTGTGAGCACGTTCGTGCGATATTTTTGGACTTGTGTGCATGTTTGGTTTGTAGCCCCGAAGGCTTGGGTGAGTTTCGGAGGCAACAGATTGAGTTTTGGACTTAGGAAAGTGCTGATGTGCTTTAGTTCTGGTACAGGCCTCAGACCTCGCAATTGCGAGGTTAGGCTTCACATTTGCAGTCTCTGTCAGGCTCGCATTTGCGAAGAGTAGCTGGGCACCTCAGGTTGGCATTTGTGAACAAGACTTCTTTTGGCGAAGTGCACCTGGGAGTGCTTGTTCGCATTTTCGATAATTTTGGTCGCATTTGCGGAAGATCCACTTTTTGCAATTGCAATGACGGCAGAAATGGGAAGATTTCGCAATTGCGACCGTTTCTTCGCATTTGTGGGGTCTGTATTTGCAAACCCCATATTGCAAATGTGACATCTGCGACTCGGCAAATAGTTGAAAAAAATGGGATTTTCTCTCATTCTTCAAATTTTCAAATAAGGAAACCCTAGAGGAGATTTTTCCAAGAGCCCTTCTTCTCCAATCCATTGATAAGTGATTTTAACCTATTTTCTTTTAATCTTTCATTATATTTCCTAAGGTTTCAACCTAAAATCTAGTATTTTTGTGGTGGAAATTGGGGCTTAGAATAGAATTAGGGATCTTTGTAAAATTGGTATTTCGACCTCAAATTGAGGTTGGATTCCAAAATAAATTATATAACCAGGCTTAGGGATGAATGGATAATCAGATTTTGGTCCAAATTTAGATTTTGGACCAAGGGGCCTGGGAGTTGACTTTTGTTGACTTTTTAATAATGGCCTAAATTGAATCCTTTTACGATTATGGGTAGTTGCTAATGCTTAATTTGAATCATTTAGTTGGTAATTTGCTAGATCTTATTGGTTCGGAAGCTTGTTTGAAAGGAAAAGTAGTGGTTGAGTTTTGAGTTGATCCTTCAAGCGAGGTAAGTGTCGTGGTTAATCTTGATTTGAGGGATTAGGACTTGTTCGCCTACTTGCTACATGTTTATGTGTTGGGTAGACAATATATGTGAGGTGACGAGTATTTATGTATTGTTGCTGGGTTAAAGCATGCGGGTGAAACTTGTTTCTTGCAATTTATTGCGTACTTTGATGATGTTATCTATTCTTAGACAAGTTACATATCAAATTGATCATTCTTTCAGCATTTATGGGCTTTCTATGATAATGGAGTATTATTTCTAAAGTTGAGATTGGTATTATGGAGCCACTTTGATAGAAGGCTTGTTCTTGTTCATTATATCACCCTGTTATTATATGTACATTGTTATATGGTAAGAGAGAGTGTTAATGCACGAAGGGTGATGTCGAATCGTATTTGAGTGTTAATGCACGAAGGGTGAAGTCGTGTTATATTGTAAGATTTACTGGAAGAAGGGTGATATTGTGCCATATTTTGAGATTTAATGCACGAAGGATGATGACGTGTTGTATCTATTGATTTATGATGAAAGTGAGAGTAAAAGTACGACGGGTGATACTGTATCATATTATTATTTCATTGTGAGGTTGAGAGTAATAGCAGGAAGGGTGATACCGTACATTTTTGTTTATTGTGTTTATTTATTTTACTGGTTAAAGGCATGTTGACTATTCAGATTATCATTTCTGTTGTAATTACCGTGTCTTGTACCCCTTTCGCATGTCCTTTCCCAATATTACCTTTTTAGCTTTTATCTGTTGTTATCTTATACGTATATTGTTAATTGCACAGGTTATTTACATTGTGTCTTGTCATAGCCTCGTCACTACTTCTTCGAGGTTAGGCTCTCCACTCACAAAGTACATAGTGTCGGTTGTACTCTTACTACATTCTGCACTTCTTGTGCGGACTTTGGTACTGGCCCAAGCTATTCGTAAAGCGTAGCAGCTCAGATTTGCTGACTTAGAGACTCGAGGTAGATCTGCTGGTATCTGCAGACCTTGTCCCCTTCCATTTCCCCTTGTTTACTGCTCTTTTCATTCGAGACAGTTGTACTTATTTCAGACTGTTTGTAGAAAATTCTTGAAGCTCGTGAATTGTGACATCCAGATCCGTGTTGTATTAGATATTATTTTTTTATGTTATTTCGCACTTAGTTTTAGTTTTATCTCGGCTTAATTGACTTTGTTTATTAACATTGGCTTAAAATCATCTAACGTTGGTTTGACTGGCAAGTGAAATGTTAGGCGTCATCACGGTCTCGAACGTGAGAATTTCGGGGTGTGATACTAAGTTGGTTCGGTATAATCTAAGGTCGATATTTAACCCATTATGTTTCAGCCCCTATCTGTCATGCACTAGATGAGCCGGTTCCGACCATATACAGATTTTTCGATGAGTAAACAACGAGAAACGATATGAGCCTCCTATCTTCATCTCGATTCTTCGCTCTAGAAATGATAAAACTGATGAAACATCTCATCAGTCATGCCTTTAATGGAATTTAATGTCCGTTAGTTGCTGGTCGGCCATTACGGGTTTTGAACCGTCATTTGCAAACTATAAATACCCAATCTTTCATTCATTCAAACTTTACATTTAAGCCTCTTCTACTCTTCTTCTTAGAAAACCTTTGCATTCTCTAACATTTGTATCATATTTCTTGAGACTTTTGCAAAAACATTCGCTTGTCTTCATTCCAAAACATTAAGAATGACCTTTTAACTTCCTCTTGTTCATCTCTATTCAAAAGAAAAATGGCAAAAACTTCTAAGATAGTTCCATAAAAAGAGATTACCTCTTCATCATCGACCTCCCGGCGAGGGACTGATATCCTCCAAGCCATACCTCTATTTGAGGTTATAAAACGGTTGACAAAATAGTAATACCCAAGAAAGAGTCAGGGTCCATTTTTCGTAGGGAGATATGAATGGGACTTAGGAGTATATATTATAGTGAATGAACTTGAATTATCTCAAATCGCACTTCCACAATATTGTACTTCTAAGTCTAATTTACCTTAAGATTACCAACGAAGAACTTAAGCTGGGAAGTTGTTTTTGTTGTTTTTCTAATGATATAAAAGGCCTAGGGCTATTATCTTCACCTAGGTGTTTGCCTAACGGGTTGTAAAGTTTAAAGCTTGTTTCATTGGTCGGGGTATACTCTAGCTATCAACACTTGAGTACCAACTCAATACCTCTCGGTAAGAAAATGATTTTACCCAATTTGGCTTTCTCATGTCCAAATGGGTATTGAACAAAATGGTTGATACAAAGCTTAAGTTGGGTTTTACTATCTCTATCAATCTCTTCAATTACCTAATTTTTTGTAAACCAAATTTTCCTAGACTAAGTCTCTCTTTCTCAAGTAGAGACCAAGTCAAATAGGCATGAACTAATATTTGCAATCATTAATTTTACAATTAAAAACAAGAACAAGGCTAAATAATAAACACCCAACCATAAACAAGTAATAAATCAGACATCCATTAGGTTTACACTTTAGGGTTGGGTAACAACCCTAGTGAGAATCTGTCTACTCATGCTTAAAACAAAAGTGATAGAAGAATAAATGATAGTTAGACCTATATTGATAATTAAAATAATGAAATCTATGTTCAAAACGCTCAAAATGGCAAAAACTACTAAACAGGGTAATGAAAAATGGCTATTGTAGATATTCATGTCAAAACTCGACCTAGAAAAGTGAAACTCTTCTATTTATACAAAAACTGAAATTGTTCGACAAAAATACACTTTTAGAGGTTCTGCGGCTGCGCAATTCCATGTGCGGTCAGCACTTTGCTTCATCTTGACAGGATTGGAATGTAGTTGCACAATTCTGAATCGCGGCCATATCTCTCTCTTTTTGCAGTTTGCACATTTCTGAGTGCAGCCACACATGGATCTTTCACGGACCACACAGACGAAACTACGGTCGCATAACTGATCTTTTGCGGCCACACAATAATTATGCGGTCCGCACTTCCGTTGAACTTGGTATGCATGTTCTTTAAACTTTTGCTCTTGCCTTGCTTTTGCGGCTGCACATTTCATGTGCCGGCGAACTTCTCACAGATCTCTAATAAGTTCTTCTGCATAATCTACATCCGTAGTTGATATTCTACAGTCCGTACTTTAAGCTTCTGTGTTTGTTTTGTCCTGAGTTAAGATCACTCCTTCTTGAGTTGGATTTCATCTTGGAGGTTCATTTTCCAATATTCCTGCAATTAAGCATATTTCATCAGTTTTCGGGAACATAATTGAACGTTTTTGGACTAAAATAAAAGCTAAAAGGCACTAATAAGTAGTCAAAATCCCTACTTATCAACCACCCCCAAACTTAAGATTTTGCTTGTCCTCAAGCCAATAAGGTAATTCTCGCTTCCACATGTTACAGCTAATAAAAGATGCATCAATCACACATCAATTGGGACCAACAATTATCCACAACACTTATGAATTATCTACAAGGCAATGAGTTGAGCTTTTGAGTGCAAATAGTTCTAATATGACACTTGAGCATTGAGTTGACTTTATTCATCAAGAAAGCTCGCTCTTTCATGTAGGTCATTGTGGATCCCAAAATCCTCTTCCTCTACTCTCCGCTAGTATATCTCACTTAAGAATGTAGCACTCAATTCAACGGTTTGTGAAAGGCTCGCTCATCTCTCTCAAAAGAATGTCACAAGTACGGCTTTAAGTACCATATGCTTGCCCCTCATGTATATCAACATTATTGTAAGTTCACCCGCTTGAAAACACGCAAGGCTTTTTTGGATTGCAATGAAATATTTTGGACTAAGGTTGGGTATGTTGTAATAGAACAGGTTCATCATTCCTTAAGCACTCCATTTTCTCTTATCGACTCATATTTTTCCAACTATTTGAGGCATTTTATTTTTCCTTAGGGAAGCTAGAGAGACTCAATATCACTCTTTCTTGTTCATGATACTCATTTTCTCTTTCTTTATTTTCTCCATGCTTGCATCATTACTTTTTTTGAATCCCTTCAACTCTTCAACTTAATCACTTTCTTTTTGCATTTTTCTTTTTGTTCTTTCTTTCTTTTTCTTGCCTTTCCTTTTCTTCATTTCCTTTTTTTTGTGCCTTGATACCATTTTCAAACTCCTTGTCTCTCGCTTAAACTTATGCTTTTAATCAATTGTTTCTCAAGAGTGTAAAGGAACTTTCAAAGCGAGGGTCACAACAAAACAGGTAAAGGCTTGTAACATAGTTATTACATGAAAATAAAGTTTTGGGCTCAATTGAGTTGACTAGACTATGAAAAATTTCAAGCGGGTCAAGGAGAGCATACAATCACTTCTCAAGCCAAGCAAAACTTAATAATTTGCCTTGAAACACATTCAGGGTAAGTTCTAGACCATTCACACATGCACTTGGACTTGCAACAAAAATATCACACATAACTGGATTGTTAAAGAGGATAGAGTTGAGGGCCCACAACGATCATATGCAAGATTTAAAATTGCTACGGTTCAACTAAACTACTCGATGATTGCTAGAGTCAGAAGGTCATTAACTAGAGTTATTGCTTTCCAAAAATTTGTTTCTAATCATAAGCACGTAGTTAACTGTGTTGGTATCAAGTGAAGAGTGTTTGACTCTTCGAGTCTGACTCAATTAGGTCTTTTTATTCATTATTACTACTGTTCTTACCTAAACACCAAAAACTGACTCAATCCATTAAGAAGGTTATCACGCCATCCATCATTGGAAAGAGTTACCCGATTCACACAAAAACTACCTTGGAAAGAATTGTGGCATTAAAAAAACCATAGGCTTATTGACCACTTAAACATAAAAAGAAACCACTAGATTAAAACAAAGATATTAGACTAAACATGAAGCTACTGAGTTAAACATTGACTAATAAGAAAATAAAATAAAGAAGCTACAAAGAAAACTGCTGAAAGCATAAACGAATATACATAATGAGAGAGGAAAAGAGAAAATATATAATCAATAGAGAGAGAGAGAGAGAGAGAGAGAGAGAGAGAGAGAGAGAGAGAGAGAGAGAGAGAAGAATATATACATAATAAAAAGAAAAAGGAAAATGTTATCAATTATTACAAATCAAATGTCAAATCATCCAAATATCAAATAAAATCCACCCCCTCGAATAAAACTAAGCATTGTACCCAACGCTTAACAAAATAAGAATAAGGAAGGGTAAGATTAAAGAGGACTCCCTATGTGTCCTTGGAGATCCCTTTTGTAAAGAGGAATCCCTATGTGTCCTTGGAGATCCCTTTTGTCCATAGTAGTGTCACTACCATCAACCTCCTCTAACTGGACCTCATCATCCTCAGCTCTAGGAGTAACTGGGTTGGTAAATATCTATTGCACCGCCTGAGGTGTCAACATCCAGGTCTGGCTCCTCAAATTGAGCAGCTAGTGCCATTGGTGTTGCTGGATCTACTGGTGCTGCTAGATCTGTCTCCATCAGCATACTAAAGGGAAGGTCCCCAGCGGTTGCTATCTTGATCACCTCTCTCCCTAGTCTGTCTACTAATTTCTTGGATGCCTAGGATTTCTTCATCTTCTTTAACTGCTTCTCATGCTCCTCACTTACTTCTCCGTGTGCTACCAAAGTTTTCATGATGGTATGCTAGTTTTCCAAAATCTTCTTTAATGTATCCTCCATTATTAGAGGAATCTGAGGTGTTGTGGTAGATGTCTGGGCTGCAACACCACTAGACAAGTCAGACAACTTTGTAGTAGCTGTTTTTATCTAGTTGTTGGGGCTCTCCAGTATCTGGGAGACTCAAAACGTAGATAGTAGATGAGCGGGCATATGCACCAGCCTCAAAGTCGAGGTGGACGGAACTAATGCTGATGGCCTTGAAGAAAGAAGTGGAGGCATGGAAGCTGCATTGTTAGAAGGCACTGTAGAAGTGGAAGGCATGTGTGCTGACTTTGAGGCTACCACCGAAGGCTTATCAGACTGGCCAATGGTAATAGTCGACTGACCCTTATTCTTCGAGTTCCTCGGGTCTTTTAGAAAGTACCAAGTGAAAGACTTCTTTGCCCGAACTTTTGTGTCAAAATTCTTCGGCTCCACCCCCGCATACATAAGATACTTCGTAATAGTGTTAGGATACTGGTAGGAGTTGTCACCTTTCCAACCAACCAAAGATATGTTGGCCGACATCATGGCACCCACATTGATTGGTACCCGGCCATGATAGAGGCAAATAGCACTGCTTGCGTGATTGGGAGATTTGTTTCATTTTGGCACAGGTCCATTCTTCTACTCACAAACGTCTTCCATCCCTTTGCCTCAAAATTTAGGATGTTCCGCAAAATAGGAACCCATGCTGTGATCCATGGTGGTGGTGGTCCCGGATCAACCAGAATCTCAGCTAGCCATGGGCGAGCTACATCAACCATAGCCAACTTTTCCAAGTATTGCACCGGATCAACATCCTCCAACACTAAGTATGTGTTCAAGTTCCTCTGGTCAAACCTCACTTTCAGATTCCTCACTTTCGTCACTTTTTTCCCTTCTTTAAGTGCGCCACATTGGCATAAAATTCCCGGACTAGGCACTCTTTGGCATCTACCCCACTTTGGGTGAACCATGTCCACCCTTTCTGCTCTCGGAATTTTCTCGACACCACCGAGTGTATTTATCAAGATCTTTCAACAAGAACTGATGCTCAAGAGTGAGTGATCTCGATGGACACCACTCTCAGAAACTATTAAATACAGATATATTGACGAACCTATCTTTCCAAATTTTTTTCGTCTTTCACCTCTCAAGGTCGGCAACTCTGGTATCATCCCCTCATCCATCATCTGAGATATCATCCACATCCACTATAGCAGTTGGTACATCAGGGGTATGTGTAGTTGAGGGTTCTGAAGCCTGACTCTCACCTTTCAAACCGTCAGAAGTTCTCTCTGAGGTGGAAGGTTCATCCAGGAGTTAAAATCTCCCCTGAAGCTGTTGTGGCTATTGTTAAACAATAGGTTGCTCTTGCATAGATTCTCCCTCTGATGCTTCCCTAGAAGGAACATAAGAACTTGATTTAGAGGGCTCTGCAGCTCTACCTCGGCCATTTATCTCCTTTTTTGGATATAACTTTCTAAAGGGCTAGGGGTAAAGTGATCTTTCCTCGACCTCGGAAAGGACTACCCCTTCCCTTTGATGTATCACTACGACCACGTGATCTAACCATTTTCTGCAACAAATAGCAGTAGGATTCAGCTATAGTTCAAGTGCAAAAAAAAAGAAGTTACGAAACAAAGCATGTTGCAGGGTGAGGAAATGTGGTCTGCAAAATTGCAAGTGCGGACGCATGTTAGGTTGTGTGGACCGCACAATTTTGAGTGTGATCGTACATCTAAAGTGCGGTCCACACATTTTTGAGTGAGGCCACATAATGCATACATTAAAAATGGCAACTCTCTGAAGACATAGAATGCCCCGGTTTGCGGTTGCACACACTTTTCTGTTGCCGCGGTCGAATTTATACTGACCGCACAATCTTGCCAAACCAGATGTCCTACCTTATACTACTGCTGATCGCACAATTCTTTGGGTGGCCGCACATTTCAAAATTTAATCGGGCAGAGTTCTTTAGGGTTTTGATTCTATGCACAAATTAAACATTGTAGTAGCAGTTAAACATGATAAACACATACCTATTCCCCCTAGTAGCAACTAGGATTTACTCAACATATTTTACACCCCACATAGTTATTAAATCAACAATTGGTCTAAAATAAACAAATTATAAACTAACAAAAAAATTGAAGAATCCTAGAATGATTTGAGCATACCAGTGATGAAGTGGTGTTAAGGAATGACCACATATGCTTAATTGGCTGGCAGGTCATTGAATCAGTTGAGTGTAAGATTTTAGCCTTTTAGTCTCAATAGTAGCCTTAGGCCTACTATTTATACTATACAGGATCAACTAAGGGTTGAAGAGATGAGTGCGGTAGCAGAGTTCCTTCTGTGATCTGCATTATGTTACTTGTTGTTCAATTTTCGTCTGTTCATCTGCGGTCCGCAGAATTATGTGTGCGACCACAGATTTTTGTGCAGACTATAGATTTCCTTGTGCGGTCGTACTTTGGCTATTTCTCTAACAAGCAGACTTAATAGAGTTTGCATTTTCCATCTCAAGTTGTATGGTCTGCACAAGAATTCTGCGGCCGCAGTTGCCTTTAGATGTAGCATTCAAAATTGTCCGGTCTGTACTTTTTCCATAGCTAGTCAATTTTTCTGAGCGCAGTTCATGTAAAGCACACTTATTACTGCAACACACTTCAAAACTAGCTAGCACAAAATAATACATATATAAAGAAGAACAACAAGAAAAAGAAACAATAAAAAGAAATATGGTTTCCTCATAAGAAGCGCATGATTTAACATCGCGACACGATGCAAATTACCATCACTTAAAATGAATTACCGCATGACGTGACCATCACCAACTCTTCCGAGATAATTCTTCATTTGGTGACCATTGACTCTAAGCACTTCATCATTTTTATTCTTCAAGTCCAAAGCACTAAACGGTGTCACACCTATAACCTCAAATGGCCTACTCCATTTAGACTTTAACTTTCCGGGAAACATCTGTAACCACGAATTGAATAACAACACAAGATAGCTGATACGACGACAGTCACACCAACATTAAAGTTGTATTCCGATAATCGTGGTGATTCTTTAGGCCTGATAGGTCTATCGAAGTTGTTCTTGCTCATGAGACATCGAGAGCTCTGACCTCGATCTCTTCTCCTTTAATTTTGCATAGAATTTCGTCCAAATTTGCTGCTTCTACGACCTTTGTTATTTGGCTGGTACCGATATCTGTTCGAACTCGATTCTTGATCAATATCTCTCTTGATTCTATCGATGGATCTGATAGGATATACGGACCCAGAAGGAGTCCAAGTTGATCATCTTTGAACCTGATCTTTGATTGGTACCGGTTATTCACATTGTCCCAAGCAATAGCCGAGTACTTTATTAGATTATGCTTCAACTACTATGAAACCACCAAGCATCGAGCATTGAGTCCTTGGGTAAAGGCTTGATCAACCCACTCATCAATGACCGGTGTAGGTCTATTCATTCCATTTGGAATCGAGAAACGAATTCCCTGAGCATTTCATCGTCCTTCTGCCTTACCTTGAAAAGGTCCAACTTCCTGGTCTCGACATTGATGGCCCCAACGTATGCCTTTATGAAAGAATTTGCAAGAATAGTAAATGAGTCAATATACTTAGGTGGTAAGTTGTGATACCATATCATCACTCTCTTTAACATGGTCTCTCCGAATTTCTTTAGTAAAAAAGATCTCATCGTCCTCTAGATCATCCCTTTTGATGGCACATGCGTACGAGGTGACATGCTTGTGCGGGTCGATCATTCCATCGTATTTAGGAATCTCGGGCATGCGAAACTTCTTGGGGATCGGTGTGGGAGCCGTGCTCGAGGGAAAAAGGTTTTTACATGAACTTTTTGGAGTCTAGGCCCTTCAATGTCGGTAGTGCTCCCGGGATTTGATCGACCCGGGAGTTGTAGGTTTCCACCTTCTTGTTGTTTGCATCAATCTTCTTTTCTGTTGACTCAATTCATTTTGCAGTTCCTCGAGCACCTTCATGATTATAGGATTGGTCCCAATTCTTTCTCGTTCGATCTTCTTGAGACCGATTCAACTCTTTGAAAAACTTCCTAGGATAGCTCGGGCTCAATCCTACTCGGTGGGTGATTCTGGTTTTGGAGCTGGGCTATCGCTGTCTGTTGAGCTTGCAACATTTCGAATATCACCCGTAGGTTGATTCCACCATCTTCGCCGCAATACGTGTTTTGAGCGGCTGGTTGAACATCCCTATGGATGCCATCCTCTGAATCGATGGCCAAATTTACGTTGATGGCTACATGTGAGCTAACGCCGATTGGATATGCAGCCGGGGCTCTATCGAGATCGACCGAGAGTGTGTCATTCCATTGTGCTATGTTATCAATTTCATCGTGGTGGCCGAAATCATTTTCAACGTATAAGACTGCTGGCTAAGAGTTCGACATTTTGGTCCTGGAATCAAAGGCACTCCAAAGAACAAGTGTAAAACAATGTGTGTTATGAAAGTTTGTATCAAATAACCACTATTATTCTTAGCTCCACAGTGAGCTTTATACTGTTTACCCTTAAAATCTGATAACAATTGAATCTATATGCGGTTTTAAGGATACGTAATATACCTTACTACAAATTTAGAAAACAGATTAATATTGAAATCTATGACAGAAAAGTAAAATGCAAACTACACAAGTTGAGCAGTGTTAGCCTTTAAAGTTAGTCACCCTCGAGTTAGAAAGTGCATCAATCGATGTAAGAACAGAATAGTAAGATACTAAGAACTAGGAATAACAGTGTATTGTTTTTGGATGCATATTACAATGAGTCCTACATATAATCAGACCCCCTTTATATAGTAGGGGAGTCCTACTTTAGATACCATTGTACAAAAGATAAGAAATCTCATGATTTGGTAATTACTAGTGTCCCTTGTTGATACGTGCCGAGATTTTCGTTGTGATTTTCGACTGGTTACATATATTTCGGCCTTCCACTATTTGATCCGATAATATTTCCTTGAGCTTGATCGGAGTTGGGGTCGGTACCGGAGCTACAGGCTCGATGATCTTGAAGGCGCGTGCTCTAGTTTGGTTTGATAAAATCTGGGGTCGATATTTGACCCATCACGCTTCAACCCCGATTTGTCATGCAATAGATGAGTTCGGTTTCGAGAGTATATAATATCGTTCACGGAATAAAAATAAATTGCTAGAATGGTACTTGTAAGTGTGACATGGTACACGACGATTATCTCAGGTGGAGCTCCCCTTAAAATTTGTCAAGGATAGGCGTAACAACAAAATACCCGCCAAACGTGGAGCTCCCCTTAAAATTCTAACTAGACTCAAAATTCATCTCAATTCTTTTGGTGTCTTTCTTTAACAATAATCAAACTGGCATAAACTTCTTTCCTTTTGGAAATTTATATATAATATTTGTAGGAGAACAATTTAAAGGTAGAAGACCTTTAAATGTAAGAAGGAAAGAGATTTTGTTTAGTTGATAAATGAAGAAATGGAGGTAGTTTGGAAGGTTTAATATATGTAGCTATATGGAGAGAGACTTTTGTAATTCTTCAACTTTTATTACACAAGGGATCACTTTGGTACACACTTGGGCTCACACTTTGTTTCACTCCTTTTGTACATCATACAAATGAGGAGGTCTTCCCCTATTTATAGGCATCAACCTCCATGTTCTACGACATTCTAGAATATTCCATATAAGTATCCTAAACAATATTCATATCTACCTATTCTCATATGTTCCAGAATATTCCACTACTCTAGAATATTCTCACATTCTCTACTTATACATAAAAGAGTTTCTATCATCTTCTAGAATGTTCCAGAAAACTCCATAATATTCTCGAACCTTCTAGAACATTCTAGCTCATTCTAGACTATTTTAGAATAGTCTAGAATATTCTATTAATATCTAGCTTTGGTTTAATTTATTGTTCACATTGCCTCCCTTAAACCAAAGCCTCGTAGGTGGTCATTCCTAATAACTTTTTCATCTTCAGAAAAGTCTCCATCTTCAATGCCTTGGTGAAAATATCTGCCACCTGTTCACCAGTTCTGCAGTAGCCAATTCGGATCTCATTTTCTCGTACCATCTCTCGAATGAAATGATATTTGATATCAATGTGTTTGCTGCGACCATGAAGTACTGGATTCTTCGCCAACTCGATTGCTTATTGGTTGTCACATAATATCGTGGTTGGACCATCATGTTTGTGTTGAAGAAACCTGAGCATTCTTCTCAATCATACCGCATGTGTAGCAGCATTTGATGCAGCAATGTACTCGGCTTCAGCAGTGGATAATGCTATCACTGGTTGTTTCTTTGAACTCCAAGAAAACACACCCGAACTAGTGAAGAATGCATAGCCGGAAGTACTTTTTCTCTCGATCGTATCACCAGCCCAATCACTGTCAGTGTATCCAAGAAGTTCAAGTGACTCACCTCTAGGATAGCAGATTCCATCTCCTTGAGTTCCTTTAATGTAACTCAAAATTCTCTTAGCCGCTTGTAAGTGTGATTTGCGTGGCTTTTCCATGAATCGGCTTATTACACCAACACTGTAAGCAATGTCGGGTCTTGTTGAGGTCAAGTACCTCAAGCTTCCAACCAAGCTCTTAAAGTAGGATGGATTCACAAGATCACCTGTTCCATCCTTCGTCAGCCTCAATCTTTCTTCAGCTGGGTCCCAATCGGATTCGCACCATCCATCTTAAATTTCTTCAAAATGTCTCCAGCATACTTTCTTTGAGATATGAAGATTCCCTTATCTGATTGAGAAACTTCAATCCCAAGAAAATATGACATAAGACCCAAATCGGTCATCTCAAACTGATGGATCATAGCCTCCCTGAAATCCGCCATCATCTTCTCATTATTTCCTGTGAAGATCAAATCATCCACATACAAACAGACGATCATAACATCGCCAGCATTGGAAGTCTTCACATATAGTGTGTGCTCATAAGCACATCTTTGAAAACCGCTTTCAACGAAAAAGGTGTCGATGCGTGTGTACCACGCTCTTGGAGCCTGCTTCAAACCATATAGAGCTCTCTTTAACTTGTAGACCTTGTTTTCATTACCCCTTTTAACAAAGCCAGGGGGCTGCTCCACATAGACCTCTTCTTCAAGAACACCATTTAGGAAGGCTGACTTAACGTCCATTTGATAAATTCTCCAGTTATTTTGAGCAGCTAGAGAAATTATCAAACGAATTGTGTCTAGTCTAGCAACAGGAGCAAATACCTCGAAATAGTCAATTCCAAGTTTTTGCTTATAGCCTTTGACAACTAACCTTGCTTTGTATCTGTCGACTTCTCCCGTTGGTCTGTACTTTGTTTTGTATACCCACTTTACTCCAATGGGTTTCTTTCCTCTTGGAAGGTCGGTAAGCTCCCAAGTATCATTCTTCTCAATAGAATGGATTTCCTCCTCCATTGCTTTCACCCAACGTTCTTCTTCAATTGCATCCTTGAAATCCACAGGATCGCAATCTGAAAACAAGGCAAAGTTCAAAATATCTTTGTCAGTTAGAGTATCAACATCATTACCGACAACGTAATCCTCCAAATGAGCCGGTAGACGTCGTTGCCTCTGTGATCGACCATGCTGTATTGGTTGTATTTCTGAGGGAGACTGTTGTTGCGCAGGTTCATCATGCTCCTCATCATCAAGATATGATGGTGCTGGAGGTTGAGATGGCTCAACTACTTTTTTCTTCCAATCCCATGCTCCATGTTCATCAAAGGTGACATCTCTACTGACAATAACCTTTTTGCTGTCTGGATTATATAGCTTGTACCCTTTTGTCTGTCGACTGTAGCCAACAGATATGCTCTTTTCTGCTTTCTCGTCAAGCTTCTTTCGCAGTGGATCGGGTACATGCGCATAGGCAAGACAACCAAATATTCGTAAATGAGAAATATTTGGTTTTCTACCTGTCCATACCTCATAAGGTGTTTTTCCATGGTTGCTTCTCGTAGGGCACCTGTTTAATATGTAAATTGCAGTAGAGACAGCTTCAGACCAGAATTCTTTAGGCAGCTGTTTTGCTGCCAGCATTGACCGCACCATATCCATCACAGTCCTGTTCTTTCTTTCCGCAACTCCATTTTGTTGAGGAGTGTACCTTGCAGTCAACTGATGTTAAATCCCATGCTTCTTCAAAAAATCATCGCACACAGTGTATTCTGTGCCTCGATCTGTTCTCAGAGTCTTTATAAAATGGCCACTTTGTTTTTCAACAAATGTTTTGAAGCTTTTGAATGTGTCACAAGCTTCAGACTTATTTTTCAGCAAATACACCCATGCTTTTCTACTGAAATCATCAATAAAAGTAATGAAGTACTTACTTTCACCGAGCGAAGGAACTTCCACCGAGCACAAATCAGAATGTATCAGCTGCAATGGGTGTTTTGCTCTCCAAGCTTTGCCTTTGGGAAATGGCTCTCTATGCTTCTTCCCCAAAATGCATGCTTCACACTGTCTTGGAGCAAAGTCAAGTGAAGGCAAACCTGACACCATCTTATTCTTCACAAGATATTGTAAACCGCTGAAATTAAAGTGGCTGAACCTCATGTGCCATAACCAAGTATCATCAAGAGCAATTGAATTATAGCAGGGTAAGTGACCGTAGTTGAAAGTTACTGGAAACATCCGATTTTTGGTCATACTTACCTTGGCTATAATTTTCATACTCTTGTCTCTTATAGTGCATATATCATTACTGAAATGCACTTCATATCCATTGTGTTGGAGCTGACCCAAGCTCAACAAATTATGCAGCAGGTTAGGCACGTAGTAAACATCTTTTATGGAGCACTCAAGCCCATTCTCCATGGTGACCGGTATTCTCCCTTTCCCGAAAACTTGCATAACTTGATTATTTCCAAATTTAACCGTGGATTTAAAAGACTCGTCCAAATCAGCAAATATCTCCTTCTTACCGCACATATGATTACTACATCCGGAGTCAACGTACCAGACATCATTGTTAGTTTCTTCACTAACAGAAGCCATAGATGCGGAGTATAAAGTGGTTTCACTTTTATCCCCTTCATCCTCAGCTACTCGAGCATGAACTTGTTTATTTTCAGTTCTTTTACTCCAACAATCTTTAGCATAATGACCCAATTTACCGCAGTTATAGCATTTAAGGGGAGGTTTTTGCTGACCTGGATTGTTGTAATTTCCTCTTGGCTGGAAATGATGATTACCTCTTCCACGGCCACGATAGTTGCCGGTGCCTCCACGACCTTTGCCTCGGAAACCATGTCCTCTAGTTTCCGCCACATTAGAAGATTCTCCCCTCTCTTTAACTTTAGTATGTGCCTGCAATGCCTTCTCTGCCGGATCTTTCTCCAATGACTCTTCTAATTTCCCATTAATTCTATTCTCATGAAGAATTAATGAGCCCAGAAGCTCCTCGGTACTTAAAGTTGAAAGATCCTTGGTCTCTTGAATTACTGCCACAATATGATCAAACTTCATAGGTAAAGTATTAAGTACCTTTTCAACGAATGTCTCATCGCTGAGGGTATGACCATTGAGCTCCATCTCATTCTTGATCTCCGTCAACCTCGAAAAGTATCCCTCAACTGTCTTTGACTTCTCCACCGTGGCAAGCTCGAACTTCCTTTTTAGCGCCATCAAATTATTCTTTTGGACCTTATCAACTCCACGATATGCTTTGGCCAAAATATCCCAAGCCTGTTTTGTTGTTTGGGCTGTGGAAATTTTGCCAAACACAGACATATCGATGGCCTGGTGTATTTGGGACAAGGCCATACTATCACGCCTTATTTCATTCTCTTCGGCACCTTCCTCCAGTTCTTCTCGTGTATATTTTAACAAATTATACGCCTTCAGATGTGTCTCCATCTGAATCCTCCAAAAGTTGTAATTTTGTTTTCCCGTCAACTTGGGAACCATGCACACGATATTCTTTCCTGCCATAGTTAATGAATCACCCTCCTAACGAATCAATTGCTCTGATACTAGATGTAGGAGAACAATTTAAAGGTAGAAGACCTTTAAATGTAAGAAGGAAAGAGATTTTGTTTAGTTGATAAATGAAGAAATGGAGGTAGTTTGGAAGGTTTAATATATGTAGCTATATGGAGAGAGACTTTTGTAATTCTTCAACTTTTATTACACAAGGGATCACTTTGGTACACACTTGGGCTCACACTTTGTTTCACTTCTTTTGTACATCATACAAATGAGGAGGTCTTTCCCTATTTATAGGCATCAACCTCCATGTTCTACGACATTCTAGAATATTCCATATAAGTATCCTAAACAATATTCATATCTACCTATTCTCATATGTTCCAGAATATTCCACTACTCTAGAATATTCTCACATTCTCTACTTATACATAAAAGAGTTTCTATCATCTTCTAGAATGTTCCATAGAACTCCATAATGTTCTCGAACCTTCTAGAACATTCTAGCTCATTCTAGACTATTTTAGAATAGTCTAGAATATTCTAGTAATATCTAGCTTTGGTTTAATTTATTGTTCACAATATTATACTCAAGAATCACTACAATCCAGAAAAAGTAGAAGCTAAGAGTAGAACTGTAAAATTTTAATCTTGGATTTGACAAGAATAAGTAATAGAATTGGAAGTGCTGGGGCTATTTATAATTTGAATTGGAAGAAGAATCTGTTGATTGGAACATATATATATGTATATATATGGAAAAGAAAAATTGAGAAAGTAGAAATGTGGCCTCCACCAGCAGCAGGTAATCATGGACCTCCATTGAATAAATTGATAGCTGTGGCCATAGACAAAGATAGAGGAAGCCAAGTTGCTTTGAAATGGGCTATTGATAATCTCCTTGCCAGGGGACAGACTGTTATTTTGATCCATGTCAAAGTTAAACCATCTGGCTCTCAACCCCCTTCTCATGCCACATCTAGTAAGTCTTTCTTTATACATACATACATCATGTCCTTTAATATTTATTATGTTGTGGATCAACCAAATTTTTGCAAATTAGCATGAAATATATTAAGTGAAATGTGGATTCTTGGGCTCATATCATATGATGTTTTAAATATATGGCAATTATTTTGGAAATTGAACTTGAATATATGAACAGGAATGTGGATTGTTTGCATCATGATGTCTTGAGTAAAATGTTGTAGGAATCAACTTTTCGAGTGGATTGACAATGTTATTGATGGTGGTTAGATCTTTGTTGATTTTTGGAAAAAGGTACAAATATTGCCAATTAGTGATTTTTTTGGGAAGAGAAAAATTGTTCTTAATTACCATGTTCCTTTATCTATGGCAAGACAAACTTGTGTGGAAGTTGGAACCAAGCAAAAAACATTCTTCAAACACTTGCAAGCAGCGATGGCTCCAAAATCTTAAAGGCATGGGTGCTCGCCAATAAAAATTTCGATAGAAGAGGAAAAAAGAGTTTAGTTGTCGTTTCTCACTTAATATTTATCTATATACTTTTATAATTGCCTATGCAAATTTACTAAATTTGTCAAGATAATGGGTGCTTGAGCACTGACAAGAGACCATATAGATCCGCCACTACTTGTGTTGGGAAAAAAGAAATTGACCCTTTCCCGTAAACCCCGAGATCTCCGCCCCTTTTGTAAAGAGAAAAAATGAGAAATAAAACAACACAAGAATTTAATGTGGAAACCCAAAACCGGGAAAAACCACAACCGTTGTCAAAAGACAACAACCGACCACTATGTGAAAAATTCTTACAATCACATAAACCTTAGTATTTTCTCCTAACAAAAAGTGTTAGAAATACATCTGGTTTGGTCCATTTGAAAACATAACTTAAGCCCCCTTATATAGGCAAGCCTCCAAGCTACTCTTCAACATTTTTCCAATGTGGGACAATGACCATTCTCATTTTTAAGCAAAATCCCAACAAACTCCACCTTGATTAAAAATGATCATAGCAGCAGCTATCCGTCATACTCCACATTGCTGAACACCTGTCATATTCCACCATAAAGAGTATCGCCACTTAGAATAAACCATTTTAAGAATTTCCACTTCGGCTCATGTCGAAAAAACACCTTGCTGATTATTATGGTGCAACCTCCACTATTGGCTCTCCTTGGAAGTTCATCAGCTATCGACATAACTGTTTCATCACACACCTTGCATTCCTGCCAAACCAATGCCCCTGTGTAATTCCACTATTAATCTCACATCCTTCACCATGGAAAATAGCGGCATGCCATAAGGATGTATATGTCTTTGGGTCATACAAGGTCATATGGGTCCCTATCAAAGACCATATTAACAGCATCACTTGGCTTGGAGCCTGTAGCCGAACCTGCTCCACCTGCTGGACAATCCTTCTTCATGTGTCCAGGCTCTCCACACTTCCAGCAAACAACATTCCGCTTCATGGGGTTCCTCTTTTCCTTTCGTTTCCCATAGCATATATACACACCTTCAGAAGACGTATCCCTCCCATCTCCTTTGAGTCTTCTTTCTTCAGAGATGAGCGTGCTGATAACTTCTGAAAGATCCACCTGCTCCTTCCCATGGAGCAATATTGGCTTCATGTGCGCAAAAGACGAAGGAAGAGACCAGACGAGCCTTAAGGCTTGATCCTCCTCATCTATCTTCACCCCAATAGCTTCAAGCTCAGAGACAATCCCATTGAGAACACTCAAATGATCCGAGATTTTAGTACCCTCACCCATACGCAATGTATGAAATTGTTCCTTCAGGTACACCCGATTTGAGACTCCCTTTGTTTGATGCAGTTTTTCCAACTTTTTCCATAGCTCCTTGGCCGTCGCAATTCCATGCACATTTGCAAGGACATTCATTGCCAATGATAACCGTATCGCACTTGCAGCTCTCAAATCCAAATCATCCCATTCTTCATATCTCTTGCTTGATGAATCATCGCTAGAACCTGCTTCTGGTTTTCCCTTCAGGGCCTTGTGTAAACCTGATTGAATCAACATATCCCTGACTTGAACTTGCCACAAGCCAAAATTGATTCTTCCATCAAATTTCTCAATATCAAACTTGATGCTTCTCATTGTAACCGTATCGCTGACCAATATCCGTGGATGAAAAACACTTGCTTAGAACCTCGTCTGTAGCTCGTGAACAGCACACCAGGTAAGTTCCCAGGAAAGAGAGGTGGGTCTGGCGTGACCACTTAATTACCAAGTCTTTCCTAGCCAGAGCTTACCTAGACATGTACCTCCACACTTGATTCTAACCGCCAGAATTCACCACAAGCTTCGATACTCCAATTGCACCAACATCCCCTCCTACAAGCTTCTTGAACCAGAAAATCTTTTTTGATGTGGAAGATCAGCCAAAGCTGCGGCCACAGAGCATACTAAGATTCCCCCCTCAAGCTAGGCGACCTCGCTCTGATACCACTTGTTGGGAAAAAAGAAATTGACCCTTTTCCGTAAACCCCGAGATCTCCGCACCTTTTGTAAAGAGAAAAAATAAGAAATAAAACAACACAAGATTAATGTGGAAACCCAAAATCGGAAAAAACCACAACCATTGTCAAAAGACAACAACCGACCACTATGTGAAAAATTCTTACAATCACATAAACCTTAGTATTTTCTCCTGACAAAAAGTGTTAGAAATACATTTGGTTTGGTCCATTTGAAAACATAACTTAAGCCCCCTTATATAGGCAAGCCTCCAAGCTACTCTTCAATATTTTTTCAATGTGGTACAATGACCATTCTCATTTTTAAGCAAAATCCCAACAGCTTGCACGACATGCTTTCTTTTAAAATCTTTTGGAGTAATGAGGTTTGGTTGCTTGGTTGGTTGTTCGTGCATTATTAGGGGGCTTATCATGTGCAATGGAACTAAGCACAGGTGAAACTGAGAGAGAACCATTTGAAAATTGCTACTTCGAATAGTGATATTCTGAAAAAGTTTTTGGATTTCATACTTTTATCCGCAAGAATCCTCTCAATGTTGAAAATGAGCCCTGTAGTATGATACATTGTTATAAGACATGTTTCAATTGAACACCTTTGTTGTTGCATGTTGGTTAGAGCTCAAACACTGCTAAAGGTGGCTGATGCAGTTGCACACTTAAGAAACGTATAGTTTAGCCTCAGTATTTGTTGAGTTCCCCCAACTATCGTAACTGACTAATTAGTTTATTCTTGAAATGAGCTAGTTATTTGCCCGTATTCCAGCCCAGATTGGCATGTGCTTCAAGTTCTGTTCAGAAAGGATTATATTTTGGATTTTGCCTCTATAATGTTACAACGGTCTCTTGCACGCATTGGATATTCAGTTAATTTAATCTATGCTTGTATCATTTCTCTCTCCCTCTCTCCCACTAGCCTGATTTCTGTAATTTGATCGTTCATAGACCTAATTTGCTTTTTAATTATTGCTAAAGACTTCTATTTATATCTATGCTATGTCAAACTTCTTTCTTCAAAATTAAGATTTTTAAACATTGTGCCACTGAGTTTTCGTTGAGACAAACTCTACCTGCTAGTGTTATCCTAAAAGTAATGCTTCACTTCATTTATTAAGTCTAGAGTATTTCACTGTGACGTCAACAAAGGGGACAAGATGATAATTTTGCTACTTTTTTCTGCACCTTGACCCCATTTATAATTCCAATTAAAAAGTGGAGAAAGGAAAATTGAGGACTATTTCTCTCTGGAGTGTATTTTGTGACACAGTAGCAAAGGAGTAACTCGTGTACTTTCATATACGAGGATTAAACCAGATGTCTGGTGCTAGCAACGATGGATCAGTAATGATTGAATTGGATCCGCAGTTGAAGGAACTCTTTCTTCCTTTCCGAGTATTTTGTACTCGTAAAGATGGTAGTATTCAAGCTCGAAACTTCAAACAAATTCCTGATGAACCCACACACACATTTTGAGAATCAATCTTTAGCATTTAAAGTTGTTATTTTCCATAGTAATTTCCTTAACCTTTCTCATATTGATTCTTCTGATCATCAATAAATAACAGATACAATGTCATGATGTTGTGTTAGAGGACGTCGATGTAGTCAAAGCAATCGTTGAATATGTGAATCGAACAGCAATAGAAGTATTAATTCTTGGTGCTGCAGCAAAAGGCGGTCTTCTCAGGTATGACTCTTTCTTTGCATGGCGAGTTGCAGTTATTCGAAAGGGGCCAAAAATATTGGGACGGAGGGACTAGTAGATATGATCTATCTCTTGGATGGAAGCAATTACCTAGAGGAGTAACTTGTATCATTTGGAAAGTCATAAGTTTAGTTAACTGAAGCTATACAACAAACATGATCCCAATCGTATCTCGGAAGCTTGCGAAGTAGTAAAACGAATAAATGGTGTCTGCATTTATATATTTATGTTTGGTCATGTTTGTTTGAGCTTCATTGAGGAGAAATATTAATTGCTCTATTCTGATAAGGATCATATTCTAGTTTATGGTTCTTATTTGAATAGAACGACGTCTTAGAAGGTCTAATTTTAGTAGCATTTCTACACAGAAGATTTAAAGTCAAAGATATTCCTGGAAACGTGGTAAATGGGGTTCCGGATTTCTGCAGTGTGTATGTCATCTCCAAAAATGGAAAGATTTCAGCTACACGATCTGCTTCTCGCCTCGCACCATTTATCCACCCACTGCGTCACCAGTTCGTGCAGCAGGCCAATGCAAAATCTAATACCGCTGAGGATTCACTGAACACCCCTTCCAGAGGTATGTCAAGATGCTAGAAGAAAATTCTTCAATTAAGTTCATTTCATAGTGCAAAGCTAATTCTAAGATGTTTCGTGAAGGTTCTCTTTCGGGGATCCCGAAGCTTGTATCTGATCTGCCAATGTCGAACCTTCAGAGTGATACACTTAACATGAAGTAAGTCAAACTATCTTCACTATGTTACCCAAATATGTCATGTTTTAGGTACAGTCATCAGCTTCTTAGTAAGGACAGTGAGCAATAGGCACTGATGTGAGCTCTAAAATTTCGTAATTACTGGCCATAAAATGTTGCATATTTTTCTCATTCTGAGGCCTAAGTTGTATATCACTGTTGTAAACAGGTCTCCTTTCACTCATAGGAAAGGCCCAAATGGCAAACCATATGAGATCTCTCAGCCAGATACTGACATATCATTTGTCTGTTCTGGTAGGCCAAGTATTGACAATATGTTTCTTTCATTTGCTGACAACTACGATAGTGGAGCAACCCCACCCCGGCTATCAGGCTTCTCCGATTTTGAGGCGCAAAATTTTGAACCCATTCCTTTGGGACGCCGATCCTTGGACATCATGCCATCAGAACTGTCATTCCTTTCAATGGAGGGTGATAGAGCATCATTCTCCTCCACACCGGTAGGCAATATAGGTTTCTACTGTTTTAGCTTTTGGAAATTATAGATACTAAGATCAAAATTGCTACACTTTTTCTTCCATTTTCCATTTAAGCATAATTGTTACTCCAAATATACAAGGTTACAGCATACCTGCAAACTTAAGGTCTTTCCTTTCATTTATAGGATGACGTAGCAGCAGAAATGAGAAGGCTGAAACTGGAGCTCAAGCAAACAATGGAAATGTATAGTACAGCTTGCAAGGAAGCGCTCACAGCACAACAAAAGGTACGACAAATTCCAACCCATTCTTGACCTTTGTGATTGCATCAATTACCTAATATGTTCTCAATTGTAGGCGATGGAACTCCAGCGTTGGAAAACAGAAGAACAGAGAAGACTAGAAGAGGCAAGATTTGCAGAGGAAGCTGCATTAGCACTTGCAGAGAAGGAGAAGGCAAAATCTAGGGCAGCCCTTGAGCACGCAGAGGCAGCTCAGAGGCTTGCAGAACTAGAAGCCCAGAAGAGAATTAATGCAGAAATGAAAGCTCTGAAAGAAGCAGAAGAGAGGAATAAAGTACTAAATAAACTGTCAAATTCAGATTTCAGGTATAGGAGGTATTCGATAGAGGAGATTGAAACTGCAACGGACTACTTTGCACAAGCTAATAAAATTGGAGAAGGAGGTTATGGGCCAGTGTACAAGTGTTACATGGACCACACACCTGTTGCGGTTAAAGTCCTTCGTCCTGATGCAGCTCACGGAAGACAACAGTTTCAGCAAGAGGCAATAAAGTCAAAAATACTAATTTATTCTTGGAGTAGTTAAGAAGAATAATAGTGTTCCCTGATACAAATATGTCAATGATTTCTTACTGAGTGCCCATTAAAGCTATACTGAAATTTAATGTAGCAATCTCCGTGACTTTTGTTTGAAACTGAGGCAAAGTTATTTCATTGATTGAATGTCTTTAAACTAAACTGTCAGCATGCACAGGAAACTTAGTTACAGTGAAAATAATTCAATTAAAACAAGATGAATGGCCGCATGGTCACGTAGTTGTGGTGGTGTCCTGTCCTGTGATTGATTATTGGTATGTTGACAATACTGGACTATGCTGAACACTGCAGGACAATTATATAATTAGACTCCATTACTACTCAATACTTGCTTAGGCTGCAAACAAGAAGAAGATGCATCGTAAAAGTAGAACTAAAAATCGATGGCATGTAATTTAAAATATAAGCTGGTAATAAGGACACAAGAATTCTGCTTCCCATTCATATTCCGTCTTCCCAATCATAACAGAACTTCATATGTGGCATAGCCCCTAATTTCAGTCTCCCTTTTTCTCCATTGCAGGTTGAAGTATTAAGCTGCATACGACATCCTCATATGGTTCTTCTTCTAGGAGCATGTCCTGAATATGGGTGCTTAGTATATGAGTTTATGTCCAATGGAAGCTTAGAAGACCGTCTATTCCAGCGAGGAAAGACTCCACCACTCTCTTGGCAGCAGAGATTTAGAATTGCTGCTGAAATAGGTGCTGCTTTTCCTACACCAGAGCAAACCAGAACCAATATAGTGCACCGTGATCTAAAACCTGCAAATATTCTACTTGATCGGAACTTTGTCTGTAAGATTAGTGATGTTGGCTTGGCTCGGCTTGTCCCTCCATCAGTGGCAGATACCGTCACTCAGTATCGAATGACATCAACAGCTGGAACTTTCTGCTATATAGACCCCGAATACCAGCAAACGGGAATGCTTGGTATAAAATCCGATGTATATTCTATAGGTATCATATTCTTGCAGATACTAACAGCCAAACCGCCGATGGGTTTAACTCACCACGTTGAAAGGGCAATTGAAAAAGGGACCTTCAACGAGATGCTTGATTCATCTGTTCTTGATTGGCCTTTTGATGACGCTCTGAACCTTGCTAAGTTATCACTGAAATGTTCTGAGCTAAGAAGGAAAGATAGACCGGATCTGAACAAGGTTATTATGCCAGAATTAGAGAGATTGAGAACACTTGGAGAAGAAAATCCATGACAATCAGCCTTGTATAGTTCAGGTTCCTCCACAAATCATAGCGAAGCTTCCGTGTCCCAAGCTAGCCAACATGAATAGCTTATTGTCAGCATTAGATCTTCGACGAACATTTAAATTGTTAGTAGTGGTATGACTTTTTGTGGATATACTAGATTCACAGTCTGCTATATCCAAATAAATATTTTCCTGACACAGTTTTCACCATAATTCATGCAGGAAAAACTAAGCTATCCAAAAAAAATGTAATATGGCTTTGAGAGTTCGAAAGGCACATCATGAAGCATAGTCGCCTAATAGATTAGCGTGGAGGTATACTCCAAGGAGCAAATAGTTCTAAAGTTCTCAGGGGAAAGAACCAAAAATAGAAGGAAAGAAAAATTTAAACTGAATGTTTTATAGCATAACAAGGATTTGTACATCTCCATCCATATATAATAGAGAAAATAGCAATTTTGGTCCTTAATGTATTATTCCCTTTACTTCGATTTTGATATTCTTGTATTATTAAACTGACCACAGTTGGTTGTTAATAAATCCAACTGTGCAATTTTGGTCTCTCTCTAGTCAATCATCTACTCCCTCATGTTAATTTTATCTGTGTTTAACAGCAATAATCATAAGTAGCAGTTGATTAAATTATCCTTCTCTTCCTTAAAAGAGTAATTAATAGGTATATGCTTTCTTGGAGTAATAAGGGTGGAAGCACGAGCGAATTTAGGAGATCAAGGGGTTCAAATTTTCTAAAAGGTTGCAGGTTCAATTCCCATTAAACACAGTTCTTATCTTTTTCAATTTTTGAATCCCCTTCACAAATATCCTATCTCCGCCACTTGGTGGAAGTAAAAGAATTGGCATAGGGGAATGATATGCGACCGTGCCCACAACATGATCTGATGCTACTATGGCTGGTGATCGTACTTAGATGGATGCTGGGAGTTGCGATCAGTTGAACAAGGCCGAATTTCAAGCTCAATTTAGCTTAGTTCAAACTCGGCAGGAAAAGTAGTTATTTGGCAAATTAAAAATGTAGTTACAATTTCATTTCATTTACATTAAAGAGGTGCTCAATTCAAGTGAAACAAATAAAGATTGATACGTACCAAAAGTAAAGTAGATCATTTTCTAACCCAAGGAAAGAACAAACATATATCTTTTATTGAGAAAAAACTCATACAAAGTATCCATATATATAAAATCCAATGTAAAAAAAAAAGAGAAGAAGAAAGTATCCACGAAGACATGAGATTTGAGCTTCCTTTAATTTCGAACTTCACATATCTACCTTTAATTAAAAAAAATGATTTGGTTTTTACACAAAATTGCACCTTTCACAACTCCTTGAATTATAAGTGTAAATTTGTATATTTAATTCTCAAAGCAACTTGTTTAACCCTTGTTAGTAAAGGAGAAATCCTCATCACTGATGGCTTTAGAAGAGTACATTTCTCCTTCACTTGGATAATTAGAAGAATAGTCCCCATCATGAGAATATTCAGTATCCATTTCTTTTAATTCTTCAATTTTCTCTACAGCTTCCCTCAAATCCCATCTCCTTCCAACATCCATTTCACAACAACTCATTCCAATCTTCAAAAGTTTAAGCATTTCACCTTCACTATTATGTTTGATTTTTGTATTCATATCCTTGTCGAAAACCTCGCCTGTCCACTCTTCTCTCACCATTGAGTTCACCCATGCTGCCAAGTCTGCATTTGCAACTTTTCCTTGTTTCAGATAATTGGCTGGGAACCTGTTATCAAGGACATAAACATGGATATAATTTTTTAGAGTTAAACTTCTATACGTAAACATGTACATACGTCTTTCTCACACTATCTCGTCACCTCAATGGTAAGTGCTCCTAATAAGTGGAACTTTCAAATAAGGCTGACAACATGCTACAACAAGTTTAGCTAAACTGATAGTGTAGCAATTTTTTAAACTATCCGTGTGTATAAGTTAAATCGTACTTATAATTTGCAACATGTTGTAGAAAACATCAACTTATTATAAATGCGGGGGAGCCACATTATGTTCTAGTCCTTTTTATCTATGGTTAACAATCTTGACACACTCGTTAAGAAAATTATTTAATAGTATTAACCATATGTGTGTAGGTCATTCGACAAAATTAGTATTATATATATTTTTGAAAAATTTAACGATTATATGTCTTCTTGGAGTAGTAGTTTATATTTTGTTGATGTTGTAAAATAAGAAAAATAAACCATACATGTGAGCCTCGAGTTTTTTGTACGTGCCTCAACTAAGGACGAGCCCTAAACTGAGCCCCCGAAAACACCTTTTAAAACGCTGGACAGTATGGAATAGTACCTGCCAGTTAGTAGCTCGAGGATGAGGATGCCAAGGCTCCAGACATCAGTCTTCCTAGTGAGACGTTCATTTTGCATGTACTCAGGTGATTTGTAGGCCACCATGAACTGTTTGGCATGGTCCTTATTGATGACTGGCACAAGTGCATAGTCTGCTAGAAGTGGCTCAAATTTGTGGTCTAATACAACATTGGAGGATTTAAGATGTCCATGTGGGAGTGTCAATGTTGGAAGCTCCTTGTAGAGGTAAGTCAAGCCCCTTGCTACTCCTTTTATGATCTTTAAACGACTTGGCCAGTCAAGATTTGGTTGTTTAGGACCTCTTTTCCCTGATCAACATCATTCAAAGTATAATGATTCAATATCAAAGGAAACCTTATTAGTGACTTTAACTCTAGAGCCGATAATGTAAAATACAGTAAGTTTTACGGTACTATCACATCATAAAATTAAGGTGGGATTTGTCATTTGAAAAATAAGAAGATGTTAAAGTACAAAGATTTATATACTGTGTTTGCACTATTAGTATTTTAAGTTAAAACTCGATCAGAATTCAACTCATATGCAATGACATTATATTGTGAACGTATTTTAATATATTATAGTAGGTTCAATTACCTTAATTAATTACTAAGTCCATGTCAATCACCTATATATAGTTATCTTTTAAATAACTTGACGATTGTGTAAAAATTCTCTTACATTGTTAGTATATAAAAGTACAAACTTATTAGAATATAATTTAAATGCTCCAATTTCTTCATAGAAATCGAGAAAGTCATGATTGATTTAAGGGTAAATACTTATGTGCACACAGTTTTTAAACTAAGCCAATAAATACAAAACATGTGAGTCTCTACTATATATATATATATATGTTCTTGCTTTAGTTTTTAACTACTAGTATGATTAAATTGCTTGATCATTTTATATAAAAACAGGTAGGGGAGAGTTACCATGTAGATGACTTGCCAAGCTACCGTTTTGAGCAAAGTCAGTGACCAAAAGCTTTTCTTCCCTTGTATAATAAAAAGCCACAAGAGGAAGGATATTAGGATGTGATAATTTGCCAAGCCTTGTCATGTTCATGAAAATCTTCTTTCCCCATATGCCTAAATCTCCTCACAGCTATTGGTTTCCCAATATTAACGTCTGCTTTATAAGTAGATCCAAAGCTTCCACTTCCCAAAACCTCAGCTGGTGCTCTAAGAAGATCTTCTAAATCAAACTTTTCTCTATCCCTTCTCACAAAATACAACTTTCCCTTCTCATTTCTTCCATACTTGTCTTCTCCCAAAGGTTTCTTTGGTTCTGATTTGTTTAGATTTTTCACCCATGATTTTTCATACTGAGATGGTCTTTTCCTTTGCCTACGGAGAAGAAAGAGAGCAATGATAATGGCTCCTACGACTAATCCACCAATGACGGTTAGGATTATGGCCACTATTGGGATTCCTTTCTTCTTATTTGAAGTGTTGCCTCCTGGAGGATTAATTTCTACTGGACATGCTGTCATTGGCTTACCACATAGGTTCACATTTCCTGTTTGAAACCACACAAATAACGAACACAGTAAGTTTTACATAAGTATATTATTTCAAACTCTATACACACAGTCGTTTCTGATTTGTGGACAAAATTATAAAGCATGCATGAATGTAATAGTGCTGGAATTTATGATCTCTAAATTATTTATGAATCATTTGATTCATAGGATTAAAAATGAGATATATAAAGTATAATCTAAAAGCCTAATTAGATAAACTTTCGTTTTCAATGTTAACTTTAACCTTCCTCAATAATCCTCAGAAAAGGACTTTGTCAGAAGAGCAATTTAGTCATTTTACTTGTTTTATTAGTCAATTACTCAAATAGGCACTCAACTTTCCAAAATTATCTCCTAAACTCACTTTACTTTCGATTATAACAATAAAGTCACTGAGTTATGTCTATAGCACTCAGAATGTCACTTAACTAGATTTTCCAAATTTTAGATTGCCAAATACCTATTTTACACTCTAAATTATAAACATTTATCTTCTTTTTTATTTTTAAACTTTTTAATATTATGATTTTTCCTGTTTAATTTATATTATAGACTTACCTACATAATAATAAATATTATTTATAAATTTAAAAATAAAAAATATTTAAGCATATATAATGCTGGAATGACAAAATAATAAGCATAGAAAAAAATCAGTTAGAATAATTTATTAGAAATAATAATTTTAATATTAACAATAAAAATTCAAAAATTTATTTACATAATTCAAATGAAAGAAAATAAATATTCTAAAATATATATTCCGTGCACATACAATAAAAACAATTATTTAAATAAAAAGTATTTTTATAATATATATATATATATATATATATATATATATATATATATATATATATATATATATATATATATATATATATATATATATATATATATATATATATATATATATATATATATATATATATATATATATATATATATATATATATATATATATATATATATTACATGCACGACTTAACATAGTATAGTTTACCCTATGCAGATAGTCCCCTGCTTTCAGGTGACATAACTTTGTGTCGTCGGAAAATTGATAGAAACATAATACTATAATTGAGCATAATTTTCAAGAATATATAACTTTTAATATAAAAATAACTCTATTAAAATAATTATTTTTATATTACGTGCATGGAATATATATCTTATAATATTTTGTTTTTTTCATTCTGAATTGTGTAAATAAATTTTTAAATTTTGTTGTTAATACTAAAATTACTATTACTAAGAAATTATTCTAATTAATTTTTTTTACTATGCAAATTAATTTTTATCCCAGAATTATATATGCTTAAATAATATTTATTTTTAAATTTATAAATAAATTTATTTCTTTTATAGGTAAGTCCATAATATAAATTAAAAATGGAAAATCATAATATTAAAAAGTTTTAAAAAATTTAAAAAAGATAAATGTTTATAATGTAGAGGGTAAAATAGGTATTTGGCAATTCAAAATTTGAAAAATCTAGTTGAGTGACCTTGACAAGAGGGGTTGCTCTGATGGTAAGCAACCCCCACTTCCAACCGAGAGGTTGTGAGTTCGAGTCTCCCCAAGAGCAAGGTGGGAAGTTCTTGGAGGGAAGGATGCCGGAGGTCTATTTGGAAACAGCCTCTCTATCCAAGGGTAGGGGTAAGGTCTGCGTACACACTATCCTCCCCAGACCCCACTAAGTGAGATTATACTGGGTTGTTGTTGTTGTTGTTGTTAGTTGAGTGACCTTCTAAGTACAAGAAGCATAACGAAAGTAAAATGACTTTAGAAGATAATTTGAGATAATTAAGTGACCATTTAAGTAATAAACTCCTTATTTTATCAAAATATAACTAATAGTTGAATTATCATCCCACGTTGGATGTGGTGTCATATACTCATGAAAATATTTGAGCTTCAACTAAATCAAAAGTGCAAACATGTAGTCTGCCTGGGGATAAATATTAAATTGCCACGTCTATATAAATGATGAAGGAATAGATTACCACATAAATATAAACATATTTGAGGATATATTATGAGAGCTAAAGAAATCAAGAGGGTATCAATATTTGACTTCACCTAATTAGAACGTGCATGCCATTTAGAAATGATATATCCATCCCGTGATCCGGTTTGCCTACGTCACTCTAATCTTTCTCACCATCTCTCTCCCTCTCTCACAGAGGAAGATAACCAAACTACATGACATGTTTCTTTTATATTATTAGGTACTCAAAATCTAATACATCAAATTAACTAAGATTTGCAAACTTAGAAAGCTGAGACACAATAAAATCAAAGAGAGATAAGTACGGGTAATACCTACTAGTTGGGAACAGGTTTTGGACTTAATAGATAACTTTTATTATTATTATTATTATTACTATTATTATTATTATTATTGTCATTATTATTATTATTACTACTATTACTCACTTTATTTTAATTTAGATGAGGTAGTTTGACTCGGAATGAAGTTTAAGGATAAAAAAGGAGATTTTTAAAACTTGTGATCTTAAAAAGTTTAAGGGGTAAAAACTTTGTGGGGTATGCCACTTGTGTGGTTATAAAAACTTCTCATTAAGGAAAATGGATAAAATTAAGAGTTTAAAATTGAATTATTTCAAATTTAGAAATATATTATTTATTTTGAAACAGACTAAAAAGAAAAATACCTCACATAATTTAAAACGGAGAAAGTATTATTTATATATATATTTACCATTTTTACTTGCACTTTTTTGGAGGTAATGCTGATGATATAAGTTGAGCTTAATGAAAGAAATAAAAATTTATATTGCTGATCTTATTTAAGATCGAAAAGTGAAAAATAGTTATTGTTGTTGATGTTGTTACTCAAAGGAAACCTAGCTACTAAAATGGAGTAGCAAAATGCTCCTACCAATAAGTTCTTCATTTGGAATTTGAGACCTTTGATTAATAGTAGAAGGATCCCAATCATCACCACGATACCCCTCGATGGTTATGACACTTATGACATGTTTCACTGTTGGTTCTATTTTCTATTTTACATTTTATTGCCTAATTGCATAATTTATATAATTTCACATTATACCTCCAGGTCTCTCTGATTCGGCAGGCGGTAGCCGATAATTATGACGCACATATGCATCATGCATGTCTACAGAAAAGCAAACGGACAAAAACACAAAAACCAACCATTAAAAGCTCCTCCTGTCAGCATTTCATGCACTTGTAATTACTAAATGGTAGTAATATTATTCTGCATTATTTTTAAGTTATATATGAATATTTATAACATCAGTGTAATATAACATATTATATAGATTATTTATTATTTATTTAGATTATTAATTAATACTGTTAAATAAAATTATTTATGATTATTTTTAGTGACTTAATTGTGTAAATACTTTTTACAACTTATATATAATTTAAATTCTTCCAAGAACACATAAAGCTTTTGTGAACAAGAAATACAACCAAAATTGGCACGTCTCACGAGAGCGTAGAATAATGTCATTGAAAGTAAACAATGATAATAATGATTAGGAGTAGTCGAGATTCTTAAGATCCTTTTAGCTTCTAGGACAAGAAAAAATAGACAGCCAAACATTGAAGGGAAAGCTCAATAATGACATGCTTTATTTTTTTTTAGATTTTAATTTTACTTTATCGCAGGAGTTATTTGTAGACATTTTTTTGATTAATTTGATACTCCCAATTTTCTTCGCATTACTGGTTTGCGTAAATTAAACTCTCTTCAATAATATTTTTTAACCATCAACTTTCTTAATTTTAAAATTCTGAATATTCAGTAAATATTTTGAAAACAACATTTTATTGTTTATTTCTTATCTACTTCTTCTGTTAGTCACTTTTCTTTAAATCAAATTTTGTTCATCGCTGTTCACTAGAGGGGCCAATCATTTTTCGCGACTCACATTAGTTGGCCTGAAAATATCAAAATTAAATTTGCATGATCTCTCGTATTCTACCTGTTATACATGAGTTATATAACAATTTTTATTAACCTTAATTATAATATCATGAGTTTGCTTCTGTATTGATTAAATTTGAGCTACAAGTCCATAACTAAGTAAATAAATTGACTATGAACAAAAATTTTATACTACCAGTGGACTCCCTCCCTTAATTTAGGTAAAATAATTTGACTCGATATGATATTAAGAAAGAAAAGAAAATTTTTGAAACATGCGGTACTAAAAGTTTGGGGGTAAAAATTTTGAGGGGCTATAATATTTGTGTGGCTATCAATAGCAACGATACGATTTTCGCTAATAGGGTTTAAAAAAGACTTTTTTTTTAAAAATTATAGCTAGTGTAGGTTCAACCAATGACAACCTTAAAAAGGTTTTGAACCCCCGTAACCACTAAGTTATACTTTTGAACTATATCAAGTGGATTCAAAATATAATATATAGAGATAAAAAAGCTAGATTTTGGCTTATATATATACTGGAACTTTTTAGTGAAGGGGGTCGGCTGAACCCCCTTCCGCTCCCCTAAATCCGTCCCTGGTGGCTATAAAAGCTTCTCATTTAGGTAAAAATGAAAAGTTCAAGTTTAATTATTTTTAAATATAGAATTGTGTAATTTTTTTTGGAATGAACTAATGAGAAAAATGTGTCATTTAAATTGAATGAAATGGAACATTATAATTTAAACTTAAAACAAAAGCAGGAATATATTTCTTTAAGAAAAGCTAACCTGCAAATGAGTTTAAGCTTTGAGTGTTAAGTTGAGCTGGTATTGGACCTTCAAGTCTATTATTTGCAACATTCAAGTGGAAATCGTGCTGACCAAATGGCGGTATGATGCCATCAAACTGATTATCTTGTAGCTGCAACTCTACAAGTTTCGGAATTCCCAATAATGACGTCGGAATTTTTCCTGTAAAAGCATTATTTGCCATGTAAATTCTCCTAATTGACTTCATTCCGGCGAATGCATCGTCCAGCAAGTCACCGGAAAACCGGTTATTCGACAAGTAGACGCCTCTCAATCCTCCAAGTTTCTTCACGTCCGGAAATGGCCCTTCAAAACTATTGTTCATAACACTTATAGTACGTAAAGAAGTCAATTGAGAAAGTGTTTCGATGTCAAGGGTCCCCGATAATCCCATGGATTCTAGTTGGAGACCGGTGAATTTGCCGTTGAAGCAAATCAATCCTTTCCAATTGGAAAAGTTGCCTTTGCAAAGTTGGACCTTTGAATCCCAGTTTCCAAGTGCTGAGGTGGCGTTTGCGAGCGAAGACTTGAACTTGAGGAGGATAGTGGATTCAGGCTCTTGTCCTGACGATGATGATAATATCATCCCCAGCAGAAGGATCGTCAAGTAGTGACGGTTTCTAGCCATCGCTTTTTCAGATGTCTTATTAGTTGGTTTCTTACCAACTATATATATATCTCTTAATGATATGAATAGACAAATGTAACGTCAATCAAACCTGAAGCCCATCTTCCTTTAATTTCTCTCCGAAAAAAGGAAGTTATAATTGGTAGTGATGTTCAAGTTTTGTGTATGTTTGATGACTTATTCTGAAGAATTAGAGAGGGGGGGGGGGGGGGGGGGGACAGAGAATGAAATATGGTTTGTGGAAACGAAGAATAAGTATACAAAGAGAGACGGGTGTTAGGATAATACAAAGGAGGAAGGTGAGATTGACTTGATCATTAGCTCTTTAATTAAGCCGGCCGGCTGTATTGGTATACTTGTTCCTATATATAGTTTGTCCCAAGGTGAGATATTCTTGGAGGGAAGAATATCGTGGATTTATTCGGAAACAGTCTTTCTACTTCAGGGTAAGGTAAGGTCTGCGTATATACTACCCTCCCCAGACCTCTCTAAATGGGATTATACCGGGTTGTTATTATATATATTTTGTTGTCGGTAGGAGGTTGACTTATTGGGTAGGGATCATAGGAGGAATAACATTTTTTTTCCTTGTTATTACAGATCTTAATGTGCTTAAATGTAGTATTTATTTCTTTTGACTTTATGTTATATGTATTGAGAATTTAATCTCTTTTTTTTAAATACTTTTAGGTTACTAAATATGATAGATTAACTTGAGAAATAGATTAATAACCTGTTATAACAAGTTAAATTGCAGTAAATGGATGATGGTGTAAAATCTTGTTTCCATGTCAATGTATAGGATATTTTAGACTCATTGCTTTTGACCCTTTTATAGTTTTAGTGTTTTGATTTTATTTCTTTATGAGTTGGTATTAAGCTGAGAACTCATTGTCGTAGTTTTAAAAGGGCCACGCTTTAATTCATACCCTTACTTTGGATGATAAGTTAATTTATTTTTATTACCTTGCCAATAGCTCTGTAGAAGATGGCTAATACATTATTTCCCGGGGACATGGAGCAACTCCATTTAATCAAATTAGTTATTCAACGCAATTTGAACCTAATCCATATTTGCTATCATAAAACTCACAACAGAAAATTATTGAGATGAAATTGAAACTTAATAACCAGGTAAAGTAGCCTTCATTTACGCCTTCCTATTGTGAGAGTTCTCCAAAATTTAACTTTTCCTTGTTATATTTAAGACAGATGGTCGGATCCAATGGAAGAGCCACAAAAACAATGAAAATTGGGGGTACTCGTGTTTCTTTCAATCTCCGGTCCCAATCTTCACTAGTTTATGGGTTTCACTATGTCAGTATACAACACATTTCGACGAAAGTTGACAAATAGTATTATTCACCGTTAAAAATAAAAGCATACGTTATAACTTGCAGTCCAGTAGCAGTTTCGAGACCCCAAGATTCTGAAAAAGTTCTCGCAAGTCTCGACGACCTCAAAGTTCACATGCTAAGGAGAGAGAGAAAAATAATCAACCTATTGTATACTGTCAAAATCAGACTAGCTCTTTATATGATTGATTGAGAATGGAACGCAATAAACAAAGGTTCAACCTCGTATTATATTCATAAAGCAAAGTAAGATTACAGAATTGGTAATCCAGAAATCGATCAAAATCAAAATCGGCCAAGATCAAGACCAAGCGAGAAAAAGATTGAGCGAGATCCGGAGAAGTTTATCGAGTTAAATAACAGAAAGTCAAAATATTCGTAATTAGACAAGGATCACGGAGAAAATCTCGGCACGTATCAAGAATAGACTGATTAATTAGCAAATCAGGTGATTTCTTACTGTATTTTGAATTGTATCAAGGATAGAACTCTCCTACTATATAAGGTATCTGATCATTTGTAAAAGACATCATATTTATTCAATACCAAGTAATATACTGTCATTTTCTAGCTTTCATTATCTTGTTATTCTGTTCATAAGCAAGTTGAAACATATTTGGTTCAAGGGTTATTGAACTCAAGGGCCAAGATTGTTCAATTCATGTGGTTTGTATTTATTTTTTTATCGTCTATTTCAATACTGAATTTATTCTTCTCAATTTTTATCAAGTTATATCACGTATCCTTGTAATTACGTATAAATTCAATTGTTATCCGATTTTAGGGTAAACAGTTGTAGACATGTGATTTTTGACCCTCCCCAAGGTTTTTTATATTTTAGTATATAAATATTTAATTTAGGCTTAATATAGTTATTTCAACTATTTTTTTTGACTTCTTTGCTTTATTTTCGCCATAAAAATGGAAAATTACAAAAAATATTTTAGCTTACATATTTTGCGTAAATTTAAAAATTTAATGCAAAAGTAGTACCTTACCTTTATTTTTATATTATTTTGAAAACACAAAAATTACTTCATGCCTTAATATAGTTAGTTTAATCATAAAATTAGTTTTATATTTTTATATTATAATTTTAAAAAGAGAAATTGGCGTTCGGTTGATTATCCCGTCTGTATAAATTTCGTAATTTTTTTAATCCTTGGTTCAATCTCAAGGCCCAATAACACTAAATCCATACCCTTTTAATCTAAAACCTTTTATATATAGCTGAAAATACACACATATAGATCTAGACTAACGCCTAAATGTCCCTAAGCTAGAGGAGAGCCGCAATTGAAGAGGTATCAGTAGCAAACCAAAGAACGAACACCAACACCCTTGAACTTCTTCTTCTTCAATGGAAAGCTATACAAAAAAAAAACCTAGATGAACTAAAAGGAGTCAGTCATATGAACCCTACACTACATCCTCCAGAAACCAGTCCACAAACGACCACCCCCTCACGGCGAACACACAACAATCATCGACTCTAAGCCCTTCACCAACCAAAACAATCTCCACCCGTCCTACTCGCGCCAGCGACTCAACCTAGCTCGCCGAAAAAATGCCAAACGGCCCTATCTCCGCTAGCAACAGAACCAACGTCCACCACTGAACCCGTCGGAAACACACGCACACCCACTGAATGAGTCAACATACTGAAGCATGAACCATTAGCATCGATGAACCAAACAATCATCTCCACCTTTATCCATCAACCATAACACTCCCAATACTCCAGTAACGAACCCTTATCTCTGATCAAACTAGCAGTTAGCTGCAAAAGAAGAGAAGAAAAGGAGTAAAAAAAACAGTAGGGAAACAGGGAGCAAGCAGAAATGTCCGAAGTTGTGTTGACTCGAGGTTTCCGGTGCCGGTTCGAGTTCTGTCCAGAGGTAGTCGGTTGTCGTTCAAAATTTGAGTTTTCCAGCAGGATTCGAGGGTGTCGCGCTAGGTTTGTCGATTTCACATTTTTGTTTCAAATCTGCTTCTTGTAGCTTTTACAGTTGTTCGATTCTCTGTTGAATATTGCGCTGTAGCTTTTTGGAATTGTTAATCTTTGTGAATATTCTTGTGTGGATGAACATGACGCTCATATTTGGTTATAATCAGTGTTATTTAGTGTAATGAGAGTCTACTTGTTTGAAAAATGCTATTATATATTACAATTTTGACATGCTTTTGTTCACTTCTGATAGCGTTTTTGTATTATTATTTTTTTCAAATAGATATCTCCTTGTTCTAACATCTTTTGTTTCACCTACAATTAGTGTCAACAAATCTTTGAAATAGAATAGTATGAACCAGTTAAGTTGTAAATAATTCATTGTAGTGTTTTAACAGTTTATAGGGTTAATAATCCCAAATTTTGAAAGAATAATATTTTTTTTTTAAATTTAGGATCATTTCATTGATTTCAAAAGAATGTACAGTGCAGTTCTATAGTAGTAGCATGGACAAGCTACTACTCATTTACAATTAGCTCTAAACTAATACAAATACATACAAGCTATCCTAATATGTACCTATTTAGCTATAGCTAAGGATAACAGTTTAGTTGACGCAACCCCTCATGCCATCTTTTACATTTTCTGCTTCGAGTATGAATCAACAGTGCCACTTCTCTACAAAGCTGATCTTCAACAAAAACCTTGCTATCAAAACGAATAGAGTTCCTGGCTCTCCAGATCAATGCAACAGTAGTGACAAAAGCAGTAGCAGTGAGTGCTTAATGCCAAATTTTGCTTCGAGCCTTACTGCATATCCATTGAAGTTCATTCTCCCAAGTACTAACTGTTCGATTATATCCCATCCAACAGCATATTCTGAGCCATAATCGATTAGTGACTGGGCATGCAAAGAATAAATGCTCAAACCTTTCTTCCTGCTTTTTACAGAATACATATTCCACAGGTGCATCAATTCCAAACTTCTGCAATCTGTCAATAGTAGGCAGCCTGTGTTGAGCAGCTAACCATACTGTGAATTTGTGTCTAGGTTGTACATTAACAGTCAGCATCACATTCCTCCAATCTACCTTATTGTAATTGGGCAGCATTGTAAGGTATAGCTTTTGGATTTGAAACTTATCCAGTTTGCACAATGATTTCAATCTGCTAAAGAGATTGCCTTGCAACTGTTGGTTCTCCATAATAGCAGTCCTGCAATCCAGAATCTTTCTAACAACCCAAGAGGCATTTTTTGGCAGAGGCATAGAGCTAATATCATACTGTTTTATGTAGTAGCATTGCAGCCATTTGATCCAAAGACAATCCTTCTTTCTGGCCAGATCCCAAAGGAGTTTGGTACTAGCTGCCTTATTCCAGACAGCCATATCAATGATGTTAAGACCCCCAGCAGAAACAGGTTTACAGACCTTTTCCCATGCAACCAAAGCCCTTTTAGATACAGATGCACTATTTGTCCATAGGAAAGACCTACAAATTGCTTCAATAACCTTCAAAACCTTCTTTGGCAATATGAATACTTGAGCCTAAATGCCAAATATAACAGCTTTAATCAATTGGCATCTCCCTGCATAAGAAAGCATTTTGGCAGACCAGCATGTGACTCTAGCAGTTATCTTCTCAATCAGTGGTGAGTATTGATGTATAGCAAGTTTTTTAGAGCTAAGTGGAATCCCTAAATACATAAAAGGAAGCTGACCCTCAATGAACCCCAACTGCTCCATGATTTCTACTCTAACAGATTGCTGTACACCAGCCAAATAGACAGCACTCTTGTTAATGTTAGCTTGCAAGCCAGAAGCTTCAGAAAACTTGAGGAAAGCCTCTTGTACAATCTGGATAGAAATAACATCAGCTCGACAAAACATAAGAAGATCATCAGCAAAACAAATATGCACACGGTTTAGTTTTCTGCACTTAGGATGGAAGTTGAAATCTCCATTTCTGTGTAACTGATGCAGTATCCTGTTCAAATACTTCACTGCAAGGACAAACAAATAAGGAGACATAGGATCACCCTGTCTAATACCCTTCCTTGCAGTGAAAGGCTTAGTGAGGCCCCCATTCAGTACCAAGGAATATGAGACAGAAGTTACACATACCATTATCCAATTAAGGAACTTTGCTGGGAATCCAAGGTCAATGAGGACCTGCTTAAGGAAGCCCCATTCCAAAGTGTCATAGGCCTTCCTTAAGTCCACCTTAAGGACACATCTAGGGGATACTCCTTTCCTTGTATATCCCTTGAAGAGTTCATGGCTGAGCAGTATATTATCAATGATGCTTCTGCCTTCAATAAATGCTGACTGAGCCTGGCCAACTATACTGCCAATAGCAGTTTTTATCCTCTTTGTAATAATTTTGGAGATGATTTTATACACAGTTGTACAGCAGGCAATAGGTCTATAATCTTTGACAGTTGTAGGAGTATTAACTTTAGGCACAAGTGCAATAACTGTAGTATTTATCATGTTGGGCATATTGCAAGTAGTGAAAAAGTCCATAGTAGCAGCAATTATATCTTCCTGTACTATCTCCCAGTTGCTAGTGAAGAACTCCACAGGAAAACCATCCACACCTGGTGCTTTATCCTTTGGCATCTCCTTTAGAGCTTCTGTAATCTCCTCCACTGTGACCTCTTGGATTAACATTCTTTGTTGTGATAAAGTAAGACAAGGACCTTCCTTTATAACATCAGTATTGATACAAGGAAGTTCAACAGCACATTCTCCCATCAATGATTTGAACACTTTAATAAATTCCTGTTCTACAACTACTGGATCTGTTAGCTTTATACCTGATTCAGTATATATAGAACTAATATTATTCTGGCTAGTTCTGATCTTCCATTGAGCATGAAAATACTTTGTATTAGCATCTCCACATTCAATCCAGTTGGCTTTGGACTTCTGCCTCATAATCTGCTCCTCCACCTTGCTCCATTTCTCAATTTCATATAATGCTGCTTTCTCATTATTTAGCAAATTCTGTGTAAATGGACTGTGTTGCAGCTGGCTTTGTACAATATACAGTGTCTCCCTAGCTTGAATAAGCTTCTGCTTATAGGAATACGTCTGGCTATTAATCCCCTTTAATTGCTGCTTCAAGGCTTTCAGTTTGGTCCATACCTGCTGCATAGGTGGTCATTCACAGTGCTGTGACCAAGTCTGTTCCAGAATAGATTTAAACTGAGGATCCTCCATAATTGCAATGTAGAATCTGAAAGGTTTGGGATGTAGAAGCCTTTGACTGCCAAACTTGATAAGTATGGGAGAGTGATCAGATACTGAAGGGTTCATGAACTCAGCCTCAAGATGCCCATACTGTTGAATCCATTGAAAGTTACCCAAAGGCCAGTCAATTTTACTATATACTCTAGTATCAGAATCCTGCTTATTGGACCAAGTATAATACCACCCTTTAGCACCGAAGGGGAGTAAGTTGAATGGCATCTATAGTCTCCTTGATTCCTCTGGTTTCAGCATCAGTGACAGGAGATCCAATTCTGTCTTCAGAGTTCAAGACAGTATTGAAATCCCCACTAAGTACCCAAGGATCCTGACTGGGAATGTTTACTGCCTACAAATCACACCACAACTGTTCCCTATTGCTTGCAATATTATGAGCATAAACTACACTTATATGAGTTCTGACTTTACCTTGAATATCTTCTAACATACATTGTATAAACTAATCAGTCACATTTGAAATAAGGACTTGAATATGAGGTTTCCAAAGCAACCAAATCCCACCATTGACAGCCTTAGCATAGTTGCATTGAACCTTCCATCCTTTAGCAATCTTAGCAAGTATCCTTTTAGCTTTATTCTCTTTAACTCCAGTTTCAAGAACACCTAAGACATCTACTTTATTTACAGACAGAAAGCTTTTTAATTCTTCCTGTTTGTGGGCTTGATTAAGCCCTCTTATGTTCCAAGTAGCAATAATCATGAAGTATTAGAAACAATGCTCCAAGAGGGTCCTGGATCCACCTGTTGACCTCTTCTACCAGCATCCAGAATAACTACAGTAGATTTCCCCTTATTTGCTTTATCAATCATAACCTCATTGATCCCAGAAGGTACCCCTATAGCTGTTGTGTTTCTGCCAGAGCCAACTAGTTCACGTTGTTCCACAGTACTATTCACCAGCTGCATATCACCAGTATGTTGCTGATTTCCAATAGTACTAGTCTCCAGTTGCACTGCCTCACTAATATGTTCTGGTTGAGCTGGAATAGGTACCATTGCATCTGCAACAGTCTTAGGTACCCACTCCTGTTTAGTAGCTTTGACCTGCCTTGGCATTCTAGCTCTCTGTCTTCTTCCCTTCTCCTGCTCACCATTAACCAGTTTTACATCATTGCCTACATTATACCAGCACTCAATAGCATCATGGACAAATTTCAAACAATGATTGCAAAAGCTAGGTTTCCAATCATATTCAATCTGTCGCACTTTCATACCAAAAGAAGTTTCAATTTCAACCTGATCAGGTAAGGGATAAGCAGCATCAACTTCTACTAAAACTTGGCAAAAGAGATCTTCTCATAATGTGCCGTGAATTTATCCGTATACAGTGGTCTGCCCACTGCACTAGCCAATTTGCTCTGAACATCAACAGACCAGTAACCCACCGGAAGGACAGGGAATCTAATCCATACAGGTACAGTGCTGAGAACATCATTTTGAAAAGGAAAATCAACCTCCCATGGTTTCAGCACCATAGGCTTGTTTCTGTACGAGTATGGCCCAGATTGCATAACTAACTCTTTATCCTCTTTACTATTGAAACGAAATATGCAGTATCCTTCAGCATGCAACAGTATCTGAGGTTTGGACACAAAATTCCAAACATGTATCACAAAATTCTCCATCATTTTAGCATTTGGATTATCTCCAATTACATATCTAATTAATGCATTTGCCCAGTAATCTACCTGAGATTGTAGATCCTCTACACTGATTTTAACCACCTTCTGGCCATCTCTTTAAATCGGAGGTACAAATGAGAGTGTCTTACCCATTTGTGCATCGCGATTTCCTCTAACAACTTCAGCAGCAATCGGTAATGATATTGCAGGGTCACTCACTTCAGAGAATTGGAGTCGTCTCGCAGTCGAGTTAATCGAAACTTCAGTTTGATGTATCGGAATTGTATTTACAGTTGCTTCAACCTCTGCATGCAAGTTCTCTAGCGATTGGTATTTCTGTGGAAGGAAATTCCCAAAGGTCAGAGGTTCCAATGTCGTAGCAACACCGCGAGCAGGGGTAACGAGTTGCACAGGGGCTATCAGAGCAGTCAGAGCAGCGTTGCGACGGCGGCGAGCCATTTCCGGCACAATTGCGATCTTGCTATTGTGCGCCAAAATGGGAGTTACTGTTTTATTGAAGTGCTATAATGCGCCAAGAGCATTTTGTTCTTTCCCTTTTTTGACGAAGATTTTTTTTTGAAAGAATAATATTCATAAACGTTGTAGTTTGCTTTAAGCATGTTCAATATATACACATTCGCGTGACATGATTATGATTCTAAAAACCAATTCGGAGTATGCGTTCGCATAACTTCGAACAAATTTTGCTTAATAATAAAATTGGTTTTCATAGGCTACTAATTAAATTTAGTTCATATAGTTCGAGGTGTACCATCCACATTTTAATTATACGTGGTCCTCGTATTAATCTTATGACTTTGAATATAAAAATTAAAATATTCGTAGTTTGATTTAGGCACATTTAGTATACTATCGTGGTTGTGGACACGTTCACGTGACATGATTACGAATTCTAAAAAACAAAACCGAGTATGCGTTCGCGCAGCTTTGGCCAAATTTCTTAATAATAATAAAGAGTTATTAATTGTGGATACATTTGCGTGACATGATTTTTGACGCACCAAACAAATGTGTTCACATATGCTTGACCCATTTCAAGATGACTTTCTTAATTGAAAATCAGAAAAAGGATAAATGCGCATAGGTCCCAAAAATGAGTAGTTGAACAACTAAACCAAGTATAAATTTCTAAGCGACCGTTCTAGAACCACAGAACTCGGGTGTGCCTAACACCTTCTTCCGGGTTAATAGAATTTCTTACCCGGATTTATGTGTTCGTAGACATAAATAGAGTCACATCTTCCCTCGATTCGGGATTCTAAACCAGTGACTTGGAACACCATAAAATTATCCTAAGTGACGACTCTGAATCGTTAAATAAATAAATCTCGTTTCGATTGTCCTTTAATTGGAAAAACTCCCTTATACATCCTTTTGCGAGGGTATAGTGAAAAAAGGATGTGTGACATCAGTTTGGTTCCCACCATGGGGATAAGGATATTAGTAGTTACCCGATACAAAATTTTGTAACACACACTATTTTACACTTGTTCTTTGAAGTATCTTTGATTACAGGTTTAGAAATAGGTCAAACTCCCAGTCAGCACCTCAACACGTTGACAATGATCTCGCCTACCACGGTGAAAATGAGAACATTGCACCAGGGAACAATATACCTCCTGTTGGCCTCGATAGAGTTTCGGCTGTAGTTCCAATCGACGTCATTTCACATGTAGCCGTCAATTGAAATTGGGTCGTTGATCCCGAAAGTAGCGTCCGTAGTGATGCCCGATAAACTACTTAGACTGCACGTGGCAATGAAGATGGCGGAGTCAGTCTGCTGGTGATCTTCGAAATGTAGCAGACTTAACATGCATCAATTTCCAAGCTCCAAAAACTAGAACCAACACCAAGTAGGGTCGAACTCGAGCCATCCCAGGAAATCGTACACAAGGTCGAATAGGTTTCGACGAATTCGAAAGAGAAGGAATCGAAGACCAATCCTGCTATCATGAAGATGCTCGAAGAACTGACAAACTGAATCGATACAAGGGAAAAGAAGATCGAGGAAAACGATAAAAATTTGGAAACCTATAAATCCAGGGTTCACCAAATCCCAGGGAACCACCAATATTGAAAGGATTGGATTCCAAAAAGTTCGTACAAAAATCTTTTCCCCCAAGTGTGGCTCCAAAGCCAATCCCAAGAAGTTCCACATGCCCAAGATTCCTAAGTATAATAGGATGACTGATCCAAACTTGTATGTCACCTCCTGCACATTTGCTATCAAAGGGAATGACCTAGAAGATGACAAGATCGAATCCGTCTTGCTGAAGAAATTCAGGGAGACCCTGTCGAAGTGTGGTATGATATGGTACCATAATTTACCGCCTAATTCTATTGACTCGTTTGCTATGCTTGCAGATTCTTTCATAAAGGCACAAATCCGTGGCCATCAAGGTCGAAACGAGGAAGTCAAACCTTTTCAAGGTAAGGAAGAAAGACAACGAGATTCTTAGAGAATTCATGTCCTGATTCCAAGTAGAACGGATGGACTTTCTACCGGTCACTGACGATTGGGTTGTTCAAGCTTTCACTCAAGGTCTCAACGTTTGAAATTTAGTGGCTTCGCAACAGTTAAAGTAGAATTTGATTGAATACCCATCTGTCACTTGGGCTGATGTGCGCAATTGGTATCAGTCAAAGATCCAAGGTTAAGGACGATCAACTGGGGGCTCCTTCTGCGTCCGTTTATCCTATCAGACCCGTCGATAGAATCAAGAAGGATATTAACCGAAAACCAAGGTTGAATAGAGATCGATAGCAACCATATAATGGAGACCTTAGGAACAAGGAATATGGGCTAAACTCTACACAAAATAAAAGAAGAAATGATCGAGGTTTAAGCTCACGGGGACTCATGAGCAAGAACGACTTTGATAGATATATGGATTCCAAAGAGGCACCACAATTGTCAGAATATAACTTTAATGTTAATGCGACTGCCATCATATCTGCTATCAGGCGCATCAAAGAAACTAAGTGGACTCGACCTTTGCAAACTGATCAAACTCAAAGGCATCCCAAGAAATTATACAAATACCATGGAACACACGGCTACATAATGGAGGATTGTCGACAATTGAGGGAAGAAGTTGCTTGGTTGTTAGACAACGACCATCTTTGAGAATTTCTAAGTGACCAAGCTAAGAATCACTTCAGAAACAGCGACTCCAACAAAAAAAAAAGAACAAGTCGAACCCCAACACGTCATCCATATGATTATTGGAGGGGTCGATGTTCCTCAAGGTCCAATTATGAAATGCGCCAAAGTGTCAATCACAAGAGAAAAATGGACTTGAGATTACTTAACAAAAAGACTCTATCTTTCAATGACAAGGATGTAGAAAGAATCATGCAAACTCATAATGATGCACTAGTAATTTCTATACTTACGATGAAAACTAGAGTTAAATGTGTGTTAATTGATCCAGGTAGCTCGGGCAACATCACCTAGTCGAGGGTGGTAGAACTCAGCCTACATGACTAGATCGTACCTATGGCTTGGGTGCTGAACGGGTTCAACTTGGCTTACAAAACCACTAAGGGAGAAATAATGTTGCTGGTAAGCGTTACCAATACCACCAGGAAACCAAGTTCTATGTAATTTACTGGTACATGAGATACAACACCCTGTTCAGTAGATCATGGATCCACAACATGCGGGCGGTTCCTTCGACCCTTCACCAGGTATTAAAATTTTCAACACCAGAGGGGATAAAGACGGTTTATGGGGAATAGCCTGCTGCAAAGGAGATGTTTTTCATCGATGAAGTAATTCCAATATCAACACTCTCATTGAAAAATGGCTCATGTTTGAAAGAAAAACAGGAAGCTAAATAGCAATCATCGATTCCAACTTCAACCCATTCGGACAAGCAAGGGATTGATGAAGATGATGACTACGGGGTTCCTTGATCCTTTATCTCCTCTGATGAGATTGATGCTACCAAGTCAACAGTCGAAGAACTAGAGCAAGTCGTATCGAACATCTGCCAGATCGAAAGGTATATTTGGGCACGGGGTTAACTCCCGAGATCAGGAAAAAACTCGTTAAATTTCTTACAACTAATATGGATTGTTTTGCTTGGTCCTGTCTTAATATGATAGTGATCCCAGCATAGATCACTACTCACAAACTAATCTTGGACCTGAAGTTTCGCCTGGTAAAACAGAAAAGGAGACTCCAGTCCGAGACGAGGCATGCCTTCATCAAGGACGAGGTAACTAAACTCCTTAAAATAGCCTCCATTCGGCAGGTTAAATTCCCAGAATGGTTCGCGAACATAGTAATAGTTCCTAATAAAGGGAACATACGAAGAATGTGTACAACAACAACCCAGTGAGATCCCACAAGTGGAATTTGGGAAACTAAGAATGTATATAAATTACAAAGATCTAAATCAAGCATGCTCCAAAGATTCTTTCCCTTTGCCTAACATCGATCGCATGATCGATGCCACAGCCGACCACGAGACTCTCAGTTTTCTCAATGCCTATTCTAGGTACAACCAATTTTGGATGAACTCGAGCGACCAAGAAAAAACCTCTTTCATCACTACGTTATAGCACATACTCCTATAATATAATGCCATTCGGATTAAAAAATATCGGTGCCACTTGCCAACGACTAGTAAACCGAATATTCGAAGAACAAATAGGAAAACCATGGAAGTTTATATTGACAATATGCTAGTTAAGTGTCTGCGAGAAGAAGACCATTTAAAGAATTTGCAGGAAACCTTTAGTATATCAAAGAAATACAAGATGAAGCTGAATACTGAAAATATACATTCAGGGTCGGGTCTGGTATTCATGGTATCTAATCTAGGGATCGAGATCAACCCCGACAAGATCAAAGCTATCGAGGATACCACTATAGTGGATATTGTGAAGGCTGTTTAAAGGCTAACAGGGTGCATTGCAGTCCTGGAGCAATTCATTTCGAGGTCATTCGATAAAAGTCAACGATTTTTCTCGTTGCTAAAAAAGAAAAATAACTTCACATAGGACCCATAATGCCCACGAGATTTAGAGGAACTTAACCGATACTTATCGAGCCCACCATTGTTTCACACGCCAAGGGGAGAGGAATGATTGTACTTGTACCTAGCGGTATCAGAAATAGTGGTACGTGGATTCCTAGTATAGGAAGAACAAGGTACGCAATAGGACCTTAGGTGAGGCAAAAACTAAATAACTCACCTAGAAAAATTGGCACACGCGTTGCTAAGTGCCTTTAGGAAACTAAAACCATATTTTCAGTACCATCCTATATGTGTTGTGACGACCTACCCATCACGAAATATAATGCATAAGCCCGAACTCTCGGGACGACTAGCCAAATAGGCCATAGAAATTAGTAGGTACGATATCGAATATCAACCCCAAACAACTATCAAATCTCAAATTTGGCAGATTTTGTGGCCGACTTTACGCCCTGATACCCGAAGTCGAAAGAGAGTTGTTGATAAACTTGGAAACATCTTTGGGCATCTGGACCTCTTTACGGATGGTGCCTCGAAAATAAAATGGTATGGACTTGGCATAGTACTGAAGCCACCCACATGCAATATAGTTACACAATTATTAGAACTAAGTGACAACCTGTAGACTCTGGTAGGATATTTTAGGCTCTTACCATAACAAACTTGTTTTGTGAATTAGTCTTAAATATGCTTTATTTTGTTGATACAAACTTACCCTTCCCCCTTACTTGGATTTAATTGCTTATTTTTCAAGAATTTATGATTTCCTTTATTTTCTGAAACTGACTTGTCTCCTTATTTTCTTTCTTAACCATCTTCAATTACTTAAATACCGTATTTATCCTTTTTAACGTGCAAATACTTGACAAAATGCTATTTTTTGTTGCATAAATCATGCTCAACATCATATTTCACTCGTGTGTAATCAATTATATAGCATCGCTTGATAAATGTTTGCGCTCTTCCTATATATATCACCCACTAAATGTGAAAAGGCATATTTGCTGTAAAACTAGTAGATCAGAGGTGCAATCAACGGCTCCGTGCCTTTCCTTATCAAGTTTTCCGCTTGAGGGTCCCAGTATAGACCTCTATAGAAACTTTACTTTGATTAAATTTGCATGCATCATGGTCAAACCTAGCCGGCTTAATATGTTGTCCACATAATGGCCCTTTAAGACAAGCCTCATCCAAAAGTCTGTCGGGTTTTCCATAATCCCAACGGACGCAACCACGATTGTGTGCGTTAATTTTAGAGAAATAAATTTCAATGTGCTAATTATTGTTGTATAAATAGACGAACGTGGAGGGGGGGGGGGGGGAAGGGCTTGACTACATTTTGTTTTGCCCAAAATAAGGCACGAAATCTCCAGGTACGACACGGTCAGTAACATACCATTACCATTGCTAGATTGGTGGAGGGATCTTCTGTCAAGTGACAAAAATCATGTGCAAAGGGTCTTAGGAAATTAGCCTTTCTTATTGGATCTTCAATTGAAGAAAATGTTGATCGAGGCTATTACCATGTTCTAGGATACAGAAAGGGTTGTGTTTTTATTTAGAAACATAGAATGACCCCTCTCTTGGAAGAAATAGGGGGATTTGCTAGGCTACCTTGGGATAGCCCTGGTTTATTGGCACCTAAGAATTGCACCACTAGAGGATTTCTTAAGATGATGGGGCTGAAGAAAGATGATGACTTGGAGTGCCTGAAGAACTCCTACATACCCTTTGACTTCCTCTATGAATGATACGGTCACAATAGGTCTTACCATATTTTTGATGATGAATTCTCCATCACCTCCTTGGGGTGGATTTACCGCAGAGTCTTTGTGTTCGTCGTGTGTTTCTTGGGCATGCTAGTGTTCCTGATCTAAGAGGATGTAATCCATACTAGACTGGCCATGGTGGCCAAAAATTTGATGGAAAGGATCGAGGGGCAGACATATACCATTGTCCCTATAATCATTGCAAATATGTACTAGGCCTTGGACCGCTGTCAGAAAGGGTACAGATACTTCGAGGGTTGCAATTTGCTATTACATGTTAGGTTTTTATAGCACCTTCAATGTGGTAAAATACCGCCAAGATTTCCCGCGAAGGTCGTGTAATGATCACATAGCTTTCCATCACCCAAAGAAGATGACCGCTATCCTAGACAGTTTGCCCAACCAGGAAATGCTGTAGAATGTGTGCAATTTTTTAATAATCTGATTGGTGATTAGGTTCAATGGATGTTCGAGTGGTTCCATATCGACGAGTTCATCATCATATTAGGGATGTTCCGCACTTGGTACTGATCGGGTTAAGGGGCATATACCCTTATTCTCCCCTCAGGGTTATGAGATAAGAAGGCAAGAAGCAAGTCATACCATGAGTCGCTAAAATGAGTCACTTCATAGCTGATTTTCAAGGTGACGCCGTTCTATACAAAAAATGAAGCACAACACATGTGGAACTTGAAGGTTATCGATGAAATGGATACCATCGAGCCAGATCGATATCATGCTGGTCATACGTACTTTAACCGCTCAAGGTTGGATGATAACATAGGGGGAATGTTCATGCCAAGGATTGGGCCATGAAACAGGGTGCCGAAGCCTGGGTAAAGTATAACAGACTATGCAAAAGAGTACATGAGTCTGAAGTCGAGCATATGGAGCAACATAAGGCTGATATGGAAATGATCAAGTAGTGGAAAGAGAGGGTTGTTAAATCCAGTGAAAGGATGGAATATCTGGAGTACAATCTAATTGAATTGGAGGGAAATGAGGAAGAGAGTCATCGATTGCCAGAACACTAAGGGAAACGAAGGAGGATATTTGGCAAGGGCATGCTTACTGCTGAACCTGTACGAACTGGGGGATCTTATCGACAAGAGCAACCAACCTGAAGAAGGTCCTTCTCAGACCAGGTAGATTAGATTTACATACTTTTCAAATGAAATAAGGCCAAGTGCCATTATGACTTATCTTATTTAGTGTCGTTCGGGTCATCTATCTTTACATTAATGAATGAGGCAATTATTGGCACCGAATTTCTTCAAATCTATTTGTTTCTAGGCCTACCTCAGGCACAACGAGGCTACCAAATTAGGATGCAAATTGATATTCCCACAATATGTGTTTAAATACCGTAAACTTTTTAGAATCTTTAATGACTTGTTTACCTTTTGTTTTTCTTTATTCTTTATTATTCACATCCCCTAGGATTGGTTCACACATACTAGCATCATCAACATATTACGCCAGATGTAGAGGACCTCCGTCTCCTCCTCCTTCAAGTAATACGAAAAGTAGAGGAAAAGCTAAGATGGATGATTTAAGGGGTATTCTAAAGGGAAGTGCTGAAAATACGGAAACATTAGCCGGTCGGAGTACTGTGGCACCAAATGACTTGGTTTTGCGGTTGGAACAAAAGATACTAGAAGTACAGAGAGAACTTGAGCAGATTCGCAACTTAGCAAACCTCTCCCTCACCCTGAACATCCCTGACATCAACCAACTAAACACCAAAAACGCAATACCTCCCTAAAATACACCAAACCAGCTTCCACAAAATCCTCTCGTACCCCACCAATATGCAACTCCACCTCAAAATACCAATTCTTTATCGATACGAACTCCTCTATGACACCATCATCAACTAACCCAGTATCCACAAAATACTTTCTATCACACTCCTCAGAACACACCACAACCTATTCCCCATCCTAAAAACTCAACCAACGACCACCACTACACCCAAATCCATGGCACTCACCAAAACAACCCCATATACGTGGAAACCGTAGCTCACTCTACTTAGCCTTAGCTCACTCTAGTTCTCTAATATCACCAAAATCAGACAAAGTATTAAAGATGGTATCAAAATTGGGATGGTGACAAACTTAGAGGCGCAAGGCCCACAAACAAAGCATTACAATAAGGTGGCATATCAAAGAAGAAAGAAGTGAGGGCTGTAATGGTGGCTCAAGGCCTAAAATCTCCGCTCACATACCAAACACATCCACCAAAATACCAAACACCTCCACCTACATACCAACCCTCATCTCCCAAATATTCTCAACCCGCCACCACCTATTATGCTTATAACACCCATCCAACCTACTATCATTCACCTCCAACTTGTCCAAATTACCAGAAACCCCGACCTAACTTGGATCGCAAACTACCCAAACAATACACTGTATTGATGAACCTATCGATTAATTGTACGAAAGATTGAAGGTCGCTGGTTATGTCACTCTTATTCCTGCAGTGGAAATGGAGAACTCATTTCAATGGGTCAACCAAAACAAAACCTGTGCATATTATTCCAGTATGAAGGGGCACACCATTGACGAGTGCCGATCATTAAATGATAATATCCCGACATTGATTGATAACAAGGTCATACATGCAAAGAAATTTGCGCCCAACATCCAACCATCCTCTCCCAGATCATAGAGGTGATGAGGTACATGTGATAAAGACGGATGAAGAATGGGATCCTGAGTGGTCAATCGGGCTTATTCGAGAAAGATGACTTTAAACCTGCAGTCAAACTCACTCCTGTTGTAGTGCAGATGTAGCCATCAGTTGAGGTTGAGGCAACCACATCGATTCTATTTGAGGTAGAGGTAGTTCCACCTATAGCCATAGCTGTTCCATTCAGGTAGAAATGGCCGCCCCTTCATAGTTATAGTATCAACTACACCTCCTTTTAATTCAAAGACTATACCTTTGGATTACGTTGCTGAAACCAGGAAAAAAGGAAAAGAAAAAATGGAAGAATATGATGCCACACAAGGAGTGACCAGAACGGGAAGGATCAACACACACGAACATTTGGGAGGATCAAGCAAGGAAGCTGCTACTGAGCAACCTGTCATTGAAACTGGACCGAATGATCTTTAGAGGAAAGTACAACCGAGGGAATACTCCGTCATCGATCATTTAAATAATAACCCCGCCGAGATCTCCATCCTATCACTATTGCAAAATTCGGAGCCACACAAGAATGCTTTGATAAATGTGTTGAATGAGGCTTACGTGCCTAACAATATCATATACGAAGAAATGACCAACATGGTAGGGCAAGTGCTGGAGACTCATAATATCACCTTCCACAAGGATGGATTAATTTTTGAAGGGTTAAGGCACAACCGGACATAACATATGACAGTACAGTTTGAGGAAAAATTCATTGCCAGGGTCATAATAGATGGAGGTTCAAGCCTCAACATTTTTTCGTTGACTACTCTAAAAAGGTTAGGTAATGGTTTCCACGAGATACGGGCAGGAAGTGGGAACGTGAAAGCCTTTGATAGGTCTCAAAGGTACACGATTAGGGAGATTAACCTTTGCCTACAGATGAGGCCAACTTGGTTTGGTGTTGAATTCCATGTGCTTGACATATCGACTACACACAATCTTCTGTTGGGTTGACCCCTGATACATGCCGCTGGGGCTGTGGCTTCCACACTACACCAGGTTGTGAAGTTTGAATAGAACCATTAGGAGGTGATCATAATTGGAGATGGGAGTAACCCCATTTTCACCAGTCAAAGCTTATCGAGAATAGAAGAAGGCTAGGAGGGAAACCTTATCACCATATTGAACATGTCAATGCAGTTCAAAAAGAAAAGTGGTAGAATAACAAAATAGAAATCATACTAGTATGGTTTGTTTATGAACCCGACAAAGGGATTGGAAAGGAAATCCAGGCATTATCAAGCCGGTACAGTTGAAACGCCATGGCATAACCTTCGGGATGGGATACCCATAAACCTGGTAGGAATACAACGATTATTCACCTCCATGACGCGGTCCTTATTACTCTCTCGAGCAACCAGTGCCATATATGGTTCAGACGTTTCACCAAGCTGATACAAGATGGGGCACTGCAGAAGAAAAAGCCTTAGCTGGGCTGAGGAATTTGGTCCTAGAGGACGAGGGTATGAATTGTAGTGTAATAATTGAGAAGGAGGATGAAGAAAGCCTCACCATTCAAACTGTGGAGAAGGGAGATGTCCTCAGGTGTTGGACTGCCACACCATCCTGGGCCCGCAGAGTCCCTGGGTAGCTTGGAATTTAGCCTAATTTATTTCTCTAGCCATGCTAGGCATTTCAGATGTTTTCAGTAATTTTGTTTTAAAAAATTTTTTTTGTTTCAAAATAATTGCTCGACTCATCGAGCCGCACTTGTTTTGGATATTTTCAAAATTTAAGCCATGCATTGATATTTATTATTCATTGTTATCTTTCACATTTTCTTTATACAACATTATTATTTTACTCTTCACCATCATCAGAAAATGTTGCTAAGCGGCAACCTTGAAATAGGGTCAAGTTTGACTGCATCAAGCTCTAAAGCCGGGTATTCTGAGCCAGCTCGAAGCCTTATAGCTAGATCAAAGACTACCGTTAGTTGTATATTGAGTCTTAAGAATTGGGTCCCTTAGCCCCTGGATTGGTGCGCAAGCAAAAGAAGAACAAAAAAGAGGGGCCTATGGCTTATTAAGAAGCATATAAACGACATACTAAGCAGAAGCGCATAGACGAAGGAAGAGGGGCTTTTTCGAAAGGCTAGAAACTTATACGTATAGATATAGTGAGTGTGCGTGCGGGGTGTAGGTATTCCACTTACGAGAAAGAACCCCACGTCAGTATTACTTTTCCCGATGAACCGATGACTGTGACATGTAATGAGACAACGCAACAGAAAGATAGTGACTCAGAAGAAGACGATGAAATACCTGAGGAAGTTGTCAGATAAGTCAGGAACTTTAAGAATAAACCTAAGTTCAATCTGGACGAGACTGAAATAATAAATTTGGGAGACGTCGAAACTGTCAAGGAAACTCACGTAAGCATTCACCTATCACCGTCAGAGAAGGAAGAGTACATTTGTTTCCTAAAGGAATATGTGGATATATTTTTATGGTCATATAATGACATGATTGGTATGAGCACATCCATAGTGGCTTACAAGTTGCCTACAAATCCAATGTGTCTGCTAGTAAAGCAAAAACTTAGAAAGTTCAAACCAAACATGAGCCTAAAAATCAAAGAGGAAGTCATTAAGCAAATCAAAGCCAAAGTCCTCAGGGTAGTTGAGTACCCAAACTGGCTAGCCAACATTGTACCAGTTTCGAAGAAAGATGGGAAAGTTAGAGTATGCGTTGACTATCGAGATTTAAACGAAGCAAGTCCCAAGGAAGACTTTCCACTGCCAAATATATATATCCTGATCGACAATTGTGCCAAACATGAACTCTAATACTTTGTAGATTGCTTTATTGGTTATCGCCAGATCTGGATGGATGAAGAAGACGCAGAGAAAAAAGCTTTCATCATACCGTAGGGTGTATGCTGCTACAAGATGATGCCATTTGGTCTATAGAATGCCGAGATAACTTACACGAGAGCCATGACACCCATCTTCCATGATATGATACACAAGGAAATATAGGTGTATGTTGACGACGTCATCATCAAACCCAAGAGGTCAACAGATCACATACCAGACTTGAGAAAGGTCATTGACAGGTTAAAGAGGTACAATCTAAAACTGAACCCTGCAAAATGTGCATTCCGGTTCCCTCAGGGAAGTTGTTGGGATTCATTATCAGTCGCCAAGGGATCAAGTTGGACCAATCCAAAGTTAAGGCTATTCAAGAGTTACCTCCACCAAAGAGCAAGAAGGATGTAATGAGCCTCCTAGGATGTCTCAATCATATCAGTCGCTTTATAGCAGTGTCTACGATTATATGTGAACCCATCTTCAAGATGTTGAGGAAAAATTCTGAAACGAGTTGGACCGAAGATTGTTAGAAGTCTATTGACAAATCAAGGAATATCTGTCCTTACCACCAGTTTTAGTACCGCCAGAACCTGGGAGACCTTTGCTACTCTATCTATCTGTATTAGATGGAGCTTTCGGATGCATTTTGGGACAACATAACGAGACAAGAAGAAAAGAGCAAGCTATATACTACTTGAGTAAGAAGTTCACACCTTATGAAGCACGATATTCTCAGCTAGAACGCACTTGCTGCTCTTTGACCTGGAACAACCCAAAAATTGAGGCATTACTTCTGTGCCTACACCACGTACCTCATATCCAGGATGGAACCTCTAAAGTACACCTATCAGAATCCCATGCCAACTGGGAAGTTAGCTAAATCATAGATACTCTTTAGTGAGTTAGACATAGTGTATGTAACTTAAAAAGTGGTTAAAGGAAAATCATTGGCAGACCATCTTGCCTAAAACCCTGTGGAAGGAGAATACGAAACTTTGAAAATGTATTTTCTTGATGAAGAAGTATCATTCGTATGAGAGGACATTGCTAAGGCTTACGATGGTTGGAGAATGTTCTTCGATGGAGCTGCAAACTTCAAATGAGTGGGCATCAGAGTAGTTTTGGTATCAGAAACAGGCCAACATTACCCGGTATCCGCAAAGCTTAAGTTTCCATGCACCAATAACATGGCAGAATACGAATGTTGCATCATGGGCTCAATCTAGCCATCAATATGAATATACAAGAGCTGCTGGTAATTGGTGATTTGGGTCTTCAGGTACACTAGCTTCAAGGAGAATGGGCTACGAAGAATACAAAGACACTGCCATACTTGCATCACGTGCAGAAATTGATGAAAAGATTCATAAAGATAGAGTTCAAACATGTACCCAGAATTCAAAATGAGTTCGCAGACACATTGGCCACCTTATCATCAATGATACAACATCCAAACAAGAATTTCATCGATCCCATCATGGAAAAAATCCACAGCTAGTTGGCTTAATGCGCTCATGTTGAAGAAGAAACGGATGGAAAACCTAGGTTCCACAACATCAAAGAATATCTGGATAGAGGAGAATATCCAGAGTAGGAAACCATACTTAGAAATGCACGCTGCGAAGGCTGTCCAATCACTTCTTCCAAAGTGGAGGGACCCTGTATAGAAGAACTCTTGATCTAGGGTTGTTGAGGTGTGTTGACGCAAAGAAAGCTTCCAGGTTGCTCGAGGAGATACATGTCGAAACTTGAGGACCATATATGAATGGTTTTGTTTTATCCAAGAAGATACTCAGAGCTGGATATTTTTAGATGACCATGGAAACGGATTGCATCTCGGTACGTGCAGAAATGTCACCAGTGCCAGGTACACATAGACATGATAAAAGCACCACCAAACGATCTCAACGCAACAAGTGCATCTTGGTCTTTTACTGTCTGAGGAATTGATGTCATCTATCCAATCGAGCCCACTGCTTCAAATGGGAACTGATTCATTTTGGTGGCTATCAACTATTTCACTAAATGGGTTGAAGCTGTATCTTACAAAGCTGTGACCAAGAAAGTCGTCACAAGTGTTTGTCAAGGATCGTATTGTTTGGCAATTCGTGGTTATCGGGTCTATTATCACTGATATTTCCACCAATCTCAATAGTGACATGATGAAAGCCATGTGTGAAACCTTCAAAATCAAGCACATAAACTCCACATCATACAAACGTCAAATGACTAGAGCTGTGGAAGCTTCCAATAAGAACATCAAGAAAATACTAAAGAAGATGGTAGAAAACTGATCACGCCCAACTTAAGTCCTATTAAGGATAAGCGATCATTGCAAATATAATCCGGTCTAAAAGTCCGGAGTCGAATCCCATAGAGAACTACGGCTTAGCTGTATCTGATAGTATCACTAAGAAGACAAGATTGAAATTTTTTCTAAATTATAAAGATTGAGATTTATATTTCTAACTGAATAACTAGAAAAAAATAGAAAATGGTCAAATTATCAACTAACGAGACAAAGCATTGGAGACTATATTAAGGAGGTCTAGAGTTATGATTTTCCCAATTGTCGGAATCCTTCTAGCTATGTTCCCTACAATTTTTGCCAATGTATTCTCTACTGATTGTGAGCACTTTAGATGTCGTAATTCTCTCTCGATCAACTACAGCAATTTACTAGAGATATTCTCTCGAACAACGCTAGTTGGATTTATCTAACCGCTCATTATGATCACGTCAAGGCGTTGTTATTTCTAAACCTACCTTTAAACCCAATATATTGATTTCTCACATACGTTAGAAGTGATATATTTCAACAACTACCTAAATATGTAGTCTCTCTCAAGCTATACACACTAAATAGGCACAGTCAATTGATGACCATTCAATCAACAACAACAAACACGTAGTTGAACAAGTAGAGAAATCCAATGGCTCAATTATACAAAAACATAACAAGAATTTATCTACAAAAGGTTCTATCAAAACCCTAGTAAACGAATTAGCTATTCATAATAGTATGTAAAACTAAAATACTAAAAATCATAACCAACAATGAAAAAATAAGAAGAGGAAGGAAAAACTTGTTGAAGAATTCCCCGCCTTTCTCCTATTGTGCCTCTGCCTCCTTAGGTCGAATATGTGTCAAAAATATGTCCAACCATCCAAAAATATAGTCTTTCCATGTATATATACCAAGTAGGGTCGGGCCCAAATAATTATACCTTATACTATGCAAAAAAAAAGGACAATAATTCACGTCTGGACTGTCGCAGCCGCGGTCAACCGCGGTAGAACAACTATATATGGCAGGTATACTGCCTCTGCTCGCTTCAGGTCCGCAGTTGCAATTTCGACCTTGTTTTTGACCTCGTTCCTTTTGGAATTTGGAAAAACTTAAAACATGAAAGTTGTATCCTTTGAGTTAGCTTTCCAACCATATATTGTGGAGCTCAAATAGAGTTCTGAGCTAAAAGTTATGTGTATTTTACTAGACTGTTCGCAATATGCCTACTCGTTTCTTTGTTTTGTTGCTGTATCATCCGTTGATCCCCGAATACGATCCGGGCTTAATTCCATGGGTTTTTACTCAAACTTCAAAGATTTAAATCACTTGACTTCATTTCATACCATCTATATAGCTCGAAATCACTTCTACAAGGCATAAAACATACCGTTAGCGCAAAACTCTAGTGATTAAAGCGCAAAGTCAACTAAAGTGTAGTAAATTAGGGTGAAATAATCAACTAAAATACGTAATTATAGCCTATCATCAACACCCCACACTTAAACCATTTCTCGTCCTCGAGCAATGAAATTACACTTTTTTATAGATACGACCTTTTTAAACAGTTCTCCTAACTCACCACACCAAGAGTGTTTAAAATAGACTAAACACAAAGCACAACATCTTCACCTCAATATTTAACTCACAAGTATCATGCAATATTCACAACTCACTCACTTACTCTAACATAGAGGTCACTGACATTACCTTTCCTTCATGAATCAAGTTCCCTCACACAACAAAGAGAGTAATTCCATACAATAAAATTTAAGAACACTTAGGAACTCAAGATAGAAAGAATTCACTCACTCTCGGAAATAACATTCATATTCTACAAAAGATGCACGTAGTGTATTACTCCACTAATGGAGCTCATTCAATCTATGATCATCTAAGACTCTATTTGGTTGTAATGTAGGCTATAGGATGGGTAGTATACATTTAGATATAACAGTGACTACACCTCCCTAAGCACTATTATACATATACTTTAACATTAAAATCCCGTACTTATGTCAAACCAAAACTCCACCTTCACATCAATGTAGATTACCCCATTCTTTTTTAAGCACACTAACATCAAGAGCCACCACTTATCAAGGAATTTTTTTTCACAATAATACAACTATATTTTTTTTTCAATTCAAGTGGCTCTTACTTGTTCAAAACAGTGCACCTTCCTCCTGATTTCATTAGTTCCACTCAAAAGCCAAACTAACTACCCCACACTTTAACATTTAGATAAATCATCACAATTCAAGTGCTCATGATAGGTTAGATGGTTCAAATAGATGGTTAATTCAAACAAATTGGTAAGGCTTGTAATGTGGTTGCCAAAGAAATAGGATTACATGCTCAAATGGGTTAACTACGATATATAATAATTAGGTATTGGTAAAATATACATATCTGGCTCAACAAAGAAATGCCTATATCACTTCCAAGATTGAACAAAACTACTATTTCGATTTGCAAATATACTGGGCAAGTTCTAGGCATCAAATGCAATGCACATAATATAACAAATCCTTACACACACATGGCACATAACTCACGTAGGATTGATTTCATCAAGACACTCTAGCCAAAGCAGTTAAGCAAAGTTAAGATCACAAAATTTAAGGTACTTATACAAGAGTCAAAAACCGAGCCTAAGCGTCACAACCAAAGTACTCACTATTCTCAAGGCATAACAAAGTCAAGAGATATCGCTTCAATACAAAACACAACACAATGACTCCTACTCCAAAAAAAAAAAAAGAACTACACCCGATTCAAACAAAACCTTTGGAAAAGAATTGTGGTTTAAAGAAAAACCAAGGGGGTAATTGCTACACTACCTAACAAAATAAAATATTTTTTTATTTTTTTTCTTTAGACTTAAATCCCTCAAGAAAAGTATCTAGTAGATCCATCGTCGGAAAAGGTCCAATCTTTTTTAATTTTAAAAAAATATTCAATTAAATTAATACAACTAAAATAGCGTAGAAAGTCACCCAGATAATCTCCTCACCCCACACTTAAAATTGTGCATTGTCCCCAATGCACTCCATACGAATAAAAGGGTAAAAAAGACTCCCTGGTAGGCCAAAGGCCGAAGCAGTAACAACTCATGGGGTACTCAGACTTCTCCCAAGCTTGATCCTTGGTGTGGGTACCTCACACTTAGTTCCAACCATTTGGTTTGCTGTTGTATCCTTCCAATACCTTTTCTTTCCATTCTCCTAGAAAATAAGAAAAATTGACACTACAAAAATAATATAATAATAAAAAATAAAATAAATAAAATAAAATAATTTAAAAAAATAAAAAATAAAGAAATCTTGGTTGCCTCCCAACAAGCACTTGATTTAACGCCGCGGCACGACGTGAATCACTTTTTGCCTCCACCTCGAGCTTATGAATTGAACCCCAAGTTTTGATTCAAGCTTATGATTATGGTCATGGGGCGGTGGAACGAATCTAACTAGCCCAAGGAAATAATGTAGTATTTTGCACTCTGTGGCCTTTGTATGAGGTATGTAATCCTGACTTTCTGGTAAGAAGAATTCCAGAATATATGCACCTTATTCCTCATTCATTGACTCTTCGATTGGTTCAGATGACTCTATTTCCATATCATCATCCAAACATAATGTGGAAAAATGCTTGGAGTGTGGACCAATGCGCTCAAACACATGAACTTCAGGATTTTCAACATCCTCAATATCAATGATACTAGAGTCAATAAAATTTATATCCTCAAACTCCTTGGCTAGCTCTAGTCTCACTTCTTTAACATTGACATCTTCAAATTTTAGTTTGCTAGGTTGTTGATATTCTACTCTGACCTCCCCATTTAACTCCTCAAATTCATGCTCTTCTTGGCTGTTATTGGCTTGTTGAGCAATGAAAGCTTCAACCACTTGACTCAATTGAGCCTCCAACTTGCCAATAGTTGCCTCTTGCCTTTCTATGTGCAATTGTTTCTCATTGTTTTGTTCCATAAGTCACTTTAGCATATCCTTGATCTCCTTTAAGTCCGCATTCCCAGGTTCTTTGTACCTATTAACTTCACAAAAAAGATAGAACCATCATAGTAAGGGGTTGGGGAAAAATAAGAAATATAAGCATAGCCATAAAAGTGACCATTTTTACCACCACACACATCACACACATTGCACAAATAAGATTGAGTTGGTGCACATAACATGCTCTCAACAATATTTTGATAATTTTTATATGGGTGGTTTCCTTCATAATATGTCTGAGGATTAATAGTAGAACTATCAACACCTAAATTTCCATAATTCCAAGATGTCATGTTTCTCAAATCGAGAGTCATAAAAAAAATACAAAAAAAAAAACACAAATGAAAACAAAATAAAAGTTCAAACTCGTAACCTAGCAATATATACAGCTACAACTACACCGTTAGTTCCCCGAAAATGGCGCCAAAATTTGATCACACCCAACTCAAGTCCTAAAAAGGATAAGCGGTCGCTGCAAATATAATCCGTTCTAAAAGTCCAGAGTCGAATCCCACAAAGAACTAAGGCTTAGTTGTATCTGTTTAATATCACTAAGAAGACAAGATTGATTAATTTTCTAAATTATAAAGATTGAGATTTATATTTCAAACTAATTAACTAGAAAATACAAGAAAATGGTCAAATTATCAACTAACGAGACAAAGTGTTGGAGAATATATTAAGAAGGTGTAGAGTTATGATTTTCCCAATGTCGGAATCCTTCTAGATATGTTCCCTACAATTTTTGCCAATGTATTCTCTACTGATTGTGAGCACTTTAGAATGTCGTAATTCTCTCTCGAGCAACTATAGCAATTTACTAGAGATATTCTCTCGAACAACGCTAGTTGGCTTTATCTAACCGCTTATTATGATCACGTCAAGGCATTGTTATTTCTAAACCTGCCTTTAAACCCAATATATTGATTTCTCACATACGTTAGAAGTGATATTGTTCAACAACTACCTAAATATGTAGTCTCTCTCAAGATGTACATACTAAATAGGCACAGTCAATTGATGGCCATTCAATCAATAACAACAAACACTTAGTTGAACAAGTAGAGAAATCCAATGGCTCAATTATATAAAAACATAACAAGAATTTATCTTACAAAAGGTTCTGTCAAAACCCTAGAAAACGAATTAGTTATTCATAATAGTATGTAAAACTACAATTCTAAAAATCATAACCAACTATGAAAAAATAGGAAGAGGAAGTAAAAACTTATTGAATAATTCCCCCCCTTGCTCCTATTGTGTCTCTGCCTCCTTAGGTCGAATCTGTGTAAAAATTATGTCCAACCATCCAAAAATATCGTTTTCCATGAATATATACCAAGTAGGGTCGGGCCCAAATAATTATACCTTCTCCTACGCGAAAAAGGACAATATTTCACGCTTGGGCTGTCGCGGCCGCGGTCAACCGCGGTAGAACCGCGATATATGGCAGGTATACTGCCTCAGCCCGTCTCAGGTCGGCAATTGCGGTTTCGATCATGTTTTTCACCCTGTTCCTTTTGGAATTTTGAATAAATAAAAACATGAAAGTTGTAGCCTTTGAGTTAGCTTTCCAACCATATATTGTGGAGCCCAAATAGAGTTCTGAGTAAAATGTTATGTGTATTTTACTAGACAGTGCGCAATATGACTACTCGTTTCTTTATTTTGTTGCTCTATCATTCGTTGATCCCCAAATACAATCGCGGCTTAATTCCTTGGGATTTTACTCAGACTTCAAAGTTTAAATCACTTGACTTCATTTCATAACATCGATATAGCTTGAAATCACTCCTACAAGGCATAAAACACATCGTTAGTGCAAAACAGTAGTGATTAAAGCGCAAAGTAAACTAAAGTGCAGTAAATTAGAGTGTAGTAATCGACAAAAATATGTAGTTATAGCCTATCATCAACACCCCACAAACAATGGCACAAGAATTTACCCTTTGTCCTATTGGGATACTGCACTGTAGTCCGCACATCAACTGGGCAACTCCCTATTTACTAGTTTATGGTACCAAAGTTGTCATTCCATCCAAGGTAGAAATTCTTTCTTTAAGGATCGTATAGGAAGCTACACTCAGTGATGCAGAATGGATAAGGAGCCACTATGAGCAATTGGCCCTTATAGATGGAAAAAAGATGAATGCAGTATGTCACGGTCAGCTTTATTAGAATAGAATGCTCAGAGCTTTCAACAAAAGGGTCAAACCAAGGTAATCCACACTAGAACAGTTGGTGCTGAAAAAGATCTTCCCGCATCAAAATGAAGCCAGTGGTAAATTCTCTCCCAACTAGCAATGTCCTTACATGGTTTACCCAGTGCTAACAGGAGGAGCACTCATACTTGCAGAAATGGACGAAGAAGTTTGGCCCGAACCAATCAATTCAAACGCCCTCAAGAAATACTATGTTTAGATTGTTTACATTCCTTTATATGATGCTACTGAAATACGTTTGACCTGATTTTTGTTCAAGAGGGGATACATAGGCAGACCTGTGGGTTCGGTCATATCTTAATAAAATCTTCATGTCCCCCAGCACCAGAAACTAGGGCATAATTGTGAGAAGGAGCCTCAAAATTTCAGAGCAAAGTCTAGCCAACTCTATCATATGCCAGACATTCAGAAATTGGTTAAGAAACTAGGGCAGAATTTTGAGAAGGATTCTCAAAATTCCGGAGAAGGTTCAGCAAGTTTTGTTATGCGTAAAACAACTGAAGGATCATTTACCAAATTGGGGCAGAATTTTGAGGAGGACCCTCAAAATTCTAATACAAGAAAGATACAAAGTCTTTGAAATATGTTACAGTCACTAGTTCATCTAAAATTACCTGATATTTCACTATGTTTTATAAAATAACTCCATTTTTATCAGTAAATACATATTTTCGAAAACTCTATTTTTGTAACAGCCAGGTGTTACCCAGGGCAATTCAAAAAAGGCCTCCAGAGCGGAGCGAAGCAAAGCCAGGAGACAAAGGCACGAACTAACCTCCCCTTACAAAACTTACGATTTTTCTTTGGATGCAGGCATGGTGAACATAATTGAATTATTAGCAAACATACACATATAAAGTCACCATCAATCAAGCCACCAAACACATATACATATCCAGCTATGAACTATTCTACTCTTATTTGATACGTATTCACTGCATTAGGCTAAGCATTGCCTCCTCCTCGCACGAGACTAAACCCTATCTCAAATATTGCATGAGGCCAAGCCCTGCCTCCGTATTTGCATAAGGCTAAGCATTGCCTTCTCTATGCATAATACTAAGCCTTGTCTCAAATCTTGCATAATACTAAGCCCTGCCTCCATATTTGCATAAAGCTAAGCATTGCCTTCTCTTTGCATGAGACTAAGCCTTGTCTCAAATATTGCATGAGGCTAAGCCCTACCTCTATATTTGCATAAGGCTACGCATTGTCTTCTCTCTGCATTAGACTAAGCTTTGTCTCAAACCTTGCATGAGGATAAGTCCTGCTTGCATATTTGCATAAGGCCAAGCACTGCCTTCTCTTTGCATGAGACTAAGACTTGTCTCAAATCTTGCATAAGGCTAAGCCCTGCCTCCATATTTACATAAGGCTAAGTATTTCCTACTCGTTATATGAGACTAAGCCCTGTCTCAAATCTTGCATGGGGATGAGACCTGCCTCCATATTTGCATAAGGCTAAGCATTGCTCTTTGAATAAGATCACAAAACTTGCATGAGGCTAAGCCTTGCCTCCATATTCGCATAAGGCTAAGCAATGCCTTCTTGTAAGATTAAGCTTGGTCACCGCCGCGTAATTGTTGCTCTCTTCTAGACTTTACTTTATCTTCTTTCCTCGGGGCTAAGCTCTGCCCACAAAACATTGCACAAGACTAAGCTTTGTCTTGTTGCCACCTTCGGTATCATGTCTCTGCATTTCATTGGCTGATGTATAGCCAATTTTGTCCAAACGCATCATAGTCCGAAGGAATCATCCCTATAGCCTGAAGATACCATGCAATGGCTAGAGGATCCCTCGATAGTTGCACATCATTATTCAAAGGCATCATGGTCTGGAGGCACTATTCTTATGGCCCGAGAACATCATTTTATGGCCTGCGAATCTTCTATCTCACAATTCATGGCCAGGACATCATAGTCCAAGGACGTCATCTACAATGTCCAAAGACAATATTTTATGGTTCAAAGGGAATTTTCATCATATTTAAATTCTTGCAGTAATCTATATACTTGCATGCATTGTGTATTGAGTTTTGCAGGCAATCCAGGGCGTAACCGTTCTTTAAAGAAGAGCAACCTTCGCTCAAGTTTTCGCTCATACCATTCTCGTTTTGCCATTATTACCGATTCCCATCAGTTACCCACCTTACTCAGTGAAATTCAGATATCTGGCCTATAATCCCTTCATTACACTCCAGACTCGTAATCATAATTTCATCCGACATAACCCTTCACAAAAGAACCCTTTGATAAAACTGGCTACCATTCATATAACAACTCCATCGACCTCACTCACTGTTGGATCCAGAACTACACATGGATTGATTCCTATAAAATCGGGGATATGTAGGCCATTCAGAGACCAGGTTTCGTCCTTTATTTTTTAAAACACACATTCGGTCAAAATCGGTCATTATTTCTTTACCCGAAAGCTCTTTCATCATTTCCGGGTAAAGATAGGTAGTTGTTGATCCCCAATTTTCCCTCATATATTTTAAAATGTGCATGCACACTTTTAAAATATTGTACATGTATTTACAAATAGGTATAAGTGTTTTTATAATTTTCTTCAATTTTAAAGACCCTAAATCCATTTGTTTTTGCATTTTTAATTACATAAATGTTCAGAACTATCCCTCATATTACTTGACAATTATTTAATCATCTAAATTAATCATATATGCTCATATAAATATTCAAATATTTTAATTTCATTTTTTATTGTAACATTTGCATTTCTAGACTTTAATTGCATATTTTTCAATAATAGTCTATACATATGCATAACTACAATATCCATATAGAAAATAACTTTTTATATTTTTATAATATTAAGTAATTATTTTAAATCACCTTCAGGCATGAAAATTATTTTTTATTATTTAATTAGGTTTTTTTAAAATTATTTTATTTTGTAAAAGTAGGTAATTAACAAATAGCCCCTAATTTATACAAAAAATTAGGCCGCCACCCCAATCCAATTTAATTAAACCTAGGCCCAAATCACCCCAGCACCAATCTAAAGACCTCTACCCGACCCCACACCCCTCAGTCTTGGTCGTTAATCTCTAAGATCAACGGTCCCCATTCACCCTTTCCTTTTTTTTTAACTCAAACGATCCCCTTACCCTAATGATTTCTCACACCCAGTCGCCCTTGAATCCCCTTTCTTCTCCGGTTCTCTCTGAGACCAATCCTAACCCTAGCGTTGCCACCTAAATTCTTTCCCAAACCTTTCGATTCTTACATGTTCCAAAGGGTTCACTGGTTATTTGAGGCTGCTACCGGCCTATTATATCCTCTAGTTGTTTGACTTCGTCGATTTATTAGAGAACCTTAATTTTGTCGACAACTTACAAGCCCGTCTTATGGTCATATCTGTTTGTGAGTACTATTATCTTGTATCTATGGCTCGGATCTCTGTTTCCAAACAATTTTTTTTTATTTTTCAATTTCTCAAAACCCTCATATCTTACACTTTGAATATGTTCAAATCCTTCTAGATCCGAAATTTTTCGATTTTATATGGTAGTTCTCTATAAAAATATTTTGTTCTCTTTATCATCAACTGATTTAATGTTCCTCCAAATTAGGGTTTTGATTCATTATTATTTGTTGTATATCTGAAGTGGTCTCGAGTTCCTATAATATTTTTCTTTAAAGGTTTTCTACTTTCCTTACTGTTAATCAATCCTAATGTTTCTCTAAAACTAGGGTTCCGCCTCTTCTTGTTTCTGCAGAACTTTTCTAAAGTTTTATGTGTTTGAATCTGATTATCTAGTTCTACCAACTCTTTCATCCCTATATTCTAGTCTGTTGTTAGTTCATTTATCTCACTGTCTGTTTTAATTTTTTTCATTATTGTTTATCTCTGTCAACAAAAATAGATTGACTGATTTTACTTAGGGTTTGAATTATATTTTCCTGTTAAAATTAGTACTTCCTCATGATTTTACTTATTTTCCTCATTTATAACTTTTAATTGGTACTACTTGCCATATTTGGATTAATTAGCCTAATCTATGGTCTTTAGACTTATTTCTTACCTTATTTAACTTCAATCATGCCTGTTGGCTGATTTCATATGAGATTATCCCTAATTTAAGTGATATTAATTGATTAGTTTTAGCCCTAATTGATTGGTTAATTGATTTACATACTTTATTTATGTGCTGTTAATTTTCCTCGCCTTATTTGTTTACTCTGCTCAATTCTATATAAATTTCATTCTTTTCTTTAACACACACGAACATTGTTCAACACACACACACACCGACATAGAAAAGTACACAAATTTCTTACTCTCTGTCACAATCTTCTACTCTTTTTTGTTACATTGTCTAGCCAACTAGAATCCAAGGCTAGACCTTTGGATCCTATTTGCTTCACTCTTCTATTCCAAGTTCTTAACTGGGATGCCTCCACTTTACTATCATTCAAACCTCTGCTTGATTTAACTTTTGTACTTACTGCTCTTAGCATGTCTACTTTCATGTTATTAAATCAGTATGTTCTTTGTTATCAGCCTGCCTATTTTTAACTTGACCTATATGCTTCATGATAATACTCTTAGTCAACATCCTAATTACATATGATTAGACGAATATGCTTTCTATTTCCAACGTGTTAGTATGCCTGTATTAATTTTACCTATGTATTTTCTTACTTTCAACATGTCTACATGTCTGCCTCTCTATACCATAAACCTATGTCTACTTGCCCTGTTCTAAGTGTTCATCCTAAACAAACTTCTGATTAAGTCTTGGTATCTATGCCCTCAACTCTACTTGCCTTTATGTGTGATTGTCTGATCCTAGCATGTTGTTCTATGATTAATACAATCCTGTATGTTAACCTAGTAATAGTTAAGGGATCAAGACCATGAAAACCTTGTTAAACTAATTAACTCTCTATGTTGTCGATTGATGGAGTTCAACAATCCTTAAAATCAGTAGGCGAACTGATTAGGTCTCTATTGCCTCGCTTTAACACAATGCTGCATCTATTCTGTTTGTCATACTCACCTAGATATCTTGCTCTAGGATCCTTTGAAATTTCTGAAATCTTGCTGTTTGAGACGTGCCATTGTGTGCTTGTGTGAGGAGGTAAAAGTGAGCCTTTAATTGTCCCTTTATATGAATGTCCTATTTATTTTTGCTTGTCCCTTTGATTTTCTCCTTTTAATTACTTTAGGAGAGTCAAGAACTGTTGGAAACACGTTTCAAATGCAATATACTAAACGTGTGTTCTTTTGTAGGTTTTGATGAATGTCAAACAAAGCAAAAAGCGATATATAGCAGTACTCAAGGACAAGCACAAAATGGATGCATTACAAGAAGCTCAAGACAAAGTTTAGAAATGTTATAATTGAGTCAATATTAATTGTGATCTTGATTCCTCAACTTGGCTCATAACATGGCTTCTCTACTAAAATTATTTTTCCAAAATCATGCATATTTAAATTAAGTGTCAAATGATTTTAAACTATGCATATTTACATTTGTTAAAATGTTTTCCAAGCATGCCCCAAAAATCTGGGCTAAGATAATCGATTATGTATTTATGATAATCGAGTATCTCTAAGCCAAGACTGCATGACAATCGATTGTGAATTAATGATAATCGATTGTGAGTAAGTCAGTTAACATCAGGTTTTTGCAAACTGCATAACAATCGATTGTGTACTTATGATAATCGATTGTTAACTGAGGCAAAGTTTTCAAAACTCATAAAAATCGATTATGAACTAATGGTAATCGATTAGAATGAGAAAAATGTCTCCCAGTGATTTTAAATAAAATGATAATCGATTGTGGCTTTTGATAATCGATTATATATGAGACAGAGAGTTTTGAAATTAATTAATAATCGATTATTCCATTTGATAATCGATTGTTGAAGCTGACCGTTGTAATATATTTTCAATTACCTTCAGGTAATCGATTGTTGATATTTAACAATCGATGTTTTGCTTAAAATCTGGAAAAGATTTTCTGAACGTTGTTAAAATAATCGATTGTTGATTTCCGGACAATCGATGTTTTATGCCAAAAATTGGAAAGGATTTCTTAACGTTATAAATAATCGATTATTGATTTGAAGTAATCGATTGTTGACGTAAAATCTGGGATTGAATTTTTAATCTGATAGGCAAACAATCGATTGTTTAGTCTTGACAATCGATTGTCACTGAGTAATTTCAGCAATCCTTAATTGGCAATTAGACAACGGTAAGACTGAGTCTTTCACCTATAAATACAGCTTCAACTCAGTGTTTTCACAACAACAACATATACACTTTGAGTATTTTCATTGCTAAAAGCTTTCTTACATTGATCATCATTTTCCATTCATCCATAAAGCTTTTTGAAGAGCCATTCTATTGAGCTAAGTTGTTGTGATCTTGAGCGTACTATTTCTACTCATATCTACTCATTAAGGAGTGCTTTGTAAAGTGAGTGTGTTTTGTGTTTGTAAGAGAATTGCGATTCTCGTTTGTTGAGGAACTTGTGATTCCTCGGTTGAAGTCTTTGGGATTGTTATCCCCGAGCAGTTGAAGTCTTTGGGATTGTTATCCCCGAGCAGTTGAAGTCTTTGGGATTGTTATCCCCGAGCAGTTGAAGTCTTTGGGATTGTTATCCCCGAGCAATTGAAGTCTTTGGGATTGGTATCCCCGAGCAATTGAAGTCTTTGGGATTGTGATCCCCGAGCACCTGGGTGAGGCTTGTGTCCTCAGCTGTAACGGTTTGTTAAGCACCCGTAAGCTTGACAAGTTTAGTGGAAATCTCGAGAGAGTCTCTCGGGGACTGGACTAACCACGTTTGTGGCCAACCAGGATACATCATTGTATAAGTTTATTCTACTGCACTTGTTTTAATTTCTGCAAAGTTTTTAAATTCCGCACTAAAACGCTTAATATTTTTAAAACGCTATTCACCCCCCCCTCTAGCGTAAAACGTATTGTCCAACAATTGGTATCAGAGCCATATTCTCTGAAAAACTTAACCGTTTGAGAGAACCATCCATGGCTTCTACTCTAAATTTCTTTGCAGGAATAGGTGAAGGAGAATGCAGCATGTCGCCTCCAATATTAGACGAAAACGACTACTCAGTCTGGAAATATCGGATGCAAGTTTTTACAATGGCAAACGATTTGTATCTATGGCAAGCTATTAAACACAGTGATCAACTGACGACAAAAGTCGGGAAAGATAAGGTAAGTGAATACAACACTAAAGCTATGAATATATTACATAACGCCTTGAACCAGGAACTTTGGCGAAAAATCTCCCACTATAAAACTGCTAAGGAAATGTGGGACAAACTTGAGGAATTGCACGAAAACACGCCTCAAAAAGCGGTCAGCACAAACGATGAATCAACTGGTCAGTGCCTCATGGCAGACGAAAAAGACGAGGTAAGTACATCTAACGATATGCAAATTGCTTATAACAAACTGCATGATGAGTTGGTAAATGCTTCTAAGACTATTAAAGATTTACAAAGAACTCTTTCTTTACAAGAAGAGGATTTTCAAAAACAACTCTTTTTAAAAGACAAGGACTTTGAAGAACGTCTTTCTTTAGCTCAAAAAGGTGTTGAAAATCTGTCTCGTGATAACGAGAATCTTGCAAATGAAAATCAATTTTTGTTAAATGATAGTATAGAACTTAGACAAGTCATCAAGACTATGCATGAAGCCTCTTGTGTTGATAAATGCTCTACTTGTACTGCTTGTGAGTCCTTAAAACTAGAAAACACAGAACTTAGGAAAACATTAGAAACACGTAGTAAAGAAGTTCCTAAAGTTGTTGAAAAAGAAACGCCTAAGAAATATCAACGGCATAAAAACAAAAACTTCACTACTCCACCTAGAAATAACTCTAAGGTATTAAACAAGCCTAGAACAAATTCTTTTAGACCACCTAGACATTATGCTAGAATGTATGAAAATAAGGGTAGAACTAATATCTTTAGACAACCTAGATCCGAATCTAGGATTCTTGCAAACAAGCCTACAAATAGTAATTTTCGGCAACCAAGAAATAACTCTAGGAACGAGCTTAGACCACCTAGACATGACACTAGGTCCTTCAACAAGTCTAGCTCTAATGACTTTAGACCATCTAGATATTATACTAGAAATGGGAACAATATGTCTAGTGTTAATCTTTTTCATTCGCCTAGAACTTTGTTGGCTCAACCTAGGCATCAACACAACCCGAACGTAGTATGTCATTACTGCAATCGTATAGGTCATATTGCACCTATGTGTTTTACAAAGCATAGAGATTCTTCATATTATTATGGTCGTTATTTGCCTAACCCCCAAGGACCCAAAATGGTATGGGTACCAAAAGAGCATTGATTTGTTTTGCAGGTGTGCTTGAAGGAATCAAGTGTAGTGGATACTCCAAACACTTGACGGGAGACGAATTCAAAATTCCTTAAATTAAAGCACAAAGAAGGAGGAAGAGACGGAAAAGTCGATTTAGGCATTTTTTTCAAAATCGGAAGTATTTTCGAAAAATTTAAAAGACAAAATACAAGGAAGACAAAGGCAAAATTGTGGAAGAAGCTTCTTAAATTGAAGGATGAGCCAAAAGACCAAAATGAACGGAGGATGTTCAAAATCAGGTAATTGGCAAAGTCTAAGGGAAGGTAAGTACCCTAAACCCTCTTAAGAACATCCTAGGACAAAATTCTTAAGAGTTCACGTTTTTCACCCGACTACACTAGTTTCAAAGTTATTATTTCATTTATAGATTACTGACTTGAGCGTCGGAGATGTTTAATTCTATTTTGCAGGTATCCCCCAAAAGGTAAGAGGAAAGTATAAATTGTCTTGATACAAGAAAAATCGATCATAATCGATTATTTATGCTTACAATCGATTATCAGTATCAATAATCGATTATTTGTTGATTCAATTTTTTTTGTCATGAAATCTTGTTGAATGTTTACATTGCTTGATAGAATTAAGTCTCATCATTTTAGCATCCCCCTTCCAAACAATCGATTATTTGTTCTGCCAATCGATTATTTGCCAAAATCCAAACTCTCTGTGAGTGAAATAATCGATTACTATATATTGACAATCGATTATCTGTTTTAAACTTATGTTACCGTTTTGGCTCTACAATCGATTCCTGTCAGGTCATAAATATGAAAAACAATCGATTACCAAGTTTGACAATCGACTATCTTTTTCAAATTTTTTTACCGTTCTGGCGTGTAATCGATGTGTCAGATCATTTTCATTAATGACAATCGATTATTCTATTCAAACAATCGATTATTGAACGGTCAGTGAATTTATTTTTACCGTTTCAGACTTCAAAGCTCTTCAAATCTCTTCAAATCTTTTCAAATAAGTGTAAGATTCATTCCTTCTCTATATATAGGCTGCACATATGCTCTTGTATACTCACTCAAGCCTCCCAAGCATCAAATTATCTTGTTATCTTTGAAAAATCCTAGCACATCTTTTTCAAAAATGTCAAGCCGCAACTCCAAACGTGCTCGTTCCAAACAAGGTGCTTCTTCTTCTCGCCATCCATATCAAGATGGATCGGTTCTATTCTTTGAATCCGATGAAGAGCTCACCCGTTTCTTATGTTTATTTCATATGTTTTTGCATATTCTTCCCTTGTATATATTTTTGCTAATGGCAAAAGGGGGAAGAAACGGGATATCAAGAAGTATGCTATATCACTCTCAACTTCATTCATGCTTAAAGTGAGGGGGAACATGAATTGAGGGGGAACATCAAATTGCATACTTTACACTTGTCTTGGATTATCAAAATAATTATTGCATATATCCCGCTTATGTTTGCCATTATCAAAAAGGGGGAAATTGTTGGAAACACGTTTCAAATGCAATATACTAAACGTGTGTTCTTTGGTAGGTTTTGATGAATGTCAAACAAAGCAAAAAGCGATATATAGCAGTACTCAAGGACAAGCACAAAATGGATGCATTACAAGAAGCTCAAGACAAAGTTTAGAAATGTTATAATTGAGTCAATATTAATTGTGATCTTGATTCCTTAACTTGGCTCATAACATGGCTTCTCTACTAAAATTATTTTTCCAAAATCATGCATATTTAAATTAAGTGTCAAATGATTTTAAACTATGCATATTTACATTTGTTAAAATGTTTTCCAAGCATGCCTCAAAAATCTGGGCTAAGATAATCGATTATGTATTTATGATAATCGAGTATCTCTAAGCCAAGACTGCATGACAATCGATTGTGAATTAATGATAATCGATTGTGAGTAAGTCAGTTAACATCAGGTTTTTGCAAACTGCATAACAATCGATTGTGTACTTATGATAATCGATTGTTAACTGAGGCAAAGTTTTCAAAACTCATAAAAATCGATTATGAACTAATGGTAATCGATTAGAATGAGAAAAATGTCTCCCAGTGATTTTAAATAAAATGATAATCGATTGTGGCTTTTGATAATCGATTATATATGAGACAGAGAGTTTTGAAATTAATTAATAATCGATTATTCCATTTGATAATCGATTGTTGAAGCTGACCGTTGTAATATATTTTCAATTACCTTCAGGTAATCGATTGTTGATATTTAACAATCGATGTTTTGCTTAAAATCTGGAAAAGATTTTCTGAACGTTGTTAAAATAATCGATTGTTGATTTCCGGACAATCGATGTTTTATGCCAAAAATTGGAAAGGATTTCTTAACGTTATAAATAATCGATTATTGATTTGAAGTAATCGATTGTTGACGTAAAATCTGGGATTGAATTTTTAATCTGATAGGCAAACAATCGATTGTTTAGTCTTGACAATCGATTGTCACTGAGTAATTTCAGCAATCCTTAATTGGCAATTAGACAACGGTAAGACTGAGTCTTTCACCTATAAATACAGCTTCAACTCAGTGTTTTCACAACAACAACATATACACTTTGAGTATTTTCATTGCTAAAAGCTTTCTTACATTGATCATCATTTTCCATTCATCCATAAAGCTTTTTGAAGAGCCATTCTATTGAGCTAAGTTGTTGTGATCTTGAGCGTACTATTTCTACTCATATCTACTCATTAAGGAGTGCTTTGTAAAGTGAGTGTGTTTTGTGTTTGTAAGAGAATTGCGATTCTCGTTTGTTGAGGAACTTGTGATTCCTCGGTTGAAGTCTTTGGGATTGTTATCCCCGAGCAGTTGAAGTCTTTGGGATTGTTATCCCCGAGCAGTTGAAGTCTTTGGGATTGTTATCCCCGAGCAGTTGAAGTCTTTGGGATTGTTATCCCCGAGCAATTGAAGTCTTTGGGATTGGTATCCCCGAGCAATTGAAGTCTTTGGGATTGTGATCCCCGAGCACCTGGGTGAGGCTTGTGTCCTCAGCTGTAACGGTTTGTTAAGCACCCGTAAGCTTGACAAGTTTAGTGGAAATCTCGAGAGAGTCTCTCGGGGACTGGACTAACCACGTTTGTGGCCAACCAGGATACATCATTGTATAAGTTTATTCTACTGCACTTGTTTTAATTTCTGCAAAGTTTTTAAATTCCGCACTAAAACGCTTAATATTTTTAAAACGCTATTCACCCTCCCCCCCTCTAGCGTAAAGCGTATTGTCCAACAAGAACTCCCTTAATTAGAGGTCCTAAACACATCCAGGTCCATAAGGAAGGGACGGGTAATGCATACATACAGTACGTTTATTTAGAATCGCTTATATAACTACTAAGGGGAGAGTAATTGGTTAGTAAAGGATATGGTGACTTGTGCGCTAATGCTATGTGTAGCACCCCAACATGGGAACGATTACCAAGCATTGTACAGAACTGATCCTATAGGCTAAAAACGTAGGACCCCCTTTTTTACTCCCTATTTTAGAAAGTGTAATATCCATTTATCTAAATTGCTTTATTTGTCTATAGGACTAATTTACCCAAATCGAGTTTGGCGGGGACCAATCATTATGGACCTCGAGGGGTGCCTAACACCTTTCCCTTAAGGTTATTTTGAGCCCTTACACAATCTCTTGTAATACGAACCGATTTTATGAGTTATTTTCTATAGGTTCCCTAACGCACCTTAAATTTTTTAGGTGGAAACTCTTCAAATTCCATACTCATATACCAAAAGGAAATAAGTTGTTCCCAATGGAATGTCCAATCCCGGACTCTGCAAGGAAAAGAAGGAGTTGCAGCTTCCCTTCAAGCTTGACATATTGCATGATCTACCATGCTTTTGGCATGCCTCTGGATGGCCTCGACATTGACCTTGTATTGGGACACATTAGCTTGGGCCTTGGTGTAGGCCGCGTCCACCTCAGATTTTGCTGCATCGAGCTCATTGGCCAAGTTTTCTAATTGGGACTGGAGCTCCTCGATTTTCTTGGCTTGCATCGAAGCCGTCTCTCTTGTAGCTCGAAGCTGGATCGCAACCGACTCCAGTTGTGTTGGGGCAGCTTTCCTTTTCGAGGCTAATATGTCCATATTTTTCTTGAACTCATCAACTTAGTTCGAATTGTCTCTACTTGTTTCTGAATCTCCCCAGTTTGTTCCAGCCTCTGCCAGACCTGCAAAATCGGATCGTTAGCTGTTATTTCCAATTTGTCTTCACTGTTTGAAGCACTTGGAATACTTGTTCGGCCTTCTCAGCATGCTCATCCTGAACCGTCACCAAATTTGCCTGAAGCTTCTCACTGAGAAGCTTGTATGTGTTATTTTTGTCATTGAGGTCCCGAACCTCAGCCTCGCACTCCTCCCGGATTTGAAGGAAAGCCTCCTGATGCAACACCAAAGCCTACAAGCAAGGAAGAAGATGTTTAAATTACCTACAACTCCAAGTTTATAAGAGATAATGGAATGACCCTCAAAGTTACCCGATTCAGAGCATGTTGGGCATCGTTGAACAGGCAAGCAGCTCCCACCGCGTTCGTTACAGCTTTGTATACCTTGGTCACGAAGCATCTGAGGTAGCTGGAAATCTCCACATGGGGAGAGAAGACCAAGGTATCCTCCAAGAAAGAAAGCATTATGTTATGCTTACGATCGGGGCTAATACTTGGGGCCGGGAATCGGTCCACCAGTTTTTGACTCGATGATGACCTAGTAGTGCTCGTTCACAGTGCTTTCTTTGGCTTTAGTAAGTCACTAAGCCCGGTAAAATCTCCTAAAGCGGCAAACTCTACCCCATTCAAGAAGCCATGGATATTAACCACCCTTTGAGGACCCTCGCAAGAGCGACCTTCCAACATATTGGCCTCGCGGATCATGGCATCTGAAAATTAAAGGGAATTAAAAATATCAATCACTTCGAGATCATCCCTCGAGGAATCCTCAGCTACTCGGGAAGCCTCGCCCCTAGTTTCTTACATGACCATCTCAGCTTGAGACGGAGTGGCCTCAACTCCTTTCGGTTCAGGAACTCCGGCCGAGGCTCCCTCATCAACCTCTTCCAGATTGGAGGGTTTTTGTAATGTAGCACCGGGCCACACACGGGTCACCAGTTTAGAACTATATTCCCCTTCTTATTATTCGGACTCATCCCTTAATAGGCAGACCAAGTCCAAAATCATAGCACCAGTGTCCCCCTTAGGCTTATGGGGCCTCCTTGCCGGTCTTTTCTTTTTCAATCCCGGAGAACACGAAGCCGCTTTTCTCTTTTTCTCTTTGGTCTTATTTAAAGCATGTTTTTTGGGAAGGAATGTTAGAAAATACGCTTAACGCTAGAGGGGGGGTGAATAGCGTTATAATAAAATTTAGCGTAAACTTGCGGAAATTGAAATTTGCAGGAAATAAATAAGTGCGTTAAATAAACAAAAAGGAAAGAACGCACCGATATATTCTGGTTCACCACAACACGTGGCTAGTCCAGTCCCCGAGAGACTCTCTCGAGATTTTCCACTAACTTGTTAAGCTTACAGGTGCTCAACAAACCTTTACAACTTAAGGACACAAGCCTTAACACCTTTGCTCGGAGATACAACACTCCAAGACTTCAACCAAGGAAACACAAGTTCCTTACAACAAGAGAATTACAATTCTCTTACAAGTGTATAAAACACTAAAACACTCAAACAATATACTCCTTTATGAGTAGGTATGAGTAAAATAAATAAGCTCTAGATCACAACAACTTTGGACAAAAAATATGGCTCTCAAAAGCTTTATGAAATTGAATATAAAATGATAAACAAAAGTATGCAAGCTTATAGCAATGTAATGATCAGTTGTAGTATGTTGTTGTATTTAAAACACTGAAATGAAGCTGTATTTATAGTTGAAAAACTTGGCATTACCGTTACCTAATTGCCAATTAAGAGTTGCTGATTTTACTCACTGACAATCGATTGTCAAACCCCAACAATCGATTGTCTGCCAGTCAGATCAAAATTCAATCCCAGATTTTACGCTTGATAATCAATTACTTACAATCCATAATCGATTACTGGCAACGTTCAAAAAATCCTTTCCGGATTTTAATCAAAACAATCGATTATACAGAATCAATAATCGATTACCCAATAACGTTCAAGAAATCTTTTCCGGATTTTAATCACAACAATCGATTATACAGAATCAATAATCGATTACCTGATGGTATTTGAAAACTTTACGACAACGGTCAGCTTCACAATCGATTGCACAAAGTCAACAATCGATTACTTATCAGTTTTTGAAAATCATTTTAGACACTGCCTCTTGACAATCGATTGTTATATACTCACAATCGATTATTTAATAGTTTTGAAAAAGTCTGGAAGTCACTACCTCAACACAATCGATTGTCATAAGTTCACAATCGATTATTTTGTGACTTTGAAAATCTGAAGGACACTGTCTCTTCACAATCGATTGTCATTAGCTTCACAATCGATTATTCTGAGTTTTGAAAAACTTTGATGGACACTGCCTCATCACAATCGATTGTCATTTGTTCACAATCGATTGTCATGCAGGTTTTAAAAACCTGATGCTCACTGTCTTACTCACAATCGATTGTCGTAAGTTCACAATCGATTGTCATGCAGTCTTGGCTTAAAAACAATCGATTATCATAAGTACATAATCGATTATCATAGTCCAAATTTTTAAGGCATGTCTAAATTATTTTGACTACTGTAAATATGCATGATTTAAAATCATTTGACGTTAAATTAAATATGCATGATTTTGGAAAATAGTTTTATAAGAGAACCCATGTTACGAGTCAAGTTGTAGGATCAAGATCACAAATAAGAATGACTCAATTAAACTTATAAAACTTTGTCTTGAGCTTGAATCTCGTTGTATATCAATTGTGCGCTTGTTTCTTGAACTTCGTCATATATCAATTTTCGCTTCGTTTGTCATTCATCAAAACCTTCACAAAAGAACACACATTTTAGTATATTGCATTGAGAACGTGTTTCCAACAATTTTCCCCATTTTGATAATGGCAAACATTAACTGGGATATGCAAGACAAGAAATTTATATTGACGATTCAAGACAAGTATATACATGTAACAAGTATGCAATTTGTTCCCTCTCAATTTGAGAATTCCCCCTCAATTTAAGCTTATAAATACTGAGAGTGCATACCCGTTATCTTCCCCTTTTTCCATTAGCAAAAATAATAATAAGATGCCAAAGATGAAATAAACCTTGTTTATTTATTGGAAAGAAGGCGTGATTATTTAAAGAGAGTATAATAGCTCAAATGATAGCATTACAATCGATTATTGATACGAGATAATCGATTATCAGATGACAGAAACAGATTTTTCTGAAGACTCGATTCTTGCGCGTCATGCTTTATAATTCCCCCTACTTTTAGGGCGATACCTGCAAAAAAGTATTAGACGTCTCTGACGCTCAAGTTAGAAATCATGTAAAAAAAATGCAATGCATGACTTAGATCAATGTGGAGTCAAGAATCCCGAGTTCACTGCGAATTCGGAAGAAGGACTCTTTCTCTAAAGGCTTTGTAAAGATGTCTGCCAATTGGTTTTTGGTTTCAACAAATTCAATTTCGACATCGCCTTTGAGAACGTGATCTCTAATAAAATGATGTCTAATTTCAATGTGTTTTGTTCGCGAATGAAGAACGGGGTTCTTCGTCAAGCATATGGCACTGGTATTATCACATCTAAGAGGGATATGATCAAGACTTAGGCCATAGTCCAAGAGTTGTTATTTCATCCATAGGATTTGAGCGCAACAACTCCCCGCGGCTACATATTCAGCCTCGGTTGTGGACAACGCAACACTTACTTATTTCTTGCTAAACCAAGAAACGAGAGAGCTACCGAGCAAATGGCAAGTGCCACTAGTGCTCTTGCGGTCCAATTTGCATCCAGCAAAATCGGAATCGGAGTAGCCAACAAGTTGGCATGAAGAGCCTTTGGGGTACCATAGACCCACATTTGTAGTACCAACAAGATACCTTAAAATCCGTTTTACCGCAGTAAGGTGAGACTCCTTCGGACATGATTGATAACGAGCGCATACTCACACGCTAAACATGATGTCCGGACGACTAGCAGTAAGATAAAGAAGAGATCCAATCATACCTCGATACTTTTTGGTGTCGACTTCCTTACCTTTCTCATCTTTGTCTAGATGATCGGATGTGCTCATGGGAGTTGCCATTTCTTTTGCATTGTTCATCTCAAATCGTTTCAGCAATTCTTTGCAATATTTGGTTTGACAAATGAATGTACCTTCTTTCATTTGCTTTACTTGTAATCCCAAAAAGAATGTTAACTCACCCATCATAGACATCTCAAATTCGCTTGTCATTAAATCGGAAAATTCCTTGCATAAAACATTGTTAGTAGCACCAAATATAATATCATCTACATATATTTGAACTAACAAAATATCATTGTTTTTATGCTTAACAAAGAGAGTTGTGTCAACTTTCCCCCTAATGAAATCATTTTCCAAAAGAAACTTACTCAATCTTTCATACCAAGCTCGGGGAGCTTGTTTTAAACCATAAAGAGCCTTTTTGAGTTTGAAAACATGATTGGGAGATTTAAAATCTTCAAAACCGGGGGGTTGTTCAACATAAACTTCTTCTTGAATAAAACCGTTTAGAAAAGCACTTTTCACATCCATTTGATATAAATTGAAATTCATAGAAGAGGTAAATGCAAGCAATAAACGAATAGCTTCTAATCTAGCTACGGGAGCATATGTTTCCTCATAGTCAATACCTTCTTCTTGATTATAGCCTTTTGCTACAAGCCTAGCTTTGTTTCTAGTGATTATACCATTTTCATCTAGTTTATTGCGAAAAACCCATTTCGTACCAATTATGGTATGACCTTCGGGTCTTGGCACCAAATCCCAAACGTCATTGCGTTCGAATTGGTTAAGCTCTTCTTGCATTGCCAAGGTCCAAAATTCATCCCCAATTGCTTCTGAGATGGTTTTGGGTTCAATTTGAGAAACAAAAGCAGTATGTTCTAAGGTATTTTTGAGAGAGTTTCGGGTACTTACTTTGTCTCCAACGTTGCCAATTACCTGTTCGAGAGGGTGATCTTTGATTGTCCTCCACTCGTTAGGCATATTCATTTCTTTTTCCAATTGTGGCGCTTCTTCCGTTGGTTGTTCCTCAGTTTCATCTTTATTTTCCTTGGGTGGTTCCTCTTGTATTTTGTTTTTCAAGCTACCTAAGATACTTGCAAGATCAAAACCGGAATCCTTTCTCGCCAAGCGAGCATTATTTTCGGAAAATACAACATGAGGGGATTCCTCCACAATTTGGGTTCTTTTATTAAAGACCCTATATGCTTTACTACGTGAGGAATATCCAATGAAAATACCTTCATCCGACTTAGCATCAAATTTACCCAATTGGTCTTTGCCATTGTTATGAACAAAACATTTGCAACCAAAAACTCTAAAATGGGAAATATTTGGTTTTCTACCCTTATAAAGTTCATAGGGGGTTTTCATGAGTATCGGCCGAATTACTACTCTATTTAGAACATAGCAAGCGGTACTCACGGCGTCCGCCCAAAAATGTTTGGGTATCTTAGCTTCGTCGAGCATGGTTCTAGCCATCTCTTCGAGACACCTATTTTTCCTTTCCACCACCCCATTTTGTTGTGGTGTACGTGGAGCGGAAAAGGTATGCTCGATTCCGAGTTCGTCACAAAAGTCCGCAAAGAGATTGTGATCAAACTCTCCCCCATGATCACTTCTAATTGAAGTGACGGTTGTTTCTTTCTCATTTTGAACACGCTTAAGAAAGTATTTAAAATTTTGAAAAGCATCACTTTTATTGGCAAGAAATAAAGTCCAAGTAAATCTCGAGTAATCATCAACAATCACAAAAGCATATTTATTTCTTCCTAGACTTTCAATGCGAGAGGGACCAAATAAATCCATATGAAGCAATTGCAATGGTCTAGAAGTTGAAACAATGTTTTTAGATTTGAAAGATGCTTTTGTTTGCTTCCCCTTTTGACACGAGTCACAAATAGAGTCATTTTCAAATTTTAAAATGGGAAGACCAACAACTAAGTTTTGAGAAATCAATTTGTTCAAAAGATGCATATTGATATGTGCTACTCTACGATGCCATAGCCAAGTATCATCCTCTTTACTCATTAGACAATCAACATAATCGGGTGAGGAATTAGCAAGATCAACCATATAAATATTATCCACTCTAAAACCACGGAGGATAATTTTGAAATCACTACGTCTGAACACTAAGCATTCATCCGAATCAAATAAAGCAAGATTTCCCTTGACACACAATTGGCTTATGCTCAAGAGATTATGCTTTAATCCTTTAACAAGTAATATATGCTTACTAGAGGAATTTTCATCCTTACCGACCGAGCCGATGCCGATGATCTTTCCTTTATTGTTATCACCGAAGATAACACTTCCTCCTTCTTTGTGCTCTAATTGAAGGAATTTGGATTCATCTCCCGTCATATGCTTGGAGCATCCACTATCAAGGTACCATAGTACACTTGAGCCCTTCAAGCACACCTACAAAATAAATTAATGTTCTTTAGGTACCCATGCCATCTTGGGTCCTTGGGGGTTAGGCATATTATAATGATGCGATTGAGTAATATGTCTATGACGTGTAAAGCATGCAGGAGCAATATGACCAATGCGTCTACAATAATGACAAGTCACATTTGGGTTATGCATCCTTCTAGGTTCATAGTAACTAGACGGATGAAAATTTCTTACTCTATTTTGAACACTATGACTATTTCGCATTTCATGAGAATTATTTCTCCTACTATGAGCTCTAGGATGGGCAGCATTTCTAGAGTGATTGTTTGTCGGTTGAAGGCCATTTCTAGGTCTTCTCAAAGGTTCAACATTTGGCCTAAAATATGCATCATTTCTAGGGTAACTATTTCTAGGTGGTAAGTCATTTCTAGGTCTCCTAAAATGTTCAACGTTTTGTCTAGCATGCATATTGGTTCTAGGATTTCTATTTCTAGGATAAGCATTTGTTTTATTAGTCCTAGGTTGAGCCTTAGGTGGTTGGGGTTTGGCTTCAACCTTTTCTTTAACCTCATTCTTAAATCCTATGCTATGCTTGGTTGATTTCAAATTAACAAGGACCTCATTCAAATTCTTGTGGGAAGAATTAAACTTATCTAAGGTACCTTTGAGTCTATCTACCTCATTTTTGAGATGCAAGCAAGAAGAACAACTTTTAGTGGAACTTTCGGGCTTATCGGCGCTTCTTTTTCCAAAAAACTTGTTTTCCTCTTTCAGCTTTTCATTTTCTAAAACCAGTTTTTCTACATCCTTTTCTTTCAAAGAAAGCTGTTTTTGAAAATCCTTTTCTTTTAATGAAGCATTTTCTTTTATGCCCTTAACAGTTTTTGAAGCCTTAATAAACTCAGCATATAATTCATCAAAAGCAGTTCGCATTTCTTCAAGAGTAAAGAAGTTTTTAGACGAAATTTGACATACCTCATCTTTGTTGTCTTCTTGTGCCATAAGGCAAAGATTTGCTGCTTCGTCTTTTTCTCCTTCGCTTGACTCATCTCCGGAGTTGCCTCCCCAAGAAATGTATGCACGTTGCTTTTTTAAAAGGTTTCTTCTCCTTTTTGATGTTTGGGCAATTTGATTTGATGTGCCCGGTTTCACCACACTCATAGCACTTGATTTGTTCGCCTTGCTTTTTGCCCTTGCGTTCATACTCCTTGCGCATGAACTTTTGAAATCTTTTGATAACGAATCCAAATTTGTTGTCTCCTTCCTCATCAATTTGCGGTTGGCTTGTGCTCGCCTTTAGATCTATTCTTTGCCTCCTTTGATCATCAACAAAAGGGTTAAGAATAGTAGATTCATAGGTCTTAAGGTTACCTCTTAGTGTGTCGATGGTGACGTTTGAAACGCCAATGGATTCTTGAATTGCATCGGCCTTTGATCTCCATGCCGGTGTGAGACTTCTAAGAATTTTTCGCATGAGCTCTCTATCCGTGAATGTTTTCTTGAGAGCATGTAGGTCATTTACGATTATTAAAAATCGCTCAAACATTTCGTCCACCTTTTCACCTTCCTTCATGTGAAATAATTCATAAGAATGGGTAAGGAAATCAATTTTTGCTTCCCTTACCTGGTCCGTACCTTCGTACGTAACTTCTAGCTTGTCCCACATCTCCTTTTCCGTTGTGCAACACGATATTTTCCTGTAATCGTCAGCATTAACAGCACAATATAATAAATTAATTTCTTTAGCATTAGTTTGAACCTTTCGGATGTCATCCGCGTCATACTCATCCTCGGACTTGGGAACCCATTCGTTTTCCACCTTCTTTGTTGGAATTTGGTTTCCCTTCATTATCACCTTCCAAAGGTGAAAGCTGTTGGACTGAACGAAGATTTTCATCCTCTCTTTCCAGTACGTGTAATTTGTATCGTTGAATAGAGGTGGTCGTCTGGAGCACTGTCCTTCATCAATTCCTGCAAAAGAATCACGAGTAGAAGCCATGGATGGTTCTCTCAAACTGTTAAGTTTTCAGAGAGTTGGGCTCTGATACCAATTGTTAGAAAATACGCTTAACGCTAGAGGGGGGGTGAATAGCGTTATAATAAAATTTAGCGAACTTGCGGAAATTGAAATTTGCAGGAAATAAATAAGTGCGTTAAATAAACAAAAAGGAAAGAACGCACCGATATATTCTGGTTCACCACAACACGTGGCTAGTCCAGTCCCCGAGAGACTCTCTCGAGATTTTCCACTAACTTGTTAAGCTTACCGGTGCTCAACAAACCTTTTCAACTTAAGGACACAAGCCTTAACACCTTTGCTCGGAGATACAACACTCCGAGACTTCAACCAAGGAAACACAAGTTCCTTACAACAAGAGAATTACAATTCTCTTACAAGTGTATAAAACACTAAAACACTCAAACAATATACTCCTTTATGAGTAGGTATGAGTAAAATAAATAAGCTCTAGATCACAACAACTTTGGACAAGAATATGGCTCTCAAAAGCTTTATGAAATTGAATATATAATGATAAACAAAAGTATGCAAGCTTATAGCAATGTAATGATCAGTTGTAGTATGTTGTTGTATTTAAAACACTGAAATGAAGCTGTATTTATAGTTGAAAAACTTGGCATTACCGTTGCCTAATTGCCAATTAAGAGTTGCTGATTTTACTCACTGACAATCGATTGTCAAACCCCAACAATCGATTGTCTGCCAGTCAAATCAAAATTCAATCCCAGATTTTACGCTTGATAATCGATTACTTAGAATCCATAATCGATTACTGGCAACGTTCAAAAAATCCTTTCCGGATTTTAATCAAAACAATCGATTATACAGAATCAATAATCGATTACCCAATAACGTTCAAGAAATCTTTTCCGGATTTTAATCACAACAATCGATTATACAGAATCAATAATCGATTACCTGATGGTATTTGAAAACTTTACGACAACGGTCAGCTTCACAATCGATTGCACAAAGTCAACAATCGATTACTTATCAGTTTTTGAAAATCATTTTAGACACTGCCTCTTGACAATCGATTGTTATATACTCACAATCGATTATTTAATAGTTTTGAAAAAGTCTGGAAGTCACTACCTCAACACAATCGATTGTCATAAGTTCACAATCGATTATTTTGTGACTTTGAAAAATCTGAAGGACACTGTCTCTTCACAATAGATTGTCATTAGCTTCACAATTGATTATTCTGAGTTTTGAAAAACTTTGATGGACACTGCCTCATCACAATCTATTGTCATTTGTTCACAATCGATTGTCATGCAGGTTTGAAAAACCTGATGCTCACTGTCTTACTCACAATCGATTGTCATTAGTTCCCAATCGATTGTCATGCAGTCTTGGCATAAAAACAATCGATTATCATAAGTACATAATCGATTATCTTAGTCCAAATTTTTAAGGCATGTCTAAAAATTATTTTGACTACTGTAAATATGCATGATTTAAAATCATTTGACGTTAAATTAAATATGCATGATTTTGGAAAATAGTTTTATGAGAGAAGCCATGTTACGAGTCAAGTTGTAGGATCAAGATCACAAATAAGAATGACTCAATTAAACTTATAAAACTTTGTCTTGAGCTTGAATCTCGTTGTATATCAATTGTGCGCTTGTTTCTTGAACTTCGTCATATATCAATTTTCGCTTCGTTTGTCATTCATCAAACCTACACAAAAGAACATACGTTTTAGTATATTGCATTGAGAACGTGTTTCCAATAAGGAATACATCATAATCAGGAGGGGGCCTCATTTCTACATCTTTCCCGATGCCTACAAAGGAAAAAAGATGAGTAAGCTCGAAAAGAATCCTTAAATGATAACCGTTCTAAGAAAGAAATTACCATGATAGCGATACTCACATCGACCCTTTGATAACTCCATCAAAGCATGCTCGTAGTATGGTCTTTGCAACACTAGGCACTCGACCCATTTCTTGAGACTGGGGACTACCTCTGGCACCTGGGCCACATCTGCAACACCAAAAAATATAGACGAGGAAAGAAAATAAGAGGTAAAATAGCAAAATTAAGAAGGCAAAGTACTATTCATGGTTCATGTTCCATTTTTCAAGACACAACACGTCTTCAGCAGGGATCAGGTCAGAAGTCCATATTCAGACAAATTGGCCCATCCAACCTCGGTCACGAGCTTCATCTACGCTCAAGAAGGAGGCCTTTATGACCCAACGAACAAGCTTGATCAACCCTCCTTGATAAAGTCGGGGACTGTAAAGGCGCATAAGGTGATCGAGGGTGAAATGACATCCCTCAATTTGTTCACAAAGAATCGAAGGAGAATCACTATTCTCCAAAAGGAAGGATGGATCTGGCCGAGGGACACGTCATACCTCTTGTAGAAGGCAACGATGATATGGTCTAAGGGACCTAACGTGAAAGGATAAGTGTAAACACTTATAAAATCCTCCACATAGGTAGTGATCGACTCCTCGGGCAAAGGTACCAGAACATGTTTATCGACCTAGTGGCACTCCTCTTTAACTTTGTCAAGGAGATCAGTGATTATCGTGCATATGTACCTCGAGACCCGGTCATATCGACCAGGTACTGAGGATGTATTTTCAATCCTAAAATTGGAAATAGTAGGGAACCATCCCATAATGAAATCCTCAAGGGGATATTCCGCTGTAGCTCCATCGCGGTGGGTCGCGAAGAAGATGCGGCCTCCTTTTGCGGTATAGTTTTAGAAGTTTTTGCCATTGTAAAGTAAAAGAGAAGGGAATTAGGATACTATGCATGTTTGCTTAAGATTAAAGAGATTTGGGAGTAAGTGTTGCAATGGGAAGATATTTTATAAGAGAAGCAACAATGAGGGAAATTTTGAGCGTAAAGTTTGAGTGGAAGAAGGTGGCGGTACTTATAGCTTGCTGATGGCGGTTCAGATTAGTGGTGGTTGACCAACAACAGACAGGCATTTAATACCTCGGTAACTGAACTAACAGGATGTTTCAGTATTCACTTGTAGCTAGCGTCATAGTTGGGCTCATCGCTTACGTTATGGCACATCGAGACGAGATTGGAAAAGTTCATATTATTTCTCGTCATCTTCTCTCCGTGAAACAAGGGGACTATCTGTATACAGTCAAAGTTGGGCTTTCCCTTTTTATATGCCTAATTGAGACTGGAACACAATAAGCTAAGGTTCAACCTCGTATTATAACCATGAAGTAAAGTTAGATTAACGAGCTCGTGACCCATAAACCGATCAAGATCGAGATCAGCCAAGATCGAGACCATACAAGATCCAAGGAAGTTTACCGAGCCAAATGATGGAAGCTGAACAAATACCCAGGTTCTGAACTTAGTATAACAAAACCTCATGCTGGATCCTAGTAGGAACTTTTGTTTGCATCATGTGTATTTAACTTAGGGGACTCAACACAGGAGTTGGGTCTGTCTAATACAGGTGATCCGAAATAAAAAGACCATCCTGATGCATATGACGTGCTACTTGCACATTTATTTGTTTTGGATTCGCATTGTGACCAACTTGTGAATAAGGAGAAAAATTGAGAGAATAAGTGGTATAAGGGCTGACTGAGATTAATCGTTCGTCTTACCAATGCTCAAATAACGTCAAAATGCTGCCGGATTTTTGAAAAAGAAAAAATAGGAAAAAGGAAAAAACAAAAGAAATAAAAGGCTTTTCAAAATTTTTTGGTTTTAACAAAATTTTTTGCCCGAACTATGCCGGTTGATTCTCACCAAGTGTGGGATACGTAGGCAACACACATCGGGTCCAACCTCCATTTTACAAAAATAGCCAAAACAAAGAAGAATAAATTTCAAATTTTTATTTGTTGTCCTAATTAAATTGGGTGACGCTGTTATTGTCAAGAATAGCCAAATGTTCTCGAAAGGGACGCCGGAAGGCTGATTTTGCACAAACGCCCACCTTTGGGTCTTTATTGTATTTCTTGGCCGGCTAGCGAGCACAGCCTTAAAAACTTCCTCCGGAAGTGCTAAAAGGTCGTATTCGCAAAGCTAGGCCTTTGGTTTTAGAAAATGAATTTAAAAAAAACAAAAAAAGAGAAAAGGGTCATTTTTTAGTTTTTGAAGTCAAATAGGAATAAAGTCATAAGTCACTAATTCGCCTTAATAAATGTGCAGGATGAGCACAATTCAAACCGAACCTTTTTTATTTGTAAGACGAATCCCTTTGGAGCTGCGATTGTGGTGGAATGATCTATGTAGAGAAGGGCAAGTTGAGATAAAGAAGTATTTGGGGGGCCTTCCCGAGCTATTGGAGATTGTACCCCAAGGAGACATCATAAGAGCGTTGGTCACGTGCTGGGACCCGGTGCACAATGTGTTCCACTTCTCATATTTTGAACTTACCCCAACTTTAGAAGAAATAGCTGGATACATTGGAAATACTGAGCTTCCTCTGAGACAGAAATATTTGGTTGCTCCAAGAGTTGTAGCGGTACACAAATTTTTAGATACCTTGAAAATAAGCTGAGTGGTACATGACTCGAATCTGGCAGAAGGGGTTTTCACCTTTTCATTCCTGTATACAAGATATGGTCACATAGGGGGGTTCAACAATCCAGAAAACAAAATATGCAGCAAAAGAAACCATGTCAAATGGGAAGAACATAGACGCTTCGCTTTTATGGTGGATTTTCTAGGGCTTCTGGTGTTTCCAAGGAAAGACGAGAACATCGACATAAAGATAGCAGAGGTTGTCAGCACCCTATACACCTAGGCCAAGTGCACACCTATGATATTAGCCGAGATCTTCGCGCTCTTACAGCTTGCAAGGCCAGGAAAGATTTCTTTGAGGGGTGCAATATATTATTTCAAGTATGGATGACCGAGCATCTATTCCATCGTCCCCAGTTTATGAGCCATGGATCCGCAGAGAAAACATGCATAGAAGAGTTTTACACAAGAATTGAAGGGCTCAGTTTTCCCGAAGGAGCAGCAAGATGGACATCCTAATTTCAATCCCTCACTTCCAGTCAAATAGAATGGACGTTTGGATGGTTTTCTGTGGATGAGATTATATACATGCCGGCCACATAACCTCATTTCCTTCTGATGGATCTTAGAAGTATCCAGCCTTATGCCCCGCACTGGGTTTTGAGAAAACTTGGAAGGTGTTAGGTAGTGCCAAAAGACGAAGATCTCAGCACCCGAGTAGTCGAGATTGGACCTGATGGTCAGTTCCCCGAAGCAACAATCCGCAAAATTTGGAATGAATGCCAATACCTGATGGCAACACTTGTGTACGGGATCGGTCCAAAGGCAAAGTTTCGCCAGGATATCTTGCTTGGTATCAGAGAGATGTTGAGTTCGAAAGGCAAGCCAAAAGGCCCCATCTCCAGGAATTTGTTGAAGCATAGCAAAAGCAGTGGAATTGGTTGGTTAAAGAACGTGAGTACAGGGCTACGATAATCAAACTGGAGAAGGAGGTCATGAGTTTACAATTTGAGAAGGATTTGCAGGCCGCTGTAGATGAGGACGAAAAGAAGAAACTAGTCAAGGAAAATGAAACCCTTCGGGCCAAAATTCAGAAGATGAAGGTCGCAGCGGAAAACCCCGTCCGGAGTGCCAAGGATGCCAAACTTATAGATGGTTTGAGATAAAAGGTGGATGACCACAGTTCTGATTTAAACAAAGCAGAAAAGGAACTAGCCGGAGCTCAGAAGCAATTGGTTAAAAATGCTACAGAACTGGCACGTCTGATCAGGTAATTAAAAGAAGAGTTCGACGGTGAGGTGTCAGGGTTGAAGAAAAGGGTCATCACCGTGGAAAACAAAATGCTCAAACAAGCAAAAGAGTTCAAAATTAAAAGGGAACATTGTTACACAGGATTGGCACAGTTAGAATCGGATTTGCAATAGCTTCAAAAGCGGAATCAAGCAGCCAAAAAATTTTGGGAGCCAGAACTAAAGCGATTGGTCGGTTATTGCAAGAGAAAGGTGTCATACGATAAAGAATCAAAGGGATCGCTCATCATATCACAATGAAATGCAACAGCTGTGAGGACATGAAATAGATCTATGTTCTTTGCCACCGTGATGTTTTTTGTTCGCCGAGTAATGGTAGATCTGCATCACCTCCAAGGGGATTTAGCTAGTCGACTTGCGGCAAGGCCGAATGATGCCTCTTGGGCTCCAGGAGCAGTTGAAGTCTTAATGTAATCATGCTTTTTGAAAACTGTTTTTTCTCTTTAAAGAGCCTGTCAGTTTGTCTTAGGGTATGTATTTTCTTTTACGCATAGTTAATTGTTCTTCAATTTTGTAGTTTTTCTTATGTCAGAGTTTGCTAGTTTCCTATTTAAATCTGTCAGTCTTTGTAACTGAAGTTGTTATTATGAAAATTGAAAATTCCAACAAAATATATCTTGTTGCTTTCATTTTACTTTTCATGAACTATGCTCGGTCTGGTTCATACGGGGCATGATACGTAGGCAAGCTTCATTAGGATTCGACGGTACTCTTAAAGATAAAAACAAAAGCCATAAAAGAAAAGAGAGAGGAATAAAGAAAAAGAGAAAAGCCAAAAAAAAAAAGGAAAACCAGGGAGGTAGAAAGCACAAAAGAGGAAAACAAGAAATAAACTAGAAATCAAAAGGGAAATTTTGGAATAAATGCTGGGATGACACATGAAACAATCGCGAACATGTAGACATCTGTTAACTGTATAGGTGCATCACACCCAATGTGTGATTCCCTGTCTGTTATCCGTCTTAAACTAAGCGTTTGTTGCTGTCACAAATTCCAGTCTCAGGTTTTAGAAATAGTGGTCGTTTTGTGGTAAACTGGCATCCCATCGGTATTTCACCAGATCGAAAGGAAGCACAGAAATGCCATCTGAAATGACTTTGCTGGCAGTTCCCGTCTCAGAGGATAGACTGATTGCGGGCATCCCGGTTTTTGAATCTGCGGCAGCGAAGAAAATAGGATCTTGCGACTTAGGGTCATGGAGATGTGGGATGCATGGACGAATGGGAAAGAGCATTCGAGTGCCATCCTTGGATTTCTTGAGCTCTTCCCAAGGTTGGGGGTACTTCTACTATTCCCATTAGCCACCCAAATATCCTCTTGGGACAGCCTACCATACCAGCCAATTTTGTTGGAGCATCTTCTGAAGTCTGCCCTCAGGTGTTCACCTCTGGCACAGTCCTCAATATTTTTACGGCTCCCCCATGTCCAGCCACTACACATAACTCTATATAATATTTGAAAGTATTTTCCATATAAAAAATAGACGAAAAAATTGGGTATCAACAACACATTTAACTTGAATTTTATTAAAAAGGATAGAGATTACTAGGGCGTCGTTGTGAGGATGAGATATGCCTTCTGTTTCCTTTTCACAGAATGATACGACGTCTTCAGGCACATAACTCTGAGTTTGTTTTTCCTAGGTGATCGATACTTTGGTACGCTTAAACATAGGTTATTGAGGGACATCGACTCCGCCAATGATCATGTGGATTACATTTTGTGGTTCTTCTTGTTCGTTTTTCCTTGCATCTCTCTCTATGAGGTGATTCATAGCCCGATCACTTAGGAATTCTCAAAGACGGCCATAGTTAAACATATGATCCACTTCTTCCCTTAGTTGTCTGCAATGTTCTGTCCGATGGCCATGTGTTCCATGGGACTTCCACATCAAGTCGGGTTTCTTTGAGATAGATCGGTCTGTATTGTCCTGAGCCACTTGGTGTCTTTAGTTCTCCTAATATCTGAGACAATCCCTGATGCATCTATGTTGAAGTTATACTCTGATAATCAAGGGGCCTCAGTGGGGTCGCTGTGCTTATCTAACCCTGAGAGCTTTGACCTCGATCATTTCTTTGATCGCTCTGAGGAGTGTTGCATCTTGGGCCGATGTTCCTTCGATTGGCATATGGCTTATTCCGTTCTTTGTTAAATATCGATTCTCAGTCTATGTCCCTAGGGGGCTTGGCTACAAATATGTTAGGATATACTAAACCTGAGGGGGCTCCCAACTAGTTGTCCTCGACTCTGATCTTTGAATGATAACGATTGTGCACATCTGACCATGTCACAACTGGATATTCAATCAAGTTTTGCTTCAAATGCCAAGACACGATCCAGCTTCTTTCATTCAGACCCTGCATAAAGGCATGTACTGCCCAATCATCAGAGACCGATGATAATTCCATTCTTTCCATATGATACCGGGACACGAACTCCCTTAACATCCCATCATTCTTTTGCTTAATTTTGAAGACGTCGAATTTTCTTGTGGCCACTTTTATAGGCCCGGCATGCGCTTTCACGAAGGCATCTGCTAACATAGCAAATAAATCAATAGAGTTAGGAGCTAAGTTGTGATAACAAATCATGCTCCCTTTGATAGTGTTTCTCCGAATTTTTTCAACAAGACGGATTCGATCTCGTCGTCATTTAAATCATTTCCTTTGATTCTGCAAGTGTATAAAGTAACATGCTCGTTACGGTCAATTTTCTCGTTATATTTGGGTATATCGGGTATGCGAAGCTTCTTGAGAATGGGCATCAGAGTCGCACTTGGGGGGAATGGTTTTTGTATGAACTTTTTGGCATCTAAACCTTTCAAAAGTGGAGGTGACCCCGATATTTGGTCTACCCCGAATTATAAGTTTCCACCTTCTTATCATAAGCTTCAATTTTCTTTTCTCCGGACTCATTCCTCTTAGTTAGTTCCTCAAGCATTCTCATAATCATGAGGCTAGTTCCCGAACCACTTTCATCCGGCCTCTCTTGGCTAGTTCAGCACACCAAGTGTTCACCGGTTCGGCTGTGTTTGGAGTCTATTATGACTCTGAAGTTGAGCGATGAAGACTTGCTAAGCTTGCAGCATCTCGAACATAACTTGGAGGCTGACTCCTCCATCTCACATTCCTTGTGTTCTTTAGTTACTGGATCAGGCTTCCCTATGTATATTTCCTTCAGGGTCCGTGCCCAGATCTGCATCCAAAGCAATGTGCGAACTAACATCGAAAGGTTCCACATTTGACACTTCCTCTGGGTTTATCGGTGGTGCCGACTCCTATATAGCTGTTTTCTCCAAAACCTTCGTTGTCATGAATAGATGCATTCTGTGTGCTAAACATATTTAAGCCTGAGCATCAAAAATCTTGACAAAAAAAGTGTAAAGAAAACTTATGTAACAAGAATCAGTAAACAAATAATCATTACTATCGTTAGCCCCACGGTGGGCGCCAAACTGTTTACCTCGAAAATACGAGTAACAGTTAAACTTTATTAGTGGTTTTAAAGATATGTGATTTAGTTCAATACCAATTAATAATCAAGAAATATGAAGTAAAATTGAAAGTTAGAAGTGAATCAAACCAATGTTACTTAATAGTAGTAACCTCGAGCTTAGTTGACCTCGAGGTGGCTTAGGGCCGTAAGAACAATTAAGTAGGAAAATAAAAGTCAGAGCAATGAAGCTAAATAACAATTCTGCTGAACATTAGGAAAAAAGTAGAGAGTATATTCTTTGCTCAACGATCAGATGATCTTACAAATGATTGGGGTCCCCTTTATATAATAGGAGAATCCCTAAATAAGATACATTTCCATTTACAGTAAGGAATATTCTTGTACTGTTGTATAACTGCCTAGTACGGAATAGTACAATCATATTCCAGGATTTGTGCCACAACTTTGGGGATATGGTAAGAATCTAACTTGTTCTAGCATAAATCCATGACGATAATATTTCGGGATAGAACACACCCGACCTCGGTAGGGGATGTGCTTCGCCTTCGAACTCGGGTCTGGTCCCTCAAGCTCGAACCTGATCTGACCTCGACTCAAACTTCGGACGACCTATCAAGTATATAGGTCGAAAGCATTCGATCTCGACCGTATACATTATCGTATCATCTATCATATGTTAACATTTCAAACATTGCCTAATCTTGTATATTGCTTATATATTCGTGTAACTTCTACTTATCTGAAATTATTTACTCTAGAGAGCTTTTTCCTCGATTCAATTATTAGCTTCCCAGTGAAAAAAATTGTGTAGAACTTGACAAACCAGTTGATATCATCTTGGCTAGTTTACATATCATTTTACATTAAGGTACATCTTCACTAAGCTAAATCTATGTTTTGCAACAAAAAGAGTGACATAAAACATATCCTTTTGTTTTTCATCAACAAAAAATATTGACCTACAGTTGCTGTTTTCATAAAAGTCTTCTCACATTTTATCGGAACCTAATATCCCTTGACCTTTTTCTACTTACTAATAGAGTCTAGTGATGGTTATAATCAACTGAAGCACAACCTGTATCTATTTTCTTTTTCTTTTGGTTTGACTTGAGTAAAATTCTTTAAATTCACTATAGTAGTGTCTTTATATTGCCTTTTTGGTTCTGTAAATTTCACCAGAGGGAGACGGTCTTCAAATCTAGCATGAGTTGGGCTAGTCATCATCTGGCTCAGCCGAAAAGTCGGGCTCCTCGGGCTTCTGTAACTTAGGCAAATCCATATCCTTCATCTTCTGAGCTCCTCTCCTTGTGTTTGCAGCAAATCTTGACGCCAATATTGTAACTCCAAGGTTCTGCTTTACATACGAAGAGTTTGCTGGTTTAGTCTTCTTTTGTTGACCATCCTCATGTTCATGTTCATGTTCATGTTCATGTTTATGTTCATGTTCATGTTCACATTCACTTTCATTTGCTGATTGCTCGTCCTCGGTTGCATAAGACAAGGACTCACTCCTACTAAGGCCTTTGACCAACTTTCTCTTCTTGAAACGACGCCAAGCAGCTTGAACAAAACAGGCAGCCCAAGTTCTCCAATGGTGAGAGTAATAACGGAAGGTGTGCTGTAGCTTCTTACTGTGGAGACGTCTGAATTGATTGGCTACAAATTTGAGATCCTCTGCTCGTAATGCAAAGGCTTCTACTTCCGACAGGGCTCTCACTGTTCTCGTCGACGAAGGCAAGTTAAGAGTGGATCTTGGCAACAATGCCCAGGCAAGAAGTTCCTCACCGCAAAAGTCACCTGGCCTCAAAGTAATTGAGTTGAAGAAGCCCATCCGACCCCCATTCGTGGTCGAGCTCTCTAATGTTCCTCTGATAACAAACAACATTTCAGTTACTGGATCTCCCTCACGTACTATGTATGTTCCTTGAGTACATAACGATGAAACCAGACGTTCACATATGGCATCAAGCAGCTGATCATCCATCTGTGAGAAGAAGGGAACCTGCCAAAAAAGGAAAAAATGAACTCAAATTCCTCCATTTGACAGGAAACGGCGAATCAAAGCAGAAATAAAAGGAATGCATAACTTGTTTGATATTCGCATAGTAACAAAAACCAAGTATTGAACAATCGTTTCAAATAAATTATTGGTGTTACAACTTTGAAGTTCAACGAGAGAACACAGAGAAAATGACTTACACGCCGAACAAGGTCTAAACATAGGTGACGTTGGATGTCACGTCGAAGATCTGAAGGTAAAGCATGCAGGATAGATTCTTCGTCTACTCCACGAGTGGCAAGCCACTTGTACTGTACAAAACGCCGGACCCGTTCTTGAAGATCCTGAGGGAGTTGGCGGTGCCTCATCCATTCTTCAGTGTCTCGTCGCTTGAGCCTCCACTCCTCAAGCCTCATAGTGATAGATTGTAAGTATGTCTACAATGATAAAGGGGAGCAGTTAAGACTTATAAATGTCTGAAGAATAGGTTTCGCAAAATGAAATGTACAATTTCACAATATCGAAAAAGTAGAATGAAGCATTCTTTATTGTAGCTGCAGAAACAATGAAAAATTAGAAATACCCCGAGATGATATGGCTTATATGAAAGAACTGAAGTCAAATTATACAACTTAAAAAAATACCGGTCCAAATCTACATTTACCAGAAAAAAGTAAGAAAAAGGGTCCAATATTTACCAAAATCCAAAGGAGTAGTCTATGAGGACTTCAAATGTGAAATCAGCTAAGACAATGTTTGTCGCTTTACCTGCATGTTTCCAATCAAATGAGCAAACAGAACTAGTCCCAATATAGCAATAAGAATGGCAAATGAAGTTTCCCATATAAATGTGCTTGTTGACAAGTTCTGGCCATAAGAACTGCAAAAAGATCAAAAAACAAAGTGCTCAATGTCCCTGATTCGCAATGCTGCAGCAAATAACAAATTTAGCAGCTTCCTGATAATTGCAATTACCAAAACTATACTAGTTGTAAGTAATTCTTTATCTTTTGATTGGTAAAGGTGTATTAATTGAACAGCACCAAGATTGTGTTGAATATGTACAGAGAAAACCAAAAGAATACATTCCCTTAATTCTAATGGAGCAAAAAAATATCTTATGATGCTAATTGCTATCGGCGTCTTCACTAAACTCCCGTGCTCACCAAAATGAAAGTAAATGAATAAAGTCAAATTGATCTTGCTAATTAGCTCTTTCCTATTTTCCAAACATTGGAGATTCCTCTCTTTCAAAATATGGACCATATGCAAGCTGGTTTGGTTTGCCATGTTTTCCTTATTTTTTTACGGATGCTTTTGTTGTTCCAGTAGGTAAGCAGTGTCTTAGGCATAGTGCAACTTAATACAATCGATGTTTCATATATAAATCCGGAGATCATTACTTATTTGAATAACGGATTAAGATAACACCTCAAATACCCTATGCCAAAAACCATTTTGGACCTTCGAGATATCTAAGAATGCTATTGAAAATCTCCTCAAATTGGATAACCATTATAGAAATTGGCTTGACTAGCAAAAATAATAGTAGCACTGGAGTAAATGGTACTCTTGGAAACGATACCTTAAATTTTGTAAACCCCACCACAAACAGTACAAGTACTTTTCAAGGAAGTCGGTGGAGACAACATTGTTTGTAATTGCATTTGCAAATATTCCAAAGTCGAAAATGGTCGAGTTAGAAGGATTGCAGTTTCCGAAAACTTGGGTGCTGTTTACCCATGTTACCCTGTCTGCATGATTTATAGTACCGCAGTCGAGAAAATGACTGGAACATTGAATAGCACTCAGCTCCTCTCTGCAAGCTATCTTCCAGCATGTAGCATATCTCTCAATTGACAATAAATACCAGGAAGCACCTAGGACCTAGAAAAAAGAAAGAACCTGACTCACTATCCAATAGCAGTAACAAAGACTTCAAAAGTGTTGCTACCTATATTTAGAACTAGCACGTAAACCTAAACTTAAGGAAAAAGATAAGAGTGTTACTGAGTCTAAACTTACATGGCTCGCCAACATGTAGAGTAGGAGATTGTAAGCAGCACCCGCCCAAGCTGTTTTCGTGACAACCCCGGCAGCTTTGATAATTTGAGCACTCAGCGGGAAAATCAGATAGAGTCTTGGCAGGTACTGCACAAGGACTATTAGTACAAGAGCATTGTTGGTATGATCCGAATGAGAGCTTCTAATTGAAGGAATGATGAACCATATTACAATCTGCAAAAGAAAAAGTAAGCTAAATCCACAAGTTTCTACATCTCTCTCTATCTCTTTGAATATGAGGATCGATTTGTAATGTAAGTGCTTCCAATGATAATTAGCATCAACATCGATTCTAATAGTTCAAAGGAATAACCACAAAATATGTTCGGTTGAAAAAATTGGAAGATCAAACATAAACAAATCTTACTGATTTCTTTCAGTGACCTAATTCATTCCAAAATATTTACTGTAACAGGTCGATAACGCGAGTTATATCCATAAATCAATACATTATGTATTTGAAATATGAGCTTTTAAGCCAGGAAAAGACCCCTTCTAAGTCATTTCATAAATATGTTCAAAATGAACAAAAACAATGGCGTAACAGCAAATTTTTCACTGGTCAAGGTAAGTTTCACTAGCCTAATGAAGGGTGTTTGTTCTTGAATCATATTAAACAAATGACTATACAGAGGAAAACTAATGCTTAATTCTTGAAACATGATTTTCTGTTCAAGGCAGTGAGAAGTTTGAGCTAAATATATCAATTTAGTAGCAGAGCCTTTAAAGTACCTGAGGAAGAGGCAGAGCAGCAATAGCATCAATGAAGAAATCAGACTTCAAGTACCTCCTTGCAATCATTTTCTTATCCATAACAAGTTCACCCCTACCAAATACCCTTGAGCTTCGCGAAACATAGGCAGTCCTAAACTTAATAATCACATGTAACATATAGAATATATCGGCTACTGTCCGAAAGCATGTGACAATAATGCCAAGATTCAAGTCAATCGACATACATGAGGACTTGCCCCTTTTCACCACTGATGGCATGTAAAAAAATAATGGATCCATGAATAGAGCCAGCAAGCAAGAACACAAGAATACCCTATTCCATTGTATCACTATTTCACTCCCTGGATCAAGAGTTTTCTTTTTCTCTTGTACATAATTTTCTGGGAATACCTTAAACTTTCCAAATTTAGGAACCTTACTTGCTCCAACTTTGTCAACAACATTTCTACCCTCAGAAGACTTATACAAAGGTAGTTGCTTTTCAAGATTATGATTCTCATTTTTCTCCCATGATGTTTCAAAGTTCTGTTTCCCATCATTGTAAAACCTAATAAAATCCTCAAAACTATTAGTAACAAAAAAGTAGTACAAAAATAAGAAACGACAAAGGAGAAAACATACTTCAAAATTTACCTTACCGTCTTCTCTTTCTGGAACTCCATCATAATTCTTCACACAAATACCTACAGATCTTTAGTATACAATGCAAAAGCCAAGAATATACCAAAATTGTAACAAGATTGAAATCCGCCTTTTTCAAAAACATCCATTTCAGAACATGCAGATAAATATACGGAAAAAAATGCAAAATTTGTTGGGCAAATAGCTGAAACGTTTCAATAATTTTCTCAAATGGGGTATGAAAGAAACATAAGAATGAAGAATAGAAAGGAACAACGAGGAGCTGAAGTGGGCAGAAGCAACTCTAATTTTCTGTCTTTTTTTAATTCAAGGCGTTGACTTTACTTGGCAGATCACAAAAAGACAAACAGTATATACATAAAAGAAAAGAAGATAAAAACAGCTCAGATGTGATAAAAATTTTGATGCTGCAAATGGAAAATTGAAGTTCAACTGAAAGCAGTCGTGCAGGCCATGACACAAGTCAGGGTTTTTGTTTAGAGTATAAATTAAAATAATCGTTGTTCATAAATAAAGTATGAAATATTATATCTTCTTTGAAAAATAAGAGATTAAGAAATCAAGAATTGCCTCAGAAGAATTCTTTAGGACTTAAAAAAAGGCAAATGGACACAGAAGTCAAGAGATACATTTAAGTGTAGTTATTACCGAGGCGGCATAACCAACTTATTTAAGTTATTGTTGCTCTTTTACTAATATGAGTCAGCTAGTTAAAAAGTGTCTTCATAATTAGAAATATACTCATTTATACTTTCTAGATTCTGCCTAATTTTTTAAGCTTACACATAGTAATAGAAAGACTTAGCACATAAAATGTTGTCTGAAATGTTCAAAAAGAAATGACTCCAATCTCTACCCTTACCATATTTTTTCATCAAAGGAAGAAAAAGAAAACTACCTAATGAAGGTCGAATAGTATACATCTGGTGGGTACCGTTTCACTATTAAAGTTCAATTTTTTGGTATGATTAAATGAATCAGATAAAAAGCAGATATCGCTCACTTGGTAGCGAGAAATAAAAAATGTAAAGACTCGATCAGTCATTTTAAGTATTTATACTTTTATTTGATAATTTACGAGCAATAGTTTCGTATAATGTATTTTGACTTATGTGAATTGTCGGTTTTGATTTACAAGTTATTCGGAATTGACTTGGAAGAAAAATTCTCAACTAAGAAGTTTTAAATTTGAAGAGTTGACGAAGTTTGATTTTTTAGTATTTGACCTCGGATTAGAGTTTTGATGGTTCTGTTAGCTCCGTTGAGTGATTTTGGACGTAGGAGCGTGTCTGAATTGTGGTTTGGAGGTCCGCAATTGAATTTGGCTTGAAATGACGAAAGTTGGATTTTTGAAAAGTTTAATCGAGAGTGAACTTTTTGGTATCAGATTCGGATTGTGGTTCCGGGAATTGAAGTAGCTTCTTTATGTCATTTAGGACTTGTGTGCAAAATTTGGGTTCATTTCGATTTGATTTGCTATGTTCGGGACGAGTTATAAAAGTTGAAAAGTTCAAAGTTCATCAAATTTGAATTTAGATGCGATTCATCATTTTGATGTTGTTATATATGTTTTGAGGCCTCGAGTAGGTTCGTGTTATGTTATGGAATTTGTTGATATACTTGCACGGAATTTCGAGGGGCTTGGACGTGTTTCAGATTTGTGTCGGATCATTTTTCTTCATGTTGTTATTGCCTATTGCTGTTGGTTTGGTATGATTGCAGTTGCGAATGGTTTGTGCAGGTGCGATGGTGGCAGAAGCGACAAAGGAGTCGTAGGAGCGGAAGTACTGCTGGGAGCAGGAGTCCACATAAGCAGAGATTTCTTCGTATTTGCGAAGGCGTAGATGGGTGAGTTGGGCGCAAAAGCAATTGGCCGCGCAAAACCGTAGTTTGGATACACATCTGCGAGTGCGTTGTTGATACTTTTAAAATACTATTTTTGCTTCATTATTTGGCTTACAAATCTATACAAGCATTTTTATAAATCTTCATAATTTTTAGAGTTTTTAAATTGATTTTACTGTATTTAAATTACTTGAATAACCATTAGTTACTCCTTCCAATTATTTTAGTAAGACTTAGTTACCTAAAATTATTATTTGCACCTTAAATACATGTTTCTGTTACAAAACTTAGCTCAAAGTAATAAACAAAAAGATAGACAACAAAGTAGAGAGAAATAGGGAAGAGAATATATTTCTTCTATGTATCCAAGTGTATTACAAAATGATTTCTCATCCTCTATTTATAGTACTACATAGAGGTATACTAAAAGAATTTCATAAATATGTCATTAAACTTTTGAGATCATGGAGGAAGATCATGGGGGAGATCATGGAGGTGTAGGAGTTACAACCATAAGTATTGGAGTAGTGGGAGTTATGGAGATAATGGATAAAAGTAGTGGGTATTATAGGAGTTATGGACATCCACCATAATCTAATATTTCATAACACTCCCCCTTGGATGTCCAAGGATAATGTGCCTCGTTAAAACCTTAACTAAAATAAAACCCAATGGGAAAAAAAAAATTCTAGAAAGGGAAAAAGAGTACACATATCTAACAAAATGCATTTTTGTTGCCTCGTTAAAAACCTTGCAAGGAAAACCCAGTGGGACAAAACCTTGTAAGGGAAAAAGAGTGCAACGCGCATTAACTCCCCCTGAAAAGAGCATCAATTCACATCCTTGAGCCTTCGCATTCCAATCTTGTGTACCAGCTTCTTGAAGGTTGACGTTGGTAGAGATTTTTGTGAACAAATCAGCCATATTATCACTTGAACGAATCTGTTGCACATTGATATCACCATTCTTTTGAAGATCATGTGTGAAAAATAACTTTGGTGAAATATGCTTTGTTCTATCTCCTTTTATGAATCCTTCCTTCAATTGGGCTATGCATGCTGCATTGTCTTCATACAAAATCGTGGGTAGTTTGTCACATTTCAAACCACATTTGTCTCGAATATGATGTATTATAGACCTCAACCACACACACTCTCGACTTGCTTCATGAATAGCGATTATCTCAGCATGATTAGATGAAGTAGCCACAATTGATTGCTTAGTCGATCGCCAAGATATGGCAGTGCCTCCACAGATAAACACATAACCTGTTTGAAATCGAGCCTTGTGTGGGTCAGATAAATATCCAGCATCAGCATAACCAACAAGATCAGGACTGCAATTATAGCTATAAAATAAGCCCATATCGGTAGTCCCTTTTAGATACCGCGATATATGTTTGATTCCATTCCAATGTCTCCTTGTGGGAGCAGAGCTATATCTTGCTAAGACATTAGCTGAAAAAGTTATGTCAGGCCTTGTAGTATTTGCAAGATACATTAGTGCGCCAATTGCACTAAGATATGATACTTCAGGACCAAGTAGCTCTTCATTCTTTTCTTGCGGTCGGAATGGATCCTTATTCACATCAAGTGATCGAACAACCATCGGAGTACTTAAAGGATATGCTCCATCCATGTAAAACCGTTTCAATACCTTTTCTATATAGGCAGATTGATGAACAAAAATTCCGTTTGCCAAATATTCAATTTGCAAACCAAGACATAATTTTGACTTTCCAAGATCTTTCATCTCGAATTCCTTCTTTAAATAATCAATTGCCTTTTGGAGTTCTATGGGAGTTTCAATAAGGTTTATGTCATCGACATATACGGCAAGTACAACAAATTCCGATGTTGTTTTCTTTATAAAAACACATGGGCAAATGGCATCATTTATATAGCCTTCCTTTAATAAATACTCACTAAGACGATTATACGACATTCGTCCTGATTGCTTTAGACCATACAAAGATCTTTGCAATTTGATTGAAAACATTTCCCGGGATGTTTGGCATTTTGAATCCATCGGGAATTTTCATGTATATCTCATTATCAAGTGAGCCATAAAGATAGGTAGTAACCACATCCATTAAATGCATGTCAAGCTTTTCAAGGACAGCAAAACTAATGAGATAACGGAAAGTTATAGCATCTATTACGGGTGAATATGTATCTTCATAATCGACACCAGGCCTTTGAGAAAATCCTTGTGCAACAAGGCGTGCCTTATATCTTTGTACCTTGTTTTTCTCATTTCTCTTGCGTACAAAGACCCATCTATAGTCAACAGGCTTAACACCATTAGGTGTTTCAACTATAGGCCCAAAAACTTCACGTTTTGCAAGTGAATTCAATTCTGATTGGATTGCTTCTTGCCATTTTGGCCAATCAAGTCTTTGTCGACATTCTCCAACAGATTGAGGTTCAAGATTCTCACTTTCTTGCATAATGTTAGATGCAACATTACATGCAAAGACATAATCCACCACTATATCCACTCGATTAAAATTTGTCTCAATATCGATTGGATTTATTGATAGTTCCTTATCTTCCTGAGTCTCGGGCTCAATGGATTCTTCATGAATCTCAGAATTTATTAAATCGTGAATTTCCTCATGAGATTCTTTCGTAGTGTCATTTTGATCATTTGCTTTCCTTTTTCTAGGATTTCGATCTTTGGAACCTAATGGCCTGCCACGTTTTAGGCGTGCTTTCGACTCATTAGATATGACACTAGAAGATTGTCCAATAGGGACATCAATACGGATTGGAACATTCTCTGCGGGGATGTGAGATTTTGTTATCCTTTTCAAGTCCGTGAATGCGTCAGGCATTTGATTTGCTATTCTTTGCAAATGGATAATATTTTGCACCTCTTTTTCACAAATAGAGGTATGTGGATCAAGATGAGATAATGATGGATTTTTCCACAAAATTTCCCGTTTGGTTTCACCAACTTCTCCCCCTAATTTTGGGAAAAGTGTCTCATCGAATCGACAGTCTGCAAATCGTGCAGTGAACAAATCCCCTGTCAATGTTTCGAGGTAGCGAATAATGGAGGGCGATTCAAACCCAACATATATTCCTAACCTTCTTTGCGGACCCATTTTGGTGCGGTATGGCGGTGCTACATGCACATATACTGCGCATCCAAAAATTCTTAAATGGGATATATTAGGTTCATGACCCAAAACTAATTGCAACGGGGAATATTTGTGATAATTCGTCGGTCTGAGACGAACTAGCATTGCTGCATGCAAAATGGCGTGACCCCAAACCGAAGTGGGCAGCCTCGTTTTCATGAGTAATGGTCTTGCAATCAACTGCAGACGTTTAATTAAAGATTCTGCAAGACCATTTTGAGTGTGAACATGAGCTACAGGATGTTCCACTTTTATCCTAATTGATAAACAATAATCATTAAATGCTTGGGATGAAAACTCAGCAGCATTATCTAGTCTAATAGACTTAATTGGATTATCAGGAAATTGTGCTCGTAATCGAATTATTTGTGCCATTAATTTTGCAAATGCAAGGTTGCGTGATGACAATAGGCACACATGAGACCATCTAGAGGATGCGTCTATTAAGACCATAAAATATTTAAAGGACCCACTAGGTGGGTGAATAGGTCCACAAATATCCCCTTGTATACGTTCCAAAAACGTAGGTGACTCAGTTCCAACCTTTGTTGGTGATGGTCTAATAATTAACTTGCCTTGATAACAAGAAGTGCAAGAAAATTCATTATTTAAAAGAATGTTTAAATTCTTTAATGGATGCCCATATGAGTATTCTATAATCCGTCTTATCATAATTGATCCAGGATGTCCCGATCGATCATGCCAAAGAACAAAAGTATTGGAATCAGTAACCTTTTGGTTTACTGTGGAATGTGCCTCAATTGCACTAATTTTTGTCCAATACAGGCCACAAGATAAAGATGGGAACTTCTCAATAACCCTCTTTTAGCCAGAGACATTCTTTGTAATGATGAGGTATTCAAGATTATTCTCATCTATTGTCTCAATATGATATCCATTTTGACGGATATCTTTAAAACTCAACAAGTTCCTCTTGGACTTGGAAGAGAACATTGCATTCTCTATGATAAATATTGTTCCTTTAGGCAGAGTTATAGTTGCTCTTCCAAAGCCTTCAATCAATTTACTACTACCAGAAATTGTAGTAAGATCTGCCTTACACATACTTAAATGAGAGAAATATTTCTTCTCTTTGAATATCGTATGTGTGGTACATGAATCAATTAAACAAATATTTTTACAATTGGACGTTGATCCAAGTTTGCTTTGTGAGATATCCATATTTGCTTCCCATGGTTTGACATACAAAAGAAATATACGAAAAATATTAGTATTTTTTTATAGATATGAGAATAAACAAATTTAAGTCTATGATTCAACATAATAGTTTCAGTGCGGTCATTATGAAAAAAAAAAAATCTTTTATCATAGTTATTCTCCTTTTAATACTCTTGTATCTGTTGCTTAATAATTAAACAATATTTTCAAAATCTGCTGAGGTTAGTCGATTAACTAAATCGGATAGTCGACTAACATGCCTTGCGGAAAAGGTCCAGTTTAATAGAATATATTGGTTAATCGATTATCTGTTATGTTAATCGATTAACTTACTGAAAAATCATTACAAATAAAGCATAAGATGAATGTGTAATCTAAAGTTATATATTTTAAAACCATAATACAGATTATTTGTCAAGTTGATAAAACTCTTAAGGTACATAAAAGATTTTTTTTTATTTTATTTCAAGCATATTATAATTTTAACGAATACTTGCTTGATACTTAGCTTTACTAGCTTAAAGCAGAAAATATAAAATTTGAACCATATCACAATAATAGATAACTTATGTAAACTATGATAATTGTTTATTCATTAACTACTACGAATAAGTAAAAATAAAAATATCAAACTGCTCAATCTTCTTTAACCATGGATCCATCACCGATCAAGTGATCTATTTTCCCCTCAGGGTGCTCAAAGAAGTCTGCCACATCCAAGTGGGTGATGTCAAAATTATTGTCAAAGACAAAATTGGTTTCAGGGCCTTTACTCTTTAGAGATGCTTGATAAAGCTCAACCAAATGTCTTGGTACACGGCAAATTTTTGCCCAGTGCCCTTTTCCACCGCAACGATAACATATAGTTTCTGAACTATTTGCTTTTGGATTCTTATAATTCCATTTCCGCTTTTGGTGGTTATATCTCTTTGGGGGGTGACTAACACCAGGAAAATTTCTTCCTTGCCCACGTCCACGGCCATGACCCCGACCACGACCACGACCATGATTAAAGCCATAGCCTTTTCCACGCTTAGCATAATGGGAATACACCTTATCTACTTCAGGCAATGGTGTAGACCCAGTGGGTCGATTTTTGTGATTTCTCATGAGCAGGTCATTGTTTCGCTCAGCCACAAGGAGAAGAGAAATCAGCTCAGGGTACTTTTTGAAACCTTTCTCTCTGTACTGTTGTTGCAGAACCATATTGGAGGCATGAAACGTTGTAAACGTTTTTTCAAGCATATCATAATCAGTTATAGTATCTCCACAGAGTTTCAATTTAGAAGTAATTCTAAACATTGCAGAATTAGATTCAGAAACAGACTTAAAGTCTTGGAGCCTCAGATGAGCCCAATCATATCGTGCTTGTGGCAGAGTGACCAACTTTAAGTTGTCATATCTCTCCTTTAAGCCATTCCACAAGATAAGTGGATCTTTGACTGTGAGATATTTAATTTTCAAACCTTCATCAAGGTGATGGCGCAAGAAAATCATGGCCTTAGCACAGTCTTGGGTGGATGCATTATTTCTGTCTTTAATGGCGTCTCCAAGACCCATTTCATCCAAATGGATTTCAGCATCCAACACCCATGTCATGTAGTTCTTGCCCGAAATTTCAAGGGCAACAAACTTTCTTTTCACAATGTCAGACATAATTAAAACAAAATTAGGAGGAGAAAAAAATACCTTAATTTTCTCAAAGAGATTCTTGAAATAGTAGAGCTTCGTGCTGATAACGTGTTACAAAACTTAGCTCAAAGTAATAAACAAAAAGATAGACAACAAAGTAGAGAGAAATAGAGAAGAGAATATATTTCTTCTATATATCCAAGTGTATTACAAAATGATTTCTCATCCTCTATTTATAGTACTACATAGAGGTATACTAAAAGAATTCCATAAATATGTCATTAAGCTTTTGAGATCATGGAGGAAGATCATGGGGGAGATCATGGAGGTGTATGAGTTACAACCATAAGTATTGGAGTAGTGGAAGTTATGGAGATAATGGATAAAAGTAGTGGGTGTTATAGGAGTTATGGACATCCACCATAATCTAATATTTCATAACAGTTTCAAATATTTTTAACTTCATTTTATATAATTACAATAGCTTTTCTCAAGCTATTTGCACAATTTTACGCCTATACTCATACATAGTTGCTTTTTATTTATGTTATTTATGTCAAAATTGTATTTTATATTTTTATAATATTAAATTATTATTTTTAATTATTTTAGTGCATAAATGATATTTCTATTTATTTATAAATTATTATAATTTTTGCATATTTAAATAGTAGCCTAGATTTAGGCCAATTTTCGGACAAAAAATGACCCAGCACCTTAGCCTAATATCCCCCAACTCAAAGCCAAATGACCCTTAATAAGATCCGGTCGATACCCATTTCTATTACCCGCTCCAATCATCTCAAATCCTAGCCGTCGATCTTGAGAGATCAATGACCCTCATTCACTCTCCCTCTTTAATTCAGTAAACCCGCCCAAACCTTACCATTTCCTCTAAAACTCCACCCCTAAATCCTCTCTTCTCCTCTCCTTAGAAACCCTAATCACCGCCCTCTCAACTTATTCTGCTAATCCCGTCAACAATGGGATTCTCCCATTATTTACTACTATATTAGTGTTCCTCCGCTACTGGGTATTTCTCCATGGTATTGCATAAGCAGTTGCCCTATTTTGGAAAGTATGAACATGCGAATCAAGGGAGATTATCTTCACCCTTCAAATGTGGACGATATCTCGTCCATATACATCATATCAAGGCTATATGGGTCTGATTAGCCAAGATCTCCGGCCAATTTCCGATGTCAACGAGAGTTTACCTAATTTTTCTCTAATATGACTTTTTATTGATTTTGCATGATATTATTTCCTTATTTGTATTGAGTTTACAATATTTCCTTGTTTGTTTGCTGGATCCGAGACAGACCTTAATTGCTAGATTTCACTAAAAATTGGAGCAATTACTTTATTGTTCTCTCATTTTCTTGTTCTATTCCTTAATTCTTGGCCAGGGGAATCAATTTTTCAACCTTTTCTTGGTGCGAGCATTGCTCAGGGTTCCTTGAAGTCCTTGGGAACTTTGACGCATTAAGATTCTTGATTCTTTCTCTTTGTTGATATTTAGAACGTTGTGGAATTTGTTCTTTCTTGATGTCTGTTTAACTAGTAAGTCATTTGACTTTTACAACTTCATTCTTATGTGTTCGTGATTCACACATTCTTATCTCTGAAATTCATAGCCTAATGTATTTTTGGTTTGCTTCTGTGTGTATCCTTGTTAGCTTTGCACTTGCTTTGAACCCTTTTAGCATTTAATTTCACTTAATAATGCCAGTTTTGAGACATGTTTATGCCTAATTTGAATAATTTGGACTCTCTTTAGTTCGTTTAGATAATGTGTTCCGGGCTACTTTTGGGTGCAACCTTATTAGTTTTGCATTTGTATTGAACCTCTCTAATATTTAATTTTACCTAAAGCATTCAATTTTGAGAGATGTTACTTGAACATGCTTCACCTGAATGATTTAGACCCTCTTAAGTTCATATTAGTCGATTGGTTGATGCCTGAATGTCTATATTTGCTCTTTGACATAAGCTTGCTTTCCCATTTTGTTCCTGTAATGGATGACTTACATATGGAATGTGTCTTAATCTATGATCTCCACTATCAACTATGATCTGCTCCCCTGTTAATATGTACCTCAGCATATCTTTGGTTTGCATGATTCTGTTGCCTTAGTGATTATGTGGGACCTTTGTAATGTCTATTTTAATTTATGTTCCCTTACCATGTCATATATCGTTTTGCTTCGTGATATAAGTTAACATGGCTTTCTTATGATATTGTGATAAATACATAGCATAATTTGGACCTTTATGCTTTTAAACTTTTAAGTTTGTGCCCTACTTAGACTTGTTTGGTATCATGCACCTTCGTATGGTAATCTTGTTAATCTTGCAAACTTGTTTCTCCCCAACTCTTGCAATACGTTTCTGCCAATATGTTATTTTTGCTAAGTGTTGAACCTGCTTCTAAGTCTTGTTGACCTTCTTGATTAACTTTTCTGTGTTACCAACTTTGCTATGTTCACTTTTCAAACTATAAGTGTATTTCCTCAACTTCTGTCCCTTGACCATTGTTCACTCACTCTCATTTATTACCTATGCTATTTTGAACCTATCATTCTTGGCCTGCTGAAAGCCAAGGCCACCAAGACTCTTACTATCGACCTCCCTAGTGTGAGCACTGCTCGGGGTCCACTTGAGACCCTTATGAATCTGAAACGCTAGGATTTGGGGTCTTTTGCCCATTCTCTTTACTTTTGAGACCTGAGCTATCTGTGACACTCTGTTCTTTCCTCCTTCTTTCTACTGAATTTGCAAATTAGTTTGTTTAAGTGATTTATGTGTAATTCAATGTTGGATTCATATGGTAAATATGTGGCTGTTTGGTTTGGCTTGAGTTTCTAGGTTGTGCTGATGGATATGGTTTCATGTTAGGCCCTGGGTATGTTAATTGGTGAAGAAAGAGTTTTGTGGAAGGCCCAAGCAATACTGGGTATCTCTTTTGGGCCTATTGTTATTGCTTGTATAAATTTTTTTGTAATAACATTCATTACTAGGTCTATAATAATTGTGTAATAAACAATTAAGGTGTTAGTAAAATTGGGGGAACGAGTAAACTCCATGCTTTCATGAAAGGGTAGAAAAGCATGTCTATAGGATTTATATGATCTACTTGTTATTTTATCCAACCTGCCATACATGCTATTCAATTTCCATAAGCACTGGTAAAAATCATGTCATTAGGAGGATCACACACTCACACAACTCATATTTTATCAAAGTATAAGTGTTTTATTCCTATGTCTACTGCTAGATAGCATGCAATAGGAAACAAAAATGTCAATGAATATTCTTTCAATTCACATAACAATAGCATATCCACTAGAAATCGTGCTTATAGGATTTTAATTATTTAATTTGCTATTGTCACCTAGAAGACATGTCTATATGGGGCTAAATATGAAGAAAAAAATCAGTTCCAATCAACGATCTTTATACATCCTGCCTATAGGGTATCACTATTCGCTCTAAGGCGTTAACGATGAACTATTAAAACGCTATTTTATTGCTGAGCCATGCCATTATTAGAAAGCATGAGTAATTTTTAGCATTTCCAGTAGTTTATATTGTTTCTTATTGCATATATTACTTAAAAATAATGTCTTTAGGTTTAATAACTTATAACCCCTAATCTCAATAATCAATATGCAATCTCCAAAACTATATAGTTGTATGAATCGTGTCTATTAGTTGAACATGGCGTCCTGCATCTAAAATTGTCTGCACATTTGAATCCAAGGTCATATAGAAATCATGTATATAAGGCTTAATGACTTTAATTTGCCTTGAATCTGGAACTGCCCAACGCCTAATGTGAGAACCTGTTTTGCGTGCATTTTTTGCTTAAGTGTGGAGGCTAACTTGAGCCCTTAACTACAAATATTGGAAGTCCAATTTATTTTGTATGTCGCCTAGTTTTATCTTTTATGAGTAGCCTAAGTAAAGTTGATGGGTTTTCAATGTCTTATACTTATGCTTCTTATGTTTTGATGATCTAATAAACTTGCTATAAAGAACCCGATAGAGAACCTTGTCCCACACAGGATACATATCTCATGTGAACTGTTCAAAGTCTGAAAATCAGCAAATGGATGAACAACTGTAGAGAGGAACACATCAGGGACCCGATGCGTTGGTCCTTTAGGTTTTTGTGACAAAAAAGCACAAGTCAGTGACTGTACACATTCAATATAAAGAGAAACACGACAAGGATCTACTCCCTTGGGTTTCTCTAATAGAAATAGAGGTCAAGTGCATAGCTGGAATGTAGCAGAAGAAAGTGACCATCTGGCAACTGTTACAGAAGAAGAACACAACTAGGACTTAGTCCGTTGGTGTGTCCTGACAGAAGTACAAAGTCTACTATCCAGCTGGAATGCAACTACCCATAAGTGGCTGCATAGACAGTGCAGTAGTCACTTCATAGTGGGAAGAGGTACACCAAGAGTTGACATCACTATCCATTATGATATCTTTTATGATAAAACAACCTGATGAAAGAAACACCATTACATGTATTCTGTGATATTCTCTCAAGAAGAAAAAGCATTCATCCGGCATTGAAGTCACTGGTGTGTCAAGAACAAGAAGATAACTTCACTAAGGATCAGTTTCTAAACGAGTCTTATGTACATCCATAGTTGAGTTGTAATCTTATTAATTGTTCTACATTGTAATTCCTAGTTTTCTTTATTAGAAGCATTGTCTTAGGAACAAACCAATTCGTAGACTTCAGAGTTTATGTTGTGACTAGGAATAATCATAAGTTAAATCCTCTGTAACTAGGAGAGTTAGAGAGTGGCTTGTGGTGATTGCATCATAAGTTAGTTTGAAGTCTTTGCAATAGGGTGTTTACAAAGTGGCTTGTAATAGGTGGATTGCAAGTTAGTAAGAGTTAAAAGCCTACAAGAGTAGGTCGTGCTTTTTTTATCCCCTTGTGTGGGATTTTTCCATTTAGAAATCTCTTGCCTTCTTTACATTCAGTCTTTACTGCATTCTATGTATCAGTCTCATAGAGGACCAGGTACTCTACAGTTTGGTGGATTCATATAAGTTATACATTGGTATCAGAGCAGGTTTCTTATATCAGGCTAATGCCTAGGAACGATCCTAAATGGCTGCTCCACCAAATTTTGAAAGAGGATAATTAACCTATAGACCTCTTAGATGTAATGGTCAATACTACGGCTGGTGGAAAACTCGGATGTATGATTTCATAATGGCTCAAGATTTAGAGATGTGGGACATTATTTGTGATGGTCCACATGTTTCCATGAAGGAACTTGAAAAAACAGGACCATTGGTGCCCAAAGGGAGAAGAGAGTACATCAACATTGACAGAAAAGTTGTAGAAAAGAACTATCATGCCAAGAAAATCTTGATGTGTGGCATAAGATCTGATAAGTACAACAGAGTATCAGCTTGTGATACTGCCAAAAAAATATGGGAAGCCTTCCATACTGCGCACAAAGGAACCATTCAAGTCAAGCAATCCAAGATCGACATGTTCACCACTGAATATGAGCTCTTCAGGATGAAGGATGATGAGTCCATACAAGATATGCACACCAGATTCACTTCTATCATAAATGATCTTTACTCACTTGGAGATGTCATTACCAGAAACAAGCGTGTAAGGAAAATTCTCAATGTTCTACCTGGGTCATGGGAAAGTAATTTAAATGCCATCACGGAAGCTAAAGATCTATAGACTCTGACCATCGATGAGTTGATTGACAATCTGAAAACATATGAGATGAAATAAAAAGAAAGACGGTGAAAGAAGAGAGCCTAAGAAGGAAAAGAACCTGGTGCTTAAGGTTGAAAGGAGTGATTTAAGTGATGAAGAAAGTAACATGGGCTATCTTACTAAGATATTTCGAAAAATGGTTCGAAGAAATGGTGGCATACCAAAGTGGGGCAGTTAAAGTAAAATAAGGAACAACGATTGAAGGGCATTTTATTAAAGACTGCCTACTCAAAAAATAGGAGCAGTACAAGCAAAATCCTGACAAAGCAGGAAAAAGGAAACTGGTTCTAGAGAAAAGATTCATCGAAAAAGTGCTGCTGACAATATCGTTAAGTAGGCTCTTGCTCCTTGGGGAGACTCCACACGTGAATCCGAAAGCGAATTAGGTGCAGAAATTAGTTCCAAAATGGCAGTGGAAACTAAAGAAATGAAGTACGATTCACTGCTCGCGATGATGGCTCAGTTAGATGATGATGATGAAGAAGATGAAAATGATGAGGTAAACTTCCGGGATGTTCAGAGAAATATGAAATCCTATTCTTCTAAGAAACTAAGGTCTTTATCAAATGTCCTAATTGATGCTTACTATAGTCTTGTAAATGATAAGGAGATCCTGACCATAGAACTAGGATAGACCGAACAATCTAGAAATGATCTAGTGGTCTGTGTAGTGGACTTAAATGAGACTATAGCTAATCTTGAACTGGAAAAGGAGGCCAAGAATGAAAAAATAAGTAGTGTGGAGAATGAGAGGGACGATCTGAGAGTAGTAGTTGTTGATCTAAAAGAAATAATAGAAGGTCTTAGCAATAAGAAACATACTTTAGAAGAAAAAATTACCTCTGCTGAAGAGGAAAGTGATGACCTTCTAGTGATATGCTTGATCTAGAGAAAACCAATGAGGGACTCAATAGAAAACATAGGAATATAAGTCTTGGGAAAGGGAAGGAAGTATCCAGTGAGTCGCATATCATCCTGGAAAAGGAGTTAGCTATTGTAAAAACTAGTCTTTGCAGTGAACTCGAGAGGAATCAACAACTCCAAGCTGAGTTGGAGAAAGTAAGAAACGATCTTGAGAAATCCTTGAAGTGGACCTAGTCCTCAGATGTTGTTACTGCCATGTATCTCAACAATAATGGGAACAACCAAGGCATTGGGTACTAAAGGGAGAAAACTCCGTACAACCCACACAACAAGTATGTCACTGTACCTGATAACTGGCTATGTACCCATAGCGGAAACAATGGGCATTTTAAAGAAAATTGTCAGGCCAGGGTTCAGTCTGCTCAGAAGAACCAAGCGTTTATTGATAGAGTGACTACTAGCAAAGGATCAAGTACCACTCGCAAAAAGCGGATGTTGCCTGCATGGACTGGGAAATCCCTAATTCTTCCTTTTTATAGTAACAAGGGACCTAAACTAGTTTGGGTTCCTAAATCTAACCCTTGATGTGCATGTGCAGGGAGCAGTGAGAGGAAATAGACTGCCTAAAACACCCAGCTAAAAACATCATGAAATGCTTCTCACTGAAAAATCTGCAGGAAGGAAATGTATCTTTGGAAAGTAAAGGGTTTCGCGCCCTATTTTTCTCGCGAAATTGGGTTTATGATTTTTGGGAGGACAACTCAGTCCTTTTGGGAATTGGGTTTGATTCGAAGATTCACCCCCTAATGATTAGGGTACATTAGGACACCAAGAGAATTTGGATTTGAGTAACCAGAGATTGGGTAAGGGCTTGAAATTATTCTAAGGGGAAGGTATTAGGCACCCCTCAGAATCCACTAGTGTGGTTCCTAGTCTGAATATTATTGTGAATTTAGATGCAAACAACATATAAACAAACAAAGCTTATAAGAGGGGATTTTCACATAAGGATTCACATACAAATAAAGTTGGAAAGAATTAAAAGAAAGCTGATTTTCCTTAAAAGAAAGAGTTTGAAATTCCTTTAAAAGGGACAAGAAATAAGGGAAAGGGGGTCCTAGGTTTATTAACATTATAGATCACCCCACATAAGGCATGGTAATCACTTCTCAGTGAGGGGTTATGCGTGGTATTATCGCGTGGTCATCGTATCCATACCTACCCTTCCCACCTAGTTAAGGTATTAAAGTGCGGAATGGTCTCGTTTACTTATTGAATGTCATTACCCGTCCCAATGTTATCAGTTCCGGAGGCATTAAGGACTACTAATCCTTAGAGGGGAGGGATATTAGGTTTATTTGTAGTTTTCAAAGGCAAAAACTCTAAGGCGACATACAAAACACGTATTGCAAGTTGGGGAAAGTATATAACAGGCAACGACTCAAATATACCTCCTTTAACAAAGAAGCACGTAATTAGCATGACTTATTCATACTAGTTAAGTTATGATTAAATACTAAACATGAGAGAACTTAAAGGTTGAGGCAGACTGATTTATTATATAATTTCAGATAAGAAGTCCGAATCAGGCCTGCCTTCTGGCTGAAGCTATTAAAAGAAACAAATTTAATTTATAACTTTACCATAAGGCTTGCCTAAGTGTTGGAAAAGGATCCTATAGGCATGGTATCTATTGAATTCAGAAAGCAGCGGAATAACCAAGTTAAAAAAAATAAAATGGACACGTACTAGTAAAAAAAGGATGGTCAGGTTAAAAGAAAGGCCAGTTTTTAATGAAGATTATAAGTTCTACAGCTAACAGTGCCGTTGTTACTGATTTGAGCTCCATACGTGAATGAAGCGGCTCAGATTCGATTAAGAGTTCCTATAGGCATGCCTTCTATGCGTAATTGATTTTGAACGTGGCATAAAATGCAGAAGTCTCGCATTAAACTTATGGACATGACATCTAGGTGCTGAATTTCGTTTAATACCTATGAGCATAATATCGAAGTGCAGAAATTATTTCAAAACCTATGAACATGATATCTAAGTGCATAAAGTTTTTTAAAACCTATGGACATGATTTCTAGGTACAGAAATTGTTTTAAGACCTATGAACATGATATCTAAGGGCAGAAATTATTTTAAAACCTATGGACATGATTTCTAGATGAAAACAGATATACATGATTCAAAAGGACCTATAGGCATATTTTCTATATGCATATGCAGAATTTATATTTCCGGATACTTATGGACATGATTTAGAAGGACATATAGGCATGATTTCTATATGCATGCAGATTTAAAATACCTATAGGCATGGTATTTACCCTTTTTGCATACATATTTATCCTCCATTTTTACTAACAATCCTCAAGAGTTTATTACAAATTAGTACAGCCTAGAATAAAGTAAAAATACATTATAAAACATAAATAAAATTGAAACCAAGGAGAGTCTGATTCAGACTTCATGTCTAAAATATGAGGTAAACCAACTCCATGAGATCATGATCTAAATCCTTTTTCCAAAGTGTGTCAAAGTTCCCTAAGAGCCTCAATGGGGCTCCGAGCAATGCTCACACCCAAATATATTATCAGATTGGGACAAGTGTAGTGTGGAAAGACCAACCCTCAAGTGCCCAAGTTCAGAGAGAACTCAAAGGGTGCCAAAGCAAGGCTCACAAGAGGCGGGAAGAACTTAAATGCTAAGAAGGTGTGTAAGTGCAGATCTAAATGCTAAAAGAGAAAAGGAGAGGGAACCAGCTACAAGGGGTTCAGGGGAATAGGGAGATTGTGCAGAACCTATTGCTTAGGCCAAGGCAGACTCTAGGCATGCCCAGCAATAGAGAGTGCTAGCACACCTATTAGCCTGCCAGAACACATGTTATTAGAGGCTAGGATCCTAGGGGATCAAATTTGATTCATGGACACTAACTTGCAGTATTTCCATGCCTCAAACCATAGCTTAAACACATAGAGGGGATAAGGGTTTTGGATTCATAGTAGAAGAGGCCGAAAGAAATCAGTATGCTAGAATGAGTGTCGAACTATACATAAGCAGTAAATAGGGATACTAAAGCAGTAAATAAACACATTATTGTGGTACTGAAACTTAAATCAGGACATACCAGTTTTAAAGAAACAAATAGAGAGAAGGCAAGCAACAAGTTTTGTAACAGGCCACAACATAAGCAAGCAAGAGAGAATAATTTTGAGTGTAAGTTTAGGTTTTTGAAAGACTACCAGTGATGGATTTGTTAATGAAAGAGTCGTGTACTTATAGTGTGAAAACAGGCAGAAATAAGGTAAGAAAACAATTAAGAAACTGGGTATCAATTAAAACCAATCCGTACAAGACTTCCTTCAATTAAGGAATTCAGACTTAAACGGTAATGAGAAAAAAGTTTATTTAAGGAAAGAGATCAAACAAGCATCTCGTGCCAAGTAGGCAATTAGGGTTAGGTACATAAGAAATTACTTAAGGGCAGAATTTTGAAATACACGGTTACATAAATAAGGTAAGAAAAATCAATTAGTAGACAATAAATCAAGAATCAGAGATTTTGTACTCACTGGTCCATGAATGAACCAAGTCAGAAAAATTGAGAATGGGTTTTAACTTAAATCGAGTCACAGGGAAATCAGCAAACAAGGAAAGAAATCAATCAAACCTATAAAAAAGGAAGTCTGAAATTAACCAAAATTAAACTCCATTTTAGAGGGATGTTCAGCATATATAAAGAGCACATAAACAAGCTAAGCTGAATTTAGGGCAAAGAAAGAAAATGTCATGTCATTGCAAAATCAGTAGGTAATAGACTATAGGATCATGGTAGTCACATAAGTGAGGAATGTAGAAGAGAGATATATCAAATAGCATACAAAAGGTCAGGTGTAAAGACCTTAGAAGAGTTTAGTGGAGAATCAGAATTGCTTAAAGAAACAGATGTTGAAACAAAGATTTCAAGACTAAGTTGAGCAACATATGAAACGAATTCAGAAACTCGGACTAGTTAGGCTTTCTAAAATCAGACAATTTCAAAGATGAAGAACAAGCATATCACATAGCCAATGTTCTCAAACTTGGATAAAAATATAAATTCTAAGGTTTTACAATCAATCGAGTGCAGAGATGAGAGGACAAGTAGTCAAGGAAAAAGATACTATTCGAAATAGGTTCAGAGGTATCAAAAAGGAACTGAGACCTTTAACATGCTCTTTCAGTAGCAAGAAATCATGAGAAGCATAGTAAAAGAACAACACGTGAAACACAGTAGAGAACTCAAGGAAACATTGTAGAAGAACTTATAAGAAACCTAATGGAAGAAACGAATAAGAATAGTTGGAGAAACATATTTGAAGAAACTTAACAAGAACACAGTAGGAGAAACATATAAAGAACACCGTAGAGAAACATATAAAGAAGACAGTAGAGAAACATATAAAAGAAACACGAAAAACCCTAAATCAGAAAAATATAAAGGTTTTGAAATCATAACTTTTTAAAGAAATATTAAGAAATCATTTAAAATTTTAGGGAAAACAAGGATCTAGAATAGATCTAAAGAAAATAGAAGATCCTCAAAATATAAGGTATCAGAAGAACCCAAATGGTGAGAAAGGCTTGGATAGATTTAAGCAGGATGGGTCAAAGCCAGGCTCAAAATAAACATGGCTTGTTAGAGCAAGGCCGGAGATGGCCATAAAACATGAATCAACAAGATCTGGATGAAGCTTCTTTGTGTTCAGACCAAGAAACCTTAGCAACCAAACGTATATGCCCCATGTAAGGCTGGTAGGTGGTGATACCACCATAGATTCAGGCCAGGAGGTGGCCGGAGAAGGTGAATGAAACTCATCGAAGCAGAGGGGAAGGGGGAAGGTTCTAGAGATAAACAAATATAGAGGGATAGAGACGAGTTAGGAAATAAGACCGGTCTTGGGGGATCGTTTGGTTTAATTTGGTAAGGGCGGATCTAGACTGTTGATCAAAATTGATCAACGGTCAAGATTTAATCCGGGTTGGGCCGGGAAAATTTAGATTGAGCTTGGTATTTGGGTTGGTTTAATTTAGGTTGGATATTGGGTTTAATTAGACTAAATAAGAAGGCCAAATCTGGCTATAAATTAAATAGCCCTTTTTCCCAATTTAATTTATTAAAAATAGTAAATAAATTTTTGAAAACTAATCAAAAGCACTAAATGATTTACAATATATAATTATTAATTAAAAAATATATAATCATATTTTATAAATATGAGACGAATTTAAACCTAAAAATGGTTAATATTATAATTATGCAATTTTATCCTTAAAATACTAAAATAAATTTGTAAAAAATGTATAAAAATATATTAGATATATTTTAGTATAAATATGAGAATTCAATAAATGATTCACCAAAAATGATAATTTTGGTGATAGTTATTGGGTTTTTTCTTGATAAAATAGGCAGTAAATTGATTAAAAATCTTTGAAAAATTAAGGAAAAATAATGCAACCTTGAGATATATTTATATATGCCTATATAGGCCATTTTGAAGGTATTTTTCATATTTGTTAAAAAATAGGGAAAAATTGGGTATCAACAGCTGCCCCTCTTTACCCAGGAAAGACGAAAGAGTTGTCAGGTGAAGATATGATGGCTGATTTTGATCGGATGAAATACCTTGAAGAGGTTTGGCTGTGCTCTGGTTTCTGAGCTGGCTACATATCCTTGGTCTTACAGGAATCAGGCCTTATGTAATTTGGGATCCATCGGTGGAGTATGCCGATGGAGGCCTTTCAAGAATGGACGCAATATTCAGGTTGGGACGAATGGTTAAGGTCTGATAGGGCTGTGGGAACTCAAGCAGGATCGCTCATGATGAGATTTCTATTGCTCACCGGTTTACCTGCAAATAAGTAAATATAGGCATATATTGTGCGTAAATTTAAACATGATGCAAATTCCCGTTAGACTATGAATGTTGTCTTTGGATAGTTAAGATGACGTCCTCGGACAATGATGTCCTGGGCCATGAAGTGTATAATAAAGGATTTGTAGGCCATGAAATGATGCTCTCGAGCTATGAGAATGATGCCTTCAAACCGTGATGCCTTTGAATAATGATATGAAAAAAATATTAAAGCGCTCTTCAGGCCGTATATGAGGGTAAAGTAATACTACGAGTTGGAAACGAGAAAGTGGTGTTTCAAATAAAGAGAATGATGAAATACCCGTCTGATGAGATATCTGCTTATGCATGTTTCAAACTGGATGTGGTAGGAGAGCTAGCTGAACAACACAAGCTTGATAAGCTGGTAGGTGATTCATTGGAAAGATGCATTACTCAACTGAATACAGTAGAGGACGAAGACCCTGAAATCGAGAAAGAAGCTGAGGCATTGGAAGATGAAAAAGTATTAGATGAAGAGGAAATTGAGAAAGAACAACTCAAGCCAAAGCTAGAATTGGAAGTATTCCTAATACATATAAAATATGCTTTTTTGGAGACTAACAAATTTTTCATGATTATTTCTGCTGATTTGACAGGTGAACAGGAATACATGCTCATGGAATTGTTGTGGAAGAATAAGAAAGCAATCGGTTGGAGCATAGCCTACACTCACAGATTAGCCCTGCAATCTGCATGCACAAGATCTTGTTGGAAGAAGGGAGCAAGCCGATAATGCAACCCCAACACAAATTGAATAAAAACCTAGATGAGGTGGTATATAAAGAGATACTCAAACTGCTGGATGTTGGTATAACAACTCCCATCTCCACATCCAATGGTTCAGTCCCGTACAGGTTGTGCCAAAAAAGGAGGCATGACAGTCGTGAAAAATAAAGATAACGAGCTAATTCTTACCAGAACTGTCACTGGTTGGAGGATGTGCATAGGCTACCGAAGGTTGAATGATACAACAAGGAAGGATCACTTTTATCTTCCCTTCATTGATGAGATGCTGGAGAAGTTGGCAGGGCACGGATGTTACTGCTTTTTATATGGTTATTCAGGGTACAAATACTCATTGCTCCTGAAGATGTTGAGAAAACCACATTTACCTGCCCTTCTGAAATCTTTGCATACTGGAGAATTCCTTTTGGACTTTGCAGTGACCAACTACTTTTTAGAGATTCATCATGTCAATTTTTCCAGATTTGAATAGGAAGTGTTTGGAAGTGTTCATGCATGATTTTACTCACTTAGGCGATGAATTCAAGGATTGTTTGAGGAATCTATAACTTGTAAAAGATATGAAGACATTGGTCAGTATTCAACTGAGAAAAGTATCACTTGATGGTCAATGAGGGGATAGTATTGGGCCACAACATCACAACTGAAAGTATCGAGGTCGACAAGGCTAAGGTAGATGTAACTACGTCTCCAAGTTGGTCCAGGCAATCTCTACTAGGACAAATGATGCTCGGGTAGTATGTGAATTTCTTCGAAAGAAAATTTTCACCCGTGTTGGAACTCCCAGAGTCATCATCAGTGACAATAATTCACATTTTGTCAATAAACAGTTTGCCACATATTGTCTAAATATAGGGTAACTCATAAAATAGGAACCCCATATCATGCTCAAAATAGTGGGCAAGTAGAAGTAGCTAGTGAACCCAAAAGAATCCTAAAAAAATGATTAGTGCTTCCAAAAAAGATTGTACAGTAAAGTTACATGAAGCTCTGTAGGCGTATAGAACAATGTTCAAAACAACCATAGGGGTGTACAGAACAGTGTCCAAAACAACCATAGGGGCGTCACCCTTCTAGTTGTTATATAGAAAGACTAGTCACATACCGGTGGAGATAGAGTATAAGGCTTATTGGGTAATTAAATTGATTAATTTTGATCTTAGTCTTGCGGAAGAGCACAGAATTTCATAGACGAATGAGCTATGAAAAATTCAGATTGGACATGTATGATAGTACGCGAATTTTCAAGAAGAAGATGAAGAAATGGCATGACCGTCTGACTAAACCAAAAGAATTTCATGACGGTAAAAAGGTTAATAGTAGACTCATATTTTTACTCAAAAAATTAAAGTCTAGATAGACGAGACTGTATGTGGTGAAATATGTATCACGATATAGGGCGATTGAGGTCCAAAACAGGGAAGGAACGGAGAGTTTAAGGTGAATAGGCACAGGATAAAACCATATCTTGCTTGAGGATTCATCATGATCAATTGAGGATGCCTCGCGCTGTTGAGTCAAGCTGCAACTATAACTCAGAACTACTTAACTCTTCTACTAGCTTGATTTTTCTTTTTTGTTTTTGTAATAGCTTAGACTAGGTAAAATTTAGCTTACATTATGATTTGGCAGTTGCAGGAAAGAATAGATTGTGAATGGCGGAAATAAGGCCTTAAAAGGCAATTTGTACGTGTATAGGTGCACAACCGCACACCTCGAGGGGTGTACCGCACATTTGCGCAGAATACAACGTCAGCAAATCTGAAGGTACACGGCCGCGCAGGAGGGTTGTTGAAGGCACATCAGACCATGCATGTTTTCTGGCTGATGTGCGTGGCCGCGCACATGTTGATCCGACCGCATGCCCAATCGATGTATCAGTGTCCCTTTTCTTATAACCCGAATTTAACCCCCCCTACTTACCCCTCTTCTAATATTTCCCCCTTTTTTCTCCCCATCATGCCCAACCCTAACCCATTCCAATTCCACCCCCCACCCCATCTTTCTCTTTTTCGTACCTAAAGCACATAGCACTCCACTCCCTCACTCTTCTTTATCCCCCCTTCTTAAGTGTGTCTCCATCAGTTGAACCCTCAGGTATGTAACTTCTTTCATGTTTTTTTCATTATTTTCTTTTTCTTTTGGGTTTAGTGACTGGTTTTCACCATGGATGCTAAGAGTATGGCTGCTATCTAGTTGAATTATTTTGTGTGTAGTCCACCTAAGGCTAAAAATTGATTTGTGTGGAATAGGAGTAGCTTTGCATGTTAGGTGTTTATGTAAATGCCACAATAAGGCTGTGCGGTATTTTCTCGAATTTGTTTCCCACCCGATAATAATCCATGTACGTTGTTTCGATGAACTGATAATGGGGCTACACTCTAATGATTGTGAGATGGGTCCTTCATATGTCGAGGCGTAGTGTATCTTCCTTACCACTATATGGGTGAAATATGAGTAACACTCTTTAGTCCTAAGAGTGGTATAATTGATGATATTTGTTGGGTTGTTTCAGTTGCAAATGGCCACCTCAAAGAAAAGAAAAACCCCAAACGCCTCCACCGGTAGTCAACCAGGAACATCCAAAGCTAAAGATGGGGGCACTTCCAGGTCACATGCTTCTACATCCTCTCACTCATATGATCAAAACAAGTTTGTCTTCTAGGAGGCCCAAGACAGGCTTAATAGCAAGGCAGACAAAAAGCCAATACCTGAATGGAAAATAGAAATTGTATCTCTCCTTGATGAGTGTTCCACATTTCATGATAAATTAGTCCGGCGAGGATTGGGATATCTTTCAAAGAACTTGATGAGGACAATTTGAGTGTTGTGCGGGGATTCTACGCGAATTGCCTAGAACATGAGGACTATTTGTGTACAATCGAAAATAAAAAGTTAGAGTTTTCCAAGGAAGCTATCCAAAGTGCCTATTACTTACAAGAGTATTTGGACTACCTTGACACAACCAATTACTTTTTGGTGCGCAGCAATCAACCATACCCGTGGCTTATGTTCTTTCAGACCATCTGTGTGCCCCGGAAGGAGGTGGTGTGATAACATATTTCACTCAGTTGCACTCACTTTTGAAGGTAGTGTTGGTTATACATCATTAATAACAACCTGATGCCTTCTGGAAACACAACTGAGGTGAATGATCCTCGGGCTGCTCTGATTTGGTGCTTTGTCAATGGCCGCGACTTTGATTTGGCTAAGATCATTCAAGAAGAGATGAAAATGCAATGTTCGATGCAGAGGTATGGGTTATTTTTCACATCATTAGTCACTTGGTTATGCAGTAAGGCACGGGTACCAGAATATAAGGATACAGACGGCAAGGTCAAGAGAAAAGAAATTTTGGGCTGATAAAGTTGTCATTGGGAAGGAACCTGATATGGCTGCTGAGGTTGAGAGTGAGGAGTCGAATGCGCTCGTAGAGAAAAGGGAGGTGCACGGAGAATGAATATTTATGAATATTTCCACGTACGTAAGTTAGTAGACAATGATAATTCTATTCTTTTCACGTTTATTGTTTTCAAAATTTATGATTTAGATACTGTTGGCAATCTGATTATTTATCTAGTATGTTAGAAAGCTTTTTCGAAAACTTCATTTTATATAGTGCTAAAGTTTTTACAAATGAATTAAATAACTTCAGCATCTTCTGCTCAAGATTTTGAAAAAGCTTTATGACAAAACTAATGAATCCAGGAAAAAAAACTTCAGCTTTTAGTGCTGAAGTTTTTGAAAAAACTTATCCAGGACAAAAAGCTTCACCTTATTTGGTGCTGAAGTTTTTATAAATGAACTGAATAACTTCATCATCTTCTGCTGAAGTTTTTGAAAAAGCTTAATAACAAAACTGATGAATCTACGATAAAAAGAACTTCAGCTAATGTAGTGCAACTACAAACAAAAATTTCAGCGAATAGAGAACAAAACTTCAGCTACTATACTTAAGTTCAACAATTTCAAACAAAAACTTCAGCACACTTGCTACTTCAGCCACATCTACTAGAATGCTGATGTTTTGCATGATTGCCTTTGCTACTTTAATCCTGTATGCTGAAGTTATGCGAAAAAGTGGGTACGCTTGTAAATTTTTTTTTTGAAAAGTAGGCACAAGTTAAAACGTTACCCAAAAAGCGAGTATAGATGCAAATCCCCCTTTTTTATCACTCACATGGGTTTAGGCTTCAACGGATAAAAAAGAAATTTGGAAATTTTACCTCATATAGCAACCAGGAGGACTGGTCGATGAATAGTGACGAAGTTACTGTTCACGCCACTACAGTACTCTTAGAGAGAAGGCAGAGAAATTTTCCCTCCCACGATATCAGTACTAATCATACAATAAGAACCGATTCTGACTGGTTTTATTCTCAAATCCTTCTCCATCTCTCCTAGATCTTAATTTGATTAAAATCACTGTAGCTCGTAAATTGTCTTCATCTTCAACTATTCAGAAAACAAGTAGCTATTGCTGGATTTGTATCAACGCAATATGATTTTGGCAGCCATGTCTGCGCGGACCTCTCCCCAGCCTTTGGCTGTGGGAGAGGCTATCCAACAAACGATTAAATCAGTTTCAAACGATAGGATCAAGCAATCATATGCTTCATCTTTACAAGCTAAGCAACCGAATCCAACTAAAATGGAGTTGTATCCAGTAATACGACCATGATGAACCAATAATTCAATTCACCATGGAAGAGGTTAACAATTTCACTAAGGAAGAAGGATTACATCAAGCAGTTGTTTTAAAATTTTCCTATGGCAGACCTGATTTAAGAGAAGTGCGAAAGATGTTTTCGTCGCAATTTGATGTACAAGGTCAATATAATGTCGGGCAGTTGGAATATCGACATCTTTTAATCAGATTCGATATGTACGATGATTATGTTCGATTCCTCTCAAAGTCGACTGGATTGTTTAAATCCAAAGGTGAAGAATTATTCTTCAGAACATTCCCATGGACTTTCGATTTCAATCCATGGGAAGAGACATCAATGGAAGTCGTGTGGATATCACTGCCAGGTTTGCCTCCAAATTTCTTTGCTAAGAGATCGCTAATGTCTATAGCATCTGCAGTGGGGAAACCTCTTGCTATTGACAAAGCGATGCAGGACAGAACGAGACCTAGTGCTGCAAGAGTTAAGTTTATAGTGGACATTTGAAAAATCTTCCAAAAAAGGTCATGCTGCAGATTTTGGATGCTGCCTCAGGTAAATCTGTCGAGTTCCATCGACAAATTGCTTTCGACAATCTGCCAAAGTATTGTGAGTTCTGTAAACATCAAGGGCACGATATTAAGGCTTGCAAGATCATAAAACAAAATGATGGAGCAGAAGGGGTAATTAGCTAAGAATATGCTCCACAATGATAGTAATGAAATTGTCAAACTACAAGGGGACGCAAGAGACTATTTAAATGGTAAACGAGCTGGACAACGATCTAATGATTTACAAGAAAAAGAGGAGAATACAAGAGTTGAATCATCAAAAATCGCACAGTACACCACACTGTCTGTTAAAACAGTGAATGACAATACTGTTTTGAATGAGAATTGTGGTCCGTGTGATTCAATTGTACATCAGGGCACTGGAAAAGATGTTTTGATACAGAAGGATGATCATAACTCTAATCATTTTGCTGTAATGAATAGGAATGAGGCAGATCAACACGTAGCTGTAGAAACTGAAATGCCAGATGCCTCTAATATTGAACCTACAGCTGAACTTGTGAAGGAGGTGCAGAATCTGGATAATCCTAAGGTTATTAATCAGGCTCGAGCATACGACTCTGCAGAGTATATTGCTAGTAATACACGGGCTGAGCAGATAGGTCAAAGGGATGGTCAGCACTCCAAATGCAATATGCAGCAGCAGTCAACTGTTACATTTGCAGAATCTGTGCCAATAACTGAAGGAGCTTATGGATCTATTGATACAATGCAAATCACTGTTCCATTGGAAATGCATTGTATGATTGAGAATAATGCTGAGACAAAGCATACAAGAGTTGAATCATCAAAAATCGCACAGTACACCACACTCTCTGTTAAAACAGTGAATGACAATACTGTCTTGAATGAGAATTGTGGTATTTGTGATTCAATTGTACATCAGGGCACTGGAAAAGATGTTTTGATACAGAAGGATGATCTTAACTCTAATAATTTTGCTGTAATGGATAGGATGAGGCAGATCAACAGGTAGCTGTAGAAACTGAAATGCCAGATGCCTCTAATATTGAACCTACAGCTGAACTTGTGAAGGAGGGCCAAATCTGGATAATCCTAAGGTTATTAATCAGGCTCGAGCATGTGACTCTGCAGAGTATATTGCTAATAATGCACGGGCTGAGCAAATAGGTGAAAGGGATGGACAGCACTCCAAATGCAATATGCAGCAGCACTCAACTGTTACATTTGCAGAATCTGTGCCAATAACTGAAGGAGCTTCTGGATCTGTTGATACAATGCAAGTCACTGTTCCATTGGAAATGCAGTGTAGGATTGAGAATAATGCTGAGACAAAGCACACAGCATCACAGGAATAATCCGCAGGATCTAAGATTGGTTAATGCAGTAAATGGAGAAAAGGCATCAAATCTGAAAATTGCAGAACTGACTGAACAGCAGCAGGCTAAGATGATGTCTAACAATGACAATGCTAATATGCATACTCAAGCAACTGGAAAAAAACATCGATGCAATGGACACATATCACACTGATTTGCCTTTGCAATCAAGAGAGAAGGCATCAGTTTCTAATAACATTGATGATTCCACCAAATCTGGACAGAAACATTCTGCTCAAGCTGCATCTGAGAATGAAAACTTGGATGTTGTTTGTCAATAGAAAATAAGATCTTCAAATAAGGACATTGAGCAGAGTTCAATTCCACAACAAAACAGAAAAAAGAGTCAGCAGCTAACAACAGAAGAGGAAACAGCCAATACAGAATGTTTATCATCAAAGATGGACACACCGAGCTCCAACAGAAATGAAACTATCAAAAGTAGCAACAAACAGAATGCAGAGAAGGTTACAGCAATAACAATAAGTTCCAATTCATCTGCCGCACTTGCAAATTTCTGTAAAGATGATGAAAAAGAAGCTGGAGGGATCATTCAAAAGGTCCAAAGCTATACTCCCATTTCTATATCCAGTATATATGCCGAGGGAGGTATCAACGATAGTGGGGAATTCTTAAGTCTCAATGGAAAGAATAGACAACAAATTCGAGATAACATGAGAGATATGGTAATTAAATCGAAAGTATGGGACCAGTGTTATTCTGATGAAGACGAGAAGTGGGATGAAGGCTCTGCTGGTTGGGCATCTGATCAGGAAGGCCAACAAGATGATTGCAATTGCACAGGAGAGGAAAGTGAGACTACGATCAAGCCAAAAGTTCAAAAGAATTCTGAAAACATGAAGGGGAATGTAAAACTGTCATATACAGCAAGCAACTGGAATCATAATGCGCCAGTTTTCATTCCAAAAAAATGATACAACATCAGGCACTTCGAAGGTAACAACAACAGAGATCGACCAAATAGAAACAACACAAAAACAATCCAATTCACGGGAGAATCATCAATTGTTGGAAACAAAACAGCAGTTCCAACTTGTGGACAAAATCAGAAGATAGTCTTACACAACAGGCAGCCACAAACAAACTGTACTTCTACGGATAACAAATTAGTAGTTTCTTCACAAGTAGAACAGAATGATATGGAAGGAAATCACATAAATGAAGAAGGAGAGGAACAGGATATCTTAACGCAATGCCGAAAGAATGCTGCAAGAATGGGGGATTTGTCACCAACGCACAGTAAAACAAGCAAAAAGAGTCATCAACGGAATAGAAGTTCGGACGGCAGGATGGCTAAAGACGCAAACAAAAGGAAGCTTCCAATGCGAATTGCAAAACAAAAGCAGATGACTCAAAATACCTTTATAAAGCCCAGTAAAACAAAGAACAAAGCATGAATTGTGAAGATCTTTTCGGATTCATCACAAAGTTTGAGAAAGGACAGCACATTACTCGCTTCCTAATTTTCATTTTATCTTCTTAATATCCTCATTTGTAATATCACCACAGAGTTGTGTTATGAACTCTGTGGGGATCATGCTATACCTCGGACATCCAAGTTATTATGATGTAATTTTAATTTTATTATTATCAATAAAAATCCAACTCTAGGCTTTGCCTAGTGTTTGCTTAAAAAAATACCTTATTTATTATAAATAAATACGCTTTTAAAAAACTACCTGCTACAGTTATCTTTTAATTTTTATAGCAAAATATCTATTTACAGCCACTTTCTACCTTTAAACCATTAAATACGCTTTGTATTATCCTTCTCTCTCCCTCTCTCTTCCCTCTCTCCTCCTTTCTCTTTCCTCTTTCTTCTCTTCCCTTCCCCCCCCCCTCCCCGAGTTTTTCCTCCCCTGCTTTTAGAAACCCTAGCAGGGACTGTGTTTCGCCAACGACAGATCTGGTTGGCGACCACCCCCGCCCCCTTTCTTGTTGTATCACCCCTAATCTCCTCCTCTGGCCGGTAATTTCTTTCACACAGTTGTGTTATACATTCTAAATTTTTTTTAGATTTTGGATTGATTTGTTCCTGTTTGCCTATTGAGATCTAAAGAAGTTCTGTCTCTAGTTTCTTTTTATCCTTTAATTGGTGCTTCTTCAACAACCATCTTCATTTAACCGGTGGTGAAACCCTACGTGGTGGCAGCCTGGATATCGGTGGATTGGGGACGGAGTATGGGGCTGAGGAACTTGAAGAGTCCGTTACCTTTTTTTATTTTATTTCAATGTATCTCGTTGTATTCCATGCATTTCATAGCATTCATTGTGTTTTTTCATTGTATTCAAAGAATCTCGTTGTATTGCGTGTATTTCATTGTATTCAGTGTGTCGTTGTATTCCATGAATGTATTCATATATTCTTTTAATTAATATAATTTATATATTCAGATGTATATATGTATTCAAATGTATATGCAGTATGTATTCATATACTTGTGCACTATAGATGACCTGCTATAGTTATGTATTCAATGTATTTTTATGTATTTAACTGCATTTAATGTAATTACATAATTGCAATACATAAATCTATTTATAAAGATACCACTAAAAAAAGAAAGGATGGAATGAATCTCTGAAGATTGCTCTGTTTTTTAGGTGTTTTTCGGTTGAGAATCTTTTCTATAATGGAAAATATAAATTTGGTGTGTTATAATTGAGTTTGTTGAGTTATATTAGGAGTCTATCGCGTTAATTGATTCACTTACTGTTTTAACGGCTGAAGACCTTCTTTTTCGCAAATTCAGTTACTGTGTTCATAAATACATCTCGCAAGTACAGTCGAATATATTCTTTGCTTAGCTAGCCTGCCCTGTTTTCTGCCGAGCATAGAACTATAAGAAGTAATTTAGTAAATGATAACTATAACAAGCTAATAATCACTAAAACATAGTGATTTCTGAAAATTTGCCTTACCCGGCGGAACCGGCCGGGGGTACTCGGCATGGGCGGAGAGAGCATCTGAAGGATTACTTCACCTTTCGTAATCACACACCGAACCCGGGCAATCACTAGCTACAATCAGACGAAATTTTGAGTTACAATTTGCTAAAAACTATTCTTTTGGACGGTACATCTCCATTCTCCACAAACCCCATGATTCGATCCGTTTTACATTACTCAACCTCCCGTCTTTCTTAATTTGACAAAAAATTAAGAAAGCAAACAACATATACTTAATAAATGAACTCGAGTTCTTCCAAATTGAGATTCTTTTCAATCTCAATATTTGATATTGTGCTTATGAATTTATGTTGGATTTTAACCCATTAAGCTACTTTATTTTAGGAAAAAGCTGATAGGTCATTTCGTGTTCCTACTCGCGAGATTAAATCAACAAACAAAGCCATAAATCTCAAATTTGAACAGGTTAAAAGCAATTAAAAGTTGGGCAGTTGAACTACATCTAGTATATAAATTTTCTTTTGGGGTTCCAAAGTTTCGCTTCAACAAAATGAACTAGCTTCGTAAAATCATGATTCGTTAATGCGCTTGCCTGCTCTGCTATGAAATATCAATATTTTATCCACGGTTCCATCTAAATGTTGATTCAACACTCGTAAACAAGACAATCTAGGATTTAAAGGCTATACCATATAAAATTTGCGTGATTCAATTTCCACTCATTTTAGTTTCATACATAATGTCGACGTCGAACTGCTACCCTAAGTCAAATTGTCAACTTCTAAAAGTCATGGTATGTCAGTTTCTAGCCATTACATAAGTAGGTACAATTGGAATTTTGGATTGCTACAACTCTGCGCAGCCAGGCAGGAAAGTATACTTTCACTCCCAGTCTGCTGCTTTCCATCAACCAGGATCTCGTGTTCACCCTTTATTTCTCATGCGCGCATGAATGTAGCAAAATTAGTGAAAAAACTATCTAATTGAATTGCGAGGCTATCCTCATCAGGACTCAATTATCACACTAAATACAAGAAAAACAATGCTTATAAAGGGCATAAGTGAGGTAGTAATATGATGCACAAAATGGAGATCAGGAAAAAAGGAAACACAAAGCAATTAAAAAAGAATCCAGATTTCGGTACATATTGCTTTCGAGTGAAATTTCATATCTGTGATTCTTAAACATCACAATCTCTTCCCATTTAAAATGGTATTATTATCTGCTGTCAGCGTGACTGACAAACAAGTCACAAAATGCTCGTGAAACTATGGACACATTCAATAACCCTTCACCAATAGATGCATTGTAATAGGGTTCGGGTTCTGGCCTATGTTGCTCAGACTCTGCAAAAATGGCACCAGGTGCATATCTGATCTGAGGATCCGACACTGGTGGAGCAACATTTTTGGATAGTTGGCACAACATAGGTTCTGGCCTGCTTACAAATATGCATTATGAAGCAATCACTATAATGCAAAAGAGATTGCAGATCAAGTCAAGAAAATAGAAATAGAAAATAAAAACAAGTAAACCTTAAATCTGATATTAAAACTACAAAAGTAATTCCATAGTGTAACTTTCACGTGCCGAAAGAAATCTATTGGACAAAGCACAACAGGCAGGCGAGCATATTCTTGAGAACATGCACCACCTTTTTTCCTGTGGACAGGAAAACATAAATTAAGAAAAATGAACGTATTGTAAGTAACACTTTAGTGGTCTATAAACCTTACCGCTCAAATCATTTCCGTATGCAATACAGATGATGATCTGCACTCAACTCGCCGTGTAACAAGCTGGCAATGGCAGTTAAAATGAGGGACAGAAAGAGGACTGGAGTATCAAATTCGTGCAGATACAGTAGAATACTTGACTGAAGCTGGTGTAAGAAAAGATGCCAGGAGCAGTGGGCCACACCTCAGACAAGAACTCAGCTGAACATCTTGGATGGAGGCAGTCAAAGCAAGCTCTTCAACTGAAAGAAGAGTGGTCCTCTACATCCACGCATATCATTCTAGAACTTTATCGAATGCACTACTACTGGCCACACCATAATTTGTATTGAGTAAATGCAAATTTCACGTTTGACCAAAAAAAAAAGGATGAACACGATGAAGTTAATAGAAATCACAGTGCAGGTTTTTCACTAGCTTTGTCTGGAGAAGTAGAAAAGAAACTTCAAAATCTCAGTCACTCTACAGGGAACATTTTAATAAAATTGTAACCAGCTCTTTTTCCAAAGACAGAAAGAAAGTATGGAGAATTTTCCTCTAAAAAGGGTGTTATTTTGACAAATAATATTTTTTGATAAAGGTTATTTGACAGATGATAATAAAAGTGTGAAAAGAAGGGGGAGAAAAAGAAGCAGCCAGAAAATAAAAGCAAAAGGGAACCAAAATACTGATGACTATATAGGCTTGGACACTGCCCTACGAACCCAAATGGAGTACCACCAACAGTTTGTTTAAGGATAACATCAAATCCCAATCTCCCTGCAACAGATTAGGTCTGCCAATGAGTGTCATGCCATTCCTCATCCTTAATATGAACTTAAAGAAATACCACTATACTTTGAGGTGAGGTGCATCATATCCGCAGAGAGTCAACAAACAGAAGCATCTAGCAGTGTCGCCCACTGGGATCCACAATCTTCGAAATTGAAGATCCCACAGCAGGGCACTGGAGAACGAAACCAGAGTGTAGAAGCAGAAAACCAGTGTGTAGAAGCAGAAAACCAATGAAGCAGTACCAGGAAGACACCTTGGCACAAGAAAACAAAAACATAACTCTTTAGCAATGTTCTTTGAGATATTTTCTTCATAAAAATAACAGCTACCATAAAATCCATAATATAAGTCCCCATGATATAGGTTCATAAAAAGGGAAACATTAGAAAAAACAAAAAGCAACACTTATCATGCCAATAGCAAGTACTGAATTTTAACCAAAACCACCAGTTAAAGCAGAGGGTGTGGCCCCACTTACACGGCTGTGATTAAGTCAAGGACAAGAGGGGCTTGCTCTGATGGTAAGCAACCCCAATTTCCAATCAAGAGGTTGTGAGTTCGAGTCTCCCCAAGAGCAAAGGTGGGAAGTTCTTGGAGGGAAGGAAGCCGGGAGTCTATTTGGAAACAGCCTCTCTACCCCAGGGTAGGGGTAAGGTCTGCGTACATACTACCATCCCCATACCCCACTAAGTGGGATTATACTGGGTTGTACTTTTTTTTACAGTAACACACTAATCGAAAACCCCTGGACAAGTTGGGCAATCATCTTTCCCTTCAGCTTCGGCTTCTGCGACGCTCTCTGATTCCATTTCTGCATATAAATCAGTGCAAATAAACATATTGTAGTATCTGAGACCAATCATGAAAATAAGTTGCGGCATATCCAACATTAACCAGGTATATACTATAAAAGAAAAGTACCAACTGGGTCATAAAAGAAAAGAACCATAAAATTTGTAAATAGAGACTTCACCCATTAGCATATGGAACCTCATCTCGGCCGCGATATGGAGATCGGCTATAACTGCGACCGCGCGGCGACAAGCTTCGTCGCCTGGGGGAATGCCCACGAGGACTATAACTCCTGCTTCACAGAGGAGGAAATCAGAAGAAATGGAGAGAACAGCAGCAGTTTTCGTGTGAAGATAGTCAGAAGACTTAAATTGTTAAAAGATTCTTAGCCAATGATATCATCCTTCAGTTTCTCACCTACGACCATAACTTGGGCTCCTTCGATATCTAGGAGGGCTCCGACTTCTACGTCTTCCAGGAGCTCCACGCGACCTACACTCACGAGCAAAATGACCAGGCTCACCACACTCGTAGCACTTCAAATCAGAGCCTCCAGAGCGACCACGACCACCTCCACGGCCCCCACGACCTTCTCGAGAATTATGTGAAAGCTCCACTCTCCATCCATTCTTACCTAGTTCACAGGATCAGAGATAAAATACCTTCAGTGGCTCAACATATTACTGGTGTTTAGAGATGCTAAGGTTCAGGAAAAAAATAGACAACACCAAGTATAGACTGACTAGAGTAAGGTTTTAAATCAGTGTAAGGCCAAATATAGCATGGCCGTCACAAAGATAAAAGAAACTCATTCAAAAGGGAAAAAGGTCAAAATTGTCCCTATACTATCGAAAATTAGTCACGTTTATACCAGTTTCTACTTTCGATCCAAATGTATGCCTGCCGTCAAGAAAGTAGACAAAATTGTCCCTAACCCTAACGGTTGTCCATGACTCAGCAACTAAAATGACACGGTAAACTCCATGTCGCTATTTATTTTCCATATGTGATATGTAATAATAAATAACTAAACCCTCTAAATTATTTTCGTTGGAATATTGATTTTGTAAGCAGTATGACTTGAGTGTATCACATAACCAATGCACTAGTCAAAATTGAGTTTTCCTGACAAAGCAATTACAGTATATATTGGCCTATTTACTGTCACCTTGATCTCACTTCCCTTGGCTAGAAACTACAGACAGTTCTGAATAAACTAGAACAGTCTTTTCTTCTTAATAAATCCAAACTATCCAATAAATTATGGAAAAATAACTTTCGACAGAAAAGAAAAGAACTGTAAATATGAAGTATAATTGACGAGTCGACCATGAAAACCAAATCGAAACCAAAATAAATGAAGGATACTGCATTTTGTCAAATTAAACAAGCTAATTTCTTAAAGAAAGGTAAAAATGTTATAGCAATTGTCAGTTTGTCACCTATATACAATTGCCTAATAGACCACTTACAATTTTTTATGTAAACAAAAATTTTCAGAGAGAGAGCCCCACCCGATTCTCAATCGGGTGAGAATTATTTCGCGAATTTTTGATCTGTTTTGGACAGAATAGAATAAAGAATCTGATATTGGAATGCTGAAACTATTCAAAGATGCAACTTGTTATTTAAATTAGAATTGATTAAATCTTTTTGCCTTGAATCTAGAAAATTAGAGACGGAGAAGACTAATTTTAGTGGATTTAGTTATTTATTATTACAGATGGAAAATAAATAGTGACATGGAGTCCACCGTGTCATTTTAGTTGTTGAGTCATGGACAACCGTTAGGGTTAGGGACGATTTTGCCTACTTTCTTAACGGCGGGCATATATTTGGATCGAAAGTAGAAACGGGTATAAACATGACTAATTTTTGATAGTATAGGAACAATTTTGGCCTTTATCCCCATTCAAAAAGCTTCATAATTGCATAAGTTGGTTCAAACAGTCAAATAACCTTACCATCCAGCTCTCTGATTGCATCTTGTGCATCTCGTTGGTCATCAAAATCAATAAAAGCATAGCCAGGGGGACGTCTTGCAACCCAAACGCTGTGAATAAATTTGTGAGTTAGGAATCATGGACAATAAAGCAGTTCAATATCATGGTGAGCTGCAACTGATGCTCTTAAGAAAGAAAAACTTATAAGCAAATGGCTCCACCTAGCCAGGCTAGACGCTCTAACTTTTAGAGAAAACTTAATAATAAAGAGACTAATTTCAACACAAGCTCTTCAATGATTTCACCATGTATGCTAGGAAAACTATACAAGAAAAACAATTTTACTCCAATATGGAAGTTATGTGGACTTTACAGAAGTATCTGCTAGGTTTGTATAACCATCCTCGTGATAGATGTTCTTCTTTCAGAAAAGTACACTCACAGACAACTTTTCTAACGGCAACAAACTAAAGACAAAATTTTACAACTTTAACTTGCATGAAATTGATCCATATGTAAAAAAGGCACAGAACCCCAAACTACCTTTAAGGATTTCCACCTTGCCAATTAATTTATAATGTCACTATACACTCATCTTCTTCTGGTTGCTTATTACAATTTTTGTTCTTTTTCAATGGGTCACTCCAGAATACTTCCTTTCTCTTTTCCAAGGCGTTCAACACAATGTGCTCAAGCACAACATCCGTGACATGTTCATTCTTTATGAAAGAATAACAGCACAGATGGAATTCAGCTTGACTTTTTTTCCGACCAACTTGCTAATCAAAAACCATTAGCCCCTTTCGACCAAGACTAGAATAAAATTCAGTTTTCATTCCAAAACTAGAAAAGTAGGCATTTGATTTCCTCCAAAGATTCTCAAAATGGCCAGAAGCTAGACATGAATATTTCTATATTCTGGTAAATTCCTAGGAAACAAAGGCACATGAGAATCTAACAAATTAAGAATTTATGTTACGAACCAAATAAGCAAAATAATGTAAACATCCTTCTGTTAAAAAAACAGAAGGATTCCAAACAATAATAATCATCTTATAATGGAGAAAGAGAAAGCAGTAATACTGGGGTTTAGTTGCCAAGTCAATGGTCTAAGGTGTGCGTCTCAGCAAAATTTATCAATTCTGTGACGGGCAGTTAACGACTCTCAAAAAAGTAAAAGATGGTTTAGGTGAGCATGGAGGAAAGTAATGAGGGCAAAGATTCAGTTTACAACCATGCATACCAATCACGAAGAGATGTAATTCTTGGAACTTCCTTTACCTTCTTATAACTCCAAAGATATGGAATTCATCTTCAAGCTCTCTTTCACTGACCCTAGGGTCCAGATTCCCAACATAAACTCTTGACATCTTCTGTACACACCTATTGAGAAAGAACAAAAAAGTACAGCCAACTCTTAACATTCATAAAACTGTCAAGTAATCCAATACCACTTACAAAACATCATTTTCCGGGTAACACCATTAAATCCTGAAACATCAGTACTTCCTTCCACTTAAAAAATATGAAATTTCGAGTGTCACGTGCAAGAAAATGCCTTCAGAGAACAACTTTACTAGGGAAAAAGCGCAAGATATCGAAATAATTGAAGATCTTAAGTCAATGTAACATTATATTATGACTATAACGAGGACAATTTTCAAGGACAATGGACTTTCTACTATTCACTCAAAGTTCGAAAAAATGCTTTTTGAGGGAAATTTTGGAAAAAAACTAACAATTTAAAAAAGGGATGTAATCAAGCAACTCTTTTACAATAGTTCAAGCTAAGCCGAAAGGCAATAAACCAATAGATCATTCCACAACACAGAATTATCACCCTAAATTCCGTAACAGAAAAGTAAGAGAGAATCTTTTCAAATTCACAGAAAATTTAAGAGAGAAAAGTGATGACAGCTATACAGAAATAATAAAAGCTCAAGTCTAACGAAACCTTAGATCCATCAACAGCTCCGTAAATCACTGCGCCAACTTCAGCCAAACAAACTCAAAAACAAAAATTGAAAGTAAGAAAATACTTGACAACGAAGCTAAAAATCTACTTCAAGGCCCTTAAAGTTAAAAAAAATAGAACATTTCCCCAATTCAGTGAGATTCAAAATGATTAGAAAATAAGATGAGCATATAACTGATATTTAGCTGGAGAAATTGGGAAAGAAGATGCGAACCTGAAACCCTAGCGAAGATGGCAAAAACCCTGGCGAAACAGCAGAGTGATGTGTAAGAAGAAATATTTAGCTCTTTGAGATTTAGTGTTGTGTTGAACGTGATCGGAAATGGACTGCTCATTCGAGTTTTTACCGCAAATAATCCCTTAATTTGGGAGTAGTTTTATTTTTCTCCTCTAATATTACCCTTAGCTCCGGTGCTGCAACAATTATAGGGGCATCAAATTAATAAGCCACACGATGAAGGTTTGGGAGAGGGTGATTGAGGCGCGGGTGAGGGAGACGACAACTATCTGGAAACCAGTTCGGTTTCATGCCGGGTCGCTCCACCACAGAGGCGATTCACCTAGTCAGGCGGATGGCGGAACAATTCAGGGATAAGAAGAAGGACCTCCATATGGTGCTTATCGACTTGGAGAAGGCGTATGACAAGGTCCCGAGGGAGGTGCTATGGAGGTGCTTGGAGGCGAAGAGTGTGCCAGAAGCCTATATCAGAGTAATCAAGGACATGTACAATGGAGCTAAGACTAGGGTTAGGACGGTGGGGGGCGAATCAGACCATTTTCCTGTGGTAATGGGGCTCCATCAAGGATCGGTGCTGAGCCCCCTGTTGTTCGCTTTAGTGATGGATGCTCTAACCCGACATATCCAAGGGGATGTGCCTTGGTGTATGCTCTTCGATGATATAGTATTGATAGACGAAACGAGGGCCGGTGTTAGTGAAAGGTTAGAGATATGGAGACAGACCCTCGAGTGTAAGGGTTTCAAAATAAGCAGATCTAAGACAGAATATCTGGAGTGCAAGTTTGGCGACGAGCCGAGTGGGGTAGGCGGGGAAGTGATGCTTGGTTCTCAGACCATCGCCAAGAGGGTCAGTGTAAGATACCTTGGGTCTGTGATTCAGGGGGACGGAGAGATTGACGGGGACGTCACCCATCGGATAGGAGCGGGGTGGTCAAAGTGGAGGCTCGCTTCAGGGGTCCTGTGTGACAAGAAAATTCCACACAAACTCAAGGGGAAATTCTACAGAGCCGTGGTTAGACCCGCGATGTTGTATGGGGCGGAGTGCTGGCCCGTGAAGAACTCGCATGTTCAGAGAATGAAGGTCGCGGAGATGAGGATGCTTAGGTGGATGTATGGGCACACCAGGCTGGACAAGATCAAGAATGAAGTTATTCGACAGAAGGTAGAGGTGGCCCCGGTGGACGAGAAGATGCGGGAAGCGAGGCTGAGGTGGTTCGGGCATGTTCGGAGGAGGGGCCTCGATGCCCCGGTGAGGAGCTGCGAGCGACTGGAGATTGTTGGTGGCCGGCGAGGGAGAGGGAGGCCTAAGAAGCATTGGGGAGAGGTGATTAGGCAGGACATGACCAGAATGCAGGTTATCGAGGACATGACCCTTGATAGGGGAGTCTGGAGGTCTAGAATCAGGATTCTAGGCTAGTGACTCATAGAGTTCTTCGTTCGTCTCTCCCGGGGGTGGGGTGTGGGATAGTTGGGTCACCCATAGGTGATTATGGTTGTTAGTATGGTAGTTACTGCTTGTTATTATTGCATGCGACTGTATTTATGTTGCTTATGTCTTCAGAATTATTTATGTTATTTTTGCGGGAGTACTTATGCTTTATTATTTTGTTTTGTCTTTGTGTCTCTAATTTTACCTTTGTTTCTTAATGCAGCTTCCCCTTTTTTATCCTATACGCCGAGGGTCGATTGGAAACAGCCTCTCTGCCCTTTCGGGCAGGGGTAAGGCTGTTTACATATTACCCTCCCCAGACCCCACTTGATGGGATTATACTGGGTAGTTGTTATTGTTGTTGTTAATATTACCCTTAGCATATTTAGTCTTTTTAAGTTTGCAAAAAATGAGAACTTTTGGTCCTGATAACGGACATGCAAATGGATCACGTAAAATCAAACGGAATGAAACAGAGAATCAGGCGTTGATAATGTGCATATATTTTGTCCAACAAATGACAAAATAAGGTTGATATTTGACGTTGTTTTACACCCTTTAAAAAGAGAAGATGAATTAACTCAACGCACTAGAAATGTTTGTTTAGAAGTTGTCTTCCAAAGCCGACTAAAATATATGAAGAGAAATTAATAAGAAAAACAGGAATTCATTCTAGCCATGTTCCATACTTGCATGTATATAAGCAAATAACACGACGAAGAAAAAATAATATTAAAAAAGATAATATTGTAAGAATGAATCACGGGAAAAATATATGAGTGTTATTATTGTGCAGTCTAATTTATATATAATGGGATAGTCAATGAGAAAATTATTATTGTTAGCATCTTTTGTTTCAAGATGCACAAACCATACTACGTAAGAATAAAGCAAACAGAACGCGGTGCATGGTAGAATGAGACATCGCGGTCTTTGATCTTGAAGGTTGGTTTTAGGATATTTATGGGTATATTTTTTAAAATTTATAGTAATAAATTGTAGATATGAATTCATCCATATTAAATTCCTCTCAAACTGCTGAAGTTTTTTATGAATCCATCATTTTAAAAATAAAACAGGTTCAATAATACAAATAATAAAAGATTAACTCATAAAATTTAAATCTGAAATTCACCTCTAACAATAACCTAGGCCCAAAAAAACTACTATCACCTTTCAGCTATATTATTACCTTTAAAAAGCTAAGAACTAGTCAAAGGGATGAGTAGAAGGGAATGTGATAGAATATTGTATGGAGAAGGAAATGAGGGATGGCGGAGTCGTCACTAGGAGGTGAAGTAAGGAGCTAATGTAGGGAAAGGGAGTGTTGTGGCTGCAGCAGTCAGTGAGGGGTCAATGAAGAATGGAAGGCTTAAGTGCAAAGTGCCGTTTGACTTAAATGATCTGTTTAGAATTATGTTACCATTAGTCCATGACTAAAAGTTCTCAGTTTTCCAAATTAAAAGGACTAAACATAGTCGGGATTTGTTTTTTTAAGATTAACACGTCTGAATTTTAATACACATCTGAATATTAAGATGTGCATTAAGATTAAGACGTCTGAATCTGAATGCACATCTAAATATATTAAGATGTATATTAAGATCTGAATACTAAATAATTTAGACTGTTTGGTTTTTAACATCTAAATTTATAAAATTTATCTTTATTTAAAAATTAATAAATATATAATTCAAATAAAATACTAACTAATCTAATATTCTATCAACAAAATATATAATTTTAAAAATATGATAGTTGTTGGTGGTATGGCTAACGGGTGAATGCCGACTAGAGGCGGTGGTAGTTTTGGTTGATGATGGTGGTTCATGCTACTAGCTAGTAGTAATTGGTAGTGGTGGCGATTATGATTAACAAGAATGATGATAGTTAATAATAGTGAATGGTAGTAGTAGTTGTGATTGAGGAAGGTGGTGAGTTGGTGGTAGGTTATAACTACGGGCAATGCCGACTGTTGCTGTTGATGGTGATGTGGTGGTTATTTGTTGTAGTTGAGGTGGATGAGTGTTGATTGTGAGTGAGAATGATTGTGGTCGGAGTTGTGGGGATGGTGGGTGGTGATGGTCGATAATGATGTTGGCTATGATTGAGGATGATGGTGGAGTGATGGTGGTGGTGGCATATTGGTAGTTGATAATGGTAGGCAATGACGGCAATTAATAATGAATATATGATTGCATGTTAATGAATTAGGTCTCTGTTACAGATCTTAATCATACAGACCTATTCAGACTCATTAAGTGATTATGAAGTAAAAAAACACTTAATGATTAATATCCAACAACAACAACAATGACTCAGTATAATCCCATTTAGTGGGGTCTGGGGAGGGTAGTGTGTACGCAGACCTTCCCTACCCTTGGGTAGAGATGTTGTTTTCAAATAGAAACTCAGCATCATTCCCTCCAAGAACTTCCCACCTTGCTCTTGGGGAGACTCGAACTCATAACCTCTTGGTTGGAAGTGAGGGTTGTTTACCATCAGGGTAACTCCTCTTGTCTATTTAATAATTAAGATCCGAATAATTAAAATTCAAAATTTAAAAACAAACGCATTTAATGTCTGAGGTCTAAATAATTACGATTCAGACCTCCATAAAATGCAAACAAATAAGGCCTCAGGGTAATATCTAGTAATTATGCATGAACAAATTCGATAAAGCGATAGAATGATTAACGACAGAATTAGCCAAATATTCCTCATAATTGATGACAATAAACTACAATAGTCTCACTCAGTTCATCTTATAGATGCACAAAAATATGAAAGAAATAACAATAAAAATAAGATTATAAAATAATTTAAAGGAAATAGAAGCTGGTTGTATGACCTGATACGGAGCTAGGTTGGATGTGTATGGGTTCTAAATTATAATATAGGACCATGACCTAAAATTAATAATACAACAACAAGCAGAATAAAGAACAATTTACAAATATTTAATATATATTTAAAAAGTAAAGTACTAGTAAATATTATCATTTCAATTGCACTCCACCAATTACATTATTTAAAAAAGTAACAGAAGAGGACAATAATCAATCAAACATAAAGTTGATAATCTGAAACTTTCTAAAGTCACTAATTTTATTAAGGATATTGGTCTCACTAATAAAGTAAGAAACTAAAAATAAAAAAGTAGGACCACATACCTTGTCGGCTTGACAGGAACTCGACATTTGGACATATAGTTTCTTTGGAATTTAGATTTGGGTGATGAAAAGATTTAAAGGAGCAATTTTGATTTGGCACAACCCAAGCGTGACATCTTTTCTTATTTTATTTAAAGTTTTTTGTTCAATTTGATTTATGTTTTCTTACAAAATAAAAAAGTACTAAGTCCTAATTGGTTTATTTGTTACTAAGACTTATTTGTGCAAAGATCCTTTTTTTAAAAAGAAAAAGTGAAAAAGGAAAGGACCACACAAAAATTTAATTTACTTTCGGAGAGAATCGATCCTGTGACCTTCGCCTCTGAACCCAGATTCCTGACTGTTGAACAAAAAGTTATTTCTTTAGCAAATTATATTATTAGGCGGGCTACCCAGTAGCTATTTTATTAATAATAAAAAAGAAAAAATCACAGCGAAATAATACAAGTAAGGGGGGCAAAAGCTACAACAATGTTGCCTCTATTGCTTTGGATGTATAATTATCCATGTGCGCCTCCATTGTCTTATGATGGCAGCCTCATGAAATGACTCATGATGTGGCTTGTTGGCAAAGTTTTACGAGGACGAATGATCTCATAGCTGTTTGGATATTTTCCAAAGGTATATGACATATAGCAAATATTTACTGAGCTAGACCTTACTTTACAATTCATATCGAGGCATGAACAACCTCATCTACTAGCAAACATGTAAAAAAATAAGAACTTGAGAGAACTAAATACTCTATGATCATCACAAAGTTTATAACACACTCCGTTATGATATTACATATGATTATACATAAAAAATGATAGAATAAAACAAGGTAGAAATAAGAATCTTGCCCCTTCTTTTTCAAGCTTATGAGTTTTTCAACTTGTAGTTCCTTATCTTCTTCTTCAACTACCGTCGAGAATTCTTCAAACTACATCATTTCTTCTTGGATCTATTTAACCTTGTGGAGGTGATAGGGGCAACCCCCACTTCCAACCAGGAGGTTGTGAGTTCGAGTCTCCCCAAGAGCAAGCTGGGAAGTTCTTGGAGGGAAGGATGCTGGGGTCTATTTGGAAACAGCCTCTCCACCCAAGGGTAGGGGTAAGGTCTGCGTACATACTATCCTCCCCAGACCCCACTAAGTGGGATTATACTGGGTTATTGTTGTTGTTGTTGAGGTGGTAGGGGCAGCCCCTTTTGCTTTACAACCCTTATCGGGAGTTGCCAAATGGTAACCCTAAGTGTCACTTTACCATCCCAACTATGTTGGCTCTCTTGTGATTTTTTCTTGCTTTTGTTGGAACCACTTCTCAAGTGTTTAGGTGAAAGATCTCCTTCTCTAGCTACATTAGCAAAGATTGCATTTAGAAGTTCTTCCTCTTGCACACCAAATGCTTCAATATGATTATATCCGGTCAGTAGAGCTCCTTGATCATTCCTCGGATTGTCAAGTATTTTCAAAGTCTTCATGTCATGAGACGCAAGAGCTTGTAGTATACTTGTAGAAGTCAAATTGTATTTTGCAAAAGATGCACTTACACTTGTTGACATACCTGGAATTACTGCCTTGTGTTGATCCTTAGCATAAAACATATCTTTCACCACAACTGTTGCATTTTGCTTCTGACCAGAAGGTACAAATACTGGAGCATTAGGACTTAAACCTCTGTTGCTCGACAAAGTAGTAGAGGACTTGTGAATATTCTCCTCTTGCACCTTTACTACCTCTTCATTTGATGTGTAGCTTTTTAAATCGTGATCTGCCTCATCCTCACTATCACCTTAGAAACTATCAGCGTAATCTTCTTCCTCATCTTCTACTTCCTTAGCCCAAGTCTTATGATTAACCATAACTGCGCTTGTCACACCTTGTCAACCCTTAGAAGTAGGCTGCTCACTTGTGGAATTAGTTTGTGACATTGAAGCCACGCCTTTATTTACTTGTTGATCATTGCCTGTAGATAGTAAATGCGACCCAAAATCACCGTCTCACTCAGCTAACAACTCCAATGATTGAGAAGGAAACTCATCGACTGAAGTATTAACATAACCAACAACATGTTGAATATCTTTGATATTGTATCCATCACCATGGTTGTCTAGGGTACCTTCATAAGTTTGGCTAAATTTGGATTGATGATTTGAAGTGTTGGAGTAGGTGCTGTTATAGCTGCCACAACCTTTGACCCTTCAACCAGAATAATGTCTTTAGAGACATTCAATGGTGCAAATGTGTTATTTGATTGTTGCTGCTGTTTCCACTGCTTGGAGATTGCCTAGATTTTGTGATTTACTCACGATCAACCTGCTGCCCTTTCTTCCCAATATCCTTCAGATCTTGTTCATTAATCAAAGCTTTGAACGAGTTAGAGACAGTAATATTCTTTGATGCGCTTGATTGGATGTGAACTGGAACTTTCTTGCTGCTCAATGATGATTGTACAAAATTAACCACGAACCAATCCCCATCTTTGTTATTTGTTTCACCTTTCAATTGTTGCCCAACTTTGCCTTGAATGTCAAGCACCTGCACAACACCTTTAGCCATTGAATGAATAACCCTTGGAGTAGCTCGATCCACATTAGTATCCAATGCACCATTAGGTGTCAAAACTCTAAGTGCAGCCTGCTCCATTCCAGTTGAAACTTGATGTTGTTTAGCCTCTATATTCACCACCTTATACCCTGTTGAAGCTGCATACTCTAACTCCATAACATCTACATGATTCTCCTCAACAGTAGCTTCCACACTTGTTGATTTATCAGTTGGTTTACCCAATGTAACAGTAGGTCAAACATTATCTGTCATACTACCTTTTACCTCCTCACCTGTAGCAATTGTATCATTCACACCAGTTGCATTCGCAGCAGTAGTAACATCCAAACGTACATTCCCAACATGTGAAACACCATCCATAGACTGCACAAGCTTGTTTGAAGTAACAGCTGGATCAGCAGCAACTTCCAAAGCACCAACTTTAGCTACATACACTACTAGAAATCCGATAATTAGCGACCAAAATTGGTCGGTCCAAAATAGCAACAAACGTTGGTATGTAACTGGGAGAAAAATATTTTATATTTATTTTAAATAAATTACTGATCAAAGTAGGTCGGTAAATGGTCAACAAGTTGACCGAGCTTGTCAGACTTGTTTAGTCAAAAAAGATTTCATATTACCTACCAACTTTGGTCGGTAATGTGAGACCTAATTATTTGAAATATTTTATAAAATATAAATAAATCTCTCTTAAAATTACTAACCAAAGTTGGTCGGTTAATACTGGGGAAGCATTTACCAACCAACTTTTCCCCCTTTCCTTTAATTTCTGGAAAATACCGATCAAAGTTGGTCGGTTATTAGGTAAACATTGGTCAAAATTTAAAATTACTTTTATATTTACTACCTAAATAATATAAATATAATCCGTTAATACTTTTATAATACATGGATGAATACACTAACATATACTATAACATGCTATATATGTAGTTCAAGTAGCATACCGAAGCATGTTATATATATATATATATATATATATATATGTATGTATGTATGTATATATGTATGTATGTATGTGTATGTATGTATGTATATGTATGTATGTATGTATGTATGTATGTATGTATATGTCAGACATTTTGTTTTTAATATTCAACAATGCATCTAAGTAAGTTATAAGTCGATGAATCAATTTCCAAACAGATATATTCGATAAAAAATTATATATACTAATTAGGATCTTCATAAGTCAATCAATCCCTAAAATAACCCGATCCTTATCTATATATATAGAGATATAGGTCATACATTTTTTTTTAATATTCAACGATGCATCTAAATAAGTTATAAGTCGACCTCTGATGCTCGTACTTCACCCGCTGACAGTTCAAACACTGAGTCACATACTCTACTATGTCTTTCTTTATTCTTCTACATTGACAGTGATACCTCAAATCATGATACATATTAGCGGCAATCGAATGAATTGAATACCATGAACTGTGGGCCTCCTCAAGAATCAACTCACGTAATCCATCCTTATTGGGCACACAAATCTGTCCATGCATTCGCAACACCCTGTCATCTCCAATAGAAACTTGCTTGGCATCACTGTGTCGTATTGTGTCCTAAGGACAAACAAATGGGGGTCATCATACTGACGCACTCTAATGCGCTCATACAAAGAAGACCAAGAAACCACGCAAGCAAGAACTCGACTAGGCTCCAAAACAACTAATCTCACAAATTGAGTGGACAAAGCCTAAACATTCATAGTGCTCTCTATTGCCGGTAAATATGCCAAACTGCCTATACTCTTTGCCTTCCTATTCAATGCATCGGCCACAAATTGGCCTTCCCTGGGTGATTAAGTATGGTGATATCTTAGTATTTCAGCAACTCTAGCCATCTTCAGTGCCACAAATTAAGGTCCTTCTACTTAAACAGATGCTGGAGACTCCTATAGTCAATATAGACCTCACATGAAACGTTGTACAGATAGTGCCTCCAAATCTTCAATGCGTGAGCAATGACTGCCAACTCTAAGTCATGCATATAAATCTTCTCATGAACCTTTAACTGTTGAGGCGCATATGAATCACCCTTATGCCTTGAATCAACACCGTACCAAGTCCAATACGCGACACATCATAATAAACAATGTAAGACCTCGGAACTATATGTAATACCAATACCAGGGCTGTAATAAATGCAGTCTTGAGCTTCTGAAAGCTCACCTCATACTCGTTGGACCATCATAATGGGCATCCTTGTAGGTTAATCTAGTCAAAGGTGCAGGAATGGACGAGAAACTCACTACAAAGTGATGATAATATCCGACCCAACCAAAGAAACTCCAGATCTTAGTAGTTGAAAATGGTCTGGGCCAACTCTGAACTGCCTCAATCTTCTTCGGATCTACCTTGATCCCGTCGCTAGACACCATATGACACATAAATGCCACTAAATTAAGCCAAAACTTACACTTAGAGAGAATTTTTCATATAACTTCTTCTCTATCAAGGCCTGGAGCACGATCTTCAAGTGTTGCTCATGATCCTCCCGGCTATGAGAATACACCAAAATGTTGTCAATGAACACGATGAAGAAAAAGTCAAGATATGGTTGGAACACACTGTTCATCAAGTGCATAAATGTTGATGGGGTGTTGGCCAGCCAAATGACATCACAAAAAACTCGTAGTGACCATACGGAGTCCTGAAAATAGTCTTCGAGATATCTAAATCTCGAATCTTCAACTGATGATACCTTGACCTCATATCAATAGCTGAGAATACTTTAGCACCCTGAATCGTATCAAATAAGTCATAAATGCACGGTAGGGGGTACCTGTTCTTGACTGTAACTTTATTCAAGTACCTATAATTAATACATATTCTCATAAAGCCATTTTCTTCTTCACAAATAGAACTGGAGCACCCCAAGGCAAGACACTTTGTCGAATGAAATCCATATCAAGCAACTCCTGAAGTTTTTTCTTTAATTCCTTCTACTCCATTGATGGCATACAATATGATGAGTGACGGCACTAGGTTAATACCAAAATCGATATCTTTAAGAGGTGGCATGCCTAGTAGGTTTGCTGGGAACACAACTGGGAAATTTCTCACTACCGAAACTGACTCAATGATAGGAGTATCTGAACTGACATCCCTCACAAAATGCTAGATATGCTTCACACCCCTTCTCAACCATTTGTTGTGCCTTCAGAAAGGATACAACCCTGCATGAAAAAAATAATACTTTTATCGTTAAATTAATTTTCTAATATATGAACTAGAAATATTCATATATCTTATAATATATTTTATTTTTCTTTTGTTTTTCATATTTAGGTTTGATATGCTACGATTTTTTTACATTACACTAAGGTAGAGTTTTTGCAGACAGATTATTGGTTAGAGCCTAAAAACATTATCTTTGAGCTTTTATTACTATTTTGGTACTGTCATAGAATTTTATTTTATTAGTTTATTCGTATTTGTGGTAATCAGCCCAGGTTCATTATGCTCCTCTAGAGGCTCATGATGCTCCTATAGAGGCATAGTATTCTCTTGTAGAGTTGGAAGATGCTCCTATAGAGACTTATGATCTTTCTCTAGAGGCTCATGGTGCTCTTCCAGAACTGCAGAATGCTCGTCTAAACATGTTTTTGTAGAGAGATATTTTGAGCCTGGGTCATTTTGGACACATTTTTATTGAGTTTTATTTTTTGATGAGACATGTGCAAACGTTATTAAGTGTGTTATATGCCAAGTCGAACTTAATGAAGTAGGACTCCTACAAGTTCTTAAGTCCTTATTTCTTATGGTCACACACGTCTCCATATTGCATCGTTGAATGGATGTCGAGTGTGAAAGTACAAGGGGGGGGGGGTGAATTGTATATTTTTAAACTTATCGATTTATTAGTTACTAGTTAAGCAGATAGTCGACTGGATCTAGCAATTCAGCACTTATAATATCAAAGATGAAATTGCAGAAACTAAGTGCAGAAATTAAAGACATTGGTATTTTTATACTGGTTCGAATTTAATGTGAATCCTAGTCCAGCCCCCTTGGGTTGTAAGGGAGTTCTCTTCAGTAAATATGTTTCTTCGAGTACAGTGGAAATGACTTGATAATACGGATCCTCTAACATTCTTTTTTCTTTTGATACAATGCCTCACCAGTATTATACTCTTTTTTTTCTCTAGCTTGTTACACAGCAGATCTTAGAGAACTACAATATTTGTTTGCAGTAGAATAAATAGACGATTTTTCATTGTGATCAAAATATATCTAACTATGGTCTAAGTCTAGGTTTAAATACTTTGATGATGATCGAGGCTTGACAACCCAAGAGATTTGATCCTTAGAAAGAGATTGATTCTTTCCAAGAATAAGGTAGCTAGTCGTTGCTTCTCCTGGATTTCCTTTCTTTAGCAGATGTACGTAGTAAAGACCTTCTCCTTGATTGTTGGTTCTTTCAAAAATTAGTTGCATACCAATCTCTCCAGAATCTTCGACCATCCGTAATTATGCCCTTGATTTGTGCCTTAACTTTATGCGTGCTTGATTCTCTCCATCGCATCTGGTTGATACTCTTTGCTGATTGATTGGCTTGATAGGAATCTTCCCATATTTGCGATCCCAAATTTGCGATTCCTTTCCTTAAGCGTCCAGATTTTCTGATTGTATTGCTTTGCGCTAATTTATCTCTTTTCTTGTTTATCTGGATTGACTCCAACAGTCTTGTAGTATCCTCTTGACTCCTTGTACTTGATTTCTTGCATATGTATATTATTTTCATCATTAAAACTACATCTAACAACCTCCCCCTTTTTGATGATGATAAAATAATATATAACTAACAACACTAGTTGACTTCCCTGAGATTTAATCCCCCTTAATGTATGTAGTTGACTGGTCCATGATGCTCCCCCTTAATGTATGCAGTTAACTGGTCTATGCCAGAGTCGACTGCTGTACCAAATATGCTTCAGTACCTGTACTAATAAACCTACTAACTGGCATTCCCCCTTAACTGAGAGTCAACTTTCATATCTGTACAAACAAACTTACTTCCCTTTTTCTCCCCCCTTTTTGGCATCAACAAAGAGGGAACATGACATAATACAAACATAATAGATGGCATTGAAGAAGAAAAGTTATAGTGATCATCCAACGGCTGGAAAAACAGCTCACAAAAATAGCACATAAAAAAATAAAAATTATCCAAGGGCTGAAAATACAGCCCAAAATCAGCAGAGCAAAAGAAATTGTCTTAAAACATCCATATTAGCGACGCAGAAATTAAGTAAGGGTGTTGTTGATAGCCTCCTTCAACTGTTCAAAGCTTACATTTACTTATTTGCTCACTCCATCCAACCTTCATAAATCTCCCTAAAGGCTTTGACATCATTTTCCCTAACCTTGAGAACACCAACTCTAATTTTGGACATATCAGACCATGTTTCCTTATAAATAACATGAATATCACCAACAGTAGACTGAGTGGTTGTGAGAAGATCTTTGATTTCAGAGAGTTCACAGTTGATAGCATGAAGCTTTTCACCAAGATTAGAATTGTCAAGACTAGGATGAGGAACAAAGAGAGAAGGTTTGGGCTCTACAAGGGTATGCTTTGCTTCACTATCGCGCTTCATAACCCAGGCGCCTTCAACACTCACATATCTCATACTAGAAAAGACTCCACAATTGTAGGACTTGGAGACAGTGGTGAAGGGATAGCTGGACAGGGAAATGTGATAAGCTTCAAGAATGTGAGTGATTGCCATGTCATAGGGAAGACTGGTGGGATCTTCAGAACATCCTATCATGAAATTGATAACCCAAGAGGAAAGCTTGATTTTGAGTTTGCTGACGAGGCAATAGACAAAGAATGTGTCTCGTTGGGAGATGGTTGAAAAGGAACCAGTACGGGGAAGTAAAATTGTTGCCATAATATGGGCCAGAACACTGGTTTCGAAGCTAACATCACTTGGACCTAAATGGTTTGGAAAGGGGTCAAAGGGACTCTTAACGATACATTGTTTGGCTTGGTCAAAGGAAATTTCAAAATTATATGGCCAGTTATTTTTAAATAGAGTAGGAAAACTAGAACAATGACACTGAAATAGCGAGTCAAACATAGCACAGTCAAGAATAATGCGCTTACCTAACACTAGGGACTCCAACCTATCAGGTTTGCTAAAACGAAGATTTGCATAAAATATTTTAACCAGTGGTTCATATACCTTAGGAAAGAGAATAGAAAAGAACTTATCCCAACCTTAATAAGCGAAAAGATCTTTAATTTCGGAATTGAGGGCTTCCATATTGTTAAACCGTTCCATAGGCAATGGGTTTGTCTTTCAAGGCAAGGAAGAGATCCTTATTTGGGGAATCCTAGAAATTAAGGTCAGATTTAATAAAGGCAGAGAAATAAACCTTTGATTTCTTTGGGGTGGAGGAAATATAGGGGTCTTCCATGGATTTCTTACCTAAAGCTTTTTCTCCTAGGAGAGGAGAGTGTTCAGAGAAGTCACCCTGAGAAGAGGTGAAACCCTTAAAGCGATCAGACCCTAAGTCAACCTACTCCAGAGGCATAGTTGGGGGTTTTGCTTTGGAACATGTGCTTTTTCTAGTAGATCCAGATAGGTTTTCTGGGGTGCTTAGCCATTGAAGGGAAAGAGCTTGAATGAAGGTTGGAGAGAGAGGATGACGAGGAGAGTGATTGAAAAGAGTTTTTTACTTTAAGAAGAGATTTTTGGCGGTTGAGTATAGAAAAGGAAAAGTTGTCGGGACGTAATGATTGGCTTTCCAACTTTAAACGATGAACTGATGTGAAAGAAGAGAAAAGAGAGGGAAAAGAGATGGAAGGTAATTAATATATAAGTAAAGGACAATCATTACCCTGTAAATTATAATAGTACACATAGGCCCTAAAACTTATTAGTAAAGCACGTAATGCCAAGTAAATATCTTAATTTATAAAATCTCTCTTCTAATAGAGGTTTAGTAAAAATGTCAGCTAGATGATCAGAGGTTCCAACAAAAGATATCTTTATATCACTTTTAAGAACATGATCTCTAATGAAGTTATTCTCGAGTGATGCATAGGATTTTGAAAGACAAATAGCACTACATTATCACAGAAAATTTGTGTAGGCTTAAAGAAAAGTTCATAATCGCCCAATTGATAAGACATCTATAATAGTTGTGTGCAACATTTTCCTATAGCAATGTATTCAACTTCAGTAGTGGATACTGTTCTAAGATTTTAATGCCTTTCCTAGTAATTGACAAGTACCGCTTGTGCTTTTCCTGTTCACTTGCAAGGTAAGCATCTGAAAAACCTTCTAATTTAAAAGAGTTAGAGCGAGGATACCATAGTCCATGGGACACAGTCCTAATAAGGTAACGAATGATTTCTTTTACGATGGTCAGGTGTGATTCCTTGGGAGATAACTAAAACCTGGTACATTTACATATGTTGAACATAATATTCAGTCAACTTGCTATCACATATAGTTATGATCCAATCATTCCACGATATTTAGATTCATCAACATGAATTCCGTGATCATTTTTATCTAGATTTGTGGAAGGACTCATTAGTGTGCCAATTGATTTTGCATTGCCCAAACTCAAATTTTGAATCAGTTCCTTTGTGTATTTGGTATGACATATAAAAGCTCCTCCTTCAGTTTATTGAATTTGTAGTCCAAGAAAGAATGTTAGCTCACCCACCATACTCATTTTCAACTTCGCTTTGCATAAGGTTATAAAATTCCTTGCACATAAGATGGTTAGCACTACAAAATATAATATCATCAACATAGATCTGAATGATAAGGTTACCTTCCGATGATCTTTTAATAAATAGGGTAGTGTCAATTTTACCTCTTGTGAAGCTATGATCAACAAGAAAGAAACCCAGTCTATTATACCAAGCATGTGGAGCTTGTTTTAGTCCATACAGAGCCTTAGTGAGCTTGTATACATGATATGGAAATTCTGAATCAACAAACCTAGGAGGTTGTTTTACATAAACTTCTTCCTAAATGAATCCATTCAAGAAGGCACTTTTAACATCCATTTGAAATATTTTAAACCTTTTAAATGATGCGTATACCAGAAGGATTCATATGGATTCCAATCGAGCTACTGGAGTGAAGTTTTCATCGTAGTCAACTCCTTCCTATTGTGAGTACCCTTGAGCAACTAGTCTGGCTTTATTTCATATGAATTTCCATCCCCATTCGATTTATTTTTTAAGACCCACTTTGTTCCGATTACAGAAACATTTTCAGGTTTGGGTATCATACTCCACACTTGGTTCTTACAAAATTGATCTAGTTCTTCTTGCATAGCTTGAGCCTAGCATGAGTCTTTTAGTGCTTCCTCTATCTTCTTTGGCTCAATCTAAGAGATTAATGCAACATTTTATTTCTTTTTGAGAGCTCCCCTTATTTTCATTCCTTCATTTGGATCCCCAATAATGAATTTTTGAAGATATTCAGGATCGCTTCTCCATTCGTTTGGACGAACTATATTGGCAGTCGACTTAGTTGGTTGTTCTAGTGCATTACTGTTGTCTTCACCAGTTGACTCTATTGCAGCATATATGACAGTCGACTCTTAAGGTTTGCTTATCTCCTGAAGTTCTTGAGCTTGATCTTCATTACTTGTAGTAATACCTTTCTCGACCAAGGGATTATTTTCATCGAATATAACATGTACTGATTCTTCCACACATAGTGTGCATTTATTATATACTCTAAATGATCTACTATTTAAGGAATAGTCTTGGAAAATACCTTCGTGACTTCTTGGAATGAATTTTTCAAGATTATCCTTACCGTTATTATGAACAAAACATTTACTTCGGAAGGGATGGAAGTGGCTATAATTTGGACGTTTACCTTTCCACAGTTCATAAGGAGTCTTTTTTAGAATAAGCCTTATGAGACATCGATTTAGAATGTGATATGTTGTACTTATGCCTTCTGCCCAGAAGTGATTTGGTAGCAAATGATCTAGCAGCATGGTTCTTGCCATATCTTGGAGAGTTCTGTTTTTTATACAACTCCATGCTGTTGTGGTGAGTGCGGTGCAGAGAAATCATGTTGTGTCCTTGATCATTGCAGAATTCTTTAAATGTTCTACTTTTAAATTCTCCACCATGATCGCTCTGAACTGTTGAAATAAGATATCTCTTCTCTCTTTCAACCTTCTTACAGAAAACTTCAAATTTTCATAATGCATCATCCTTATGAGATAAGAAAATTACCCAAGTGAAACGTGAAAAATCATCTATAATAACAAAGGCATATCTTTTTCCTCCTATTCTAGCAGTTCGAGTATGCCTAAATAAATCCATGTGAAGTAGTTGCGAAGGACTTGAGGTAGATACAATATCTTTGTTTTTGAAGGAGTTTCTGGTTTGCTTACCCATTTGACATGAAACACAGATCTGAGTTCTAAAGAAGTTCAGTTTAGGAAGACCAACAACTAACTCATACTTTGATAATTTTTCTATCAAATGCATGCTTCATGACCGAGTTTCCTATGCCACAAACAAGGATCATCAGACATAGAGAATAAGTAGATATGAACACTTATTTTTTCAAAACTATCAAGAATATAAACATTTCCATACCTTTTTTCCAGGAAGAACTAATTTACCTAATTCGTCTTCAATAGAACATCCTGTTTTTTTTTAAATTTACTTCATATCCTGAGTCGCAGAGTTGACTTATGCTCAAGAGATTATAGTTGAGGCCATCCACCAGACTTCAATGATGTCACAGTTGTTGTTAAAGGGAATTGTTCCAGTACTGACTATTTTGCCTTTTGAGACATCCTCGAATTTAACACTTCCTCCATCAATTTGTGTGACTTCTTTGAACAGGTTTTTGTCACCTGTCATATGACTGGAACATGCATTGTTTTGATACCATTTTCCTTTGCGGCTTAGTTTGTGGTGTTCCTACAAAACAAGGTGATTACTTTTTTTAGTTACCCAAGCTTCCCCGGGTCCTGGAGGGTTAGTATTGCTAGATTCAGATTTGGTTTTTGGTTTCCAAACCCATCCTGACATGTTTTGTTTACGAAAGTGATAAAAGAAATACTTATGACCAATCCTGTTACAGTAATGGCACGTAACTTCTGACCTACTTTTAGGTCTTTCATTAGTGTTATTACTAGTCGACTTGGTTCTGGCTGGTCTTTTTTCAGTTGACTTGTAAGTCGTTTGGTTTGACTTAACAAAACTGTAACTAGTGACTTGCGCATGCCATTGAGTTGCATTTGCAATTCCTCAAACTCTTCTTGAAGAACCCCTTTTTCAATTTCACATACTTCATGGTTAAGTTTCCAGTCTTTAACTTCTTTAGTGAGTCTCTTAAGCTCATTCATCATTTTTGGAGACTCTTTTAAAGTTAAATGAAGAATATCCTCCTATTCATGGCATCTTTCACAATTATAAGATCTTACCTCATTGGTTTCACCTCGTGCCATGAAACCGTTTTCATTTTCTTTATCTGAATTGTCCTCATCTGTTCAGCATCCTGAGGATTTGTTCATTTAATTTTTCAAAATTGTCATGAAGCAGAGATTTGCTATTTCCTCATGATCTGAGGTGTCTTCAGCACTCCAGCTTCCGAAGGATTTGTTCTTGTTGAAGCCTCTAGAGATCTTTCTCTTTGGTTCTGGGCACTCTGCTTGAATGTGCTCAAATCATCCACATTCGTATCACTTTCCATCGTTCTAATCATGTTCATTGTATTGCCTGGATCGTCTTGGTGGAATTCTTCCTTTCTTTGTAGAATCTTCTCATTAGTCCATCTATGTTTCTTGACGTCATAGCGATCTCTTCTTGTAAAGCTTCATGATTATCGTCAATTTCATTTTTAGCTGTTTCAATTAAGGCCTTGAATGCAACTATTTTCTTTTTCTCTTCTTGACTAGTCTTCTTTAGATGCGTTCTTTCAAAAGCTATAAGTTCTCCTCTTAGCTCACCATAGGATAATTTGTTTAGATCTTGAGATTCCAGTGTGACTACTTTGGTCTGCCAGGTGGTTGGAAAACTTTTTAGAATTTTCCTAACTTGATCACCGCTGGTATAAGGCTTGCCAAATGCCTTTAAGTCGCTAATTATTTTGCTTATGGAAAACATGTCTTCAATAGGTTCTCCTTCTTTCATTGAGAAGACTTCGTAATCATGAACTAGCATGTTGATATGTGTTTACTATACCTTGCTAGTTCCTTCATATGTGACTTCAAGCTTGTCCCACATTTCTTTGATTGTGTCACAACCTGATATTTTCTCGTACTCTTCACCACTTATGACATTATGAAGCAAATTTCTTGCTTTGTTGTTAAGTTGTACCACTTCCAATTGATTTTTTGTGTATGAGTTAATATCTTCAGGGTCAAAAAGTGGTGGGGTGGTAACAGGTAAGGGATGATTTTTCTTTTTGATAACTCTCCAAACTTTGACATCATAAGCCTTGGTAAAGATCTCTCTTACTTTTCAATGGGAGAAATATTGTCCGTTGAAGTATAGTGGTATAACTTGTGAAGTTCCATCCTGAGATAGAGCTCTTATGATAATTTGATTTGCCATGATCTTTTCTTACAAGCTATTAAGCAACAAAAAGAAAAAACTTGAGGCTTGCTCTAATACCAACTGAAAGTATAATGGGGGGGGGGGGGGGGGGTTTAATTGTATATTTTTAAACATATCGATTTATTAGTTGACTAGTTAAGGAGATAGTCGACTGGATCTAGCAATTCGGCAGTTATAATATGAGAAAGGAAATTGCAGAAACTAGGTACAAGAATTAAAGACACCTGTGTTTTTATACTGATTCAGATTCAATATGAATCCTAGTCCAGCCCCCTTGGGTTGTAAGGGAGTTCTCTTCAGTAAATGTGTTCTTCGAGTACAGTAAAAATGACTTGATAATACGGATCCTCTAACACGTTTTCCTTTTGATACAATACCTCACCAGTATTACACTCTCTTTTTTTTCTCTAGCTTATTACGCAACAGATCTTAGAGAACTATAATATTTATTTGCAGTAGAATAAATAGACGGTTTTTCATGTGATCAAAATATATCTAACTAGGGTCTAAGGCTAGGTTTAAATACTTTGATGATGATTGAGGCTTGACAACCCAAGAGATTGATCCTTAGAAAGAGATTGATTCTTTACAAGAATAAGGTAGCTAGCTAGTTCTTCTCCTTGATTTCCTTTCTTCAGCAGATGTACGTAGTAAAGACTTGCTCCTTGATTGTTGGTTTTTTCCAAAATTAGTTGCGTACCAATCTCTCCAGAATCTGCGACCTTCCAAAATGATGCCCTTGATTTGTGCCTTAACTTTAGGCGTGCTTGATTCTAGCCATCACAGCTAGTTGATACTCTTTGCTGATTAACTGGCTTGATAGAAATCTTCCTAGATTTGCGATCCCAGATTTGCGATTCCTTTCCCTAGGCGTCTAGATTTGTTGATTGTATTGCTTCGCTTTGATTTATCTCTTTCCTTATTTTTCAAGATTGACTCCAACAGTCTTGTAGTATCCTCTTGACTCCTTGTACTTGATTTCCTACATATTTATATTATTTTCATCATTAAAACTGCATCTAACATAGTGGTGCTCTTTACGGTTTGGGGTTGGGGAGGGGTGGATTACTTAAGGTTTGAGTGGCTAAATGATTTTTTGGGACAACTATAGGGCACAAATTTAATTTTTCCAAAATATTTTGCATGTGCGTCAATATAAAAGTAATGATAATAGTATGTTATTTGAACTGTTAATGAACCCTAGTGATGATCACTAAATACAATTTTTACGCGACGTATACCATTTGTTTCTTGTTTGAGTTCTTGGGGGAGAAGGTGTGGTTGGTTTTGTAGAATTTAGCTGAAAGACGATGAGAGAGCTATTGATTTTTTTTTCCATCTTTATTTTGACTTATAAAATCAGAAAAAAATCGAGAGGAGGAGAGGGATACACATTTTTAGGCCCTAAAAATCTAATTTTTTTGTATAAAGAAAAACTATTCAATAAAATTAAAATTAATTTTTGAAACAAAAGCCCAACTTACCTTCACCTCTCTCCAAAGCTCCCGTGATCCATCAAAATCAGCTCTTTCCAAATTCACATCTTTCCTTAATCAATCGAGTTCAATGACCAAATTTAGCAAAATATATGGTCAATTGCGTACTTAAACTTCTGCCTCGCAAAACTTGAATCAAGTTATTAGCATTGTTTCTTATCTTTTCATTATCATCTTCTAATAACTCAAAAATTTCAACACATTTAGTTTATATCGGCAAAAAACATTTTTTTAATAGACCTAGAATCAAAACGATTCCTTGCAGTGAGGCTAAAATTTGATGACTTCCAGCCGTACTTCTAGATGTTCAAACTAGCAAACTTTGATATAGCCTCCATGGGAAGTTTCTTTATTCACACGAGAATTTCCACAAAAAACCCTCACCATTTTTGCTATAAATAGAGGTGCTTGCCTTCATTGTAAATCATCACAAAAATTAAAGTGTTCATCACCAAGAAGAGTGAGAACAAGAGTGAATCTAGAGAGTGATCCTCGTTTGTGAGTTTTTAAGAGTTTTTTTGTATGAGTTTTATAAATACTCGTGTAATCTATTCTTGTGAGTAATAGAGGTTGTTTTTCTCTCAAATTTGTGTTTATCAACGCCCAATCGATCCACATACCCCAACAAGTGGTATCAAAGCAGGTTAGAGGCATTGGTCGAGTTTTTAGGTGACAGACCAAATTTGGGTTTTCGGAGCTTTGCTCGAAATCCAATTCTGACGGCACCATTGGATTCGTCTCGTCGAACGGAGTCCAATGCAACAAACAACGACCTAATCGGAATTCAAACGAGCCTAAAAATCACGGTCAATGTTTGGTCAACTTTGCCGGAGGTTCGCCGGAGAAGACGACCGGTCAACTGTAGCGAAAACTGTCTGAAATTGCAGATTGGTCCCTCAACTTTCAAAAACTACATTTTTTCCCCTATAGTGGAATTTCAGCCACAAAGTGTCAATTCCACCATTTTCGACCGTTCCGGACGCAACGATGAACTCCGTGTTTAAAGATTCAACCCCGATCGTGTTGAATTTTTTTTTTTGTTTGATGATAATGTCCACAGAAGAGTCAACATCATCTTTCGGAGCCATGATTACGCTTACTGCCACAAATTACACGCTATGGAGACCTCGGATGGAAGATCTCCTAAGCTGTAAAGATTTGTTTGATCCCATAGAACTGATGGGTAAAAATCATGATCCCGCCAAAGAGTTAGAGTGGAAGAAATCAAATCAAAAAACTATTAGTCAAATTCGTCAATGGATTGATCATAGTGTCTTCCACCATGTTGCACAAGAAACAGACGCATATACCCTCTGGAAGAAGTTGGAAGACATGTACCAGGCCAAGACCGCTCGGAATAAGGCCCTATTGATGAGGCGCTTAGTCAATAGGAAGCTAAAAAATGAAACTTCAGTTGCCGAGCATACCAGTGAGTTCCAAAACCTGGTCAACCAGTTGTCGTCTGTAGAGATGCCACTTAGCGATGAAGTTCAGGCCCTGTTACTACTCAGTTCCCTTCCCGATAGTTGGGAAATGCTGGTCGTATCACTCAACAACTCAGCCCCTAATAGCAAACTTACCATGTCAATGGTCAAGAATGCCCTATTCAGTGAAGAGGCAAGGAGAAAGGAGATGGGCACAGATAAGACCCATGCCTTTGTCACAGAGAACCGGGGGAGGCAACAAAAGAGTAGCAAAAGCAAATGAAGAGGCAGAAGCAAGAGCAGGGGCAGGTCCACTGATGGAAGAAAACCAACATATAAGTGCCATCGTTGTGGAATAGAGGGACATATGAAGAAGAACTGCTACAAATGGAAAGAGGAGCAAGGCCTGAGCAGTTCGCAGCCGAAGAACAAGGGTGGAGAAACGTTAGTTACTATCTCTAGTGATGTAGCTTATTGTTAAACTCAAGATGAGACGCATTCACATCTCACGAGAAGACATGGAATGGGTGGTAGATACTACAGCATCCTGCCACGTGACTCCATACAAGGAATACTTCACAACATACAAAGCCGGTGACTTTGGAGCTGTGAAAATGGGAAATTCCAGTTTCGCTGAGATTGTTGGAATTGGTGATGTCCAGATAAAGACAAGTTCCGGGAGCACAATCACTTTTAAGGATGTCCGCCATGTGCCAGATCTTCGGCTAAATCTATTGTCAAGAATAGCTCTTGACAAACAGGGCTACGATAGTCACTTCAGTAAAGGCACATGGAAGTTATCAAGAGGCGCTATGACAGTCGCCCGAGGACATATTGGTGGCACTCTATACAAGACTCATGTGAAGATATGCACAGACAGCCTCAACGTTGCAGAAAAGGAGGCTTCTCAAAATTTATGGCACCAGAGACTCGGCCACATGAGTGAGAAAGGGTTGTCTACCCTAATAAAAAAGGAGTTCATCAATGTGGACAAGGATGCTGTACTAAATCCTTGCAATCATTGTCTGTTTGGTAAGCAGCATAAAGTCTCGTTTAATTCCTCTTCAACGAGAAGATCAGAGTTACTCAATCTGGTACACTCTGATGTTTGCGGTCCCTTAGAGGTTGAATCACTCGGCGGCAATCGATACTTTCTAACGTTCATTGATAATGCTTCTCGTAAGGTGTGGGTGTATTTCTTACGGAAGAAGGACCAGGTGTTTGATTACTTCAAACTGTTCCATATGGTAGAACGTGAGACAGGAAAGAAGTTGAAGTGTCTTCGATCCGACAATGGAGGTGAATACTCTTCCAGGCAGTTCAATGTCTATTGCAGATCATATGGCATTGGACATGAGAAGACGGTCCCACGCACCCCTCAACACAATGGTGTAGCTGAAATAATGAACCGAACAATCATGGAATGTGTTCGGAGCATGCTCAGTATGGCTAAGCTACCAAAGCCATTCTGGGGAGAAGCAGTTAGAGCGGCCTGTTACTTGATCAACCGATCTCCATCAGTACCATTGAATTTTGAAGTTCCAGAGAAACTTTGGTCTGGAAAGGATCCATCATATTCTCACTTGAGAATATTTGGATGTTTGGCGTACGCACACGTATCCAAGGAGCTCAGGCAGAAGCTAGATGCAAGGACCTCTCCATGCATATTCACAGGCTATGGAGATGAAGAATTTGGATACAGATTATGGGATCCAAAGGAGAGAAAGGTGATCAGAAGTAGGGACGTAGTGTTCCATGAAAACCAGACAATAGAAGATATTGAAAAGCCCACAATATCTCAGAAGCCAAATGTTGCTCCTCAGGTGCCAGAGGCAACAGCAGAATCATTCATGAGAAATGAAGATACAGTGCCAGAAGATATTCCAGAAGTAGAAGACAATGAGGAAGAAGACGGCGTTAAGCAGGGGGAGCCACAACCCGCTCTGCCAGATGTCCCAGAACCATCACAAGACTCAGATGATGGTGGATCTCCTCATATTCCAGAAGTTCGTGGATCTGAACGAGGTTGGATTCCATCGAGAAGATATCCAAAATCTAAATATCTTCTACTTACTGAAGATGGAGAACCAGAGAGTTTCCATGAAGCAGTATCTCATAAGGACAAAGAATAGTGGTTGCTCGCAATGCAGGACGAGATGGAATCTCTGCAGAAAAATCAGACTTATGAGATCGTAGAACTTCCAAAAGGGAAGAAGGCACTGAAAAATAAATGGGTGTTCAAGATGAAGAAAGATGGCAGTGGAAAAGTGGTGAAATACGAAGCACAGTTGGTAGTCAAAGGATTCCAGCAGAAGAAGGGAATCGACTTTGATGAGATTTTTTCACCCGTAGTCAAGATGACTTCAATCAGAGTCATACTTGGATTGGTCGCAAGTATGAACTTGGAGCTTGAACAGATGGATGTGAAGACAACGTTTCTTCATGGAGATTTAAAAGAAGAAATCTATATGCAGCAGCCCGAAGGTTTTGAGGTTTCAGGAGATAACCTCGTGTGCAAGCTGAAGAAGAGTTTGTACGGTTTGAAGCAGGCACCAAGACAGTGGTACAAGAAGTTTGACTCGTGCATGGTGAGTCAAGGGTACAAGAAAACTGCCGCAGATGAATGTGTTTACATTAAGAAATTTTCAGACGGGAATTTCGTTGCTCTTCTACTATATGTAGACGATATTCTGATCGTGGGGAAAGACGCAACGAAGATCATCCAGCTGAAGAAGGAACTCTCTAAGTCTTTTGACATGAAAGACTTAGGACCGGCTCAACAAATATTGGGAATGTAGATCACCTGAGACAGAAAGAACCGGAGGTTATGGCTATCTCAGGAGAAGTATATTGAACGAGTGCTTGCGCGGTTCAATATGAACAATGCCAAACCAGTTAGCATTCCATTAGCCAACCATTTCAAGCTGAGCAAGAGTTCCTGTCCCTCATCCAAGGAAGAGATTGGGGAGATGTCGTCAGTACCATATTCTTCAGCAGTTGGAAGTTTGATGTATGCTATAGTGTGTACGAGGCCCGATATTGCTCACGCAGTGGGAACGGTGAGTCGTTTTCTCTCCAACCCTGGGAAAGAGCATTGGGAGGCAGTAAAGTGGATTCTTAGGTATCTTAAGGGTACAATGAAATTATGTCTTTGTTACGGGGGAGCTGATTCAATCTTGGAAGGCTATACAGATGCAGATATGGCCGGAGATCTTGATAGTAGAAAATCTACTTCAGGATTCATTTACACTTTTGCAGGGGGAGCTGTTTCATGGCAGTCTAAGATACAGAAATGTGTTGCTTTATCCACAACTGAAGCAGAATACATTGCTGCCGCTGAAGCTGGAAAAGAGATGTTGTGGCTAATGCGTTATCTCCAAGAGTTTGGAATCAAACAAAAGGAGTACAAGGTACATTGTGACAGTCACAGTGCTTTGGATTTGAGCAAGAACTCCATGTACCATTGCCGTACAAAACATATTAATATTCGCTATCATTGGATACGCGAGGTGATGGATCGACGACTGTTGAGACTAGTGAAGATCCATACGAAGGAGAATCCAGCAGATATGTTAACAAAGGTAGTGACTCGAGAAAAGCTAGAGTTATGCAAAGACATAGCCGGGATATTTATTTCAGATACGGCTGGAGGAGGAGATTGATGACTTCCAGCCGTACTTCTAGATGTTCAAACTAGCTAACTTTGACATAGCCTCCATGGGAAGCTTCCTTATTCACACGGGAATTTCCACAAAAAACCCTCACCATTTTTGCTATAAATAGAGGTGCTTGCCTTCATTGTAAATCATCACAAAAATTAGAGTGTTCATCACCAAGAAGAGTGAGAACAAGAGTGATCCTAGAGAGTGATCCTTGTTTGTGAGTTTTTGAGAGTTTTTTTGTATGAGTTTTGTAAATACTCGTGTAATCTATTCTTGTGAGCAATAGAGGTTGTTTTTCTCTCAAATTTGTGTTTACCAACGCCCAATCGATCCACATACCCCAACAAAATTTGCAGAAAAATCATTAAATATAAGTTTACTGGTAAAATCAAAAGATTATATGAGTGGCTTTGATGAGTTGTCATCCATAATATTTGAGCTCGTCGAATTTGGCAGCTTATTTGTCATTGTTTAAATGCCAAGATCTTCGGACTTTATTGGATTGACAGAAAGGATGAAAATCATATTGCAGAAAAAAAGGAGAAAGAGAAACTCTATATTAAATGCTACCTTTAGGGCTCGTTTGGTACGAGGTATAAGAAGGTGTATGAGTAGTATAAAAATTTAATACGATTTTAATACTTCGTTTGGTTAGCAAATCAGGTATAAGTTATTCCGGTGTCAATTTTAACACCAGGATAACTTATACCTTATAGAAGGTGGGGTAATTAGCACCGGTATAACTTATACCTCCTTAGAAATTATGCAAATTTTATTCTTAATATAGTATACCAAATAATGAATAAACAACAATCCCAGTATAACTAATGTCAACATAACTTATCCCAATATAACTTATACTGATATAAACTTTATTCCAACCAAACAAGCCTATGGTAGTAATAGATAATGTCATTGGCCAGATTGACTCGCAAAAGAAATCAAGACATCATGTTCGATGTTTGTAGGCAACAGGACTTTGGCAAAGGCTTTAATACAAGAAGCCTACCAAAAATGAAAGTGAAGTAGATTTCACTGAGCAAAATCGTGCTCGGAAAAATAAGAACATTGGAAGTACCCGAATCACATTATGTATCTAAAACTATAACCTCAAGTAACTATTTCAAAGAGATTGATTAAAATGAAAAATACAATTTTGAAGTTTTATGTTTTTCTGTTTGGTCCAAAGACAGACTTGATGATGGAATCTTTGATCGATAACAATTCAGGGAACTCATTTTTCAGCTTTGTCGTGTCAAGCTCGTTGTTACTTCTGGGTGCAACGATCACTTTTGCTTGTTCTTGAAGATTAAAATTCTGCCACTTGAAGTTGGGATCTATGTATTCTCTGTACATCTCTAGAATCTCATTGTGGCTCACAACTCCCGGATTGGTGAAGTTCCATATCCCTCTGCAGTTTCTCTTTGCCATCTCAATAGAGATTGGTAGCAGCTCATCTAGCACTGTCATGCTATTTGGTATGTTTACCACTTTATCATAACGCGTGATCTTTGTGATGAAGTTTCTCGGGTTGCTAAGGTCAGATGATATTGGCATTCTCACTCTGAGGGTACAAACATTTTCATATTCTTTTAGAAGCTCCTCAACCTACAGATATTAACAGAATGCTTCAGCTGTTATGTTATAGAAATCAAAGCAAATCAAAATGTAGATGTAGTTGCTGCCTCTTGCATTAAAGCCAAAGTTATACGTGACCTAATGAACTTCACGTGTTGTTAATTGTAGACAAGGCAACTAAATATTTGCCTGTGCTTTAAAACACTTTCAGAATTCTTGTTAGTAGCAATGAAATGCTTAATCAGAATGAATTAGTTACCATGGCTTTGGTCTTGGAGTAGAATGATCCTGTAAAATTTGGTTTGTCTTCCTCTTTGAATCCAATACCTGAGCCTAGTGGGTGCCTCTCGTCATACTCGAAAATGCATCCTGTAGCGAAATTCATCACCAAGATATCCGCTTCTCTACAGATATCAGCCAAAGTTAGTGTACCTATGACGTTACTTCTAATCGTATCTACTTTATGTGATTCACACCAATCCACATTAGGCCTCCCAGTAACACCAGCCGCATTGAAAACATGGGTCGGCCTTACTCTTATCATGTCATGCATTAGCGAATTCCTATCCTGCAGTCGTCCTGTCCCATACTCGTATGCTATTCCACGCTCTTCACAAATCTTTCCTAACAACCCTCCGATCCAACCAGTTCTTCCATAAATCAAGAACTTCAAATCTGAGCCACAGCCTTTCTTGCTTCCTTTTATAAGCTGCAACAAGCACCCTTCATCATGTGAAGGCATAATGTTGGAAATTCTTGGATGCGGGTGAAGGGCTCCCGTTATATCACCCCACCAATCAGGATTTTTGGTGTACCATTCCAGAGTCATCTTTAGTCCTTCCTCCCAACAGGTCTGTTCTCGCCACCCTAACTTCTTAAGCTTCTGATCATCCAAGAAATACCTTTGGTCATTAAACGGCCTGTCTTGCACAAACTCGATAACTTCTTGGGCGTTCAATCCGAATAATTTGCATATGTCCTCAGCCACATCCAAAACTCGCCTCTCCTTTTTAGTGCCAATGTTATACACATGTCCAATCACCCCTTTATGTAGTATCACATCAAATGCCTCAGCAACATCATCAGAGTACAAATAGCTCCTAACATTCGATCCATCCCCATGAATTGGCAAACACTCGCCTTTCATGGCAAGAATAATGAACTTTGGTATCAGCTTCTCAGGGAACTGATTTGGTCCATACACATTATTCCCTCGGGTTGTGATTGTGGGTAGGCCATAAGACCTATGGTAAGCCATGACAAGCATTTCAGCTCCAGCTTTAGTTGCAGAATATGGATTAGTAGGAAGGAGTTGAGAAGCTTCAGGATTGCCAATGTCAGTCTCCAAATCAGTCTCACCATAAACTTCATCTGTACTAACATGAATGAATCTCTTGATAGATTTAGTTAACTTACAAGCTTCAAGAAGTACATGTGTACCATAAATGTTATTGATTGTGAACTCAAATGAATTTCCAAATGAATTATCCACATGAGTCTGTGCTGCAAAATGCATAATTGTGTCAATCTTCTCCTCAACCAAAAGATGGTTGATAAGATCAGCACTTGTAATATCAGCCTTGACAAATTTGAAATTAGGAGATGAGTAACTCAGCTCCAAATTTTTCAAGCTCGAACAATAATCGAGCTTGTCAAGAGCAACAATCCTGTAGTCAGGATAAAGCTTGGTCAATCTGTTGGTTACATGGGATGGAATGAAACCTGCTGCACCTGTTATGAGGATGTTTTTGGGTACATAAGGAGTTGGTTCGGACATCCTTGTTTCTCTGCTATTTTAATGCACTGTTACAGAATCATAGGGAAGAAACATTTAGGCATTTGCTTCAAAGAACAAAGGACATAAGTTTTATCAGTTGTACTGACCTTAAAGGTAATACTTCTTGCTATTCTAATATGAAGTCAACTACCCTTGCCCTTATACGTAGTGATCAGAATTGACTATATATCTTGAATTTGGAGAAATGATATGTCTTAGGCTAGAGGTGACGTAATATAGTTTCAAACGGTTAGATCTTACATGGAAATATATACAACAACTACTACCCAGTATAGTCCCACAAAGTGGGGTATGAGGAGGGTAATATGTAGACGAGCCTTACCCCTACCCAAAAGGACAGAGAGGCTGTTTCCAATCGACCCTCGGCTCAGTGAAGGAAGGAAAAACAAAAACAAAAACAAAAGAGCATTAGTTTCTTATCTAAACATAAGAAACATAAATAAAATATCATGCAATAATATAATACAGTAATTACTATAAATAACTACCATAAGGCAGACACAAGCCAAAACATAAATCATCTATGGATAGCCCTGCCAACCCTCATCCAACCCGGGTAAGGAGTACGAAAAACTGTAGGAGCCCCTATCCTACAACCTGATACTAGACCTCCAGACTTTCCTATCAAGGGTCATGTACTCGGAAACCCGCATTCTAGCCATGTCATGCCTAATCACCTCTCCCCAACACTTTTTAGGCCTCCCTCTACCTCGCCGAACGCCGACTATACTAAATTTGAACCCGCTGGGGGTGCGGCCCTTCTTAAGGATGAAGGTGGGATGCTTGCAAATGTGTAATGAATTTCGTGGGGAGAAGTGAGAGCATAAATATTTCTCCTATCAAATTTAAATCATGGATCCACATTGTCCTGCGCCCACTCTCTCCCTGCCACACCTCTTTATCTGTGGAGACCATTACTCTTTTACACTTGAGATTAATTAAGTTTAGACATGTTTGAACAATGGGATTCTTTTTATTTGATTTTAATGCGTAAATCTTGATAAATACAGTAAAAATTATCTTCTAGATTATATTATGCAACCAATAGAAAACTGAATCAATAACACCAACAACACAAACAAATAGAAGAAAAAACAAACAGGAATTTGACTTACACTTTTCAGTTCATGGAATTTTAGAATCGTCACTGTTTTTCTGAGGAAATAACACGGATTGTACACATAAAAAAAGAAGGAACGAAGTAAAGAGACACAATATAGTGATAGTTACGTTGAAGGAAAGGAAAGAGAGTAAAATGGTAGAGAAAAGAAAGCTTTGGTAAAAACTCAAAAGTAGTAGAGATAAGTACGTATGAGTGTTGATGATGCGTGATGATAGCAACAGTAGTAGAGATTAAGCGGGTCTCTAGTTCCTCCTTTTCAGGTTAAATAAAAGAAATATGCCAACGAGCTGTTGAAACCCATTACGTATTTTTTAAAATGACCACATGTCTTTTTCTCCTCTATGTAATTGAAACATGATCAAGTTGAATTCCAACAAGAGGCAAGTACCTATTTGGAAAGAAAGAGAAAATAAGAAAGAAGAGATCCGGAGAGGATGGACCAATTTAAGTTATTTAAGTGGAGGTTTATGTTATACATCTGGTACCCTGCATGGCGAAACTTTTTGAAGGCCAAAACATTTGTTTTCCAAAAAATAAAAAAATGTTATAAATAGAACTCTAATTAGAGTGAATGTCTATCTTATAGAAGAGTTCTACTTTGAGGCTAAGTCTTTTCTTTTCCTATAAATAGAGGAGTCTTACCCCATTGTAAATTATCCCAAAAAGTATCAATAAGAATACTCTTCTCCCTCTACTTTTCTCTCTATTGTTCTTGTTCTTGTTCTTATATTATTTCATAACACGTTATCAGCACGAGACTCTACCGTCTCAAGAATCCTCTTCAGAAAATTAAGGTATTTCCCTTTTTCCGAATTTGGTTTTAATTATGTCTGATATTATGAAAAGAAAGTTCGTTGCTCTTGAAATTTCGGGCAAGAACTATATGACATGGGTGTTGGATGCTGAAATCCACTTAGATGCTATGGGTCTTGGAGACGCCATTAAAGACAGAGATAAAGCATCCACCCAAGACTGTGCTAAGGCCTTGATTTTCTTGCGCCATTACCTTGATGAAGGTTTGAAAATTGAATATCCCACAGTCAAAGATCCACTCATCTTGTGGAAAGGCTTAAAGGAGAGATATGACAACCTGAAGTTGGTCACTCTGCCACAAGCACGATATGATTGGGCTCATCTGAGGCTCCAAGACTTTAAGTCTGTTTCTGAATATAATTCTGCAATGTTCAGAATTACTTCTAAATTGAAACTCTGTGGAGATAATATCTCTGATTACGATATGCTTGAAAAAACGTTTACAACGTTTCATGCCTCCAATATGGTACTGCAACAACAGTACAGAGAGAAAGGTTTCGAAAAGTACTCTGAACTGATTTCTCTTCTCCTTGTGGCTGAGCGAAACAATGACCTGCTCATCAGAAATCACGAAAATCGACCCACTGGGTCTACACCATTGCCTGAAGCAGATAAGGTGTATTCTCATTATGCCAAGCATGGAAAAGGCTATGGCTTTAATCATGGTCGTGGTTGTAATCGGGGTCATGGCCGTGGACGTAGACAAGGAAGAAATTTCCCTGATGTCCGTCACCCCCGAAAGAGATATAACCACCAAAAGCAGAAACGGGATTATGAGGATCCAAAGGCAAATAGTTTAGAAACTATATGTTATCGTTGCGGTGGAAAAGGGCACTGGTCAAAAGCTTGCCGTGTACCAAGACATTTGGTTGATCTTTATCAAGCATCTCTAAAGAATAAAGGCCCTGAAACAAATTTTGTCTCTGACGACAATTTTGACATCACCCACCTGGATGTGGCAGACTTCTTTGAGCAACCCGAGGGGAAAATAGACCACTTAATCGGTGATGGATCTGTGATGAAGGATGATGGAATTGTTTGATTTTATTTTACTTATTTGTATTAGTTAGTGAATAAACTAATAGTCATTAGTATCAGCTCGTATTAGTTAGTTTATGATATAATGTTAGTATTAGTTCTTTAGAATGTTTCAATATGCTTAAATTTCAAAGATATTTTTTATTTTCCAGTAGAGTTAATCGACTAACCTAACAGTTAGTCGATTATCTAATATTTCGCATTAAAATTGGATTTTTCCGCAAGCTAAGTTAGTCGACTATCTGATTTAGATAGTCGACTAACCTGATGACTGTTTACTAAGTTAGTCGACTATCAACTTAGTTAGTCGACTAACTAATATTTCGCATTAAAATTGGATTTTTCCGCAAGGCAAGATAGTCGACTATCTGATTTAGTTAGTCGACTAACCTAATGACTGCTTCCCAAGATAGTCGACTATCAACTAAGTTAATCGACTAACCTCAGCAGATTTTGAAAATATTGTTTAAATGTGAAACAAACGGATTGAATTTGTTTATTCTCATGTTCGTGTATTTCTTTTGTATGTCAAACCATGGGAAAGCAAATATGGATATCTCACAAAGCAAGCTTGGATCAACGTCCAACTGTAAAAATATTTGTTTAGTTGATTCATGTACTACACATACGATACTCAAAGAAAAGAAATATTTCTCTCAACTAAGTATGTGTAAGGCAGATGTTACTACAATCTCTGGTAGTAGTAAATTGATTGAAGGCTCCGGAAGAGCAACTATAACTCTGCCTAGAGGAACAATGTTTATCATAGAGAATGCAATGTTCTCCTCCAAGTCTAAGAGAAACTTGTTGAGTTTTAAAGATATACGCCGGAATGGCTATCATATTGAGACAATAGATGAGAATAATCTTGAATATCTCATCATTACAAAGATGTCTCTGGCCAAAAGAGGGTTATTGAGAAATTCCCGTCTTTATCTTGTGGCCTGTATTGGACAAAAATTAGAGCAATTGAGGCACATTCAACAGTAAACCAAAAGGTTACTGATTCCAATACTTTTGTACTTTGGCATGATCGATTGGGACATCCTGGATCAATCATGATGAGACGGATTATAGAAAGCTCATATGGGCATCCGTTAAAGAATTTCAAGATTCTTTTAGATAATGAATTTTCTTGCACTTCTTGTTATCAAGGCAAGTTATTATTAGCCCATCACCAACAAAGGTTGGGACTGAGTCACCTACGTTTTTGGAACGTATACAAGGGGACATTTGTGGACCTATTCACCCACCTAGTGGGTCCTTTAGGTATTTTATGGTCTTAATACACGCATCCTGTAGATGGTCTCATGTGTGCCTGTTGTCATCACGCAACCTTGCGTTTGCAAAACTAATGGCACAAATAATTCGACTACGAGCACAATTTCCTAATAATCCAATCAAGTCTATTAGACTGGATAATGCTGCTGAGTTTTCATCCCAAGCATTTAATGATTATTGCTTATCAATTGGGATAAAAGTGGAACATTCTGTAGCTCATGTTCACACTCAAAACGGTCTTGCAGAATCTTTAATTAAACGCCTGCAGTTGATTGCAAGACCATTACTCATGAAAACGAGGCTGCCCACTTCGGTATGGGGTCACGCCATTTTGCATGCAGCAATGCTAATTCGTCTCAGACCGACGAATTATCACAAATATTCCCCGTTGCAATTGGTTTTGGGTCATGAACCCAATATATCCCATTTAAGAATCTTTGGATGCGCAGTATATGTGCCTATAGCACCGCCATACCGCACCAAAATGGGTCCGCAAAGAAGGTTAGGAATATATGTTGGGTTTGAATCGCCCTCCATTATTCGCTACCTCGAAACATTGACAGGGGATTTGTTCACTGCACGATTTGCAGACTGTCAATTTGATGAGACACTTTTCCCAAAATTAGGGGGAGAAGTTGGTGGAACCAAACGGAAAATTTTGTGGAAAAATGCATCATTATCTCATCTTGATCCACATACCTCTATTTGTGAAAAAGAGGTGCAAAAGATTATTCATTTGCAAAGAATAGCAAATCAAATGCGTGACGCATTTACGGACTTGAAAAGGATAACAAAATCCCACATCCCCGCAGAGAATGTTCCAATCCGTATTGATATCCCTGTCGGACAATTATCTAGTGTCATATCCAATGAGTCGAATGCACGCCTAAAGCGTGGCAGGCCATTAGGTTCCAAAGATCGAAATCCTAGAAAGAGGAAAGCAAACGATCAAAATGACACTACGAAAGAATCTCATGAGGAAATTCATGATTTAATAAATTCTGAGATTCATGAAGGATCCATTGAGCCCGAGACTCAAGAAAATAAGGAACTATCAATAAATCCAATCGATATTGAGGCAAATTTTAATCGAGTGGATATAGTGGTGGATTATGTCTTTGCTTTTAATGTCGTATCTAGCATTATGTAAGAATGTGAGGATCTTGAACCTCAATCTGTTGGAGAATGTCGAAAAAGACATGATTGGCCAAAATGGCAAGAAGCAATCCAATCAGAATTGAATTCACTGGCAAAACGTGAAGTTTTTGGCCCTATAGTTGAAACACCTAATGGTGTTAATCCTGTTGGCTATAAATGGGTCTTTGTACGCAAGAGAAATGAGAAAAACGAGGTACAAAGATATAAGGCACGCCTTGTTGCACAAGGATTTTCTCAAAGGCCTGGTGTCGATTATGAAGAGACATATTCGCCTGTAATGGATGCCGTAACTTTTCGTTATCTCATTAGTTTTGCTGTCCTTGAAAAGCTGCATTTAATGGATGTGGTTACTGCCTATCTTTATGGCTCACTGGATAATGAGATATACATAAAAATTCCCGATGGACTCAAAATGCCGAACGCTCATAATTCAAAGTCCCGGGAAATGTTTTCAATCAAATTGCAAAGATCCTTGTATGGTCTAAAGCAATCAGGACGAATGTGGTATAATCATCTTAGTGAGTATTTATTAAAAGAAGGCTATATAAATGATGCCATTTGCCCGTGTGTTCTTATAAAGAAAACAACATCGGAATTTGTTGTACTTGCCGTATATGTCGATGACATAAACCTTACTGGAACCCCCATAGAACTCCAAAAGGCAATTGATTATCTAAAGAATGAGTTCGAGATGAAAGATCTCGGAAAGACAAAATTATGTCTTGGTTTGCAAATTGAATATTTGGCAAACGGAATTTTTGTTCATCAATATACCTACATAGAAAAGGTACTGAAACGGTTTTACATGGATGGAGCATATCCTTTAAGTACTCCGATGGTTGTTCGATCACTTGATGTGAATAAAGATCCATTCCGACCGCAAGAAAGGAATGAAGAGCTACTTGGTCCTGAAGTACCATATCTTAGTGCAATTGGCACACTAATGTATCTTGCAAATACTACAAGGCCTGACATAACCTTTTCAGTTAATGTCTTAGCAAGGTATAGCTCGGCTTCCACAAGGAGACATTGGAATGGGATCAAACATATATTGCGGTACCTAAAAGGGACTACCGATATGGGCTTATTTTATAGCAATAATTGCAGTCCTGATCTTGTTGGTTATGCTGATGCTGGATATTTATCCGACCCACACAAGGCTCGATCTCAAACAGGTTATGTGTTTACCTGTGGAGGTACCGCCATATCTTGGCGATCGACTAAGCAATCAATTGTGGCTACTTCATCTAATCATGCCGAGATAATCGTTATTCATGAAGCAAGTCGGGAGTGTGTGTGGTTGAGGTCTATAATACATCATATTCAAGACAAATGTGGTTTGAAGTGTAACAAACTACCCACGACTTTGTATGAAGACAATGCAGCATGTATAGCTCAATTGAAGGGAGGATTCATAAAAGGAGATAGAACAAAGCATATTTCACCAAAGTTATTTTTCACACATGATTTTCAAAAGAATGGTGATATCAATGTGCAACAGATTCGTTCAAGCGATAATATGGCTGATTTGTTCACAAAATCTCTACCAACGTCAACCTTCAAGAAGCTGGTTCACAAGATCGGAATGCGAAGACTCACGGATATGAATTGATGCTCTTTTCAGGGGGAGTTAATGCGCGTTGCACTCTTTTTCCCTTACAAGGTTTTGTCCCAATGGGTTTTCCTTGCAAGGTTTTTAACGAGGCAACCAATAGGCGCATATTCAAACATGTGTACTCTTTTTCCTTTTCTTTAAACTTTTTTTTCCCATTGGGTTTTGTTTTAGTTAAGGTTTTAACGAGGCACATTATTGAATAGACATTCAAGGGGGAGTGTTATAAATAGAACTCTAATTAGAGTGAATGTCTATCTTATAGAAGAGTTCTACTTTGAGGCTAAGTCTTTTCTCTTCCTCTAAATAGAGGGGTCTTACCCCATTGTAAATTATCCCAAAAAGTATCAATAAGAATACTCCTCTCCCTCTACTTTTCTCTCTATTGTTCTTGTTCTTGTATTATTGTTCTTGTTCTTATATTATTTCATAACAAAAAAATCTTTTTTAAAATTTTTTAGGTGTTTGGTACAGTTTCTTAAAAAAGTATCTTTATCATAAGTTTATATTACCAAATTATTTCGCATTAATTTAACCCATTTACCTTTTAATTACTAATACAATTAATTTCTCCTTTCTCTTTCTTGGTTCTATGTTCTCTTTTCCTTTTTCTCATCAATAACGTCAAAAATAAGTAATTTGATTGTAAAGTTTTCATTTCCAATCTCTCTCTCTATAGTGATGTGGCACCTCATATATGTTGGGATTAAATTTTCACACAAATAATATTTACGGTAATAAAAGCGGAATAATAATATAACAGTGAGATACGTTAATCAACAAGAATAAAAGAGTGACAATGACACTAAGATTTTTGCGTGGAAAACCCTTCTGAATAAGAGAAAAAACCACGGCCCCGTGAGGAGCAACTGACATCACTATACTAAGGAATTTTATACTTTGTAGGCCCGAGTAAACTCTACAAAGACCACTACAACACTCAAAAGAAATAATCCTCTTTTGATATTCCACCTCACTACAATATTGCTCACACTCTCTATTTTTCTCACAGACTATTTTTTTATACCCTGCCTATGAATCCTCACTCTTTCTTTCTATCTTTGTTGGTATGTTTGAAAGAAGTGAAAAAGCTCTCGTTTTATAGGAGAAAATACGTAGCCTCCAAGAATGCTAGAGGAGTAACTTCAATTCTCGTCCATTCATTTACAAACTTGGGGCCAACGTAATCATAGGCACATGCCTATCACAAGTGGGATGGACTCCACAGTCTCCCCGTTTTGTCTTATTCACCTGAAGGAGGTAACACTGGGGTTGCTAGTTTGAGTGTATGTCGACAACTTCTTTGCATAGCTCGAACTTGTCTCTTGGTACCGCCTTGGTCAGCATATCCGAAGGATTCTCACTTGTATGGATCTTCTTGACTTGCATAGATCCATCCTCTATCTTTTCTTGAATCCAGTGATATCTCACGTCGATATGCTTTGTCCTTGCATGATACATGGCATTTTTTCTCAAGTCTATTGCACTTTGACCGTCGCAATAAACTGTATATACCTTCTGGTGCGATCCATGTTTTTAAAGAAACCGTTTTAGCCATGCCATCTCTTTGCCAGCTTCTACAGTGGCAATATACTTTTCTTCAGTTGTAGAGAGTGCGAGACACTTCTACAATTCGACTATCAAGATATAGCTCCCCTTAAAAAAGTGAACATGTATCTAATAGTAGATTTACAATTATCAAGATCATCTTCCATATCAGCATCCGTGTAGACCTTTAAGATTGGATTAGATCCTCCAAAACAAAAATAATCTCCAGTAGTACCTCTCACGTATCTCAGTATCCACTTGACTGATTCCTAATGTTCTTTTCTAGGATTTTTAAGGAACCTGCTAACAACACCAACTGCATGAGTAATATCAGGTCTGGTGCACACCATTGCATATATCAATCTTCCAACTGCTGAAGAATAAGGAACTATGGCCATGATCTCTTTTTCTTCCATTGTTGTAGGACACATCTTCTTGCTCAACTTCAAATGACTAGCAAGAGGTATGTTGACTGGATTAGCATTCTTCATGTTGAAGAGTTCTAATACACGTTCAATGTACTTCTCTTGAGATAGCCACAACTTTCTGCTTGTTCTCACTCGAACAATCTTTATTCCTAGAATATTCAAAGGACTTAGATAAGTCTCCCTTCAACATTGCAATCAGCTCTTTATCTTGTCCTACAATCAATATGTCATCCGCATACAACAATAATATAATAAAGTTGTTATCCGAAAATCTTTTAAAGTATATACATATATCAGAATAGGTCTTTATGTATATTTGACATTTCATAAATGAGTCAAATTTCATGTACCACTGCCTTGGTGCCTGCTTCAACCCTTAAAGACTTATTCAGTTTGCAAACTTTATGTTTTCTTTCCGATATTTCAAATCCTTTTGGCTGCTCCATATAGATATCTTCTTCCAAATCTCCGTGAAGAACTATAGTTTTCACATCCAACTGCTCCACTTCAAGATCTAGGCTAGTTGCTAGGCTCAAGATTGTACGAATAGAAGTCAATTTGACAACATATGAGAAAATTTCATCAAAATCAATACCTTTCTTCTATTTAAACCCTTTAACCACTAATTAAGCTTTGTATCTGACTAGCTTGCCATTTCCATCTTTTTTTGAGTTTAAAGACCCACTTGCATTCGAGTGGTCTTTTACTTGTACATGCCATTTTTCTGAAGAGATTCCATCTCTTCTTGTATATCTTTCATCCACTGGTTCTTTACTGGATGGGACAACACCTCCTTAAGACTTTCTGGCTCCCCCTCATCATTGATGAGGACATACTCCCTGGAAGGGTACCTGCATGACTGTACCCTTGGCTTCTCTGATCTCCTCAGAGGTTGAAGTTGTTCTTCTTCCTGAGTAGGATACTCCACTTGCTCGACATCATCATCAAGTTGCTCCCCATGCTTAGTAACCTTACCAGGTTGCTCTCCCTGCTCGGCAACCTTGTCGGTCGTAATTTTTGCTTGTAGGATAGTTAGAAGAATAAGGAATGCTAACAAGGTTAAGGATTATACCATTCTTTGTCTTCTCTAACTAATCATCTATAGCTCTAACTTCACTTTCTCGGAAGATTACATCTCTGCTTCTAATGACCTTCTTCTTTAGAGGATCCCACAATCTGTACTTGAACTCTTCATCTCTATATCTGATGAATATACAGGGAACAAATATATCATCGAACTTTGTTCTCTGCTCCTTTGGTGCATGTGAAAAAGCTCTGATATCAGTTGTTGGGAATAAATCCCCATAATAATAACATTCACATTAATAAAAGTAAAATAATAATATAGTAGTGAGATACATTAATCAACAAGAATAAAAGAGTGACAATAACACCAAGATTTTTACGTGGAAATCCTTCTGAATATCACTATAGTAAGGAATTTTACACTTTATAGGCCCGAGTAAAATACTACAAAGACCACTACAACACTTAAAAGAAATAATCCTTTTTTGATATTCTACCTCACTACAATATCACTCACACTCTCTATTTTCCTCACAGACTGTTTTCTTATACTTTATCTGTGATGCCTCACTCTTTCTTTCTATCTTTGTTGGTGTGTTTGAAAGAAGTAAAAGATCTCTCCTTTTATAGGAGAAATACGCAGCCTCCAAGAATGCTACATGAGGAGCTTCAATTCTCCTCCATTCATTTCCAAACTTGGGGCCAAAGTAATCATAAGCACATGCTTATTAGAAATGGGATAGACCCCACAACATAAACAAGGAATCCTATTTATTTTTTTTCTCAATTTTTTTTATTTTTGCTCTTATTCTTGCATTTACTTATCATAGAAACCCCTTTAAGAAAAACACCTTCAACCTAATTGGTCGAGCCCCAAAAAATTATGACGTTTTAAGTTTTACTTCTTTTTTCTTCGGCCGTAACATTTCGTTTAACTTAAACATTTTCACATTCTTCTACAACATGTTCATATAACCGGTTCTCTCTTCTTTTGGTAATTTTCCCAGTCATTTTGTCCCACAAGTGTGTCATGTCAGAAATTACAATCGCATTTCCCGAAAAATGGCACAATAGTTCACTCAATGTGTTAAACAAATCTCCATGAAGATATCACCAGTTGGAATGCATAGATTTAATCTCCGAATCTCCATCGTCAACAACGTTTATGCTTAGACCCTTCTCAAATCTAGAACAACTATTATATGGGATTTTTTTACGATTGTATTTTGACGATATTTGAACAGGATTGGAAGTGGTTAGAGGTAGTGAGAGGAGATTGACTAGATTGATTTTCAGCGAAGTTGCTGGTAATAAATTTCTACTATTCTTTTCGTTATTGTTTCTATAAATAAATTCCTAATTCTCCTACCGTTTTTCCCTCCAAGTTGGTTTCTTTCTTCTTCTTTTCTTATGAAAGAAAATAGACTGAAATTGTGAAATTTTCTCTATGTATTCTTCTAATTCCCAGCTTGGCTTTATACAAATCTATGTATAGATATAAAAGAATGTAAATAAATATTTCTATACACTTGTACTAATCCTATTGGCTAATTGTAAAACTAACTAATAGAAATATTCCTTTACAATGTACTATATCCATATGCTATTCACATGTGAACTTTTTATCTAAAATGTATATCATTTAAATGAATGGTTGTGATTCACTCTTCTATTAATAAGTCAACGTCTTTGATGGAGTTGAGAATTTAGGATCAAAAGCTTTTGATCTTGACACATGTCAACCCTTGAAATAAAATAAACTCTCAGCAGATCTCTTTCAGATATAAGCTCACTCTTTCTTTGGAGACTCCGAAATTCTCATCTTACTCTTTCATCTTATTCTTTCTCGTTTCTTCATCTTTCTTTGAACAATATGGGGATTTCGATCGTCAACACCCCCCCTCAAGATGGAGGGGAGCGAATGGACCCCCAACTTGCCCAGAATGTGGGGATGAGAAACCCTAGATAAGGGTTTTGTGAATAAATTGGCAAGTTAACAATCGGATGGAACAAAAGATAGAGATATTAAAACAGAGAGGAATTTTTGACAAACAAAGTGGCAATCAAGGTCCACATGCTTTGTCCGCTCATGAAAGGCAGGGTTCTGAGCTCTGTTTATCGCTGCCTAGCTATTTGAATAAATAGGGATTGTAAGGTAGGCTATATTGTGAGATCTCTCTAGAGTCGAACAAGCCAAGTGATATCAGCAGTGACTCAACGCATTGACTGGTATTCAACTTTGGCATATGACAAGGAAACAAAAGTTTGTTTTTTGGATTTTGAGGAAATAGGTGCACTTCCAAGCATAATAAAGAACTCACTGACTGATCATCTAGAATCACGATATGGCCCAATCAGCAATGCAAAATCTTAGTAAATCAAAAGAGGGAGAAGAAGACAAAAGAATTCCCCGGGAAGGATCTGTGCGCAGATATCTCAAGACTCGTTGAGCAGCAGAAAAATGGGAACAACATGCATGTATATGTATTGACTCAGCTAGAAAACATCAAAGGAGAGGTCAGGCCTAGTGTTCGTCAAATATTTGAGTTTACCAACGAGGTGATGATACATACTTGGGTCATCCATTAGTGTCCCCGAATCTGCATGAAGCTTGATGGAAGGGTCTAGAGGTGAAGAAATCTTGACTCCTGAGCAATTGAATTCCTGCAGCAGCTCTAAGGTAAATTTCCTTTGGCTGATTGTGAAGCCCTGTTTTTCCTTTAGTATCTCCACCCCTAGAAAATAATGAATAGCACTGAAATGTTTCACTTTGAATTTTGAATTGAGAAAACCAGTAGTATGTTCAGTTTCTGTTGCATCATCCCTTGTTAGTAGGATATCGTCAACATAAACTGCTAGTATAGGCACAAGAGTACCATTGCGTTTGTAATAGAGAGATTAATCATTAAGATAACTAGATTGCCCTTTAAAACTCAAAGCTCTTTCAAGTCTGGCATACCATTGTCCGGATACCTGTTTCAACCCATAAAGAGACGTTTTCAAGATACAAACTTGATTAGGTTGGGGTGGAGCAACACTGATATTTTAAGTGTCAATACCACACAAGAGGAGGGGGGGGGGAGGGATTTGTGTGGTATCCAATTTTAGCTTAACTACTCTAGAAGAACCTGGTTCTTCTAGGTGTTCCAACTACTACTGTTTGCGGAATAATAAATACTGAAAATAAAGAACACAGAGATTTTTACGTGGAAAACACCTGGCTCAAAGGGTGAAATAACCACGACCAAAACTTCCACTCAGTAGGATTTTCCCAAAATTCACTAAAATCACTAATATTGACAAAAACTCTTTGTAAACTAAGGATTAACTCTAATCCCGTTGTGGCACACAGCCTCAACTGTCGCGACAACTTCAAGTTAACTCTAACTTGAATACTTTAAGTACATAATATAATTGCTTCTAGATAAAGCTGAAAGGTACAATATTGAAACACCTACTATAATTGAACTAGAATAAAAGATAGACACAATGGAACTGTTTCTTCTATCTCGTGCAAGTAGCTTCAGGAGTGCACACTCAAATAAACACATAAATTGCTTGCAAAATCGCCTTGTTTTTTTTCTCTGAATTTCGTTTAACTTCTACGTATATGCAACACCTGTAAAAGAAAACAACACTGACATTTAATAGGTTAGTAATTAGAGTTTGATTGGGACTCAATTGCTTCTTTTCAATCGTAGAAGAGTTCATGATGATCTCAAACTCTAACACTATCTTTATCCTGGATTGTGTTCTCTTCATATAAGGAGAATTTCTCCCCTTATCTAATATACAACCTTTTCGATCATATCAGGAGATATTGCTGCTTGATCAGTATGATTTATCTTCTTCACGTGCATCTCACATACATAGATTGATCATGACTGTGCTTCGCAAGATGGACCTGATCTATGATTGAGTTCTGTATTCAATCTTCAAAACTTCACCTGTTCTTGGGCCAACAAATTCACCCTTTTTGATAATGAAAAATTTGTTCTTTTTACAGATTTGTAGCTTGTATGAACTCAGCTTAACCATCAATACTAAACTTAGAAAGTTCACTTATCATCAAGGACCATGTTAATTAGGTTATACATATGACTTATTTCAAAATATGTAAAGCACTATGTCTCTTTCCCTTTTTGGCATCATCAAAAAGCTCATACAAAGTGTAATTTCCAGATGTTAATAAGTACTCATGGCCACTAGGGCAACTGCAAGTGCAATCACAGTGCAATCATACGTAATCAAACATATTTTAACTATCAAGGACAATTAATTATTGAACAAGAGCAAAACAGTAGTTATCATTGATAGAAATATGTTGCCACCTACAATCCAAAAAAACAAAGAAAAACATTCAAACCATGATCAGAACAAACAGAAAGATAGACAAATCCCTAATCTGGGTCACTAGGGCACTAAACAATTTCAGGAGACAAGAGCTAGGAGTCCTAGGGCTAGGAGGAACTAGAGGGTTAGGTTTGAGTTTGGGGAAGCATGTTCTGAAGAATTCTATCATTCTTATTCTTTTATTTTGCAAGCTCAAATTCTGAGACCATCCCTCTCAGTTTCCACTTCAACCACATGAGCCTTAAGCCTAGCTATTTCAGCATCTTTGGTAGCAAATTCCTGAACCAGCGCCCTAACTTTGTTGTTGATGGGTGTCTTCTGGGATGAACCAGGTTCATTTGGGATGAAATTGACCAGATAGTCACAAGCAGCAAAAGTATTGATGCCAAAGTATTCCTTGCTCGAGGCCATTTCCTATTTCTTTAGAGGCACATTCAGCCTGTCTAGAACTGTGGTTAGAATAAAGTCATATGGGGTAGCATGAGCCTTGGAATCGTTTATGACCCTTTCTAGCATCTTGATAATGAAGGCATGCCAGTTGATTTTCTTTCCTCTCTCCAAGAACTCCATAAGAGAAAGATCCATGTAGTTAGAAGTGCGCCTTCTCTCCTGTCTAGGCAATAATCAGTCTTTGACAAACTCAAATAAGACGTTGTACTCAAGCCTCATTTCACTTTCTGCACAGCCTTGGCTTCATTCACATCTTCTAAATCATAAAATATCCTGGTATTATCAAGGGCAGTAGGGAGAGAGTATAGGCAGGACCACCTTTGCCTTGTATAGTCTTCAAACTCTTCAGAGGGCATGTCCAGGATCTATCCTAATTTATGTACATTAAACTGCATTTAGACTCCTTTCACCACGCTTCTAACAATGCCTTCTTAACCACAACATTTGCCATTAATTCAATCAACTCATTTCTGGCTAGCCTACCATCTATTTGAAGACTATGTCCTTCCATCCTTAAGCAGCTAAAGCATCCACCAATCTCATCATTGCTGGTTTCACCAGGTCCTTCAACAGTCTACCCTTTAAAATCTTTCTTCATAAGCATGGCAAGCTTATCATGTTCCTTCTTAGAAATATTTTCTTCTTCTTCACCACTCCAGTCATCATCATTAGAATTTTTTGTTGTTTGTTTTTCACTGCAGAACTTGTCCTATTGGCTAATGAAGGTTCAACAGCCTGAGACACAGAGGAAGACTTCTTGGACTTTTTGGGCTTGGGGGTAGGAACCTCTACTGATGTACCCTTTTCTTGATGGACCACTTCCATCTCCTCTTCCTCAACAACCTCTGAGGATTCTGCAATATTTCCCTTTCCTCTGTCCAGCTTCCTTTTCTTGCTTGCAGCCAGAGCCCTTTGTATCTTAGCTTCGCTCTGCTTTGCCCTACTTCTTGTGGCTCTACCCATTGAAAATGAAGAGGCAACAGGTGTTAGGGATGAATCCTTTCTTTTCTTGGAAGGCTTAGGAATGTTTGGGTTTTTGTTGTGGGAGTTCTGCGTTTCTTTGGATCACAGCTTTCTCCAACCTTTTTAGCACGTCTGCTAGGATATCTTCAGTAGATGAAACATGTTCATCTATTTGTGTGCTCAGATGAATCAATCCCTCAATAGCTTCCCAAAGCTACTTCTCCCGACTTCATGGCACTCTATTCTACCCTTTCAAGTTTAACTCAACAAATAGCAAGCACTACTCTTTTCCCAATTTCCATCTCATCACCACATGCACCCTCTCTCTCTTTTTCTTTTTTAAAATTATTTTTTCCTCACCTCCTACGTATCTCAGGAAATTCAACATCCTTAATGGGTCCAATAAGAACAAATCTAGTCTCTAGGTTTTCAATCACAGATGAACTTATCTTAGAAGGAGATTCTTGAGTCTTTTTAGAGTCAGAAGACCCATGTCCTCCCCCCTCAGTAGCGGATTGATAGGATTCAGTCTCAGAGCTAGAGTCAGAGTTTTGTGATTGGCTTGTTTTCACTTGGATTGCTTTTTCATTTAATTCCTCCTCAGATCCCTAGATGTTACAGTCTTTCTAACAAGTATTTTCACCATTCATAATCTAGGTTTTGGAGATGCACTAGGTGGAGTAGTTGAGGATGAATTTGAGGGAGATAGTGGTGGAGGAGATCCAGGATTGTCTTGTGGGTTAGACATGATTGTTAGTTTCTTCAGAGAATTTGGGAATTTTGAAGAAGAGGTCAAGTGAAAGTGAAGAAGAGTTTTTTTGACGGTTTGGAAGTATGATGAAGGTAGGAGAAATGATGTGTATTTAAAAGAAATTACACATTTAATAATTAACAGCAACCTTTTGTAGTGGTCAATTAGAGGTCTAATCGACCTGAAATTCTAGATTTTGAATGATTTATTTGGGTTCCCTAGTTATTAGGCAAATTTTACTGTTTAGAGTTCTACGCAGACGTAAACTAGTTCAATGCTAACATATATAATTTTCTAGGAATTGAACAATTATAGGACTTCCGCTCATGATTGAAATATTAATATTTCTAATTGTGTAGAGTATAGAAATCATACCTTAGCTCTAACATGAACCCATACTGATGAACCAGGTTTTTCATTTTGAACTCTCATGAACATGTCTCAACTCCATAATAGAAAGTCTTTTGTGAGAGAACAGTGAGTCATATACACACATGTCATAGGAGTATACTAATTAAAGTATGAAACTGAGTAAGAATTAACCTAGATATTTACACAAGTTCAGAATCCATTTTTTTTTAAATTTTTTATTTTTTTCATTGTGCATTCTGAGATGGACCTATTAGTTCTTTCCCAAACAGAACTCCATATGGTGTTTTTCCTTTCAATACCTTGGAAGGAAGCCTGTTTATAAAAAAATGTTGGAGTTAATACACATTCTCTCCAATATTTAATAGGAACCTTGGATTGGAAAAGTAGTCCCCTAGCAATTTCTAGAAGATATTTATGTTTTCTCTCAACTACACCATTCAGTTGGGTTGATAGCCACACATGAGGTTTCATAAAGAATCCCTTGTTATTGAAAGAATTGGAATTCTTATGTTCCCTTTCCCAACTCCCAAGCATTATCTGACCTGACCCTCTTTACCTTTTTGTTAAACTGCCTCTCAGCCATGGAAAAGAAAGACTTCAAAGTTGCAAAAGCATTACTTTTGGCAGTCAACAAAAAAGTCGACATAGCCCTACTAAAATCATCAACAATAGTAAACAAAATAGTTGTACCCATTGTATGTAGTGGTCTTGAAAGGACCCCAAGTATCTATGTGAATGAGGTCAAATGGAGATAATGTTCTGACTTGGATAATAGGAAAAAGGGAGTCTAGTCCGCTTGCTTTAGCACAAATGTCACACACATTATGAAAATCTGAAGGAAAATGAATAAAATTGAGCTTCTTCACTACTGAAAAGGGAAAATGCCCCAACCATACATACCATTGAGTTACATTAGGAACAGCACTAGCTAGAACTTGAATTGAAAAGGGAACTTTACTAGATGCTAAATTGGAATCACTTCCTTTTGGAATGGAAATTACATATTTACTAAATAGAATTCTAAACTCTATAGTTTTAGGTTAGAGTATATATAATCCATCTCTTACTTTACCAAAAACTTGTCCCCTCCTCATTAAAGGGACATACAATAGACATTCACTAGAAGTAAGGTTGATGATATATTTGAATTGAGAGCATAACTTACGAACATATAACCAATTATACTTAAAAGATGGAACATAGAATAATCTTTCTAGAATCATATCAGGCTGAATGCAAACCTGCCCTATGTATGTGGCAAACAGTTGAAAGGAGTTAGGCAAACTAATATGTAAAGGCACATATAAGAGTGATAGATTTAGGAAAGATTTGGAATCAAAACACATACGTTCCGAGGCACCAGAATCAATTATCCAGGTTTTAGTATTAAAAAAAGCAAGACGTATTCCAGAATATTTGAGTATAGTACCAGAAACAACATTGGCCCTAATTTCTGAGCTTGCATTTGCTGTATTTCCAATCTGCACCTACCTGATTATGTTTACTAGCTCAGAGACCTATTTCTTACTGAAAAATTATGTTTGACTATTTTGGTTTCCTTCATTGTATTCGGTACACTTTCCATCAGCATACTGATCTGCTACTATAGCACTTGTTTTGATTTTTGTTCCTTGAAAATTCCACCCTTGGTAAATTGGAATTCATCAGGAAACCCTATAAGTTTGTAGCAATCAGCCCTTATATGTCCTATATTTGAGCAATGACTGCAAGTAACATTAGGATTATACTTAAGAAGTTTGTGTTGTATGTTTCCTGATTTTTGCTGAGTATTCCACCCCCTCTGCATTAGGTTGGATTTCTGTGAAAATTTATTTTGTGATCCAACCATGAAGGAAGCCCCATTAGTAGGGTATTGTGGACTCATATAGATTTCACTTTGGCTCTTATCTTGTCAAATGAGAGAGTAGGGCTGATCCATGCTAGGCATAGGGCTGAGCATGAGAATGTTTCCCTTTGATTGTGCACAAGCATAATTTAGTCCCATTAGGAATTGAATGACTCTTTGGTCTTCCATGAACTTGGCCATCTTCTTCTTATCATCACAAACACATGTACAGTTACACCTTACGTGTGAGTTAATAGAATCTAACTTATCCCATAGTCTCTTAAGTGTGGTGAAATAACTTGATATGCTCTTGTTTCCCTGATATGTTTTTGAAATTTCCTTCTACAGATGGTATAGTTTTGCTCTACTAGAGTGCCCAAACCTGCATTTCAGGCTATTCCAAGGGTCCTTAGCAATCCTTGAATATATGACACTATCACCTATCCCGGAGTATCAAAATAGTGCAAGTGATCGGGATGATTGGAGTCATTGTTGACTACAGTGATTGTGGATCCAGATGTTGTGATAACAGTTGTTGCTTCAGTACCAGTCATGGTTAAATCCAAAATGGATAAGAGAGAATAATTCAGATAGAAACTTGAGATGATTTGTGAATGGATCGAGCTTAATTTTGCTTTTATACCATAAAAGAAAAGAGACTGAAATTGTGAAATTTTCTCTCTGTATTTCTTATTCCCAGCTTGGCTTTATACAAATCTATGTATAGATACAAAAGAATGTGAATAAATATTCCTATACATTTGTATTAAATCCTATTGGCTAATTGCAAAATTAACTAACAGAAATATTCCTTTATAATGTACTATATCCATGTGGTACTCACGTGTGAACGTTTTATCTGAGATGTATATCATTTAAATGAATGGCTGTGATTCACTCTTCTTTAAATAAGCCAACGTTTCAGATGGAGTTGAGAATTTAGGATTAAAAGCTTCTTGACACGTGTCAGCGCGTGAAATAAAGTACTTTCAGCCAATCTCTTTCAAACATAAGCTCACTCTTTGCTTGGGGACTCCGAAATTCTCATATTACTCTTTCATCTTCTTCTTTCTTATTTCTTCATCTTCCTTTGAATCAATATGGGGGTTTTGATTGTTAACATTTTAGAATTTTTCCTTTGCCCAGCTAATGAATTTACCAAAACGAAACAAGAACAAGGAAGTGAATGAAAGGAAATATTGATCCATCAATTTTTTGGGGTAAGGTTTTCGTCTGCTCAAGAAAATTCTTGTTACTTAATTTGCTTTTGTGACTTTCGTGATTTATTTGAGCATATATAAGTTTGGATAGCATCAAAAGGAGAAATGTGGGTGAAATATACTTATCATAAGATGAATTTTTAAATCAATTTCCTTTTGATTAATGAGTTGGTACGGGATATGAGTACTATGCCATAATTATCCATTTTGCAGTTGGCAATAGAATGGCCTCTGAACAATAAGAAAGTGCAGAATTTGTTACCATTAGTTTTTTAAAAGAAGAATTTTCACTTTGTATTTCTAATTTCTTAAGCATTTTGAAGTTGGAGCTAACTTATTGATTTTGTAACATCAAGCAACGTAGAGACTATTAAGTTGGCAAATTTCTAGACTACGTCGCATTTTGATATGGAATAGTCCTCTTCTCCTTTATCTAATAGTACTCACTAATTGCTCAAGAGTATGTTTTGGCCTCGAGGACATCTTTGTTCCATGTTTCATCTACTGCATCATAGTCATATATACTTAATTTTGACTATTTTATCCTTTTTCTCACGTTTTGCTAATCTCAAATTTTCTATTTGTCTTATTTAAGTATGTTAGAGGAATTTTCTTTTTACCGAAGGTTAGAGGACCTTTCTCACCCTAAATGAACTTTAATATGCCTCTTTCACACGACTATACCTCGAGATCACTGTCATTGGTTTAATTTTTTTTAGTATGGCTTATATTATACATCTGTACCCTCTTTTCTTTTTTGGTACAAAAGACTTTCACCTCTTTTATATCAATGAAATTTCAAGAAAGAAACTAGTGTCGCATGCGAAACGCGTGTTAATTATCTAGTCACATGATAATGGAAAAAACAATAATAAGAACCCAATAAAATTTCATAAGTGGAGTCTAGGGAGGGTAGAGTGTACACAAACCTTATTTCTACCTGAAGAGGTAGAAATGTTGTTTTCGATAGACCTTGCTCAAGAACACAAAAAAGATAATATATCAGTACCAACAATAGAAAACATAAAAATATTATCAAAATCAAAAGTACCAGTAATAGATGAAAAACCATAACAGTAACATGTAAGAAAGGCTCGGTACTATGAAAGGTGAAAGAGAAGTGTGGACACGACAATAACCACTAGCACTTTAGGACACAACCCTGTTAGACTAGCCTCTCACCCGGTATAGAGTAGCAAAGAGCTCCGTTGCCCCCTATCCTATAACCTTAATGATATACCTCCATACTTTCCCATCAAGGCCATGTCCTTGGAAATCTGAAGTTTCGCCATGCCCCGCCTGATCACCACACCTCTATACTTCTTGGGCCTCCATCTACCTCTTCTTATACTTGTAAAAGTTAATCGCTTACATCTCCTTACTGGTGCATTTGGACTTTTCCTTCACACGTTCCCGAACCATCTGACCCCTGCTTCCCGTATCTTGTCATCCATCGAGGCCATGCCCACCTTCTCCCGAATATCTTAATTCTTAATCTTATCCATCCTAGTGCGCCCGCACATTTACCTCAACATTCTCATTTCTGCTAGTTTCATCTTCTGGATATATGAGTTATTAACTGGCCAACACTCTTCCCAATACAACATGACTGGTCTAACTATCACTTTATAGAACTTATCTTTGAGCCTTATTGGCACTTTATTGTTAAATAGGACTACAAATGCTAACCTCCACTTCATCCAGCCCACCCCTATGCAGTGCAGGACATCTTCATCAATCTCCCCATCCCTATTATAACCGACCCAACGTACTTGAAATTGCTCATCTTGGGGATGACCTGTGATTCAAGCATCACATCATCGCCCACTTCTCTCGACTCGGCTATGAACTTCCACTCTAGGTATTCTCTCTTAGTTCTGCTGAACATGAAACCCTTAGAATCAAGGGCTTGTCTCTAATCTTCCAGCCTCTTGTTTACGCTGCCACGCGTCTCGTCAATCAGAACTACGTTGTCAATGAATAACAGATATCATAACACCTGCACTTGAATATGGTGCGTCAGTGCGTCCATCACAGGGCAAATAAAATTGGGCTAAATCAAATTCTTGGGGCAAGCAACTGGAGAATGCTCCCAATCTCCTACCACCACCTTAACATGTGTATTAGCTCACTCATATATGTCTTTAATCGCCCTAATATAAGACACTAACACGCGTTTCGCCTCACGACATCTCCAAAGAACCTCCCTAGGTACCTTGTCATATGCTTTCTCCAGTTCGATAAACACCATGTGCAGATCCCTCTTCCTGCCCCTATAATATTCCACCAACCTCCTAATAAGGTGGATAACCTCTGTAGTTGAATGACGCGGCATGAATCCGAACTGGTTATCAGATATAGACACAGTTCTCCTCACCCTCTTTTCCACCACCCTCTCCCAAACTTTCATGGTATGACTTAGTAACTTGATACCCCTATAGTTGTTACAATTCTGGATATCACTTTTGTTCTTGTATAACGGTACCATCTTGCTTCACGTGCACTCATCCGGCATCCTCTTCGTCCTGAAAAATACTTGACATTGGAGATGCAGTGTTAATTTTCTCACAATCCTATCTAAACTTTATTTCATTTCACAGCTATGCTAAATGATTAAAATTTAAAGCATAATAGATCAGAAAAAGGTTGGGGAAAGATTTAATGTTACAATAATGAAAAATTGTCCCATTACAACATGATAGTTATTTGCCTCAGCCAGTCAGCTCAAGTACAAACAGAAAATAAAATCAAATAAAACTATGAACTCAGCCGAGGATATTGCATGATAAAATTGTCATGCGCTTGTATATCACATAATGTCGCGCCCCTTTTTTCCTCACAGAAGTCGGAGTTTCGACATTTCTTGGGAATAACTTATTTCCTTTTGGGAATTGGGTATGGAATTTGAAAAGTCACCACCTAATGAATTTAAGGTGTGTTAGGGCACCTAAAGCAAATAACTCACAAACCAATTTGTGTTACAATCGATTGGGTATGTGATCGAAATAACCTTGAGGAAAAGGTGTTAGGCTCACTTGGAGTCCACAACGGTGGGTCCCGGCCAAACTCGAATTAGGTGAATTAGTCTTATAAGCAAAAAAAAAAATTAGGACACACAAATATTATGTTTAAAACAAAGGGGTAAAAGGTATTTTAGCCTATTGGATCACTTCTGCGCAATGCTTGGTAATCATCCACAAGTTGGAGTACTACACATAGCATTAGCACACAAGTCATCATATCATTTACTACCCAGTTATCTTCCTCTTAGTGGTTACATAAGAGATTAAAATTAACGTACTATATGCATGCATTACATGTCCATTACTTATGGTCCTGGAGGTGTTTAGGACTTCTAGTTAAGGTGGATCAAGACTCTCCTATAATGTTTAAAAGTAGAAAATCTAAGTGACAAGCAAATAAATAGGATTGTCAGATAAAGGGACTATTAAAGGCTCACATTTTACGTCTACAAATAAGTAGGTAGTTGCATTTCTCAAATAATAGTATTTCAGGAACATTAGAAGTCTTTACTTTTAACTTTTAAATTTCTTCTATACTAGAACTTTTTTCTGATTGGCATGACAGTTCTTTCATGTTTAAGCGTGTCTGCATGCTTTATATGTATGACAAATCTTTCTTCGAAGAGGTTTTCAGAATAGTGATTGATTCAGAATCTCCTTTTAATAGGTCTAATTGATTGTTAATGATGCTCTTTAAGTTAAAACCTTTTCCACCTTTCTGGCTTGGTTCATTCATACCAAATCTTTGGATTTTGGATTTTTGGCTGTTAGTTTATTCTCTTTCCTTATATTGTGCAACCGTGTGTTTCAGAGATTTTGTCCTTAAATAGATTTTGTGTATTTAAACCTAATTTACTACTTTGCACAAAGTGTTTATTTAAACCTTTCCTTAAATGTGTTTTACCTGTTTCAATATGAATCCCTTAATTAATGGAAACCTTGTGCAATTGATTTACAATTAGTCTTTAATTATTCTTTTACCTTATTTTCTCATGACTTTCATACTATAAATAAATGACCTTCTTTAACACAAAGCCAAACGATTAACACACTCTAGACTTCACAATCTCACAATCTCGCACACTTAGAGTATTTTGTCTTCATGTTTACACTTTGGCTTTTACAATACTACTGCTCTTCTTACTTGTTTCTTGGGAACTAGTATGTTCAAATTTAGTTTTCCTGCCTCATCCCTATGTGTTTGCTTATATAGCTTTTACAATTTTGTGTACTTTGCTGTCTATGTTCAATATTAAATATCTCGTTCTCTTTGCATTTGCTGCTTGTGAATCTCCATACCCATTCCCTTCTATATTTTTGAGTTAAAGTTCAAAGCATGGAAATATTCAAATTGTTGCTCATGTCTAGACTTGATCCTTTAATAGGTCCTTACTCCCGAGCAGTGTGGCCAACATGGCTGGTTGGGGTATGCCAGCACCTCCAATTGATGGGTATGACCACCAACCTGTATTGAATCTCCCTAGAATGCCCTCTATTGCACTCATAATCATTCCTAACTTTTAAGCTCTGCCCCCCTTCCTGTGATCCATGCTTTGGGATCTTGAACTCCTTCTGAACTTAGAGACTTGAGGGTTGGCTCTTCCACACTGAACTATGTCTTAACTCTGTAATGAATTTGTGTGTAAGCACTACCCGAAGCTCAGGAGGCCTTTGGGAACTCTGACATACCCAAAAATAATTAGAAAGGCTTTGGATTTGGATCTTTGGAGTTGGTCTACTGCATGCTTCAGGGAAGAAACCTGAATCAGGCTCTCCTTGTTTGGGAATTTTTAGTTTTCTGATGTAATTTTACTTCTTAATTCTGGGTTGTAATAACCATTGGGGTTTTGGTTAAAAGGGAGGGGCAGACCATGCATGCAAAGGGCTAGGTATCATGTTCATAGATTTATTATACTTCTGCAATCATGTCCTACTTTCACTTCTGCATTTTCACATAGAAATCTTGTCCACAAATTCTGTATTCCACATATATAGAAACCATGTCTATAGGTTCTTCATTTCATACATAGAGATCATATCTATAGGCTTTTGCACTTCTGCATTCCATATATATATATATAAACCATGTCTATATGTTTTGCGTTTCATACATAGAGATCATGTTTATACGTTTCAGCACTTTTGTATTCCATATATATTGAAACCATATCTGTAGCTTCTGCATCTCTACATATCATGTGGATAACATGTCTATAAGGCTTCTTGAATTCTGCATATGCATCTATCGCTAGGAAAATGTGTACATATGTTTTAATAACTAACTACATATAGATGACCTGCCTATATGATTTATGCATGTTAATAACAGTGTTCTAAGATTAACAAACTCCTAGAAAGCATGCCTATATGAGTATCCAACCAAATATGATTCAGCAACTCGCTTATAAGTCTAAAATCAGTAGCAACAATGACGATTACAAAGATTATATTCCTGTACTGGACAATTCCTTTCCTTTAAAATCAGTATACTTCTTTTCTGAACTAGTAGATATCATGCCTAAAGGTTTTCGTTTGACACTTAGGCAAGTCATAAGTAACTTGTAAATCGAATCAGATTCAATCAACTCTAGCCAGTAGGCAGGCCTGACTCGGGCTTCTCATCTCAAAAGTGTAATAGATCAATTCGCCATAGCTCTTAAATTTAATCAGACCATAACCAGTACATGCGAGACATGCTAAAAAATCTTGTCTTTAAGTGAGGAGGCTTGTTTGAGCCTTTTAACTGTTATGTGCTTTACCATGTCTACTTTATATGTTTGTTTGTCGCTCTAGATTTTTCTCCTTTAAATCATAAAAGCCCATATCTCCCCTCTATTCAGGAATAGTAGTCCCAAATGCCTTTGGGGCTGATAGGATTCAGGACAGCTAGTAGCATGCAATAGGAAACGAGACCATTCCATGTTAAATACCTTAACAGGATGGGAAAGGGTAGATATGAATATGATGACTGGTGCGCTAATACCATGTGCAACCCCTCTTTCGAGGAATGATTACTAGGTATTACATTGACGTGATCCATATTAATTACAAACGTAGGACCTCCTCCTTTCCTTTACTTTTTTATTTTTCAGAATTTTAAAAAAAATTGCTCAACTTTCAGCTTCTTTAACTTCTTTCACTTTAATTGCTTGCAACAATTATGTGAAAACCCCTTCCTTTTACTTGTTTATTTTCAAAACTTCAAAACAAATTTCTTCCCAAACTTCAGCTTCTTTTACTTCTTTGTTTGCAACTAATATGTGAAAACTATCCTGCATTTATAATTCTTGCTTGTTTTGTTGTCAGTAGCACTTAAAGTCACAATTATAGCATAGTCGGGAACCACACTAGTGGATCTCGAGAGGTTCCTAACACCTTCCCCTCGATATAATTTCAAGCCCTTATCCGTTCTCCGGTTTTCTAAATTAAAAAATTCTTTTTTTAGTGTCCTAATGCACTTAATCATTAGGTGGCGGCTCTTCAATTCAAACCCAATTACCAAAAGGGAAAGAGTTGTATGCCCAAATGTCGTAAACTCGATTTCGCTTGAAAAATGGGGCATCGACAGCATGTCGACTATTCTAGGGACATTTCTTTAAGGCTTTTACCATTTTCACGCTATTTGTGATTTTATGCTCCCTTAAATGTCTTTAAGCGTTTATTCTCCTTCCTCGAAAACTGACTTGGCTTTTTGTTTCTTTTCTTTAACACATTCCTTTAATATTGTTGTAATCATGAGCAATTATTGTAATTAATACTTATGAACGTGAAAGTACATGAAAAGTTTTTTTATTATTATGATTGCATATTGAACATCATCTTCCATTTGTGCCAAATAAAATACCATAGCAACGCTTATAATGCGTGGTTGCGCCCTTCCGATATTATCACCCCCTATATTCGGCAAAGGCATATTTGCGGTAAACCCAGTCAATAAAGGGGGTAGTCGATGGTTCTGTGCGTTTCCTTCTAGAGTTGTCTGCTCAAGGGTACAGTCTAATATCTCATAGAAACCCTACTCTATTTAATTGTGCATGCATCACTCTCAAAACCTAGCCGAGTCAGTTATGTTGTCCGTATGATGACTTTTTAAGATAGCCTTGTCCAAAGTCCACCAGGTTTCTTTGAAACCCAAATGGACACTACCATATTATGTGCATTTATTTGGAGAACTAAATGGTTCTCATGCCAATTATTGATATTTAAATAGTCGAGTTTGGTGGGGGTAAGGGCCTAACACTTTTGTTTTGCATAGATGAGGCACGAAGTACCCCATATTCGGCATAGTCACCAACATCCACTTGAAATTACTAAATTGGTGGGAAGATCTTCATTCCAGTGATCAGACCCTTCTCCGAAAATACTTGGGGAATCTACCTTCCCTTCCGGAAATCCAATCCAACAACAAAATTATTGAAGCTGCTACCCTATTTTGGTATTGCGATAGGTATGGACACCCTTACTAGAGGAAATATGAGGGCTGGTTGGTATATCTTGGGAAAATCCGGGTCTGCTAATGATAGAGAACCGCAAAGGTTGAGGTTTTCTCAATATGATGGGTTTAAAGAAGAATCCAGATTTAACTTTCCTGAAGTCGTACGTTTCCTTTGAATATTTGTACAAAAGGTACGGGCACAACAAATCTTACTGTGCTTATCCTGATAAGTTTGCCCTTACATCATTGGGGCATATTCATCAGAGGGTATTTGTCTTCATGTTCTACTTCTTTGGGATGATAGTATTTCCTATGAAGAAGGCTAGGATCCACACCAGACTAGCCATAGTCACTAGGACTTTAATGGAGGGAATTGGTGGGTAGCCATTTAGCATAGTGCCCATGATTATTGTAGAGATGTATTGAACCCTAGAAAAGTGTCAACTGGGATCCAAGTATTTCGAGGGTTGCAACTGGTTACTCTAACTCTGGCTCATGGAGCACCTCCATATGGGTGAATATCGACAAGAGATCCAACGTAAGGTTGGGACGATCATATTGCCTTCCATCAGCCAAGATGAATGAACTATATGCCAAACATGTTTGCTCAGCCGGAAGATGCCAAAGGATGGGTAGAACTATTTGAAAATCTGAAAGAGAACCGAGTACAATGGATGTTCGAATGGTTCCCTAATGAAGAGTTCATTGCTGGATCTCGGGATGCATTGTTTCTAATACTTATCCATTTGGGGGGGAACTTATGCTTATGTCCCTCTTCGAGTTATGAGACAGGCCGGTAGGAAGCAGGTAATACCAAGGGTTGGCAAGATGAGTCATTTCTGAGCCGAGTTTCAAGATAATAATAGCCCTTACAAGTGCCAAGCTTAGCACATGTGGCACTGCAAAATCATCATGGGAAGGGACACTATTGAGCCAGACAGGTACCATGCTGGTTATACTCCATACTATCCAAGCCTGCTGGAGGATAATCATAATGGTTTAGGTCAACTGGGGTTTATTCGAGGTCATAGGATCATCAACAAAAAGGCTGAAGCACATGTAAGTACAACCAATTGTGGAAGAAGATTCGGGAATGAGAAAGAGAGCACTATGAAATTCAAGAAGCCAACCAAAAGTTTATTGAAGAATGGAAAGACATGGTTTTCAGTGCCAACAAACGGCTGGGGTACTTAGCGCAGGGTTTAGTAGAGCTGGAAAGGAAATTCTCCAGAAGGATCGAGGACTGCCAGGATGCCAGGGGAAATGAAAACGGGCACCTAGCCAGAACCTACTTACTGCTGGGACTTCGTGAGCTGGTATAGCTGTGTGATGGAGCCTAAGATGCTAGTCTGGGAAAGGTCCTTCGGGATTTACCTTTTCATTTATGAATGTAATAAGGCCAACAACCATTAATAACATTTTATTTCCTCTTATTTAGTGTCGCTTTGGGATTCGTCTTATTTATATCAATAAAATGAGACATTTAGCATTATAAGTTCTCCAAATCAATTTATTGCTAGGCCTACCTTAGGCACAACGAGGCTCCCAAATTAGAACAGGATTTACATTCCTGCACTATGTGTTTAAATATCGTAACATCTTCTCTTATAATCCTTACTAACTTGTTACCTTGTTTTGTTTTTGCTTTGTTTATTCCTCTCCCTAAAGGTTAGTTTGTGCACTCTGGCATCGTCATCATACTCGACAAGATCCAAGGGTCCTCCACCTACTCCTCCTCCTAGTCCTATCAGAAACATGAATAGAGGAAAAATGGAAGGTTGTAGCAACACCAGGAAGGAGAATTCAGTTGAACGGGTAGAGGTTACTCAGGGTATTCAGGTTTCCAAGGAAAGTGCCTCTCATCTCAAGTAGAAGTTGTTGAAATTTCAAGAAGAACTGGACCATGTTCGGAACTTGTCAAGCTTGTCGTTTTCCCTCACTATCTAGATCTCATTTTCTCGAATGCTCAAAACCTAACACCTCTACAAAGCATTCCAAAATCACAAAATCACTCCGCTCCTCACCACCACTGCAACACTTGCCACATATCTAACTATACTCTACTGCTCCTCCCCGAACCTCTGAAATCCACAAATAACCATTTTTACCATCATCACAACACCCCTATCTATGTGGAAACTATTCCTCATCCTACTCAACCCATTTCAAACACACCTGAGTCTGAGGATAAAGACTCGCTTATCAGGAATCTAGCATAAGACCTCAAGAAGCTGACTAGCAAAATTCAGTGAGTCGAGGGAAGTAAGAGGATTGAAGGATTGAACTACAAAGACCTTTGCATACAACCGGATATCAAACTTCCCGAGGGGTACAAACCTCGTAAGTTCGATATGTTTGACGGTACAAGAGCTCCGAGAGTTCATCTAAGAACATACTGTGACAAACTGGTCGGAGTAAGGAAGGACGAGAAGATTCGCATGAAGCTTTTATGAGGAGTCAAACGGGAGATGCTCTATCTTGGTACATCATCCAAGATCCGAAAAAGTGGTCGAATTGGGTAAGTATGGAATCCGATTTCGCGGACAGGTTCAAATTCAACATAAAAAATACGCTAGATGTGTTCTACATCCAGAACCTAAAGAAAAAACCTACGGAAACGTTCTGCAAGTATGCTACTCATTGGAGATCAGAAGTTGCTAAGGTCCAGCCGGCTTTAGAAGAAGAACAAATGAACAGGTTTTTCGTCCGAGGTCAAGACCCACAGTACTATAAAAGGTTGATGCTGATAGAAAGCCAGAAAATTTCCGACATCATCAAGCTAGGGGAGCGGATCAAGAAGGGTATCAAAAAAGGTATTGTCACAAACTTTGAAGCTTTGCAGGCTACCAACAAGGCTCTACAGTTTGGTGGTACATCCAAGAAATGGGACGTGAGCGTCGTGATGGTTGCACAGAGAACAAAGTCTCCAATCAAATACCAAATACCCAATGCCTCCACTTACATATCAACCTACCCCAAATTACCAACCACCTCCACCTCCCACATACCAACCCACTTCACCCATATACTCCCAACCAGCACATGTTTACCAAACCTACAATACTCAACCGCCTCACTATCAATCACCTCCACTACGTCAAAACTTCCCTAGACCTCGACCAAATTTCGATCGCAGACCTCCTAAATATTATACAGCTATTGCTAAACCAATTGACCAACTGCATGAAAGACTCAAAGCTACTGGTTATGTCAACCCTATCCCTGCCATAACTCCAGAAAACCCTTCCCAATGGGTCAACTCAAATAAAACATGTGCATACCACTCTTGCATGAAAGAGCACACCATTGACGAGTGCCACTCCCTGAAGGATAAGATCCAACTTTGATTTACAACAAGATTATCTTGGAAAAAGAGCCAGTCCCAAATGTCTGCAATAAGCCTCTACCAGAGCACAAGGGTGGAGGTGTTTATATGATTGAGATAGAGGATGATTGGGATACCAAAGGATTAATTGGTTGATCGTAGAAGGTAAAGATCTACAGAAACCAACAATCACCCTTAATCCATTTGTAGTCCAGATTCAGCCTTCCGAAGATGCCGAGGTGAACATGTACATAGCACTTGAGTTTGAAACATCGGATTCTACAAAGGATCCAACACCAATTGAGTTAGAGTTTGGGTCTCTAAAGGCACTTGTACCATTTGAAGTCGTTTTAGTACCTTCTGAAGCAAGGGTGCCCATTCCGGTATCAATGATAGCAAGTAACATCATTCCACACGAAAGTCGTACCATGGGACTATACAGCCAAGGAAAGAAGGAAAGGGAAAGCCAAGTTCGGGGAGGTAATTTCAACATAGGGTGACAAGGACTAGCAGGGTTGACACTCCATAACATTGGCTGAGTCAAGTAAGCAGACCTTTGGTTGACAAACCATCACCAAAACTGGGCCTAATGATCTCTGGAGGAAAATATAAGCAAAGGAATACTCATTCATTGATCAGCTGAAAAAACACCAGCATAAATTTTTATCCTTGCTTTGCTACAGAGTTTTGATGCACACAAGACTGCCTTGTTAGGAGTGTTGAATGAGGCATATGTACCAAGCAAGATCATTAGAGGATAAATGGAAAATATGGTGGTGTAGGTATTGGAGAGTCACAAGATCGCTTTCCATGAAGATGAGTAGCCACCAGAAGGTTTGAGTCACAACAAGGCGTTGCATATCACCGTACAGTACGAGGAATATTTTATCACCTGGATCCTGGTGAATAGGGGGTACAGTCTTAACATCTGTGCACTGGTGACACTCTAGACAGTGGGGAAAAGGCTACATAAAATCAAGAACAAGGCCATCAAAGTTAATGCTTTCGACGGGTCTAAGAGGTCTACCATTAGGGAAATTAGCCTATGTCTACAAATGGGGCCCACCTGGTCTGATGTTGATTTTTAAGTAATAGACGTACCGGCATCTTACCACTTGCTTTTGGGACGGCCTTAGATTCATAATGTTAGGGCTGTAGCATCAATCCTACATCATGATGTGAAGTTTGAATGGAATAACCAAGAGGTACTTATTCACGGCGACGGTAGTAATCCCATATACAGTCGCCAAACCATTTCGGCCATCAAAGGGAGAAGGAAGATTGGTGGATAAACTTACCACCAAATCGAACGAGTTAATCTCGTCGATAAGAATAAGTGGTAGGATAATAAAATTTAAAGCATACTGAACTGGAGTGGGTATGAGCCTAGAAAGGGACTCAGCAAGAATCTCCAAGGAATCGTTAAGCCCATCAAGCTTAAGAAACATGGCACCACCTTTGGATTGGGGTATGAGTACACTTGGGATGAATTCAACCACTGGTCGCCACCATGGCGTGGTCCTTATTACCCATTGGAATAGCCAACACCCTGTTTGGAGCAGACTTTCCAACCGGCCGAAGTTATCTATGGGTCAGAAGAAGATGAACCATTAGAAGCGATGAGGAATTTTTCCTAGAAGACGATAACATGGATTGTTATGTCATTATTAGGAGGAATGGGAGGAAGTCCCTTCTATACAAGCTGTAAGCAGAGGAGCACTCCTCAAAAACTGGACTATCAGAACCACTAGAGCCAGGAAAGCTTTGGGATAGCAATGCTGAACAAAGCATCACGCATTGTCTTTTGTATTACTAATTGACTTTCTTTTCGCATTTTTAATTTCGAAATAAAAGCTCAAACGCCAAAACAGTTATGAAATTTATCAAAGCACTCCAGTTTCTTATAAATCTTACTCTTATAACTTTCTCTCATTTACTTTATTTACAGTATTACTATTACTTATCTTGATGAACCAACGACTGTGACATGCAATGAGATAATGCAACAAATAGAATTAGACTCAAAAAAAGATGATATACCAAATGAGATTGTTAAAGAATTTGAGAATTTTTAGAATCGACCTAAGTCCAATTTGGACGAGACTAAGGTTGTCAACTTGGGAGATGAAGAAAATATCAAAGAAACTGGCTCCAGTATTTATCTGTCACCGTCAGAAAAGGAAGAGTACACAAAATTTCTAGAAGAATATGAAGACATATTCGCCTGGTCATATGATGACATGAATGGTTTACGTACATCTATTGTGGCACACAAACTGCCAACCGACCATACATGTCCACCGATAATATAGAAGCTCAGAAAATCGACATGAGTTTGAAAATCAAGGAGGAAGTCACTAAGCAAGTCAAAGCTAGGGTTCTTAGGGTAGTAGAATACCCGACATGGTTAACAACATTGTGCCAGTAATTAAAAAGGATGGGAAGGTCAGATTCGGTGTCTATTACCGGGATCTTAACCGGGCCTGTCCAAAAGACGACTTCCCTTTGCCAAATATATACATTCTGATGGACAACTGCACCAAGCATGAACTGCAGTCGTTTCTTGATTATTTTGCTGGGTACCATCAGATTTGGATGGATGAAGAAGATGCTGAAAAAATAGCTTTCATTACGTCGTGGGGAATGTTTTGTTACAAAATGATGCCATTCGGACTAAAAAATGTAAGGGCTACCTACATGAGGGCCCATGAATACCATTTTCCATAATATGATACATAAGGAGATCGAGGTGTATGTAGATGATATCATTATCAAATCCAAGAAAGCCACTGATCGCATAGAAGATTTGAGGAAGTTCTTCAACATATTGAGAAGGTACAATCTGAAACTAATTCCCGCCAAATGTGCCTTTGGGGTTCCTACCGGAAAAGTGCTTGGGTATATTGTAAGTCACCGAGGGATAGGAATAGATCCATCAAAGGTCAAAGCCATCCAAGAATTTCCACCACCGAAGAATAAGAAAAAGCAATGAGTTTCTTGGGGAGAATTAACTACATTAATCGGTTTATAACACAATCTACTGTCATCTCTAAGCTAATCTTCTAGATGTTAAAGAAGGATGCTGCTACCAATTGAACTGATGATTGTCTGAAAGCCTTCAACAGAATCAAGGAGTACATGTCCATCCTTCTAATTTTAGTCCTGCCCGAGCCGGGAAGACCTCTATTGCTCTACATTGTAGTATTGGATGGAGAATTTGGTTGTGACTTGGGGCAGCATGGTGAAACAGGGAGAAAGGAGCAGGCCATCTATTATCTTAGTAAGAAGTTCACCCCATAAGAGGCCCGTTATTCTCTATTGGAACACAGCTATTGTGCTATAACTTGGGTATCTCAGAAGCTGAGGTACTATTTCTGTGCTTATACTCCATATCTCATGTCAAGGATGGATCCTTTGAAGTACATCTTCCAGAAACCCATGCCCACTGGAAAGCTAGCCAAGTGGCAAATCTTGTTGAGTGAATTTGACAATGTTGACTTGACTCAGAAGGTAGTCAAGGGATAAGCACTACCAGATCATCTTGTGGAAAGTCTTGTGGACAGAGAATACGAACCCCTGAAGATATATTTTCTTGATGAAGAGGTATCTTTATAGGAGAAGACATTGCAAAACCTATGATAGCTAGATGATGTTTTTCAATGGAGCAGCGAATTTCAAGAAGGTAGGCATAGGAGCAGTCCTAGTGTTAGAAACCGGCCAGTATTATCCGGTATCCACCAAGCTCAGGCTCCCCTACACTAACAATATGGCCGAGTACGAAGCCTACATCTTAGGGATTAAGATGGCCATTGACATGAACATCTAAGAGTTGCTAGTGATTGGAAATTCAGACTTACTTATACATCAGGACCGAGAAGAATGGGCAACCAAGAACTTCAGGATACTCCCATACATGTCTCATGTACAAGAGTTGAGAAAAAGGTTCAGAAAGACGGAATTCCAACATGTTCCTGGAGTCCAGAATGAGTTCGCCGATGCATTGGCTACCCTGGCCTCTATGATACAACATCCAGATAAGAATTTCATTGATCCTATTCCTGTGAAGATTTATGGTCAGCCAGCTTACTGTGCTCATGTCGAGGAAGAAGCAGAAAGAAAACCTTGGTTTCATGATATCAAAGAATATTTGACAAAATGAGAATATCCCGAGCTCAAAAATACTACTCAAAAGCATACACTTCGGAGACTGTCTAACAATTTATTTCACAGCAAAGGAATCCTGTATACGAGAACTCCAAATTTGGAATTACTAAGGTGTGTTGATGCAAGAGAAACGTCCAAACTGCTGGAGGAAGTTCATGCCGGGACTTGTGGTCCGCATATGAATGGTTTTGTCTTAGCCAAGAAGATACTACGTGTTGGTTACTTTTGGATGACTATGAAAATGGATTGCATACATTACGTACGAAGATGCCACCACTATCATATACATGCCGACATGATAAAAGTGCCTCCAAATGAGCTTAATGCAACAAGCTCGCCATGGCCGTTGGCCACATGGGGGATGGATGTTATCGGACCAATCAAACATGCCGTATCAAACAGGCAGAAGTTTATGCTAGTATTAATTCACTATTTCACCTAATGGGTTGAAGCAGCATCTTACAGAGCAGTGACTAAGAAAGTCGTGGCAAACACTAGAATGTTTCCAATATCAATAGTGAATTGATGAAAGCCATGTGTGAAACCTTCAAGTTCAAACACAAGAATTCTACAGCTTACCAACCTCAGATAAATGGAGGCTTAGAAGCCGCCAATAAGAATATCAAAAAGATACTGAGGAAAATGATAAAGAAGAATAACAAGTGGCATGGGAAGATACTGTTTGTTTGATTGAGGTACTGCACCACAGTCCGCATATCAACCGGAGCAACAACTTATATGTTGGTTTATGGTACAGAAGTCGTCATTTCCGCCGAGGTAGAGATTCCTTTCCTAAGGATCATACAGGAAGCAGAACTCGATGATGCAGAATAGCTGAAGAATCATTACGATCAATTGGCTCTTACAGATGCGAAGAGAATGAAAGCAGTTTTCCATTGTCTGCTTTATCATAACAGAATGCCCAAGGCTTTCAACAAGAGAGTCAAACCAAGATGATTCACACCGAGGCAGTTGGTATTAAAGAAGATTTTTTCACATCAAGATGAAGCCAAAGGGAAGTTCTCTCCCAACTGGCAAGGCCAATATATGGTTCACCAGGTTCTAACAGGTGGAGCCCTTATACTCACAAAAATGACGGAGAAGTCTGGCCAAAACCAATCAACTCAGATGCAGTGAAGCGATACTATGTGTAACTTTTACGCTTTCCTCATACGATGAATTTGAACTACATCTGACTTGATTCGTGTTTTAGATTGGATACGTACATAGGCAGCCTTATGGGTTCGATCACAATTCAATAAATTTTCGTTTCCCCTGCAATTGGAAACTGGGGCTAAATTTTGAGGAGGGCCCTCAAACTTCTGAAGTGATTTTAGCCGATCATCGCAAGCAGACGTCAAAAGTGTTAATCCAGCAAACTAGGGAAGAATTAAGCAAGAGAGGTTGCAGTGTCTAGGACCGCATCTCAATCGTTGGTTTATCTAATGAAAACTATCCTTAATTATGTATTTACGATATATTTCTAATAAATCATGCATATTTGTCACCAAAATTGTTCTGTTTAGCAACGCTACCCCAGGTATACCTACGGTATCACCAAATGAGAGCCGAGCCAGTCAAGTGAAGTTAGCAAGGACACAAAACTAACCTTTTCACTTTACGAAAATCATGATTTTTCTTTGGATGCAGGCACCCAAGTCGCAAATTTATATACGCATACTATTCAGGAATACAACTCTCAAATTTATCACTTCATAACCACTATCCGTATATACTATCCCCAACAGTCGCAATATCACAATCAGATACCTCTATCAGCTAAGAATTTTTTTTACCTTTTATCCCTTGCATAAGGCTACTATTCTGCCTTCCGAGACTATGCTATGTCTTCATCTACATTTCCTGCATTTCATAAGGCTACTATTATGCCTTTCGAGGTTAAGCTCTGTCTTCATGCAATTCATGCATTGCATAAGGCTATTATTCTACCTTTCGAGGTTAAGCTCTACCTCCATCTGCATTCCTACATTGCATAAGGCTACTATTCTGCCTTCCGAGGTTAAGCTCTACCTCCATATGTATTTCCTGCATTGTACAAGGCTATTGTTCTGCCTTCCGAGGTTAAGCTCTACCTCCATCTTCATTTCTGCATTGCATAAGGCTACTATTCTACCTTTCGAGGTTAAGGTATACCTCCATCTGCATTTCCTGCATTGCATATGGCTACTATTATGCCTTCCGAGGTTAAGCTCTAATTCCATCTGCATTTCCTGCATTGCATAGGGCTACTATTCTTCCTTCTGAGACTACGCTCTATCTCCATCTACATTTCTTGCATTGCATAAGGCTATTATTTTGCTTGCCAAGACTAAAATCTGCTTCCATTAGCATTTCCTGCATTGCATAAGGCTACTATTCTTCCTTCTGAGACAAAGCTCTGTCTCCATCTGCATTTCCTGCATCACATAAGGCTTCTATTCTGCCTTCCGAGACTAAGCTCTACTTCTATTTGTATCGGCTGAAAGATCACTGCTATACTTACATTTTTTGCATGGCTGAAATGAAGCTACTTCATTTAAATCCTGCGTCGTCTAAAAGATCATCGTTTTACTTATATTTTTGCATCGGCTGAAAGATCGTCACTACATTTACTTCTTACATTGGCTGAAATATCACCACCTTTATTTATGCTTGGCATCGGCCGAAAGATCACCGCTTTATTTACACCTGCCTCGGCTCAAATATTGCCACCCCATTTGCATTTTTTTCATTGGTTGAATGATTGCTACCATATGCATCTCATAGTTTGAAAGATCGCCAAACCATCCAAAGGCAACATTGTTCGGAGGCACCATCTTCATAGCTCGAGAACGCCATGCCATAGCCTGTGGACCCCTTTTATCTCTTGCACATCATTATTCAAATGCATCATAGCTCGAAGACATCATCCTCATAGCCCGAGACAATAATTTCATGTCCTGCAAATCCTTTATTATACGTTGTATGGCTTAAGAAATCATGATCTGAGGACATCATCCTAACCATCCAAAGACAGCATTCATGGTCCGATGGGAAATTGCATCACGTTTAAATTTATGAACCATATATGCGCGTTTTGTTTATTTGCAGGTAAACCAGCAAGCAACGGCCATCTTGGCTAGAGCAATCCTGCTCTGGTTCCCGCCGCCATACTTGAGTCTTAACCACCCATCCCAACTTGAACATCGCGTCCGCTCTTGAAAAACCTCTATCGGCATACTCCATCAACGGATCGTGAACTATATACAGCCTTATTTCTATAAGACCTAGACCGGGGATATGTAGGTAGCTCAGAAATCATAGCACGATCAACCTTTTTAAACCACTTCACCCGATCAAAATTGGACATCATATCTTTACCCAACAACTCTTTCATCCTTTTCAGGTAAAGAGAGGCAGCTGTTGATACCCAATTTTTTCTTGTATGTTTTTTTATATATGCAAAATACTTTCAAAATAGTATATATGCATATATAAGCATGTCCAAGCATTTTTATTATTATTTTTCCCGATTGTTTTTAGATTTTTAAACCAATTTATTGCCCTATTTTAGCAATACAAAAATCAATAAGTGTTTCTCAAACTATTATTTTGGTGATTAATTTATTTTATTCTTATATTTATGCCAATATATAGCTAAGTTAATTTTTGCACATTTTTATAAATTGATTTGGTATTTTTATGCTAAAACTGTATTAAACTGCAATTCTAGCCTATTTTAAGATTTAATAGCGTTTATAATTATAAAATTTATTTCAGTATTTTTAATTTAATTTTTATATACTATTAATTATTAGTGCCATTAATTTGTTTCAAAAATTACTTTTTCTATTTTTTATAATTAAAAAGGAAAAAATAGCTATTTAAATGATAGCATTATTTTATTTTAATTAGCCAAATTTGACCACTCCAATAACCCAATTTCAAATACTAAATTACCCAATCCAATTTCCATTTAACACGACTCCTGACCTATCCGATCCAACCGGCTCGGCTCCATAATAAATCCAGGTCGTTGATCAAAATGATCAATGACCACGATGACCCCTTACCTTTTTATTACCAAACCCCCAACCCTAATTCATTTCCCTCAGAGATGTCGCCTTGAAACTCCTCTTCTCTCTCAAATTCTCTTGAACCTTTCTTAACCCTAGCCGCCTCTAACCGCTCCCACCTCGACCCACCGGAAACCATGACTTCTCTGGCCATGGGAGCCTCATACTCACCTCTTGCTACTCCTATGTGCTCGATACTTGAAGGTTCAAGGCCAGACCTCGAAGGTCTTCATCTAGACCTTTGTCAGCTCAAAGTTTCAAGTCCATCGTCGGCCTTGCTCTAGCGTATTCTGGTCTTCTGAGCCTGATTCTTGCTTCTCCAACTCCGATCGGTGACCTTTTTAAAGCCTTTCTCATTTTAGGGTTCTTCTGAAGCCCCTCGAGGTTTTCCTCCAATATTTCTAGATTTGTTGTGTATGTATGCTCTATTTGAGTTTTCAAGCGCTTTTCCTAGCTTTTCCTTCACAATAAAGAAATCACTTTAAAAAAAGCGCCTCTTTTCGATCTAGGGTTTCTGAAATGATCAAATGTTTATATGATTTTTTCTTTGTCGTTTATGTGTATTTTTCTCTATTGTGTTCTTGTAACATGTTCTTATATGTTTCTCTTGCTATGTTTTCGTATATTGTGGTCTCTTAAGACTTAATGTGCTCTTGTGTCCCTCTGTTGTGTATTCCATATGATGTTCTTCTACTATATTCTTGTGTTTTCTTTTTATCGTTGCTCTTATATGTTTATCCTACTGTGTTTTCCTATATGCTCTTTTGTTATGCTTTTTCGGTGTTATTTTGTTCCTCTACTGTATTTTTTTACTAAGTTCTTAAGTCTCTTTGTTTGCCTTCTATTGGACCTTGTTTGAGTTCTTCTAAAAAGACCTCTTTAAACATGTTTCTTCTGCGGTATTCTTAAGTGTTTTACTATTTATCTCTTCTGAACTTTGGTTAAATTCCTTCTAAAAGTATGTTCTTCTACTATATCTTCTATTGCATTCTTAAGTGTTTATTATTTTCTCTTCTACTGAACCCTGTTAAGCCCGTTCTAAGAGGATTTTTCTTAAGCATGTTTTTTTTTATTATCATGTTGATATCTCGTCATGCTTCGAATCAGCTTCTTTACTATGTTTGCTTTAAACCTTCTACCATGTTTGCATGCGTTCTCATGAGTTTCTGAAAGAAACCCCCAAGCCCGTTTCGACTACTTGCTTCCTTATCTCTATATTTGATTCAAGGTGTAAACCCTAGAATTTGGGGGGTTCTTCTGAGGTTTGGTCATGTGATTGAACTAGGGTTCTATTTTAGAACCCTTCACTCTCTCAGACTGACTGTTGAACTAAGTCTGAACTTCTTTACTCTGAACTTTTAAATTTCTTCTATACTAGACGTTTCTACTGATTGGAATGACAATTCTTTCATGTTTAAGCGTTTCTACATGCTTTATATGTGTGACAAATCTTTCTTCAAAGAGGTTTTCAAAATAGTGATTTATTCAGAATCTCCTTTTAATAGGTCCAATTGATTATTATTGATGCTCCTTAAGTTAAAACGTTTTCCACCTTTCTAGCTTGGTTCATTCATACCAAATATTTGGATTTCTTTTTTCTTGGCTGTTAATTGGTTCTCTTTCCTTAAATAGTGCAACCGTGTGTTTTAGAGATTTTCTCCTTAAATAGTCTTTGTCTATTTGCCCCTATAATTTACTACTTTTCACAAAGTATTTATTTAAATCCTTTCCTTAAATGGTTTTACCTATTTAAATCTGAATCCCTTAATTAAGGCAAAACCATATGTAATTGATTTACAATCAGTCTTCAATTATTCTCTTACCTTGTTTGCTCATTACTTTCATACTATAAATACATGACATTCTTTAACACAAAACAGACGATTAACACACTTTAGACTTCACAATCTCACAGTCTCACAATCTCGCACACTTAAAGTATTCTATTTTCCTGTTTGCACTTTGGATTTTACAATACTAATGCTCTTCTTACTTGTTTCCTGGGTACTAGTATGTTCTTATTTAGTTTTTCTATATCATCCCTATGTGTTTGCTTTAATAGCTTCTGCATTTTGTCTATTTTGCTGTCACTGTTTAGTATTAAATATGATGTTCTCTTTGCATCTGCTGCTGTTGTGAATCCCAATACACCATTCCCTTTTATGTGTTTGAGTTAAAGTTCAAAGCATGGAAATATCTAAATTGTTGCTCATGTCTGGACTTGATCCATTAATGGATTCCTAACTCCCAAACAATGTGGCCAACATGGCTGGTTGGGGGTGTGCCAGCACCTCTAACTACTGGTTATAACCACCAGCTTATATTCGCTCTCCCCAGAATCACCTCTAGTGCAATTACACTCATTCCTAGCTTCTAAGTTCTGCCCCTCTCTTGTGAGCCATGCTTTGGGACCTTGAGTTCCCTCTGAACTTGGAGACTTTAGGGTTGGCTCTTCCACGCTGCACTATGTCTTAACTCTGTAATGAATTTGGGTGTAAACACTACCCGGAGCTCATGAGGCCTTTGGGAACTCTGACACACCCAAAAATATGAGAAAGGCTTTGGATTTGGCTATTTGCATTTGGTCTATGGCATGCTTCAGGAAAGAAACCTGAATCAGGCTCTCCTTGGTTAGGAATTTTTAGTTTTCTGATGTAATTTACTTCTTAATTTTGGGTTTTAATAACGGGGTTTTAGGGAAAAGGGAGGGGCAAACCATGCATGCAAAGGGGTAGGTATCATCATGTTCATAGGTTTATTATACTTCTGCAATCATGTCCTACTTTCACTTCTGCATTTTCACATAGAAATCTTGTCCACAAATTCTGTATTCCATATATATAGAAACCATGTCTACAGGTTCTGCATTTCATACATACAGATCATATCTATAGGCTTTTGTACTTCTACATTCCATGTATATAGAAACCATGTCTATTGTTCTGCATTGCATACATAGAGATCATGTCCATAGTCTTCTGCACTTCTGTATTCCATATATATAGAAACCATGCCTATAGCTTCTGCATTCATATAGAAACCTAGGTTTTTGCATCTCTGCATGTCATGTAGATAACATGTTTATAAGGCTTCTCGAATTCTACATATGCATCTATCGCTAGGAAAATGTGTACATATGTTTTAATAACTAACTACATATAAATGACCTGCCTATTGGATTTCTTCTTGTTAATAACAGTGTTATAAGATTAACAAACGCCTAGAAAGCATGCCTATAGGAGTAATCAACCAAATATGAATCAGAAACTCGCTTATAAGTCTAAAATCAGTAGTAATAATGACGACTGCAAGTTCTTTTGCCTATGTTGAGGGTAGCTTATTTAACTAATTTTTTTTCGTAGTAGATTCGAAGAAATTGAAGGCATGTGATTTTGTAGCGACAGTCGCGCGTCCCCAAGTCGCATTAGTTTAGCTGGTACAGCCTTCTAACTGTAGTGATTAGAGCTTTCCCGAAGCCACTTTTAATCCCGAGTGAAGTAGTTTCAGCGTCTATATCAAGGGTAACACTTTTAGAGGTCTTACAAGTTCGATATATGGCCTTAACTTGAGATCGGTTTTATGCCTTTAGTAAGGTCTTACTATTTTGTATACATGTGAGGTCTTTTAATTTTTAGATACTTGATAGAAGTATGGTTCATGCCTTTCTTGAGGTCTTATAGATAATGTTGTTGCCTTATGTAGGTCTTACGAGACCGAGCCTGCCCTCTTGGGGTCTTATAGCGTCGGGTTTTTAATGAATGGTTATTGGAGACAGTACTCGACTCATCGAGGGTATCTTGGCTCGGAAGCCGTTACTCGTAAACTTGGTATTGCCTCATTGAGGGCTTACGATTTTGGAGATTCTTACCCTGAGGTTTTCCATTTTTGGAGATATTGACGCCAATCCCGGAGTGTTTGGGACACTTTTGGCTTTGGAGAAGTTTCGTGATTTTGATGTTGCCTCGTTGAGGGCTTTAGGAGTTTTGACCCGTGGGTCGTTCAAGTTAATTATCGACGCCAGTTTTCGAGTGTTCGGGATGTTTTTGACAGGAGAGTCATTTTTGTGAAAATGCCAGGTTTCTGTTAAAGTGTGAAATGCTTTGATGAAAGGTATTCTTCGATTACTTGGTACAAGTATACATGTTTTTTCCATCGGGGGACCGGCTATATAGACACAGTTCGTTCAACCATTTGGCCAAGCACATCATTTTTCCTATTGGGACCCCATGCGACGTCTCTTGGCTTTTTCGAGCAGAGTGCTTTTCGGGGGGAAGCCCACCAGTATTCGAGGTTGGTTGAAAAAAAGCCTTGAATAATTGTTGATTCTTCCTTAGGTAGCATGTGGATGTTGCCTCATTAAAAACCTTACCAGTAAAACCCTCTTTAGTGTTTAAAAAACCCGGTCGAAGGAAAAATGTGCAAAAAACGCTTTAAACCTTAATGTCCAATATGTTCTACTCATTTGTGATAAGGACGAGGTATAGTCCTCTGCTTTATTTAATCAGGCTTATCCGAAGGTGTAGTTTGATTACTCTTTGGCTCCTTTACGGGTGGAGGTGTTGGTGTTAGTGCCACATCATGCACTGCAAACATTTCTCTTGCCGCATGTTGTTCCTCGTAGATGGTTTTAATCACATACTTTGTCAGGAATTTCATCATTTGGTGGAGGGTGGATACCACTGCTATCATGTAGTGTATCCACGACCTCCCGAACAAGGCGTTGTACCTCATGTCTCTTTCGATGACATGGAATTTGACATTTTGGGTTGTGCCAGCCACGTTGACTGGGAGGGAAATTTCTCCTTTCGTTGTTTCACTTTCCATGTTGAATCCATTGAGGAATCGAGTGGCGGGCACGATTTGGTCAAGCATTCCGAGCTGCTCTATTACCCTCGACATGATAATGTTGGCCGAGCTACTTGGATCCACGAGTACATATTTTATTTGAAATGTATCTACAAGGGAAAAGATTATCAGTTCATCATTGTGAGGATGAGACAAGGTCTTAGTGTCCTTGTTGTTGTAGGTATCGTCGAGTATGTAACCCCGGGTTCGTTTTCTCTGGTGATGGATATTTTTGTTCTTCTGATCACGGGTTCCCGTGGGGCATCGATGCCTCCCAAGATCATGTGGATGACATGTTTCAGCTCATTCATTGCGTTCTTATTGGTCGCCTCTCTCTCCCGGAACGGATTTTGGGCCCGGTCTCTTAAGAATCATTGGAGGTGACCTTTATTGAGTAGTCTGGCTACTTCTTCTCGGAGCTGGTGACAATCCTCAATCTTTTGGTTGTGCGTGTTATTAAATTCACACTCTAAGTTATGATTCCTATGTAAAGGATCTGATTGTACAGGCCTAGGCCACCTGGCGTCTATGATTTTACTGATGGCGAACACGATGTCTGATACATCGATGTTGAAGTTGTATTCTGATAGGTGAGGTGCCTCCATTGGCCTCGCGTTCCTATCAAATTCGGATATGTTGATGAATCCCCGAGGATTCCGTCATTGATCTATCCTTCGATCGGTGCAAGGTCGGTTGCACCTTGGGGCATTCCTTCTGTCTTCAGTGTATGGCTGATATCTTTCTTTGTTTGGCTTTGGCTCTTTTTCCCGAAACTTGCTTAGGTATATCGAGCCTAAGGGGGCTCCTAGTTGGTTGTCTTTGACTTTGATCTTCGACTAGTATTGGTTGTGAACCTTCGACCATGTTACAGCGGGATATTCGACCAAATTATGTTTCAGCTGCTTCGAAGCCACCGAGCTTCGTTCATTAAGACCCTAAGTGAAGCCATGCACTTCCTAGTTATCGGAGAGTGGCTGTAGTTCCATTCATTCCATTTGAAAGTGAGACACGAATTCTCGCATCATCACGTTCTCTATTTGCTTGATTTTGAAGACGTCGGATTTCCTTTTGGCCACCTTGATGGCCCCATCATGTGCCTTTATAAAGAAATCTGCCAGCATGGCAAATGAGTCTATAGAATTTGGCACCAGGTTGTGATACCACATCATTGCCCTTTAGAAAGTATTTCTCTGAATTTCATTAGCAGGTCGTCCCTCAGGTCGTTGCCTTTTAGTGCACAGATATAAGCGGCAACGTGCTTATTGGGTCCGAGGTACCATTATATTTCAGAGGATCTGGCATTCTGAACTTCTTTGGAATTAGTTTCGGAGACACTTCCTGTGAGAACAGCTTCTGTACGAACTTCTTTGAGTCCACACCTTTCAAGATCGGGGGCGCTCCTGGAATTTGGTATACCCCTGGAGTTGTAAGTCTCGACCTTCTTATTGTTGGCTTCTATCATTTTCTTGCCGATTCGATCCTTTTGGTGAGGTCCTCGAGCATCATTACAATGACAGAATCGGCTATCGATCTCTTATTGCTCGATCTCTCCAGTGCCTGCTCGTCTGGGGGAGTCGTCTCCGGTGCTTCTGTGCTAGAAGTTTTCTGGTGACTTTGCAGTTGAGCAATTGCCAGCAGTTGTGCCTGCAACATTTCAAAATAACAAAAAGGATAACCTCTCGTTCTTTCTTAGTTGGGGTTTTCTGAGCTTCTCGTTTATCTCCTTGGTTCACACTCCTGTTGGTGTGTGGGCTTATATCGACCTGTTAGGTGTTAGGTGAAACTGCATCCGCTGGAATTGGTCCTAGTGCGTTCTCGAGGTTTCGTGGTGGCACACTAACACCTGGAGCAGCCTCACCGTTCTCTCTGTGGTTCTCAAGATTGTCGTTTTCACCTCCATTTATTGAGTTAGGCATTTCGGTCTGAAATTGAAGTTTGGACAAGAAAATGTGTGAAAGATAACTTGCGTTGTGTAATGAAACCAGCAAGAAAATAATCACTTTTATTTTTAGCCCCACAGTGGGCGCCAAACTCTTTACCGTGAAAATGGTAATAACAATTAAATTTGATTATCGGACTCTAAAAATACGTGATCTATTTTTATGCTAGTTGTTAAGCAGTTGGTGCTATATGTAAGACTTAGAAACGAGATAAGAGTTAAGAACATGGTGATAACCAACCGATAGATAAGCAATCGGGGTCTCGAGATCGATTCAGGTGCTCGGCTGGGAACTATCAAAGGTGATTGATGTATGACTAAAAATTATAATAAAATTAAGGAAGGCTCTTTATAGCCAATACTAAACAATAAATAAAGAACAATAATAAAGATAATAAATAAAAACAATAATATCAAACGAATGTAATAGAGAGCAGATAGAATGATTTTAACGTGAAAATGTTAGCATGAAGTCCAATCGAAGGGAAGTTGTCCAGTCGCCCAAACTAAAAATTACCCCAATAGGGCGCATGTAACTTTAATTTATATCAGAACTTTTTGTCCAAATATCTCTTAGTTACTTAAGGAGGTCCTCTCAGTTACTTAAGGACCCCAAAAACATTTCTTTTAACATATGACACCTTAGTCGATTGGAAACAGTTTCTTTGTCCTTTCGGGTAGAGGTAAAACCCGTCTACATATTACCCTCTCAAAACCCTACCTTGTGAGACTATATTGAGTAGTTGTTATTGTTGTATATGACACCTTAGAGCTAGGCCCATAAACATGAACTTTAAACAAGCCTTGATAGCCTAACATGTGATTTATTTCGATACAAGTGCAGAAGCACAAGCAGGTAACGTTTGTGTGGCATCATTTGATTGGAGTTGCAGTAAAATTTGCAAATCAGTCGAAAGAATCAAGCAAGTGCATGCAAAATGCAGCGAAAGTCCTGCTACTCTATGATCATAGTCTACTTTTATATACTCAGGTGACGTCTCGGAACCATGTATATACCGCCTTCGTTCCATAATAAATGAATTACTTTTCTTTTTAGTCTATTTTCAAATAAATAATAACAACAATAACAATCCAGTATAATCGTACTTAATGGGGTCTGAGAAGGGTAGTATGTACGCAGACCTTACCCCTACCCTGGGGTAGAGAGTCTGTTTCCAAATAGAAACCCGGCATCCTTCCCTCCAAGAACTTCCCACCTTGCTCTTGGGGAGACTCGAACTCACAACCTCTCGGTTGGAAGTGAGGGTTGCGTACCATCAAATCAACCCCTCTTGTCTTCCAAAATAAATAATATATTTTTAAATTTGGAAATAGTTCAACTTATAAACTCTTTATTTTACCCTTTTTGCCCTTAATGAGAAGTTTTTATAGCTACACAAATGTCATGGCCCACAAACTTTTTTTACCCCTTAATCTTTTAAAACCACAAATGTCAAAAGTTTTCTTTTTTTTCTTAAACTCCATGCCGAGTCAAACTATTTTTAGGTAAAATACCTTAAACCATCCTTAAACTTGGCTCAAATTATTAGTATCCTCCTTAAACTAAGTCCGGTCTTAATTACCTCCCTCAATGTGACAAAAAGTATGGGGCACTCGCCTGCCACATGGATTTTTTGTATATGTGACATTTTTTTTGAAAAATAAAATATAATTTTTCCTTTTTAAGATTATATTTTTTAGATAATTTTTTTCGAATATAATTTATAATAAAACTTGGATAGAATTACATTATTTAGGCTAAATATTGTTATTTTACAAAAAATAATAAAGTTCTACTTAAATTTTTTTTAAATTTGACTTGAAAATAAAGATTTATATAATTAAAATAAATAGTCAAGTCGTTTAAAAAGTTATAAAAAATACATAGTTTAAAATTAATAATTTTGACTATAGTTTTTTATATAGCTCCTAATTATGGTGTTCGAAAAATATCTTTTTTACAGATTTCACCTAAAAAAGTAAAAATATACAATTGAAATAAATAGTCACTGTATCAAAAGGAAAAATAGAAAGAGGTACAATTGCACTATATAATGCAAGTGATTCGTTTTATTTATTGCTCCATACTAAATACACAGTGAAATTAGAAATCGAGTAACTAACATCCAATCCGTTCTCATCTGTGAAAAGAATTATACTAAATGAAGACTAAACTCTTCCTACTATTTATGCTCTCCTTCTTATCAACAGCCTCCAGCAAGCAATATGCATATTCTTTCGCGTCATATAAACAGCAGTGATAAGTTCTCCACCAAGCTCTGTACTACTAGTTTTCTTTGGTCGTTTGGGCAGCGTCCTTCCAAATGATCCCCTCTTAAAGCTGATAGGACAGATATCATAGTTGAAGAATACCTTCTGACAATGAGATTAGTGATGACTATATGAGAGCACCCCATAGAGTAGCAGGACTTTCGCTGCATTTTGCATGCACGTGCTTGATTCTTTCGACTGATTTGCAAATTCCACTGCAGCTCCAATCAAATGATGCCACACAAACATTACCTGTTTGTGCTTTCCATTCACATTCTGCGACAGCAGAGGAAAACAAAAGCCTTAGGTACCGATTCCAAGATACATATGTAAAGGAGGTAAATGAGAGATTTAGAAACTGCTAACCAGGAGGAGTTCCACAGCACATGTTGCGATCATCAATGTGCTCAACTTCTAGACCAATCAACCATGCCCCGAGTGACACATCTTCATTTGCATATTTATGTAGAATACGTCTGAAAGTCACCACAGGTATTTACCATTAGATGGACAAGCATTGATATCCATTCATGATTAGCGGGATTAGACTAGAGAACTGAAAGTGTGAAACAAGAGCAATCCCCAATCTAAACAGATCTATTAAGCTGTTAGTGAACAAGAAATAATGTCCGTTTTCCCCTATTTCAAGTGACCGTGTCCTCGTTATCACCTGCATAAACTTTTCCAATCGCATAAGAATATCAAAACTAGAATTAGCAAACAGCTCATTGTCCACAAGATCCTAGCTTTACATGTTCAAAATAGAATGCTATAGCATGAGAACAAAAATTCTTACTTGTTGTTGGCAATGTAGGTTGCCAGTTCTTTTGAGATGGCATATATCTGTCCGGTTGCATGTCGAAAGTACTTATTTCCCGTCTCTCCAAATTTCCAGAACTCAGGTTCATGGTACTTAACACTCCTATCAAGAAAAACATTGTGCAGATTAGTTCTAGTAAATAAAAAATCCTGAGATTTTAAACTTTCTAAAATTTTAGTGACATCGGTTGCCAGAATAGTTTCAAAAGCAGTTACTTTTTATATAGAACTGGCCCGGATTTCATGCATCCTATATACACCTTGGGTTTTAACCTGTGCCTGGCAAGAGTTGCAGCTAGTGTACCTACAATACCATCACGATAAACTTTTAATTTCTAAATCCTGAAAATCATCAACTTTCAATTGTCCTGAATGATAAGGTACATGAAGAGAGAAGGTACGTATAAAGAGAGAGGAGATGTACCTAAATTGACGTGAACATCATCATCAACCTTTACATAGAACTCAGCATCCCATTTTGCAACTCCAGCCGAGAAGAAAGCTTTGGTCTTCGCAGATAACTCATGATAGCCTTCTATGTGATCCTGTAAGACATAATTATGACATGAAATTGCAAATACAAAACAATCAAATGGATGCAAGTCGGAATACAATTTGTACTCACAAGTCGAAGAATGTCCTTATGCTGATCGTCTTCACTATCAATGGCTTGATCTAAAATGCTATTTGATGTTGCACTGCAATAAGAAGTATAAGAACTTTTAGGCCAGAGTCTATGACATTTCAGATAATTGTATTGGTATTAACTCGACATAGATAAAACGTAAAAGAGAGAAGGAAAAGAATAAGAAACATTTTCCTCGTTTAAGTCTGCTGTAGACCTCAAAGGCTCAAACTATTAATTCCTGGCTCCTGCTCATAGAGAAATAGTAAACATTTGATGGCTCTGCTTGTTCTTTTGGTTATGAACCTAGAGTGGTATTATAACTTGAACTTTGATTTATCGAACTTGGTACCAACTTCTTTTCTGGATTAAATTCAATAAATTGATCTGAATACAACAAAGCGTACAGAAACACTCTGGAAGGATATCAAAAATATTTGACCGATTATTACAGGTTACTAATATGCGCAACATACTGTGATTGAACCATTCATGATTTTTCTAAGATATAGTTTCCACAAGAGAACAAACCAATCTCCCACTTTCATATCCAAATGCACCACTTAGCCCAGAAAGAGCCTTTCATGTTCTAATTCCGAAGGAAACTATCATGCTGCTGTTTAATATTTTAATAAAAGAAGATGAAAGAAAACATAAAGAAACGAAAAAGAGGACAAAAGAAAATCTGTATCAATCAAGTGGCAGCTGTACATATTTTTTACCATGGTGGACACCAAGTAATTAAACCATACTCCTGGACTAGTGATATATCTATCCATGATTAAAAATTAATAGCAGCCATCAAATATGAAATCCATAAGGGATGTTATTATTTTTTCCATTTTAACATTTTCAATAATCAACTCAGATTCGCGGAGCAATCTGTGTCCTACTAAATTGACTGCTGGAGTGGTGCAGTAAACAACTGAGAGGCAAAGAACACTGCTCATGGCAAGACAGTTACTCTTCTAGGTGTTCAAAAGAAAGAAGTAAAGGGGTTGTTTAAACGAAGAAAATATGAAAGTGTTCACTCACATGCAGTTCCATACAACTTTGTTTAATTTTTTTTAATCCAATTCTAGTGGAGAATTAACCCGTAAGAAGCTTATACGAGATAACATTTCCTTATTAAATGTTCCCTATAAAACTAAAAAGGCCATACATTCTACAGATGGACACTTGAAAAGACAATCTTATCGATTCAACTGTTAAGTGAAACAAGGATATTTAAAACAAAGAAAAGAAAATGGAAACATATTGTCAATTGTTTTGGCAAGAAAGAAAACATGAGACTCCAGCAGAAAATCTTTGATGAATAAGCCTCTAGTATATGTTTGGCATACAGAAGACATGGAGCAATGTAGAGCATACCTGTGGCCGATCATGAAGCGCACAATGATCCTCTTTTCTTGCTCTAATCTAAGTAGTTTTTCTCCTATTCAAACACACAAAACGTTGTCAAAGGAGGAGGAAAATGGACACAGAAATTCCAAAAACATCAATAACCTCATAGTTACCACCTTGAGGCATCCAGGTTTGTCTAATAGAATCACGCCTCCTTCTACTACTGAAGGCAGTGTTTATTCCGATAACCATAAATGCCTTCTTTCTCGTCCCTTTTCTTTCAGAATCTGCACTTGTATAAGGAACTGCTTCAGTTCTCCTAATTGAAGGTAGCTCACTTTGAATCTTAGCAATTGAATTATCCAACGAGCTGACAATGTTTCAAATTTAATTTTAAAAAAAGGGGGATGATCAAGATCAGAACAATGTACAACATCATAACTTTTGGAAAATATTGCCACTCTACTTTCCTTTTTAAAAACTTTTTTTTCTGCATAAGTTTGTTTAACCAATGTCAAGATCACAACTTTTTTCTTAATAAGCATATTTCTTCGGTCTGTCCTGTAACATCTTTAGTCCACGTTCGATTGTTAGGTAAAAAAGAAAGTCCTAAGGTAATCAGATGAAAACTCTAATACTTACTGGATAGCTACTTGGGCTTTGTTAAACTCTCCCACTATGTCCTCCTTCTGCAGATAAAACACTATTCATACTTAGAAAACTGCAAAAATAGGTACTATAATAATGATGTTGTTCTCTTTGTTGTTGGACCTGAATATTTTTGGAATCACAATCGTCAGAAACAGAAGCCAGGTCTCTCTCTTGTTTATGGCGCCTTCCAAACATGATCCTTCCATCTGTTTCTGGGGGAATCCAAACTCTAATTATGCAATGATTGCCACAAACAAAATAGTCAGGAAATAGAAATATGTATACACACTAAACAAAAATCAAATCATTTCAACCAAAATAGAACATTAAAATCCACAAAGGTCAAATATGCATCAGCGTAACCAAAATTTTCTCAAAAAGAGATGAAAGAAAAGACAAGACTGAACATAGTAACTCAACCAAACAGCTAATTCCTGAATCCCATCAAAATTTCTGATTCTGGGGTTTTGGAGGGATTCCTTTTTGCATGTAAAATAGATGAAAAGATCACCTAATTATAATATACTCAAAAACAATATTGAAGAGTTACCGATTAGAGAAAAGCATGCCAAGAGCAAAGCTGAAAATGCAAAGAATAGCAATCCATTTAGGTGACACTTTGCCTCTGTTTCGGTTCTTCATAATTTTACTTTCTGAGGCAGGAGGAGGAGGAGAGCGCGGGGTTTTCCTGGGTCCTTAATCCATCAAGGACAGAGAACAGTTTCCTTTTTGGGCGGGGGGGGGGGGGGGGGGGGGGGGGAGGTATTAACGATCTTCTTTATGAAATGTCAAGGGTATATTAATATCGGTTAATTGGTTGTTTCACAGAATGGTTGAATATTTTTGATTATTTAGAATTAGATAATGCCGGCAGGGAAGGAAAAAAAAAAAAAAAAAGAAGTAGGCCGCATGAAAATTTATACTTTCGAACAAAATGTAAGATAATAGCTCTAACAGTAGATTTTCATTCAATTTATTAAGCACACGTCTCTTTTTATTTGGAAATTTTAAGTAAGATCCTTCTTAGATTTAAAATATTATTAGCATATTATATGCACCATGTGCTTAATAATTTTAAAATGATACAAATTATTTGTAACAATTGCGTAAGTTAAGAGAAATTTAATTCGTTACCGCGTAGAGCAAATTTAAGGTCTTAATGATCTTTTTATGATATTCTTTTTATTGTATTAACAAGTGGGATAAAAACTTTCATTTGGCTATTGTATGAGTTAGATGATATTACTGTAATCAATGAAGTAAGGAAGAATTATGATGTCTCGGGTTTAAATTTTAGTTAAGATAAAAGATATTAGGTTTCTTCTTATTGATTGCATGGTGGGAGGTGATAAATATATCGTAAATTGAATCGAAATGCGCGTAAACTAATTCGGACATGATCATATAAAAAAAATATGATTATAAAATATAACAAATGGAGTGAAAGGAGCCAAAAGTAGGAACCTTAGGGGACGGCTATGAAAAGGTTGGTTCGTGTGTTGTCATAATTGGCTAGTTGTTAGATCCGCGTTTGGATAGCCGTAAACGACGGGTTAGTCGTCTGTCTCGGTGGGAAAACGATGTAAACAGACGACTCGAGAAATTCCTCATATTATCTTCATTCATTGGGGAAAATGCCGTGTCCCATAGATTTGGTTTGGCCAAGTCAATTCTCCATTTGAAGGTGTTTCGCCAATATTTGAAGTTTGATAAAAACTTTGTACAAGTTGAGTTGCTTTGGGACATAAATTTCACTTGACAAAACAATTGTGAAACTTAAATAATAAGTTTGTGCGGAGAAAACAATATTTTACTTGAAATATAATAATATTTTATTAATTTATTTGCAGTGAGGGGTACCAATGGATTTTTAAAAATCAATTAGACCGACCGAATCGTACTGTATTAAATCGATTTTTAGGTTTATTTTAATAAAGCCGTAGGTTTATATGAATTTACAACCATACCGATAATTAGAGTGTTTTTATTTTATGAAAATAAATATAAAAAATGCCAAATCATACCGAATTAATTTACTTGTGAAAAATATATTTATATATTGAGTTTAAAAATAGTAAAGCAATAAAATTTTCCTTGGCCTTGAAATAATGAAAACGGTTACAAGACAACAAATATTTAAAGTCAAAATCGTAATTCCAAACCGATTAAGCTACTCTTACTGAAAATTAAATTATTTCCAGCATATTCACTAGCAAGACACAAAGTATTCTAGCAATTATGCGTAAAAAACTACCTTGTATGAAATATATTTCCTTTCATATGATTTAAATTTATCTTTTTGAATTTTTAATCTTGTATAGGCTTTATTCTCGAATCCCAACGTAATTAATATCTTTTTACTTGTATGATTTATCTTTTTTTGTATTTGTATAGTTTCTTTTATGCTGCTAGAGTAGTTGATCAATCTGTACTCTGGTCATCTTTTAATTTTTTTCTTAATTCATCATCATTTAAATAATAAAAATGTCTAGAGAATTTTACAAAGTCCTATAAAAGTATGTTTGTTATTGCATTCTATTTTTAGTAGTGACTTTTACATAACATTTAAAAAATACGGAAAATTAATCGAATCGTACCAATACAGAAGAAAAACCGATATGATTGGAACGGTTTTGAAAAATCAAAATTTAATTGTACATAATATAATAACTAAAAAATTAATATAATATAAATTTTATAAAATAATCGGCCGAACCCAACCACTAACAATCCTACTTGCAACTTTTAAGGTTAAGTTTAATATTTGCAAAATTTTATGGTCAAAATGCAATAAAGAAGTTCCGTATTAGCAAATATTAAAATAATAGCATCAATATTCAAAGATATGTGATGGACATTTATCTTGGGTATTAGTCACTTTTATTACTTAACTTTATTCTCATTTTTGAGTATATTTAAAGTCATTTTTCATGAAAGATATTTTTATGTTTTTGACGGTGAGATTTTTTCAAAATGATATATATTAAAGATTATTGATGCAAATCATTCTATTTAATGAACTTTACCTAGAAAAATCACTTTTCTATTAAAGAACTTAGCTCAAAGTAATAATATAAAACAAAAAAATAGATAAGAATGTAAGGAGCAAGAGATAAGATATTCTTATTTCTTTTATATATTCAAGTGTGTACAATGTTATGTACAAACCCTCTATTTATAGGATAGTATAGGTAATACAAAAGAGATGTCATGAACATGGTATTAACTATTAAGAATATGAGAGAAGATCATGGAGGTGTGGGAGTTACATTCGTAATAATAAGAAGTAGTGTGAGTGTTTACCGTGAAAATGGTAACAACAATTAAATTTGTAAATAAAATTCTAGAAATACGTGATCTATTCTCAAACTAGTTGTTAGGGCAGTTGAAGCTAAAAATGTTAAGCGCATCGATAAAATGCGAGCTAAGACGAAGCAGTAAGCAAACCGAAGGGGCATGTTTCCCGAGTGTGGATCAGATCGATGGAGGCCTCGGGGCCAAGGCTCGAGCCAGGGTTGAGCTATCGGGGACAGTCGGGGAAGGGATAACAAACCAAGATACGATTAAGCAAGGCTCTTTATGGCCGATGTTGAGCTATATGGCGAAGAGCAAGTAAGAAGATAATAGATGCGAAGTGGCCTTAGGCCTATTCTGAATAATGAGAAGGACGATTGAATATAGACGACATCGAGTTAAGGAGAGTGAACAAATTAGAGAGAGGGAGAGAGATTATTGCACTTATGGAAAAATGAAGCTTTATCCTCCCCCCCCCCCCTTCCAGAAGGAGGGGCGAGTCCCCTTTTTATAGGAGGGGAGTCTCAGTTATAAGTATATGAAGAATAAATGCAAAGTATGGTGATGGGATGGATTGGCATGATACCACATCATAGACCCTAGATAAGCCAGGTTTGTCAGATATAGCCATGTGCCTAAAAGGCTTCTTCCTATATCCTGGCTTTGACTTTTGTTTCCTCCGAATAGGGCTTCGATGAGCCTCTAGTTTGAGAGCTCGGCCGCGATCTCCTACTCTCAAGGCCCTATGACATGCTTTTAAAATGTACCGACAGTGAGAAATCGAGCGTTCCGATTTTGCCGTATACAGATGGTCTCCGTATTTTCCATATCAAAGAGATGGGAAATGATTCTGACATTTGACTCCTCGAGTTTCTTCTGGCGTCGTCATACTAATGATGCAACCTCTGTCTAGTGATTTGCAACCTCATTCATTGCATTCTTTTATATTTTTCTCTATTTATGTATGCCTCCATGCCCTTCGAGGCTCTTCGAATATTTTTTTTTTGTCGATGATCTTTTATATTAGCCTGGACATAAGTGTTTCCTCTGATTTCTTGCCGATCGACATAGGTTCCTTTTGATCCCATCATCATATTTCAGGACAACTCTGGGTCGATCTTACAGATCGGGGCTATAAGGGGCCTCCGAGTTATTCGGAGATCATGTATTGGGTTCCAAGGTCTCCAGGGGTGTTGCCTCTGATGTAGGTCAACTTCGGGTACCCTAGGATCCTTATTGGTCTGGATGTAGATTGTCCTCCTAGGCTATAAAAGATAGACTTCTACTGAGGAGCTGGTATATATTTGGGGCGCTTTCTCGCTCTTTAAGATTTTGTTCGTGCCAAAATTCGGCCAATTAACAATGTTATCTCCCTTATTACAGTGACTGAGCAGATGCCGGACGAAGTCCATGATCTACCCGGCTGGGTTCGGAGGCTGGTGACCCGTTCGTCTTGCGACGAACATAGGTAGCTAGCTATGTCAAGCATCAAGTGGGGAATGGACCATCATGGTACATGCGTGTGTTGTTTTTCCCTGTTGGCATATATTCGAGGTGATATTTTCCCACCACGTCCGTACAAGACTGGCTGTTTACAGATCCCGTGTGATTCCTTGGGATGAGGCAATGCTTTTCTAGAGAGGAGATGGATCCATCAGCCTCCAGGCTAGGGGATGATAATAAGAGGGACCTGAGCCCACAATGCAAAGGAGACTTTAGCGGTGCTGGTCGAGCTCATATTTTAGAGGACGAGGAATCGCCCGAGTCTGCTATTCCTAGGGCGCCTGACTCCCAATCAACAACTTCTTTGAGTAAGCACGTCGTGCCCGGGCCGGCCCTTCGGGGATCGCGAAAACATGTTCTGATTTGGACGAAATCCGTCATCTTTACTTTGAGTTGAGTTTTTGCACAGTCTCCTTGCATCCCATATCTTCCTTTTCTCATTGAATCCTTCCTGCGCAGGCCTGCGATAGGCTTAAATCTGAGTTGTTGTGCCAAAGGGCCAAGTTTTAGAGAATTCTGGATAAGGGAGAATCCCTTAGGCTTTTTTGTAAGGAGAAGGAAGTTGAGCCGCAACATTGGCGATATGAGGCATGCCGGAGCTCAAACTACGAGAGCTATTTGGTGGAGCAGGTAAATTTTTGTAGTGCGTGTTTTGCTTCTCTCTGACCTTAAGGCTAATTTCCTCTTGCTGTATTAGCTGTAGAAGAAGGCAGAGGCCTTGGAATACCTTAAAGGTGACGTGAACCACGTCAGGGCCACTTGCGAGGAGCTGAGAGCTCAGGTGTGGGCTCAAGCTCTGGAGGATATAAGTGCTTCAACAAATGTCCTCACTCTCGAGGGCTAACTCTTCTTGACTCGAGACAATGCCAAAGTTCAAGTGGATATGATTGAGAAACTTGAATCACGCCTCTCGAAGGTCAGAGATGAGATGATTGATGCTATGGTAGAGGCAGCGATGAACCGAGATGAGGTCGATCGCGAGATGGAAATTTGTGTGAAGGATGTCACTGATGCCCAAGCTGAGCTGAAGCAAATCCTGGACTCAAAGTGGATAATCGAGGAACATGTACGTTGCAAATCCCAGAGGGAGGTGTTTGAAGAAGTCGATGCAAAGGGCTTTGTTCTCTTAGAGGAATTGGCTCGACCACGGGCGGATGAATGCAACGCACAGTTGCTTCTTGTCAATCTCACGGAGGGTGATTTTGGCAAGATGTAGCTTTTTAACGCGGAGTATAGATTTTCGTATCTTGACTCCGAATATATGTAGGGCATGCCTGTAGATGGAAAATATGCTTTTTCGTATGCACATGATATATAGGGAGAAGTTTTAAAGTTTTATTTCTTATGTACCTTTTCCATGCTATTGTTTTCGATTACGCTGACTGGTTTTTGCATTTGGCAGGGTCCTTCTCAGTCCGGAGCTGGACGGACAGTTCCAGGGACCCCTAAGTGTGATTCTTGACGTGAGCAGGTGCTGGGCCTCCATGCTCGGCCTGGCTGTTCAGGCTTAGTTTTCGAGTTTGGCTTCGACTCAAGCCTTTCTGTCTTTGTATTTTTTGTGCCTGTGCTTGCGGGTGGTAGTGGTATTTATCTTGTGCCCTTAGACAATCGCTATTTCAGTTGAATGACAAGGCGGACGAGCTGGAAGAACTCTGAGGTAAGGTCGGCGCGGAAAAACATGACTCTGCTGAGCTGCAGGCGCGTATTGGTGCCCATCCCGAGGCCAAAGAGAGGGCTCAAGCTGCAACATTGCTCTGAGACTTAAATTCAGGCTTCTCGTGCGAGTGATTCTTCTCAGGCGAAGATGATAGCAAGGCTCTCATTCGAGCTATTGAGGGTGAGAATTGAGCTAGTGAATGTCTGGGCCGAGGTTGTGATAAATAATTCCAGGGAAGGACATAGCAGCTCATTCAAAGAGTGTTGCTGCCGCTAAGGCCAAGCTAAAGAAGGCATTGGATCGTGCAATCGATAACATGGAATACGAGAGGTGCAAGTCCCAAAGGGAGACCCTCGAGGAGATTCATGCTAGGGGCTTCGATCTTTCGGAAGAGATCCAACAAACTACAAGAGAGAAGTTCGATCCCAAATTTATGATATACGATGATGAGGGATACGAGGAGGAGGCCGTCGGGCTATAGCTGCCGGAAAAAGGGGAAACAATATTCCTTGCCTTCTTTGTTTTGAATATATTGCTTTCATTATACCATGTGGGTCGGGATTGTGCCTTGCCATCAATATGTAATAATAAGATGGGGAACCTCACAACCTATATTTTCTAATTTTTCGCTCCTCGGTGTTTCTATCTGGCCGAGTTGATCCCGAGTTTGCCCTTGGGCTTGTGCACTTCAACTGTTTACGGGCTCAGTCTCTGAGTTGCATTGCGATTCGGGCTATAGGTTGGCCTCACATTCCATGGCGACCCTTGTGACAGTAGTATTTGTGTCGTGCCCATAGACGTATCGCAATCTTTGGGCCTAGTCTCGGAGTTGCGTAACGATCCGAGTTGTAATTCACCCTTAGATTTTATTGCATTTCTGGTGATGGTGATATTTATGTCATGCCCTTAGGCATATTTGCACTTTTTGGGTATAGTCTTCGAATAGCATTGCGATCCAAGCTGTAATCGACCCATAGCTTATATTGAATTTTTGGTGATGGTATGACGGCACTTATGCCGCTTGGTCGTAGAGACCTTTTGATATGTGGCCCTTAGGCTTGTATAGTTAACTATTTTGGATTCGGTGTTCGAATCAGGTTACGATTTGAGCTCACTTTAATCCTCAAGTTGTCAAAATGCTTTAGCTGACGACGATGGCTCTTATGTTGTTTGGTCGTAGAGACCTTTTAGTATGTGGCCCGTAGGCTTGCTTAGCTAGCAACAATAGCTGTTACGCTATTTTTTTCCTGTGGGCTTTGTGTAGGCTTTGTATCCACTGATTAAGGTTTTCTTGTAATATTTCTCCTGACCCATCGTTGGTTCCAAAGGAACCTCAATTTCAAGTCGTTGTCGGTGATGATTTGAGCACCTCGTAAGGTTCATAGCTCGTAGGTCGAGTAGATCGACGCTTTTCCTTTTTGGAGCCGACATTATCGAGGCTCGTTTTTGCTATGGAGGGAAACTTGTTTTAATCGGTTCTTTCCAAAGTATATCAGAGTGATTATCTGTAATTTTTAGCAATAGTTAGGCATCCGCGAGTCATGTTATTTGGGTTGTATTAGCTGTTTTGATCGTAGTCGTATGTGTTTTTCCGTAGCCATTTTTGATCCCTTAGTGATAGTTTAGGCGTCTACATCGAGGGTATGCCCTTTAGGGAGTCTTACAAATGCGACGCATAGCCAAAGTATCAGGAATTTTCATGCTTGTTGAGGTCTTACAGGAATTTTCATGCTTGTTGAGGTCTTACAGTTTGCCATACTTGTTGAGGCCTTAGAGTTTGTCATACTTGTTAAGTTCTTACAACTTGTAGAATATATCTGGTTGTGCCGAGGCTTCCCGTTATGGTCTTACAGTTTCGGATTTTCCATTGCATGGCGATTGGATACAACCTCCGAGTTTGCTTGAAGATAGCTTCTCATGAGCTCAAAGTTGTTTTCTGATTATATGGTGATTAATAGAAGTCTCTGAGTCATCGAGCATGTTTAAGCTTAAAGACAACTTCTCGTAAGCTTGGAGTTCCGACCTTGGGGTCATGCAGGTTGTCGAATTGCTTACATTGAGTATCCCATTATGTCGGATTAGTTTAGGCTTGAATACCACCTTTTGTGAACTTGGAGTTGTATCATGAGGGCTTTGTGAGCCAGGAGTCCCGACCCTGGGGTCGTGGGGGTGTTGAATCGTTTTAAGACTCCGAGTATATTGGTTCTATTTGATGGGGAAGCATTTCCCACGAATATATCGAAATAATCTTTTGTGATATAGGAAATGCTGAGAAGATATTCTTTATTGCTTGGAGCAGATATAGCCATGATGAAATTCCAAAAATATATATATTTTATTTCTCGGCGTGGATATAGGCTGTAAGGACATATGCTCTTGTTGTCATGAGCTCGGCCTGCACGGGCTCGGCTCTCTAATTGTTAGACCAGCCTATGTGGTTCTGTTTCGACAACTGGCCCACCATTTATTGGCCCTTCAGAGGAGATGATCCTCTTTTAAGAGAAAACCGTCGCACATCACCCGACTATAGGAGGAAGCCTAGCGTTCTCGTCGTAGCCCTTTCCGGAAGGCATGCTGGTCTGCTAATAATCTTGTTGGTGAGACCTATGGGCTGTAAACCCCGTCGAGGAAACAGAGCTCATTGGATCTTGCAAGGGCCTCAGATCTCTGAGTGGAGTCCGGGATTTATGAATGCCTTGGTTGATTGCTTGCATGTAGGTTAGTAAAAAGAGAAAAGACAACCCAAGGAGTAGAGTAGTTCTTTCTTGCTACGAGGTACGTAGAGGCCGTTTTGAGATTTGGCATTGGTGCCGACAGCCGGTTAGACGGTAATGGATTCCCTCCCATCGCACGTAGCTTTTCGTTGAATGACTAAGTTCCACCCTTGTCGGGGTGTCCCATCCTTTTTGGTGGAGAGGTGTTGACGTCGCCTCCAAACAGTGTACCTATCATTAATCGAATAACATGTCCGCGCTTTGTGGGCTTGGCGTCCCGATTCGAACTCAAGAGATCTATATAGAGGGAAGTTGTTTTCCTGATAGTTGTGGCGACCACATCTGGAGTCCATAAATGGTTTGAAGTGCGGGGCTGATTCAGTTCGTCGATTCGAACTGTCTTATCAGCTTCAGCCCCACGCCATTAGCGTAATTAGTCGAATCGCCTGCATTCACTGTCGTGCTTCAATTTTCATAAGATAATTGAGGAAAAAGAGCGGTTACCAACATGTTAATATGAGGATGAGGTGGAGTCTAGGCATCTCTTCCTTTGGATTTAGGCGTACTCTTTGAGTATATTCCTAGGATCCGCCGCCCCGGCGATGAATACTTTCTTTCGGCATTTTTTAGACCTTTGAAGGGTATCGTCGCCCTTTTATTGTCAAGGCAATAATTTGTGGTTTGTCGGCTTTAATTTTCCTAGTCTTCTTCCTTCCTGACCGCTCGATGATACGTGGTGGCGATCCCCGTCGAATATCACGATCGTCGTTCTCCTGAGCTGGCGGCTCGTGTGCCTTGTGGTTCCTGTGTCAAGCCGTATTTCTTTTGCGAGGGCTTGGTCGAACAAATCCGAGCCATTCGACGCTTCTGGCTTCGCTTATGGTGATCACGATATTTGATGTCGTGATGCAAAAATCACACCCGACGGGGTGGGGCTTCCTTACTAGATGTGCTTTGTTGAACCTGGTTCCATTGATAGCTCCTTGAGGATGCTGCCTTTGAACGAGCATGAGAGGGTGGTGGAGCTAATTTCCGCACAACCTTCCTTAACCAGAGACTTGATTAGCTAGACCACGACCCTGGGGAGCAGGTCTTCCTCCTCGGAGGACGATCCTAGGTTTGCCAAGGAATCAGCCTCGCCGTTCAGTTCTCGGAGTGCATGGACTAAGGTCCTTTCCTTGAAGCGATGCATGGTGACTTGGACTTTATCTAGATACCTCTTCATTCTGTCTTCTCGAGCTTCGTGGCTTCCATGTACTTGACTTACCACAAGGGGAAAATCACATTCTGTCCCGATGACCTCGGCCCCCAAGCCCTTGGCTAACTCCAAACCTACAATCATAGCCTCGTACTCGGCTTCGTTGTTAGTTACCTTTGCAATTTTTATGGATTGTCGGATCACGCCACCGATAGGCAGCTTTAGGACTATACCAGTTCGGATCCTCTGTCATTCATGGCACTATCCACAACCCGGAAGATGTGCCTGACTTTAGCAAAAGTTCCTTCTCTATCTCGGGGATAAGGGATGACGAAAAATTGGCCACAAAATATGATAGAATCTGGGATTTAATTGTTGTTCAAGGTTGATACTCGATATCATTCCCTCCAAGCTCAATGTCCCATTTGGCCAGTCGACCCGGCAACTCAGGTCTGTGTAGTATGCTCCGGAAGGGATAGGCTGATAGGACGTAAATATGGTGACACTGAAAGTATGACTTTAGCTCGCGCGAAACGTTTATGAGTGAGAGTGCCAATTTTTCTAGATGGGGGTATCGGTTTTCGCCGTCTCCTAAGGTTCAACTTACATAATACACAGGAAATTGTGTACCTTTCTATTCTCAGACTAATACACCGCTCGTTGCTATTTTAGATATGGCCAGGTATTGATACAATTTTTCGTCCTCCTTGGGCGCGTGCAACAACGGTGGGCTAGACATGTACCGTTTCAGTTCTTCCAGGGCGTTTTGGCATTCCGGAGTCCATTCAAAGTTTCTCTTTCTTTTGAGTAGGGCAAAGAAGTGATGGTTTTTGTTAGACGACCTTGATATGAATCTACCCAGGGTTGTGCTCCGCCCAGTCAGTCGTTGGATGGCTTATACATTGTTTACCACTGTGATTTCTTCAATGGCTTTTATTTTTATCGAGGTTAATATAGATCCCCCTGTTTGAGACTATGAAGCCCAGGAATTTACCTGAACCTATGCCAAAGGTGCACTTTTCGGGATTTAGCTTTATGTTATATCTTCTAAGGATGTCGAAAGTTTCACGCAAATGGGTTAGATGGTCCTCTGTGGGTAGGGATTTAACTTTCATATCATCGATGTATACCTCCATTGACTTTCCTACTTGATGTCCAAACATTATATTGACTAGGCATTAGTACATCGCTCCTGCATTTTTTAGCCCGAAGGGCATTACATTATAGCAGTATGTACCATATTTTGTGATGAATGAGGTCTTTTCCCTATCCTCGGTGTTCATCTGGATCTGATTGTACCCCGAGTAGGGATCGAGGAAGGTGAGGGTCTCGTGGCCAGCTGTGTCATTGATCAGATGATCGATATTAGGCAACGGGAAGGAATCTTTAGGGCACACTTTATTTAAATCTTTATAGTCTATGCGCTTTCTTAGCTTATTCCCCTTTTTTGGTACTATTATTAATGCTATCTAGATATCCATGATACTTTACCTCCCTGATGGATATGATTTTAAGAAGTTTTGTTACCTCCTCTTTGATAAAGGCATGCTTTACCTCGAACTGTAGTCTCTTTTTCTGCTTTACGGGTTTGGATTTAGGGTCGACGCTCTGCCGATGGGAGGTTATTTTCGGAGGGATGCCTATCATGTATAGGTGGGACCAGGCAAAATAGTCGATTTTATCACTAAGAAATTGAATAAACCTCGTCCTGAGTTTGGGGTTCAGCTCTGTTCCCAAGTATACCTTGCGATCTGGGAGGTTCTCGGTCAAAACAATCTACTCTAGCTCCTTGATCGTCGACTTGGTAGCATCCGATTCTTCGGCAGAGACGAAATTTCGTGGAGAAAATAAATCTTCCATGTTATCTCCTTGAGTCTGCATGCCGCTTTCCTTGTTTGAGGCCAAGTGCTCTAGGGTTGTTTTATGGCGGACCACGAACATCTCCATTGCTACCCGTTGTTCTCCGTGTATCGTTGTGATGCCATCTCTTGATTGTAATCTTATTACTTGGTGCAGGGTCGAGGGTACCGCCCTTATATTGTGTATCCATGGTCTATCAAGTAAGGCGTTGTAACTCATGTTGCCGTCGGACCTGAAGACTAGGTGTTTTGGGTCGTGCCAGACATGTCGATCGGGGGATTATCTCTCCTTTTGTTTCTTTCCTGACCATGTTGAAGCCGTGGAGGACTCGGGGGACTGGGATGATTTTCTCGAGTAGCCCCAGTTGTCTACTACTTCTAACATGATTATGTTAGCCGAGCTACCTAGGTCCATAAGCACGCGCTTTATCCTTGTATTGTTTAAAGAAATGAGATCACCAGTGCGTCGTTGTGCGGTTCCCCTATTGCCTCGAGGTATTCCTCGATGAATGTGAGGGTTTCTTTGGATAAGCATTTTTGGGTTGATCCCTCTTCTGCAGCGGATATTTTACTTTGCTTGGACACGGGTCCTTGGAGGTTGCTAGTTCCTCCAATAATCATGTGGAAGCTATGTTGAGGGCCCTTCCATTTCGCTTTAATTAAGCCTGAGGACGTCTTGAACTTTGGATCAGCCGTGTCCATTTCCCTATTGCCTTTGAGGTCTCGGTTACCTATTTTACCAACCGAGCCAGGCGTTCCGCCATGAAATTAAAGGATATCAGGCAAGAAAAGTGTGAAAGACAATGTGCGTTCGTGTAACGAAACCAACAAGAAAATAATCACTATTATTTTTAGCACCACAGCGGACGCCAAACTGTTTATAGTAAAAATGATAACAACAATTAAATTTGTAAGTGAGATTCTAAAAATACATGATCTATTCTCAAACTAGCTGTTAGGGCAGTTGATGCTATAAATGTTAAGCGTATCGATAAAATGCGAGCTGAGACGAAGCAGTAAGCAAATCAAAGGGGCCTGTTGCCCAAGCATGGAGCATATCGATGGAGGCCTCGGGGCCGAGGCTCGAGCCAGGGTCGAGCTATCTAGAACAGTCGAGAAAGGGATTATTAACTACATAAAAACTTATACATATTTAGATGTGCTTGTTCAAAGTTGGAACTTGTGCAAATTCATTTGGAATCTTAGCTTATTATGAAATTTTTTCCATTTGGCTCACACTTAGGCCATCTCCAACCTTTACCCCATTTTTTATCCCCAAAATGTAGACTTTTCCATTTTGGGGACAATTTACTCCAACCATTCTCTCATTTTTTTTCTCAAAATTTTCGCTCTTCTATATTATATTATTATCTACTATTTCAATTTTATTTTTTAATTTCAATTAAACAAATTCTATCTTTTACTTTTATTAATTTGTAATTTCCATAATTAAAAAATATCATAAAATTTTAAATAACATAATTTGTAAGAAATTGTTAATTTAATGTATTTTCAATTTTAATGAATTTTCAGTTAATGTATTTTCAATCTCCACTTTTCAATTTTAGCAACATCTAATATTTTATATTCGCACCTTTCAATTTTAGCAAAATCTAATATGTTATATTTTCACCATTCGCTTTTTGAGATAATTATATTTTTTTGTTCAATTATAAGTTATAATAAAATTAACTTATAATTTTATTTAAAAATAATAAATGCTAGAAAATTGATTTATCAAAATTATACACCAAAGTTAAGATACAATATTAGTATTATAAAAACATTACATAAACATAATTAAGTGCATATAAAAAGATAAAATAAAAGATTAAATAATAAAATAATAATAAAAAAGTGATGAATAGTAATGGGGGAGATGAATAGTGTACCCCCATGTTTGAAAGAACACTATTCATCCCCCATTTTGGAGACAAAAATGGGGTGGAGTAAAATTTTCCCAAATATTGCTTCCATTATGGAGGACGGGGGCAAGGTTGGAGATGCTCTTAGGCCTCTCCTTAGACCCCACCTTACTTAATATATGACACATATACTTATTTACCAAATACATTTGATTCCCACCATATTAATAGCATATAAAGTAATATAATTAGCCTACGTGACACCACGAAATCCTAGATTACTTAGCAAAATTTTTCGAGGCCTTACATTCCCTCCCTCCCCCCAAGATCATTCGTCCTCGAATGAGGAGTAGAATTTGACTTAAACACTTACATGATAAATCTCTTTTCTAACCTACCTCAAGTCCCTAAATTTTGACTAACTCCTAAATTTTTTAGAAATTTCGGCAGAGTCTCTTTGTAACTAGGCCTAACCACCTGCCAGAGATCCACCAAAACCATCCTAAAAACACATCCACAACTCGACAAAGCACCACAATGAATATATCAATAATATGAACCTTAGCATTACAAGCACTACATTATACCGATGATACCTGGACATGGACTGCACATTTTCGATCATAACACCTATAAGGTAACTTTCAAGTCAAAACCAACTGCTATACAATCAAGAGAAAATATTTTATTTCCATAACATTCTCGGCCTTCAATGTGGCCTCGTATACCTACAAACTTCGCCAGAACACATTCACAGGAGCAATCACCACCCCCAAACTAATCTAACAAGGATGGCAAGTAGATATCTTGCATAAGCTAACGATCCTTAACTTCACCTTCAATAATTTCCACTAGAGTGATACACAATTTTATCTCCACCTGCCTTCTTATAGATAGACATATGAAACACAAATTCTTGAGGAACAACTATGGGGAAACATCATACTCCTACTGCTATCTAATGGGAAATGCGCTTACGTACCCTTCATTATCAATTCTCATAACATCTATAGGGGAAAACTTTAAGAATAACTTGTTCACCCTCCAAAACTCTAAATCTCTCGGCGAACACTCACACTAAACCCTTGATGACCTTCAACAATTACTGTAATATGTGCTATTATAAACTGACCATAAAATTACCTATCAAATATGTATGTGATCACCATGCGAAGCTTCTTCTTTGACTTGTCTTAAATTACAATGGCCAATGGATCTATTACAATGAGGAACAACAGAGTTCATGATCAGGCTGGAATTATTCAGGAATCCATTAATGTGTTGAGCAGAGCATTTCATGAGGTTATATGCTAAGAGACACAAATATTACTGTTAACAATACTGACATGGTTAATCGTTATGACAACATCAATTATTAGATGAATAAGGCATAGAGGTAACTCGTATATTGGCAATCGGAACCATTCAGGAGGAATACCTAAGTACGTGAACCACCTGTGTTCTAAAGTGTAGGGAAAATCTGTTTATCAAGAATAAGAATACTTTGGCACCTTGAATGCGATATGGGTCTCAAAATACATGAAGTTGAATTACACTCTTAACATTACTTGACATACGGAATCTATGCCACCATCCCATGAAGATGAAAAGAAGTTGAACACTTATGAGATTATCATATTTCAAACAGCTTAACCCTTCCTGATAGTTGACCCTATATTAGAGAACTAAAGATATGACAATTTGTCTTCCAAATCAATATACTCATGATATGTGCAAAAATCTAAAGGCATCTAATCTCAAACTTTCATGAGTGAAACCACGAGATTAGGACATCCTACCATAGAGGTGAAATCATGAATTGGTTAGAGGAGTTCCAAAGGTTGATGTAATGCTCTGGGAAGAAAGACAATTAAAACTCATATACTCCTTAAGGAGGTGGAATGCCAGGGGTAGCAAAATTTCTCGCACATGACAATGATGTTGTCAATAATCCTAAAAGCTGAGTGAGTAGAAGGCCACATGACCCATCCAATCCGACCCATTTAAGAATTTTGAAAAAGGGATGCACTTTGGTTTGAAATCATAGAAATATAAGCTTGAACTTTGGGAATATCATTACTTTTGGAAGCCATGAGACAAGCCCGCGTAGCCCTAGAAAATCGATAATATTGGTGAAAAAGTACGTAAAACCATTACGAGTTGGTATTAAACAAGGCCTCAAAGTGCCCACATGGGTAAGTTTGAAAGAATGAGACATCCTGATGCATTTGTCAGGGAAAAGTAATAGTAACCTAGGTTATCTAGTCATAGGGACAAGCATATCAGGTAAATGGTTGTTAGAAGAACATCTACAAGGAATACCAGCAATATTTATTTATTCTAACAAAATGAATATGTCCCCATCCTTAATGTTATAAGACTTCCTCTTTGATGCCATGAAACATAAATGACTTTTACAATGAGAGTTATCAGATGAAATAGATAGTAGGGTAGCAAACTAATGAGCACAATTTGAAACCACCAGGATTAAACTAACTTGAAGACATTAGAAATCTATAGTAAAGGGGAATTTACCTACTTTCAGTGTCCTCTTTAAAAAGGGGACTTGTAGAGAACATAAAAATATGGTGAATTCAATCAAATCGTATAGTTGGATAACCAGTCGAGACATTGAGACAATATCGCATTGAAGATTACGAGTAAACAACACATGTTCAAGACAAATGAAAAGAAAGGGAGAGAGCCTTATGGAAGTAACCTTTACATTGTAACCACTAAGAATGGTGGTAATATAAAGCGATTACGAGAAGCTACAATTTTGAAAGAGGATATCTGTATGTAGTCACGTGATATATAGCTCCAGAGTCCAAAAATCCAATTATATCTAGCAACTCTACATCATAATGAAGCACTACAGCATACTTCTACACAACCAACTATAACCAACCAAATTGGGAGACGCTATAAGACTTGAATGAGATAAAAACTTTGACATACGGATGTGTTACTAGGCATATTGCTCATTGGTCACCTAAAACAAAAAGGCGAGAGTTAGACTGATAAGCAGATAATTGGACTAGCACATGTGTTGATAATAAGGAGATCATTCAATCTCAGCAATTGCGATATGCTATCAACCATTGATGAACTTGAAGTGAGGTGGGAACCCAACGAGATAGTATAAAATGATCATGGAATGTTTGAAGATGTTCATAATGAGTTTTCCATGGATTTTTACTTGAGAAATACCTAGATTCTAATGAAAGACAAAAAGATAAGAGAAACAGACATTGTGCTATAATAACCCCCAAAGGTACTTGGTCTTGACGGAGATCCTAGTAGGGGTCCTTACGAGAAAGGAAGTGTTACAACGAGACATAAAAGGATATGCTCTCTCATGGTTGTCGAACAAGTGTTGGGAAACTAGAACAATGAATTCACTAACAAAATAACACATTTAACATATGTTGTAGAGGTGTAAAGAGAAAATAAACATTTGTTATAAGTTTGACATGCTTCTGCTATATTAACTCCCAACTGCAATACACGACCATGCCACGAGCAACCACAATACTAGGACAAAGTGAGCTACTTACTACAGGATGTCCCAAGTGGACATGAAAGTTATACTAAGATGGCAATACAAGATCTTCCTGTGATGGGGATGTGAGGATCTCAATTTTTGGAGAGACTTTATGCACACGGTGACCATTTCGATTGAGATGCACTCATGTGATAGGTGTTATGGTATGCTCTTATGTTATTAGGCAATGAGAAGCTTTCATGATGATATTCGCAAGAGAGTAGATTGACTATTCAAACCATATAATCCATATACACAACTAAGTAAAAGAGTGACTCGAGAAGGATCGCAACACTGGGATGCTTTACATGGAACTCGACACCACATATGTAAACTTTACGACGGTGCATGCATAGGCACAAGTGGGCAGATGTTTTCCATTTCAATAAAATATTCTGTAAGAAATTCATTAGTTATAGTCCCTCATTAATAATTTAGGAAAAGAAAGTGGGAGGTATTAATCCTAGAGTTATAACACAATTCAAGGACATATTTATAGAACGTAATTCCACAAAAGGATTTAAATAAGAGAATTTGTGATAGAGTGGGCTTACGAACAATACGTCACCTTCAATGAGTAGGTACACACAAGTCTTTGTGAATCACGTCTTATTAAGACCATGTTTATGAGGACTCTTCAATATGGATGTATATATACAACAAGAGTCAGTTGGTTGGGCTAAGTAGTGACTTATTTGGTGACCTTAGGTTGATAGGGAAATAGTTGAACCGATTCCCCTCGACTCCACATCCCTAATGTACGTCGGTACCATGACGATATACTATATGATTTGGTGGTGTAGAGACATTAATAGGAACAAAGGTACTCCCCTTAGCAACAAGTTCTACCAATCCCTCCATGGCTCGATACATTCTCCTAACAAACACTTGGTCAATCTCCCTCATATTCAATGGTAGGGTCGTTCCCTCCTTACTGCTTCCACAATCATGAATTACTCATCTTCAGATTAATACATAGAATGAAAATTAACTCCCTATCTTGAGATCCACTGCACAATCTTGGAGTATCAAAGAAAGGTAAAATTCCTAAATTTCTGAATAGCCTCCAACTTATAGATGTGGTCGACTACACACCGATAATAAGGACTCTACTAGACACGGCTCCGAGACATCCTAGGAAACTTTAAAACCTTAGGCTCTGCTACCAAGTTTGTCACGCCCCAAAATTCGAGGAGCACGACTGGCGCTCAACCGAGTAAACCAGATTGAGCAATCCTATTAGGACTCATTCTACCCAAACTAATTCATGAATAAATATAAAATGGACTCCATTAATCATACATAGTAAGTATTTCATTAACAACTTCCATTTCATTTCCATTAGCAGCTCAAATCATAATTATCATAATATTACAAGTTTTTATAAATCTTTGCTAAACATTAATATTTCAACTTTAATTCTAATACCCGACACTACTCACACCCTATCTACAGAGCCTCTAAGCATAACTGAAGAGTAATGTAATATGAAAATGCCGGTAAAGAGGCTATGGCAATACCTCACATACAAAGTAAATGATAAACAGATAAAATAGGACCCCAAAAAAAAAGCGGGGCTCGCCAAATCAGCTGAAAGGATGATGCAGCACTAGTTGTGACCAACACTGCCTGCTATAGAAGCACCTACATCCATTTAAAGACATAGCACCCCTGGCAAAAGGGACGTTAGTGCCATCGAATAGCACTAGTATGTATAACTAAACAATATCTAGTTAGAAATAACATTCATATAATAATAAGGAAATCACAAGTCCAACTCAAACACTTTAAATGATCACAACATTATCAAATAAAACAATCATTCAATTTTCACAATACCATTTTCCTATAGCTTATAGTTTAGGGAATTTCATACTATTCCACATTGTTCACACTACCATCTCTATCTTGAGCGCAGTCCGATCTCGACCCGATCGTCTAGGTCACCTCATTTGAGACATATACTTCAATCACAATCTCAATTTCCTTTTTTCTATAATTCATTCACAATACCACCGTTATCTTGATCGGAGTCTGATCTCGGCCCGATCGGCTAGGCCGCCTTACCAAGGCATTGTTCCCTTCTCATTAATCATTTTGTTTCACATGTATCATTTCATAGGCACTTGGGGCCACAACATATCACATCATTCTTGGTACTAGGCTGCATTTTACATCATTCCCAATTAAGATATTAGCTTTGCCATTTAGGATAGTAGGTGCAAAAGCAAATAGAAATTGTAAGAATAGATAAGACTTCACATAGATGGCACAATATATGCAGCTTCAATCTCAATTTAAGGTCTAAGCATTTCAGTACATGATTCATATTCCTTGCACCTTTTTAAGTTATCAAGAATAGCACATTGATCATATTGGAATACATCTTTCACAAATATAAGGTAGCAACCCCAAATTCATGTTGAACAATAATCAATTTAACAATTCAACTTTAATCTTACCGTATTCACATAAACACCGACCGAGTTCAATTTCTAAAACATGGGGTTTTATCTATAAATACCTTGTTTAAGCTTTCCTTAAGTTACTATGACGTTCTGGAAATTCTAGCAATTCTAATCTACTTTGAGACATAATAAAATTGAACACAAATTAGGAAGGTATTCATGGTTTTAGCTACCTTAATTTAAATCTTTTATTTTATCATTTTATCAAATCTCTTTTACAAGGTTTCATTCTTTCCCCCAACCCAATTTTAACATGAACTACTCATATTAGTTCTTTAAAATCACATAGTACAACTTAGTCCCACATGCATGGCCTATTTCTAACCCCCACCACATACTTGAACTTTTAACCTATAGCATGAAGTTTTGGAAATAGGACTTACCCGGATGGAGGACAATCTATAGCTATCTTCCTTGATTCTTGAAGACTTGAGCAAGATTTGGATGATTATGAAGTTAGGCCCCTCCGTTATATCTCTATATGCTCTCATCTCTCTCTAAAATCAGTAGAAAACTACCCTGAATGAAGCCCCACAGACTATATATATTAAAATGGGGTAGGGTTATAAAAATAGGATAAACAAGCCTCCTACGCCGGGTCTGCGATCGCAGAATGGACCGCAAAATAAGAATGTGGGCTGAATAATGCGCCATAAAATAGGTGTCCAAAACTGGGCAACAGTAGCCTAATTTTCAACATATTTGGGACCGTAAAGTCGAAAATGTGACAGATTTGTGATCCCAGATTCGACACAGGATCGCACTTATCCAACCTTTGGTAATTTGATCATAACTTTTCGTAGGAATGTCCAAATGATGAACGGTTTGAAGCGTTGGAAACTAGTCTAAAAGAACTTTCATATGATAGGCATTTACCATATAAAAACTTGTACATATTTAGATGTGCTTATTCAAATTGGAGACTTGTGCAAACTCATTTGGAATCTTAGCCTTTATAACTTTTTTCCCATTTTGCTTACACCTAGGCTTCTTCTTGGATCCCACCTTTCTTAATATATGACTCATACACGTTTTTACCAAATCCAATTGATGCCCACCATGTTAATAGCACATAAAGTATTATAACTAGCCTACGTGGCATCACAAAATCCTTGATTTTTTAGCGAAATTTTTGGGGACCTTACGATGGATGTACCAGTTGAGATGTGAATATGAACACCGGGAAGTTATGAGGTGGTTCGTGATATTTGAGACAGCATGGTCTCGTGATACAAGACCACTCAGGATGAGTGCGGATTGAGTTGTTATGCGTAGGCGAATCCGGAAGGGTTATGGAAGTTTAATCCACTACTTGAGGATTTGCATGCTCTACTATTATGAAGATTTACTTGTGTGTTGTTAGGGTTCTATCAGAACAAATTAAGTAAATAGTTTTTATATGATGAAGTGTTTACCCTATTAGTGGTTTAGGAGTAATGATGAAATTCTAGCACTATCGCATATTAGCATGTTAGGTGCAGTGAGCAGTATGAAATTTGGAAGTAAGGATCAAGGTTGCAATTTGGTGTTGACAAGGATGTCATGATCTTGGATGAGCAGGAAAGGAATTTGGATGTTTAGAGTAAGTTGGTATTGTCTTCAACCACCTAAGATCGTTGTAGGATGCTTTACATCTTGGTAACATATTCTTGATTTTCTTTACAACATTTGTGTGGCTGGTGGTATAGAAGTGCATACTTGTTACATGGTGCATGATATGGTGGAAACGTATCTTACGAGAAGATTGTATAAGTGTGCCAAGTTGTCACTTGATTGATTGAAGATTTAAACCAAGCACGAAGATTATAGTAATATCACCAATTTGAGAATTTATGTCTGGAGGGCACTTGGTTTATTAGGTTGTGGATTGTAGAGGTTTCCTCTGGATATGAGGATTGTGCTTGTGAGTAATTCGAAAAGGGGGTTATTATGGACCCTTGAAAGGATATTATCCTAGTAGAGTGCAATCAGAATCGGCTCGAGGTCGGTGGATGGGCTTAAATGTGAATTTGGGCTCTATGTCAGGCCATATGTGTTCATTTCAGCATAGCAATCCTTATGTATGAGCATCCATTCATTAGATGTTATCTAATCATCGGCTATTTCATATAATACTATATTGTGATGTGTGCATTATAAAACGTCCTGATAAATCAGTATGTGTTTAGGTTCCGCATAGCGATGGCATTGTGTAAGCAGGATGGCTTTTGAGATTCAGATTATATATAGCACATCAATAGTGCTTGCGTTTTGTAGTGTATGGCTCTATCGTTCTCCCCAAGGATGGTATTATGCACTTAGCATGCTTGTGACCTATATTCACTATTTTGTAGTAGTGAGAAATTTATCTTGGTGTGAATCTCCTTATGTGATTATTATGTATAGATCGGGTGGCACGCCGCACCGGTATATTATTTGGACCGGGTTGCATACCGTAACAGTATGATGTTGAGTACAGTTTCCTATATCTATTTCTATGTGTTTTCTTTCCCATTTTCTAAGGAGATTTCATATTGGTTGCATGTGTTAAGTAATCCATTCCAGAGTTTGTTTTCCTTATGTATCCGTTCAAGCTTGTAACTTATTGGAACATTATGGCATCATATGAGACTTTTGGTCAGGTCTACGATGACTGTTACCTGAGCAGCTCGTAGTGGGTGAGACGAGGTTATTAGATCTTGGATCAGTGCGATCGGATTTTATGAAGTGCATTAAAGAACAATTAACATTATTTGATTTAGAATGAAGTAATGGTTCTTATTAGAAGAATAGACTCAATGAATTGTTGACTCGGTAGTTGATTATGAGTTTCTAAATAGCTCTTCCATTGTGGCGGTATTGCAAAAGTTGGGACAAGACTTATATGTCAAGAGGTGCATTGGGAGCATCAAATTCGGGGAATTTCGGCTATTGTTATCAAAGGATGTTATTATGGTCATGTGAGTTATGTAGTGTAGAGTGTGAATTCAGCAAAGGTATGCAATCATGTATCGGTGCATCGTGTGGTGATTGATACGGAGTTCGTAAGTAGGAAGCATGCCTGGAAAAGAACTTAAGATGTTGAATTTGGCTCTAAGCTTATTTGTTGGGGTAAATGAGAATATCTTCAGAGTTAATCGAGCTAATGTGCTCAACTGAGTTGTGGTAGTATGGCTAGATGCACGTGGTGTTGAACAATGATTTCGGATAACTCCATAGCAGTTCTTAGCACGTTTGAGAACGAATGTATGTTTAAGTGAGAGAGAATGTAATGACCCAATCGGTCCTTTTGAGCTCTAACATGTCGTTTGCCGATTTGAGGTCATGATCAACTTCACTTTAGGTATTATAACTTGTATGCATGGTCGAAATTCAAATTAGGGAAGTTCGGAGTAGATTTTGAAAGAGAATTCTCACTACAGAAATCTTAAGTTGGAAAAATTGATTAATATTGAATTTTGGAGTAAACGACCTTGGAATTGGGATTTGAAGGTTCCAGCAGGTTTGTATGATGATTTCGGACTTAGGCATATGTTCATATTGGGTTTTGGATGACGCAGAAGTGTTTTGGTGCCTATTGTGGAAGTTAACATTTTTAGAAGTAACAACAACAACAATATACCCAGTTTGATCCCAATAGGAGGGGTCTGGAGAGGGTAGTCTGTACGCCAACCTTATCCTTACCTAATTCAGGTAGAGAGGTTGTTTCCAATAGACCCTCGGCTGAGGAAAGGAAAAAAAAGAAGAGGAAAGCGAGGAAGGAAGAAAGATGTAAGAGGAAAGAAAATGGAGACATAAAAGATAAGTAGTACCAAAATAATAGCAACAGAGAACGCAATACCTAAGGCGAGAAAAACCACATAACGTAGTAAAACATCTAAGCATATTAAGAGACATGCATGCTTCTAAGGCTATCGGCGAACAACTATAAACTATCTACTAACCTTCTACTTTAATCCTCGACCTCCATACCCTCCTATAAAGGGTCATGTCCTCAGTGAGCTGAAGCAGCACCATGTCCTGCCTAATCACCTCTCCCCAGTACTTCTTAGGCCTACCTCGACCTCTTCTCAAACTTTCCATGGCCACACCTCCTGACAAGAGCATCCATGCTTCTTCTATTAACATGTTTGAACCATCTCAGCCTTGACTCCCGCATCTTGTCCTCCATGGAGGCTACTCCGACTTTGTCTCGGATAGCTTCATTCTTAATCCTATCTATCCTGGTACACCTACACATCCATCTTAACATTCTCATCTCTGCTACTTTCATCTTCTGCACGAGGGAGTTCTTGACTAGCAAACACCCAACAACATAGCCAGTCGAACCACCACTTAATAAATCTTATCCTTAAGTCTTAGCGGCACATTCCTATCATAAAAACACTGAAAGCGAGCCTCACTTCATCCATCCTGTTCCGATGTGATGTGCGACATCTTCATCCATCTCCCCGTTACCTGGATAATAGACCCAAGATACTTAAAACTCGCTCTCTTGGGGATAACTTGAGCATCAAGCTTAACCTCTACGTCTGCATCATGGTTCCCGTCTATGAATTTGCACTCCAAGTATTATGTCTTGGTTCTACTCAGTTTGAAACCTTTAGACTCCATGGTTTATCTCCAAAACTCCAACCTCGGGTACTCCGGAACGCATCTCGTCAATCAAAACAATATCATCGGCAAATAACATGCACCAAGGATCCCCACTTGGATGTGACGCAATAGTATATCCATCGCCAAGGCAAATAAAAATGGGCTAAGAGTCGAGCCCTAGGGCAACCCCATCACCACAGGGAAATGCTCCGAGTCACTACCCACAGTCCTCAGACGAGTATTAGCATTATCATACATATCCTTGATCACCCTAATGTATGCTACTGGAACACCCCTAACCTTCAAAAAGCTCCACACAACCTCCATTGGAACTTTATCGTATGCCTTCTCAAGGTCAATAAACACCATATGTAGATCCTTCTTCCTCTTCCTATACTGCTCCACTAATCTCCTTACTAGATGAATTGCTTTCGTAGTCGATCTCCTAGGCATGAATCCAAACTGATTCTCAGAAATAGACACACACCTCCTCACCCTGGCCTCTAACGCCCTCTCTCAAACCTTCATAGTGTGACTCAATAACTTGATACCCCTATAATTGTTGCAATTTTGGATATCACCTTTGTTCTTGTAAAGTCGAACCATCGTACTCCACCTCCATTCTTCGGGAATCTTCTTAACCATAAAAATAAAATTAAACATCCCAATGAGCCACTCCAAACCTTCCCACCCCGCGTCTTCTAAAATTCCATCGGGATTTAGTTTGGTATCTTCGCTCTGCCCCTGCACATCTTACGCATCGCCCCTTCCACCTCCTCTAACGTAATCCACCTACAGAACCTAAAATCCTGCCTACTCTTAGAGTTCTCCAACTCACCCAAGACAATGCGTCTATCCCCGTCCTCATTCAACAGTTTATGGAAGTATGTCCAACATCTTCTCCTAATGAGTGCCTCGCCCATCAACACTTTGCCATCCTCGTCCTTGATGCACTTGACTCAATCTAAGTCACAGGCTTTTCTCTCCCTCACCTTGGCCAACCGGTACAACCTCTTGTCCTCGCATTTGCCCTCGAGCTCCTCGTACAAATGAGTAAACGCCACATACTTAGCCATCGTAACTGCTAACTTTGCCTTTCTATAACACTCCCGATAAGTCCTTTTTTCCTCCTCATTTTGTACTCTCTACTAGCTTCAAATAGGCAGTTTCTTAGTTGCCACTTTAACTTGAACCTCTCCATTCCACCACCACTTCCATTTATGACCCCCCAGAAGAGCCCTTCGTGACACCTAAGACCTCTCTAGCAGTTACCCTAATGCAATCAGGAGTCTTGAACCACATACTAGACGTGTCTTCCATACTCATCTAGGCCCTCATAGCCAATAACTTCTCCTCTAAATCCTGAGCTTTTTCCTTGCTCAAGTTACCCCACTTGATCTTAGGTTGCCTGCACCCTGCCCTCTTCTTCCTACTCCTCTTGATCTCCCGGTACATAACTAGGAACTTATGTAGAGTCGTGCGGTGCTCACTTGGGATGACCTTGTAATCAGTGCACAAACCTTTATCGCATTTCCTATAGAAAAGATAATCAATATGAGTCTTTCCCATTGAATTTATGATAGTGACCAGGTGTTCTTCCCTTTTCGGAAAACTCAAGCTAGCTATAACCAAATCAAAAGCTCTAACAAACTCCAAGAGTGAATTACTTATCTCATTTCTATCTCCAAATCCACACCCTCCATGCACATTATCATAACCCCCAGCATTATCCCAATATGACCATTGAAACTACCGCCAACAAAAACTTCTCTGTGTGTGGGATACTACGCACCATCTCGTCCAAATCCTCCCACAAATGCTTCTTGACATCATGGTCCAAACCTACCTGAGGAGCGTATGCACTAATCACGTTTACAATAAACCCACCAACTACCAGCTTAATACTCATCAACATATCATTTACTCTCCTAACATCAATCACGAGTTCCCCGAGGTCCTTATCTACTAAAATACCTACCCTATTCTTACACGTAGCGCTCCCTGAGTACCATAAATTTATGAAATTTAGAAGAATTTCATAAATTTAGGTTGAAGTACATTTCAATGCTATCAATATATGTTGGGGATTCCAGATCTGGAAATAGCTCCGTGTGGTGATGGTATTGGGAGCATGATCGGAAGTGAATTTCTGTAGGTAATTTTGGAGTCATTTGGCAAAAGTGAGAAATTTGAAGGTTTTTGAGAAGTGTGATCGAGAGTTTAATTTTTTGATATCAAGGTCAGATTTCCATTCTACAAGTTGAGTAGGTCTATAATATCAAATTTGACTTGTGTGAAAAATTTGAAGTCATTCCAGATTTATTTTGATATGTTTCAGTGCAAAATATAGAAGTTGGAAGATTTGAAAACTCATAATTCGATTCAATGTGCGATTCATGATTTTGACATTGTTTGATGTGATTTGAGGCCTTGAGCGAGTTTGTATCATATTTTGGGACATTTTGGTATAATTGGTTAAGGTCCCGAGGGCCTCGGGTGAATTTTAGAAGGTTACTGAATGGATTTCGAACAAAGAAAGCTACTGAAATTCTGTTGCAGAAGCTGTTCACCATAAACATTCTGATGCGAGGAGTCGATTTTGGAAGCTCATATCTTGCAATCCATAAGGAATCTGAATATTGTCAAAGCATAAAAGTTATGGTCCTTGTATTCTAGTTTCCAGAAAGATAAAATTTATGATTTGGATATTGTACAGAAATTTATGATTGATTGAATAAAGGCCGGTAAATCTGTTTTGCTATTTCCTTAGAAATTTCTTATGCGGGGAGCCTACTTTGGAAGCTTATATATTAAAATCTATAGGAAATCTAAAAATATGAAAAACATAAAGTTGTAGAACACTGGTTGTAGTTTCCATAAAGTTAAACAATTCATTATTTGGACATTTATACAGAAAGTTATAATCCATTAACTGAAGGTTGGTGATAGTTTATTTTTACCTGAAAATCAGGCAAAGTCGCATTTCATACATGCGACTTGCCTAGTCAGAATTCCTAAAAAGGGGAGTCAGCCATCTTTTACTCATTTTTGAGTTTTAAGTCTCGGATTTGGGCAATTTTTGGAGATTTTGGAATAGGGTTTTCACATAGCACTTTGAGGTGAGTAATTTCTACACAGCATGAGTTTGATACATATATTATAGATAGATTAAAACGTAAAAAATAATGACAACTTGGGGTTTTGTTAGAATACCTAGAAAGTATTTTTAAATTATGACTACAAACTTAGGCATGAAAGTGAAGAGAAATTTTGACGGTTTGGAATTATGGAGATGGCAGAAGGAATGATGTGTATTTAAAGAGAAATACACATTTAATGGCTAATGGCAGCTTTAGCAGTGGTCAATTAGAGGTCTAATCAACCTAAAATTTTAAGTTTGAATGTTGGTTTATCTTCCCTAGATTTTAGGCAATATTTCCGATTTAGAGTTCTAGGCAGATGGATCTAGTTCAAAGTTAACAGATAGAATTTTCTATGAATTGAACAATTGTAGGACTTCTGCTCATGATTTAAATATTTATATTTCTAATTGTACAGAGTATAGAAACATACCTTAGCTTTCAGATGAATCCATACTGATAAACCAGGTTCTTCGTTTAGAATTCTCTTGAACATGCCTCAAATTACCATAATAGAGAAAATTTTGTAAAAGATCGGTGAGTCATATTAACATATATCATAGGAGTATATTAATTAAAGTGTGAAGCTGAGTAAGAATTAATCTAGATATTTACACAAGTTCAGAGTTCCTAGCCAAATTTTTTTTTCATTGTGCATTCTGAGCTGGACCTATTAGGTGATCTTAATCATTCCTAATGATAACTTGTTCCTCTTAAAGTTTTCTCTACTCAGTGCTTTAGTGAATATGTCAGCAATATATTTATCAGTAGCATAGAATTCTATGGAGATCAATCCTGTCTCATAGTTATCTCTTAAGAAGTGGTGTCTAACATCTATGTGCTTAGTCCTCTTATGATGAATAAGGTTCTTTGTCATACTTATAGCACTAGAATTATCACAGAATATAGGAATGCAACCAACGTCAAATTCAAAATCTACCAGTTGTTGTTTGATCCACAGCAATTGAACACAACAAGAGGCAACAACAACATATTCAGCCTTAGGTGTGGATAAGGCCACTGAATTTTGCTTTTTAGTGATACAAGACATGAACCAAGACAATGAGTCATACCAGAGGCATTTTTTCTATCCACAAGGAAACCTACATAATCAGCATCAGCATACCCTACTAGATTGAAATTACTACCTTTAGGGTACCAGAGACACAGATTAGTAGTGCCTTTCAAATATCTCAGCTTGACAGCAGTTAAGTGAGACTCTTTTGGATTAGCCTAAAAGCAAGCACAAAGCCCTACACTGAAGACCATGTCAAGTCTGTTGGTAGTAAGATACGAAAGTGAACCAATCATACCCCTTTACAAATTCTGATCAACAGATGAACTAGGTTCATCTATCTCTAATTTAGTGGCAGTTGCAATGGGTGTCTATTTTCTTTGATTCATCACTTTTGAACTTTTTGATCAACTCCTTAGCATATTTCTGGTGATGGATCATGGTTCCATTTGGGTTTTGTTTGATCTGTAAGCCTAAGAAAAGTTAAGCTCACCCATCATACTCATTTTAAACTCACTTCTCATTAATTTGGCAAAATCCTTACTTAGTTTGTCAGTGGTGGCCCCAAAGATTATGTCATCAACATATTTGTAACACAAAAAGATCCTTACCTTTTTCCCTCAAGTATAGAGTGCTGTCAATTTTACCTCTTTTGTAGCCATGTTCAAGCAAGAATTTGGACAATCGTTCATACCATACTTTAGGAGCATGCTTGAGTGCATAGAGAGCCTTGTCTAATTTGTACATATGCTCAGGGCATTCCTTGCTCTCAAACCTTGGAGGTTATTTCACAAATAATTCTTCTTTTAGATATTCATTCAAGAAGGCACTTTTTACATCCATATGATGAAGAGTGAATTCCATATGTGATGCAAAAGCTATGAGGAGTCTTATTGCCTCTAGTCTTGCAACTAGAGAAAAAGTCTCATCATAATCTATACCCTCCTCTTGGCTGTAACCTTGGACCACCAGTCTTGCCTCGTTTCTTGTAACTGTTCCACATTCATCAAGTTTGTTTCTGAAGACCCATTTTGTGCCAATAATTGACCTGTCCTTAGGTCTTGGAACCATATGCCAAACATGACTTCTCTCAAACTTATTGAGTTCATATTGTATTGCATTTACCTAACATGCATCCTTTAAAGCCTCAACAACATTTTTATGTTCAATAAGAGATAGGAAAGCATAAAAGGCACATAGATTCTTTAATTGTGATCTATTTTTTACTCCAGAGGTTGGATCAATAATTATATTCTCAATAAGATGAGAACTTTAATACTTGTAAGGATTCACAACCAACTGATTTCTGCTAGATGTTTCTCCCATGTTTTGTTGCTGAGGAACAAGAATATGAACAGGTTCCTTTAGGGGATTGGTTTTAGTTCCTCTTTGATCAGTTGCCTCTGTCAAGTTTCCCTAGATGAAAGAACATGCTCCTTCTTTTGGTTCCACTTTAGCTTGTGCTGAGACTTCAGAATCTTTTACTAGCCCAATAGCCTTATCTTCATATTCCTGTCTCTCAGAAAGAATGTTAGTTTCATCAAACACTACATGCATACTTTCTTCTACACACAAAGTTCTTTTATTGAACACTTTATATGTTTTTCTATGTGAATAATATCCCAAGAATACTCCCTCATCACTTCTGGGATCAAACTTACCTAGGGAGTCCTTTCCATTATTGTGCAGAAAGCACTTGCATCCAATTGCCCTAAGATGGGATATATTTGGCTTTTTCCCTTTAAGTAACTCATAGGGAGTCTTCTCTAAAAAAAGTCTAGTCATGCATCTATTGATGATATAACATGCAGTGGTTACATCCTCTGCCTAGAAGCTATGGGACAGTTTATTAGAAAGAAGCATAGTCTTAGACATATCTTCAAGAGTCATGTTCTTTCTTTCAACTGTTCCATTTTGTTGAGGAGTCCTAGGGGTAGAGAAGTTATGACATATACCATTCTCATCACAAAATTCAGCAAACTTAGCATTTTCAAATTCAGTTCTATGATAAGACCTAGTAGATGCAAGTTGATTACCTAGTTGTTTATGAGACTTTCTAACAAAATCAGTAAACATGTCAAATTCTTCATCTTTAGATGGGTAAACCTAAAATAATCATCAACAAGTACTATCACATATTCCGTACCACCTCTACTCAATGTTCTCATTGGACCACAAAGATCTATATGAACCAGTTCCGACATCCTGGTTGTGCTTACCATTTTTTTACTTTTAAAGGATGACCTTACCTGCCTCCCCCTTGCATAGACCTCACAAATTTTATCCTCCTTGAACTTGATGTTAGGTATCCCTATCACCAAGTCCTTGGAGACTAATTTGTTGAGTTCATTCAGGCTTGCATGAACAAGTCCTTTGTGCCGCGGGAGGGGATCATTATCCAACACACTTAAGCAAGTGAGTTCATTTTCTGAAAGAGTAGACAAAATACAATATAAATATTGTTAACTCTTTTTCCCTACAAAATAATCTTGTCAGTGGTAAGGTTAACCACAAAGCATTTGGTAGGGGTAAATGCTATAAGGTCACCTTTGTCACACAATTGTGACACACTTATTAGGTTGTACTTCAAGCCATCTATCAAGTAGACATTCTCAGTGGAGTGTGAGTCTGTCTTACCTACCTTTCCAACCCCAATAATCTCACAATTCTTCCCATTTCCAAAGGAGACATTACCTCCTTTTAAGTCCTCAAGTGAAAGGAACTGGTTCTTGCTTCCAGTCATATATTTGAGGAGCCACTATCCAGGTACTATATTTGGCTACTTCCCTTCACTTGGACCTGCAAAAAGAAATCAAGGGTTATTCTAAGGATCCTAAACTAGTTTGGGTCCATTTCTATAGGCAAGGGGGTAAATCAAATTCCTTTTAACCCACATAGGCAGCTTTTTTTTCTCTTGAACGAAGGCTTTGTTCTTTTGACTAGCCTTTTATTTTGCATTACATTCACTTTTGTAATGGCCAGTCTTGCCACAGTGTGTGCAAATTTTATTTTCATGAAGAGTGATGTACTTTCTTATAGGGTCCTACTTAGGTGCTTGAGTCTCATAGCCAAGTCCTCTTTTGTTTATACTATGATGTTCTTGAAAGTGCATCAGAAGACTTATTCCATTTGCAAGTTCTGTCTAGTTCATGTTTTACCTTCCCTGGGTCTTCTTTTAAGACTCTTATCTGTTCATCCTTCCTGTACAACTCATACTTCATTTTTCCTAAGTTTTCTTCTAAGGTGAAATGTGTGTGATCAACTTTCTTCTTACTTGTTCCTAATTTCAATCTTAAATTTTCAGACCTAAGTTCTAGGACACTGGTGTCAAGTTTAGAACTTGGTTCTTCAACTCAGCATTTTTATTGTCACTCTCATTAGCCTAATTCTAGATTTTTGCACTTGGCTGTAAAGATCACACATTCCCTAGATAGATCTTCCTTTTCATTGTTAATTATCTCAGACTCATCAATAAAGTCTAGCAATAGTTCAGACAGCCTTTCTTTAGATAGAAATTTAATCATGTCTTTGAGATGAAAAACACTAACCTCTTGTTCGTCATCTGATTCCCCGATGTACATAAGTGCTTGTTCATATCCAGCTTCATATTATGGGTCCTCGTCTCATGTTTCTCCCCAAGAAGCAACCATAGTCTTTGTGGATCCTTTGTTCCTTTTGGGTTTAACATGTTCCTTCTTCCTGTTCTTTAGTTCAGCTCTTTCCTTCTTCCATTTAATTTCCCATTGAGGACAGTTCTTGATAAACTGGTTAGTCTTACCACATTTGTAGAAACTCTTATTGGTCTATTTCTCAGGAGCCTTTGGTTTGTTGAAGGTTGAACCTCTTGAAGAACCCTTTCATCTCATTAGGTACTTTTTGAAATCCCTTGTGATCATGGCCATTTTATCATCCTCTAGATATGCACATTCAGCTATTCTGAGAGCCAGACTTCTTTCCTTCTTGGGTGCATCCATTTTCATTGTTTGCCTTCTCATTTCATAGCAAGATTTTCGATCAGTTCATCCAGATTGAGAGTAACAATGCTCTTTGATTCCTGAATAGCAGTGATTTTGCTTTCCCAAGTCACTGGTAAGGCTCTTGTCAAGATTTTCTCAACCTTGTTTTCTTCAAGGATAATTCTCCCAAGAGATTTAAATTCATTTTTAGTGTTACGAACCTTGTGCACATCTGCTGGATAGATTCTCCTTCCTTAATAGTGAAATTCTCATATTGAGAATATAGTAGTGTTCCTCTTGATCTCTTTACTTGAGGAGTTCCTTTATAAGCCACTTGTATAGTATCCCATATTTCCTTGGCAGTGCTACAGCTTTGAATCCTGTTGTACTCGTCTGGACCCAGTCCACGCATAAGTCATTTCTTGGCCTTGGCTTTCTTCTCCCATTTCTTCAAGTCTTTAGCAGTTCAGTTTGCTCTTGTCTTAGGCACGTGCACTCCTTCAGCATTCTTCTTTGTAGTTGCCAGGTGAGCATCAGCGACTATGTCCCAGAGTTTATAGTTTTCTCCTATATATGATCTTTTATCATGTTCTTCCACCAAGAATAGTACTTACCATTAAGGAGTGGAGGCCTAGCAGTGGATTGCCCTTCCCAGTTTCTAGGTGGTGCACTCATCTTAATCGTTTCCTAAGGTTTTAACCTCTTCAAGGATAACCTTCTATGCTACCAATTGTTGTTTTAAGCATCAATACCACACAAGAGGGGATGATTTGTGTGGTACCCAATTTTCACTTAACTGAACTATAGAAGAACTTGGTTCTTCTTAGTGTTCTAACTACTACTATTTGTGGAATAATAAACACTAAAAATAAAGAACATAGAGATTTTTATGTGGAAAATACCTGGCTCAAAAAGTGGAAAAACTACGACCTACTACTCAGTAGGATTTTCCCACACTTCCACTAAGATAACTGAGCCAAACTAGCATTTACAAAAACTCTTTGTAAACCTAAGGATTTACTCTAATCCTATTGGGGCACACAGCCTCAACTGTTGAGACAACTTCAAGTTAACTCTAACTTGAACACTCTAGGTAACTAATAAAATTGAGTCTATGAAAGCTTAAAGGTAAAATATAAAATCACCTACTACAATTGAACTAGAATAAAAGATAGACACATAGAACCGGTTCTTCTATCTCGTTCAAGCAGCTTCACGATTGCACACTCAAATCACACATAATTTTCTTGCAAAATTGCCTTGCACTTTTGCTTTCAATTTAAGTTTTAACTTATACTTATGTGCATTACCTAAAAAGAGAACAACACTAACATTTAATAGGTTAGTAATCAGAGTTTAACTAGGATTCAATTTCTACTCTTCTATTGTAGAAGAGTTCATGATGATCTCAAACTCTATCACTATCTTCATCCTAAATTGTGTTCTCTTCATATAAGGAGTCTTTTTCTGCTTATCCAATATGCAACCTTTTCGATCAAACTAGGATATATTGCTGCTTGATCAGTTAGACTTATCTCCTTCACGTGCATCTCACATGTACAGACTGATCATGAATGTGCTTCACAAGATGGATCTGGTCTATGTCTGAGTTCTTTTGTCAATCTTCAAAATATCACATGTTCTTAGGCCAACACCTTGCTTGCGAATCACACCGTTTTTCATACATGTTTTTGTGATATAGCCATTCCCTATTCATGTGGGGGATTGTTGGGTAGTATGTATCTAAGTATATTAAATACTAATAAGAGGTTGAATGGAAAATGGAAGAAAATGAAACTTTTGAGTGAAATTTTAATTTCTCCCCTTGGAAAAGGGACATTGAGGGTTTTTATGGATTTATAAGCAACTTCTCTTCTTCTAGCTCCTAAAGAATTCATAAAAAGGCAAGCCTCGCATCATCATCATCGTCGCTCGGTCGCTCGACTCATCTTCGGATTTGGATTCGGATTCGGATTTGGTCAAATGATCGATTAATAGATTAATTTTTTGGACCAAATTTATTTGCTAATAGTAAAATATTAACAGAAATATATTAATAATAGAATACTAATATTAAAATAAATATTAATATTAAATTCTCCAATCCGTTTTCTATTTTGGTAACAGAAAATTAAATACCCTTATCAATTTTCCCTCTTTATTATTGAGTGAATAGCCATTTATATAATGGCATTTTTGTTGTGCTCATTTGCTTAAACAACCATACTGAAGAGTTGTACCTCTTCAAATTGCAACCCAACTTTGGCCATAAATACAACACTATTCTGCTTAGAATTTCCATATGCTTTTTTGAGTTTCACCTCCTTTTTATGCATAGTTTAAATATCAAACAAAGCAACAGTAAGTGTGATTTGCTACCAAACTTTGTGTTCGTTAAAACACTGGGTTTGAAGTACCACTACACCAGTGTGTAATTCGTTCTATCCTAGGAGAAAATAATCCATAACCTTGGGTACTAGGAGGGGATTAAATTCCATAAGGAAACACTGTGCATTCGGTGGGCTTAAATTGGTTTTTGTTACTTGGTTTACATTTCTGTTTATATATTATTCTGCTTTGTTTTTCCAGGATCATTTTACAAATACAGTTTGATAACAAGCTTAAGGAATTTAATAAATTTTCCGTATTTGTACTCGCTATTTCTGGAAAGTAAAATATTTGTGGTTTTGTACTCTATTGGGAATCAAAATCTACGTGATTTTAATATTTGTGTCATTTTTTTAAAGAAATGACTAATGATAATGTGAACAAAGCTATTCTGATGGCAACTGCTAACGCTTCAACGAGCCTAACAACACCGACACCATTTTAAGGCTAGCAGCAAAAGATAATCTTCTACTTGACTACCATAAGACTCAAAAAATTCATCACGGAAGATGTTCTTGTGTTGTCCGATGAAACTCCAGAAACTGAACACTTTCTCATGATGAGGCGTGGAAGTATTCAAATTTCTTGTGCAAGAATTATATTCTAAGCGGGTTGGAGGATACTTTGTATAACATCTACAGTGGCGTGAAAATGTCAAAAGAACTGTGGACTATGCTTGAAAAGAAATACAATACCGAAGATGTCGGGTTGAAGAAGTTCATTGTTGTAAAGTTTTTGGACTACAAAATGGTAGATAGCAAGTATGTTATTACCCAAGTCCAGTAATTGCAAGTGATTACTCACGATCTCCTTACTGAAGGTATAAATCAAATTAATATTGATATTGAAAGTAGTAATCTTAGTACTTTTACTAACAAAAATTCCAATGAAGGTCTTGTAATCAATGAAGCATTCCAAGTAGCAGCGATCATTGAGAAGTTGCCTCTTTTGTGGAAGGACTTCAACAACTACTTGAAACACAAACGCAAGGAGATGTCCCTTGAAGATCTCATTGTTCGATTGATAATCGAAGAGGACAACAAAGCTGCTGAAAAGAGAGGCCGTGGAAACTCAACAATAATGGTAGAAAATATTGTTGAAAAGAACAAAAAGAGGAAGAAGGCTTCTGGACCGAAATACAACTCAAACAAGAAATGGTTCAGTGGAAACTACTACAATTGTGGAAAAACCGGACATAAATCTATGAAATATCGTGCTCAAAAGAAAGTCAAGAAGAAGGATCAAGCAAACATGGTTGAAAAGCATCATGATATTGATGATTTATGTGCCATAATTTCCAAATGCAACTTGGTGGCCAATCCAAAAGAGTGGTGGATTCGTTCTGGAGCCACTCGTCATGTTTGTGCTATTAGAGAAGATTTTGCTACATATTCTCCTATTAGATCCGATGAGACGATTTCTATGGAAAATGCTGTAAAGGCCAAGATTGAAGGATGTGGGAGGATATTTCTCAAAATGACTTCCAGCAAAGTGGTGACATTAAACTATGTCCTTCATGTTCCTGAGATTAGAAAGAATTTAGTCTCTGCTGGACTTCTTGTTAAGAATGGTTTAAAATGTATATTTGTATCCGATAACGTTGTAATAAGTAAGAACAACATGTTTGTAGGAAAAGGTTACTTCACTGAGGGCCTTTTCAAGTTGAATGTTATAGTTGTTGAAAATAATAATAAAATTTCAGCTTCGTCTTACTTACTTGAGTCAAATGAATTATGGCATATACATTAGGGTCATGTCAATTATAAAACCTTGCGGAAAATGATTAGTTTAGAAGTATTTCCCAAGTTTGAATGTGACAAATCAAAATGTCAAGTATGTGTGGAATCTAAGTATGTTATACAATCTTATAAGTTAGTTGAAAGGAATTCAGATCCTTTAGACTTAATTCACACAGATATTTGTGATATCAAGTCAATACCATATCGGGTGGAAAGAAGCATTTCATAACCTTTATTGATAATAGTACTCGATATTGCTATATTTACTTACTTAATAGTAAAGATGAAGCAATAAACGCTTTCAAGAAATACAAAAATGAAGTTGAAACGCAACTTAACAAGAAAATCAAAATGGTAAGAAGTGATAGAGGTGGTAAATACGAATCTCCTTTTGAACAAATATGTTTAGAATATGGAATTATTCATCAAACAATGGCCCTTACACGTCCAATAGAATCGCAGAAAGAAAGAATCGTTCATTAAAGGAGATGATGAACGCATTATTGATTAGTTCTAGTTTGCCACAGAACTTGTGGGGGGGAAGCAGTTCTTACGGCTAGCCGAATACTAAATCGAGTACCCCATAGCAAAACACAATCTGTTCCATATGAAAAATAGAAAGGAAGGAGCCCAACTTGAATATTTTAAAGTGTGGGGGCGTTTGGCAAAAGTGTAAGTTCGTAAACCCAAAAGGATAAAAATAGGACTGAAAACCATTGATTGTGTTTTCATAGGATATGCGACTAATAGTAAAGCATATCTATTTCTGGTTCATAAATCAGATCCCGACATTCAGAATAATATGGTTATAGAATAATATAATGCTGAGTTCTTGAAAATATATATCCATATAAAAAGTAATGTGAGTCGATTGGTGAAGGATCTAAAAGACCTCGGGAAGAAACAAAAGAAAGTCACTTAACTAGGAAGATCCAAGACGTAGTAAACGTCAAAGAATGTCTACTTCATTTGTACCAGATTTTGTGACTTTCTTATTGGAAAATGAGCCTCGAATATTTAAATAAGTTATGTCTACTTCAGAATCATTATTATGGAAAGAAGCAGTCAATAGTGAAATACAATCCATATTGAACAACCATATATGGGAATTGGTTGATCTTTATCCTGGAAATAAACCGTTGGGTTCCAAATGGATCTTTAAGAGGAAAATTAAAGATCGTGGAACTATTGACAAATTGTCTCGACCCCAAACCTGGATCCGGTCATAATGGTGCCTCTCGTGAAGAAAAGGCCAGCCAACTATTCCCAATTTCGATGTTAAATAGTTAAACAGCAAGAAAATAGTCTAAAGCATAATTTAATAATATGAAGTAGCAAATAATATCATAAAAATGTAGAAGTACAACCTAACACAACCCTAATCGGGGTATTACTAGTCATGAGCATCTATAAGTCATAATACAAGCATGATAAGTCTATAATCCAGTACAACTATCATAAACAAGATAGAAATGATAAAGGAGGAGAAACACGGGACTGCGGACGCCAGGCAACTACCTCGTGTACTCTGAATGTCTGCTTGAAGCTGGAAAAATCAGCAGTTGGGAGCGGAAACAGCTACGCCTGAATCTGCACACCGGGTGCAGAAAGTAAAGTGAGTACTCCAACTCAATGAGTAACAAATATAAATAAAGAGTGAAAGTGAGAAAAACGTAAGGCAGAAGACACTCTATAATGAAGCAGTAAAACCATTTTAAAACAGTAAACCGCTTAAGAGATAAGTAAAAATCCTCTTTCTTTAAGTAAGCATATAATTGACAGGCAAATACGGAAAATAAACACGAAAAGGTTCGCCTATTGGGCACTGTATCAACCAAACCACCCCGCGGGCAACATCTCAGAACAATACCAGCCCCTTGGGCTAAATCTCACATCACAATGGGTACTCTCGCTCACTAGAGGTGTACAGTCTTCTGAAGGGTCCCCTTATGGCCAAAGCGCAATGTCAAGCCATCTCGTGGAGTCATCACTAGGCTCTCGCCCACATATTAATCAAGACACCATGTGGCGTACATATCTCAGGCCCTCAGCCTCAAATCAATATCAGTGTCTCCTCATAATATTGGTCATCGGCCTTACTTAGTCAAAAATCCTCACAAGCCACTCGGGCGGTAGTAAACCGGTGTTTCTCAGCCCAAACGTCATTTAAATTATCATTTACGTATTAGTGTAAACATGGCTGAGTATGAAAACTGTGTAAAATAGCATGACTGAGTTCGAGTATAAAGTCAAAACATTATGGAAATATCACTAAAAATTCCCTAAGGGTTCAAATAGGTTGCATGAAGCGCAAATATGGCATTTAGCCCAAATAATGATGATAGCAAATAGATTTCAGTCAAATATGCGGTAAAATTATCAATTGGGATGGACTAAGTAACAATAACCAATAGTGCACGACCCCACGCTCGTCATCAAGCGTGTATCACCTTAATATAGCACTACAATGTGCAATCCGGGGATTCAAACCCTCAGGACATCATTTACAATCATTACTCACCTCAAACCAGTCAAATCTCTAGCTCGCAATGACTTTGCCCCTCGAATCGCCCTCCACACATGTCGAATATCCAAAATTAGAATAACGACGTCAAAATATGCTAAGGGAGCGAAGCCCAAGTAAAAACAATCAATAATTGACACAAATTCCAAAATTACCAAAACCCGACCCCCGAGTCCACGTCTCAAAATTCAATAATTTTTACATCAATAGATTCCTCATCGCCCCATGAGTTCATACATATCAAAAGTTCAGAAATCCGACCTTAAATGGTTCTTCAAATCCTTAGTCATAGGTCTTCAATACTAAACCGTAGTTTCCCTAATTTTCACCCTTAATTTTTCCAAAAATTTCTAACTCTAATCCATGGAATAATAGCATAGGAATGAGTTTTAGGTCCAAACTCTTTACATCAATGAAGTTCCCTTGAAATCTCTCATTCAATTCGTCCAAAAAGCTCCCAAGCCAAAGTCAAAAATGGTGAAATAGCACAAATTCGCGAAGGAAACAATTTATATCTTCTGCCCAGAACTTTTCGTATCTACAGCCCAATGCCCGCTTCTGCGGTACAGCATTTGCGGTTATTCCTCCGCTTCAGTGGAAATCACTTACCCAGCCAAAGCTACTTCTACGCTCAGCCTTTCACATCTATGACTTCGTAGGTGCGATCCCACACCGTATTTGCAGTTCTTGGCAATTTCTCAGCTATTTTCTTCTACGGCCACTCTTATGCTTGTGCGGTGCCGCACCTGCGGCCCCTAATCCGCGGGTGCAAAAATACTAGAAGCAGCAGATTCAACAACTACAACAAAAATCCAACTCTCCATCAACCATCCGAAATTACCCCGAGGCCCTCGGGACCTCAACCAAAATCACAAACACATCCTAATACTTTATTCAAACTTTTTCTAATCATCAAAATACCTCAAACAACATCAAATCACCCAAAACACATCGGACTCAATCCAAGCTTTCTAAAATTTTCCAAACTCCTCTTTTGATCAAAAACCAAACCAAAATACGTCTGAAAAACCTGAAATTTTGCACATGCATCCCAAATGACATAATGAAGTTATTGATCAAAATCTCGCCAACCAACCGAAAATTGCCAAAATATCAACTTCGCCAATTCAAGCCTAAATCTACTCCAAACGTCCATAACCCATTCCGGTCACACTCTTAAGTCTCAAATTACCTCCCGAAGCTAACTGAACCACCAAAACTCACATCCGAGACATCTAACACATAAGTCAAAATCTGATAGACTTTTCCAACCTAAACTCACTCCAAAGAGACTAATTGTCTCAAACTTCACCAAAATCATTCCGGGTTCAATCTGACCAACGCAATACTACAAAACACGAATAAATAAAATATAAAGAAGATGGAATATGGGAAATGGAGTGGTAATTCATGATACGACTGGCCTAGTCGTCAGATCCTCCCCAACTTAAACAAACGTTCGTCCTCAAATGAGTCAAGAAACATACCTGAGCCTCAAACAGGTGAGGATATCTGCTCCGCATCTCTCGCTCGATCTCCCAAATAGCCTCCTCCACGGGCCGACCTCTCCACTGCACCTTCACTGAAGCTATATCCTTTGACCTCAACTTCTGAACCTGACGACCCAATATAGCTACTAGCTCCACATCATAGGTCAAATCAGCATCCAACTAAACCATGCTGAAATCCAAAACATGAGATCCCCAATATACTTCCGGAGCATAGAGACATGGAATACCGGATGCACACTTGACAAGCTAGGTGGCTGGGCAAGCTCATAAGCTACCACCCCAATCCTTCGAAGTACCTCAAAAGGCCCAATGAACCGCGGACTCAATGTCCCTTTCTTCCCAAATCTCATAACACCCTTCATGGGTGAAACCTTCAACAAAACCTTCTTACCAACCATGTAGGACACATCTCAACCTTCCTATCAGCATAAATCTTTTGCCTTGACTACGCTGTACGGAGCCTCTCCTGAATCACCTTCACCATATCCAAAGCATCCTGCACCAAATCTATCCCCAATAGCCTAGCCTCACCGGGCTCGAACCAACCAATTTAAGATCTACACTGCATCCCATACAAAACCTCATCTGGAGCCATCTGAATACTCAACTGGTAGCAGTTTTTATAAGCAAACCCTACAAGCGGTATAAACTGATCCCATGACCCTCCGAAATTAATGACACAAGCACACAATATATCCTCCAATATATGAATAGTACACTCGCACTGCCCATCTGTCTGACGATGAAAAGTTGTGCTCAACTCAACCTGTGTACCCAACTCTCTTGCTACATAGACCTCCAAAACTGCAAGGTAACCTGAGTGCCCCTATTTGAAATGATGGAAGCAGGGATACCATGCAAATGAAAAATCTCCCAGATATAGATCTCCGCCAACCGCTCTAAAACATAGGTGTAACAAATAGGAATGAAGTGTGTGGACTTGGTCTGCCTATCCACAATCACCCAATAGCATCGAACTTTTTCAAAGTCCGCGGAAGTCCAACAACAAAGTCCATAGTGATCCTCTCCCACTTTCACTCTAGAATATCCATCCACTGGAGGAAGCCACCTGGTCTTTGATGCTCATATTTCACCTTTTGAATATTAAGACACAGAGCTACAAATCCTACAATATATTTCTTCATTCTTCTCCACCAATAGTGTTGCCTCAAATCCTGATACATCTTTATGGCACCTGGATGAATGGAATACCATGAGCTATGGGCCTCCTCCATTATCAACTCCCGAAGCCCATCCACATTGGGCACACAAATCCGGCCTTGCATCCTCAACACCCCATCATCACCAATGGTCACATCTCTAGCATCATCATGTTGAGCTCTATCCCTAAGGACAAGCAAATGCAGATCATCATACTGGAAATCTCTTATACGATCATATAAAGAAGACCGAGAAACCACACAAGTCAATACCAGACTGGTCTTCGAAATAGCTAATCTCATAAACCGATTAGCCAAGGCCTGAACACCAACTACAAGAGGTCTCTCCCAAATTGGAATACATGCCAAGTTACCCGTACTCACTACCTTTCGGCTTAAATCATCGGCCACCACATTAGCCTTCCCTGGATGGTACAATATAGTGATATCATAATCCTTAAGCAACTCCAACCATCTCCGCTGCCTCAAATTAAGATACTTTTGCTTGAACAAATTCTAAAGACTACAATGATCAGTGAACACTTCACAAGATACTCCATACAAGTAATGCCTCCAAATCTTCAACGTGTGAACTATGGCATCCAACTCCAAATGATGAACGGGGTAGTTCTTCTTATGAGGCTTCAACAAACGAGAAGCATAAGCAATAACTCTACCCTCCTACATCAACACACAACCAATCCCTACTCTGGAAGCATCACAATACACGATATATGAACTTGAAGCTGATGGCAAAAACAACACTGGAGCTAAGGTCAAGGCTGTCTTGAGCTTCTGAAAGCTCCCCTTACACTCTTCCAACCATAAATGAAGCACCCTTCGAAGTCAACCTGGTCAAGGGCGATGCAATATATGTGAATCCCTGAACAAACCGGCAATAATAGCCTGCCAAACCAAGAAAGCTGCAAATCTCAGTAGCTGAGGATGGCCTGGGCCAACTCTGAACCGCCTCTATCATTTTTGGATCAACCTAAATACCCTCATTAGACACCACGTGTCCCAAGAATGCCATTGAACCGAGCCAAACCTCAAACTTGGATAACTTTGCATAAAGTTTCTCCTCCCTCAATCTCTGCAACACAACCCTCAAATACTCTGCGTACTCCTCCTGACTATGCGAATATACCAAAATATCATCAATGAAAACTATGACAAACAAGTCAAGATAAAGCCAGAATACGCTGTTCATCAAATGCATGAATGTTGTTGGGGAATTGGTCAGCCCAAAAGACATAACCAGGAAGTCATAATGACCATATCTGGCCCTGAAGGTCGTCTTAAGAATATCCAAATCCCTGATCTTCAATTGATGATAACCTGAACAAAGATCAATCTTGGAGAACACTCTCACTCCCTGAAGCAGGTCGAATAAATCATCAATACGAGGCAAAGGATACTTGTTCTTAATTGTTACCTTGTTCAATTGCCAATAATCAATGTATATTCTCATAGTGCCATCCTTCTTCTTCACAAACAGAACCAGCGCACTCCAAGGCGACACACTAGGCTGAATGAACCCCTTATCAAGGAGTTCCTAAAGATGCTCCTTCAACTCCTTCAAATCCGCTGGTGCCATATGATACGCCAAAATAGAAATGGGCTGAATGCCCGGCACCAGGTCAATACTAAAATCAATATCCCTGTCCGGTGGCGTGCTTGGCAGGTCTATTGGAAACACATCAGGGAAATCCCTCACAACTGGAACAGAATCATTACTGGGAGTCTCAACTCCAACACAAATGCTAGATATGAGAGACAACCCTTCCCACCCATATGTTGGGCCTTCAATAAAGAGATCACTCTACTAGGAACATAACTAGTCACGCCTCGCCACTCGATCTGTGGCACACCAGGTATAGCCAATGTGAATATCTTTGCATGACAGTCTGGAATAGCATGACATAGAGATAGCCACTCTATGCCCAGAATGACATCAAAATCCACCTTACTCAATAATAAAAGATCCATTGGGGTATCCAGACCCTTAATAGTAACCACACACGACTGGTATACACGGTTTATAGCAATAGTATCGCCCACCGGGGTAGATTCATGAACATGTAAAGCAAGAAATTCACGGGGCATACACAAATAACAAGCAAAGTATGATGACACATAAGAAAAAGTGGAACCGGGATCAAATAATACAGAGGCATCTCTGTGGCAGATCAAAACAATACCTGTAATAGCACTATCTAAAGCAATATTATCGAGTCTGCTTGGAAGAGCATAGAAACGGGCCTGACCACCCCCTGATCGACCTCCCCTTCTAGGGCGACCCCTAGCTGACTGACCTCCACCCCTAACTGGCTAGGTGGGTGGTGGTGAAGCAACTAGTGGTGAAGCCGATTTCTGACCCCTCTGCTATGATAAAGTAGCAAAATGATGAGGGAACACCCCGCACTAGAGTGACTAGTAGATGCACTCGACATAGAAAAGCCCTGAACTGATGGAGCATGGGACGAACTCTAAACTGGCCCTAAAGTGAACTATGAGAACCATGAACGGATAACTCCCCATGATAAGCTTGGCGTGGTGGCCGAGCAAGCCTAAATGGACGGCTCTGCCATGCTGAAACTGGCCCATCAAAGGAGTACCACTATAACTACCAGATCTTTGAGGCCTCTTGGCCTCCCTCACCTCTCGTTCCTGGCAATGAATAGACTAAATCAATCGGGAAATACCCACAACCTCCTTGAACGTAGCACAGTCACCCTCTCCCTAGTCATAAGAATATGGAGCTGATAAGTAAGACCATCAACAAATCTCATGATCCTCTCTCTATCGGTTGGAACCAACCAGATGGTATGACGAGCCAAGTCAGAGAACATAAACTCATACTGCAACACGGTTATATTCCCTTGATGCAACCACTCAAATTGCCTATGTAGTTCCTCTCTGCAAGACACATACTTTTCCAAGAAGAGAATGAAAAACTGCTGCAAGGTCAGGGGTGATGCACCAACAGGACTGCGCCTCTCAAAATCCTCCCACCAAGTGAAAGCGAGTACTGAAAACTGATAGGTAGTAAAAGCGACCATGCTAGTCTCTAGGATACCCACGGTACGAAGCATCCTCTAGCACTTCTCCAAAATCCCTAGGCATCCTCGCCCTCTGCACCACTGAAGGTCGGAGGCTGAAGCCTACCAAATCTCCCCAACCTACGCTGCTTGTTCTCTGGCATGGCAGGAACTATATAGTCTTGAAAAGTTGCAACGGCTGGCCTGGATGTGCCCCTGGCGTCTAAAGTCCCTGCACAACCTACTCAGGTGTACAAGCGGTTGGAGTCTGACTACCTCCCTCGGCCTGAGAAGTAGCTGCGACTGTAATGGTTGAAATTGCTTGAGCTAGGCCAGTGCAAACTGCCAATATCAGAGTCAAGCCCTCCTGAAGACCTGGAATCACAATGGGCACAGCTGGGACCTAGTCCTGAATTCGGGCAGTTGGTGGATCTACAGGTGTTGCCATCACTGGTCTGCTTGTACCGCGACCACAACTGCATCTTCGGCCTCTGGTGGCCACAGCTGGTGGTATTGGTGGTCATCCATCCCGATCGGTAACGTATGTCCTAACCATCTGTGAGAGAATATAATAACAAAAGTTTAGTACTCAGGTAAACAAATTCGCACAACACGAATTTCAAGAATATGAAGTTTTCCTAAAGGTTTTGCAACCTCTCGCGGATAAATACAGACGTCATCGTACCGATCTGAGAGACTCTACTAAACCTACTCGTGACTCATGAGACCTATGTAACTTAGGATCAGATACAAACTTGTCACGACCCCAAACCCGAACCTGGTCATGATGGCGCCTCTTGTAAAGACAAGGACAACCAACTATTCCCAATTGCAAAGTTAAACAGTTAAACAGCAACAAAACAGTCTAAAACATGATTTAATAATACGAAGTAGCAGATAATATTATAAAAATATGGAAGTACAATCCAACACAGCCTTAACCGGAGTGTCACTAGTCATGAGCATCTATAAGTCATAATATAAGCCTGCTAAGTCTGTAATACAGTACAACTGTTTGAAATAAGATAGAAATGATAAAGGAGCAGAAATACGGGACTGCGGACGCTAAGAAGCTACTTCGTGTACTCCGAATGTCCGTCTGAAGCTGGAAGAATCAGCACTTGGGAGCAGTACCAGCTATGCCTGAATCTGCACACAGGGTGCAGGGAGTAAAGTAAGTACTCCAACTGAGTAAGTAACAAATGTAAATAAATACTGAAAGTGAGAAAACACGTATGGCACAAGGCACTCTATAATAAAGCAGTAAAACCATTTTAAAACAGTAAACTAGTTAAGAGATATGTTAAAATCCTTTTTCATCAAGTAAGCATATAATTGACAGGTAAATACAGAAAATAAACACATAAAGGTTCACCCCTCGGGCACTGTATCAACAAAACCACCCCTCTGAAAACATCTCAGAACAATACCAGCCCCTCGGGCTCAATCTCACATTACAATATCACTAAGGTGTGCAGACTCTTAGAGAGGCCCTTTACAACCTAAGCGCAATGTCAAGCCATCTCGTGGCGTAATCACTAGGCTCTAGGTCTCATATAAATCAAGTCACCTCATGGCATATATATCTCAGGCCCTCGGTGTCAAATCAATATCAGTGTCTCCTCATAATATAGGCCATCGGCCTTACTCAGTCAAAAATCCTCACAAGCCGTTCGGGCACTGTTTCTTTGCCCAAACATCATTTAAAATATAATTTAAGTACAAAAACTCCGTAAACATCGCTGAGCATGTAAACAGTGGAAAATAGCATGAGTGAGTTCGAGTATAAAATCAAAATAGTGAGGAAATATTAATAAAAATCCTTGAAGGGTTCAAATAGTTGGCATGAAGTCCAAATATAGCATTAAACCCAAATAATGATGATAGTAAACAAATTTCAGTCAAATATGCGGTAAAATCATCAATCGGGATGGATTAAGTCACAATCCTCAATAGTGCACAACCCCCACGCTCGTCATCAAGCATGTGCCTCACCTCAATATAGCACTACGATATGCAGTACAGGGTTTTAAACCCTCAGAAACTCATTTACAATCATTATTCACCTTGAACCGGTCAAATCTCTAGCCCGTGGTGCCTTGGCCCCTCGAATCAGCCTTCACTCACATCGAATCTATTCAAAATTAGAACAAGGACATCAAAATATGCTAAGGGAATGAAGCCCAAGCGAAAACAATCATTAATTGACAAAAATCCCGAAATTACCAAAACCCGACCCTCGGTCCATGTCTTGGAATTCCATAATATTTACATTAATAGATACCTCATCTCCCCACGAGTTCATACATATTAAAAGTTCATAAATCCGACCACAAATGGTCCTTCAAATCCTCAATCATAGGTCTCAAATACTAAACCCTAGTTTCCCCAATTTTCACCCTTAATTTCCGTAAATTCTAACTCTAATCCATGGAATAATAACATACGAGTGAGTTTTAGGTCCAAATTCCTTATCTCAATGAAGTTCCCTAGAAATCCATCTTTCAATTCGTCCAAAAAGCTCCAAGGCCGAAGTCAAAAATGGTGAAATAGCTCAAATTCGTGAAGGGAACAATTTATAGCTTCTGCCCAGAACTTTTTGCATCTGTGGCCGAATGCCTACTTCTGCGGTACTGCATTTGTGGTTATTCCTCCGCTTCTGCAGAAATTACTTACCCAGCAAAAGCCGCTTCTACGCTCAGCCTTCTGCACCTGCGACTTTGCAAGTGCGGTCCCATGCTGTATCTGTGCTTCCAGGCAATTTCTCAAAAATCCGCTTCTGCTGCGCCGCACCAGCGGCCCCCAATCCGTAGGTGCAAAAATACCAGAAGCAGCAAATTCAGCAGCTGTAACAAATTTGCAACTTCTTTGTCAACCATCCGAAATTACCCCGAGGCCCCCAGGACCTCAACCAAAAGCACAAACACGTCCTAATACCTTATTAAAACTTGTTTCAATCAACAAAATACCTCAAACAACATCAAATCACTCAAAACACTTCAAAATCAAGCCAAACTTTCTAAAATCTTCAAAACTCCACTTTCGATAAAAAAAACCAACCAAACCACATCCAAAAAACCTAAAATTTTGAACACATATTCAAAATGACATAATAAAGCTACTACAAATCTCGGAATATCATTCTGAAACCTATATCAAATCTCTCCAACCAACTGAAAATCGCCAAAATATCAACTTCGCCAATTCAAGCCTGAATCTACTCCAAAACCCATTCGGATCACTCTCCTAAGTCTCAATCACCTTCCAAGTCTAACCACACCATAAAAACTCATATCTGAGACCTCTAGCACATAAGTCAACATCCGGTTGACTTTTCCAACCTAAACTAACTAAAAGAGATTAAGTGTCTCAAACTTCACCAAAATCAGTCTGGATTCGATTCAACCAACCCAATACCATAAAACATGGATAAACAAAACATAATGAAACAGAATAGGGCAAATGGAGTGGTAACTCATGAGATGACTGGCCGGGACGTCACACAAATTTGTATAGACAACGATAAATATCGTCATATACGACGAATACATAAAATAGTTACGCAATTACTTTCTAGAGAAATTATCATGATTGATTATGTAAAGTCAAGTGATAATGTGCCGGATCCACTTATAAAAGGCCTAACTAGAGAGGTAGTTCAGAAATCATCAAGGGGAATGGGACTGTGGCCGAGAACAAATCATAGTGGCGGTAACTCTACCTTGAAGAATAGAGATCCCAAGATCTAGGTTCAAGGAGATCAAACTAAGTCATTAATGACGATTTAACATTGTCAACTAAACATTTGATCCATTCTCGTGATGAGCCAACGTTCAGTACCAAGGATAAAGCATTAAGGCTTTTTAATGATTTTTAAATTTGATACAGGATATATCAAATAGTGTATCTATGGGATGATACATTTAGGAATCACCTATGTAAGTGTGAAGTGTTAGCCGCTTCAAGGAGAATCTTGCAAGCCAGTTCTCTATTCACTTATGAAACCAAGCGGTGTCCATGGCTAAAACGAATACAACAATGAGAACCAAAGACTGTTAAGGGTTGGTTGTGTGACTTGTGGTTGTCTAGGTATAGACAAAAATTCGACGGTTTAAAGATATCAAATCTACCTATTAATTGAGTATATCCTACATAAGTTTACTACGAAAAGTTCAAAGGGAAACCTACTTATCCGGATGAAATTAATCATTGTGATGTTTTAAGCATCAATACCACACAAGAGGGGGGTGATTTGTGTGGTACCCAATTTTCTCTTAACTGAACTATAGAAGAACCTGGTTCTTCTATGTTTTCCAACTACTACTATTTGTGGAATAATAAACACTAAAAATAAAGATTACAGAGATTTTTACGTGGAAAATCTCAAACTCTAATACTATCTTCATCCTAAATTGTGTTATCTTCATGTAAGGAGGCTTTCTCTGCTTATCTAATATGCAACCTTTTCGATCAAATTAGGATATATTTCTGCTTGATCAGTTAGACTTATCTCCTTCACGTGCATCTCACATGTACAGGTTGATCATGATTGTTCTTTACAAGATGGACCTAGTGTATGTCTGAGTTCTTTTGTCAATCTTCAAAACTTCACATGCCCTTGGGAAAACACCTTGCTTGCGAATCACACAGTTTTTCATACATGTTTTCGTAATATAGCCATTCCCTATTCATGTGGGGCATTGTTGGGTTGTATGTATCTAAGTATATTAAATACTTAAAAGAGGGTGAATGAGAAATGGAAGGAAATGAAATTTTTGAGTGAAATTTTAAGTTCCCCCCCCCCCCCCCCCTTGGAAAAGGGACATTGTCCCATATTGGAAGAGGAAGAGGTTGTTTATGGGTATATAAGCAATTCCTCTTCTTCTACCTTTTAAAAAGTAGAGAAGAAGGCAAGCCTTACGCCATCATCGTCGTCGCTCGACTTGATTTTGGATTAAGATTTGGATTAAGATTCGGATTTAGATTTTGATTTGAATTTGGATTTGGTCAAATGATCGATTTATTAATTAATTTTATAACCCAAATTTATTTGTAAATAGTAAATATTAACAAAAATTTTATTAAATATTTGTTTTAATAACAGAGTATTCATATTAAAATAAATATTAATATTAAATCCTCCAATCCGTTTTATTGTTTTGGTAACAGAAAATTAACTACCCTCTTCTGTTTTTCCTCTTTATTGTTGAGTGAATAGCCATTTATGTAATGGCATTTATATTGTGGTTGTTTTAAATAAACGGCCATTCTGAAGAGTTGCACCTCTCCATATTTTTGCCCAACTTTGGCTATAAATACAACACTATTCTACTCAGAATTTCCATATGATTTTCTGAGTTTCTCCTCCTTCTTCTTTATAGCTTAAACATGAAATAAAGCAACAGCAAGTGTGATTTGCTAACGAAATTTGTTCTCGCTGAAACACTGGGGTTTGAAGTACTACCACACCAGTGTGTGATTCATCCTATCCTGGGAAGAATAATCCATAACCTTGGGTACTAGGAGGGGATTAAATTCCTTAAGGAAACACTATGAATTCAGTGGGCTCGAATTGGTTTTTGTTATTTTGTTTACTTTTCTATTTACATATTATTCTGTTTTATTTTTTCCAGAATTATTTTACAAATACAGTTTGATAACAAGCTTAAGGAATTTGATATATTTTCTATATTTGTACTCACTGTTTCTGAAAAGAAAAGCCTTTGTGGTTTTGTACTCTATTGGAGATTAAAGTCTATGTGATTTTAACATTTGTGTCATTCTTTTACAGAAATGACTAATGATAATGTGAACCAAGCTGTTTCGATGGAAACTGCCAATGCCTTAACGAGCCGAACAACACCCGCAGCATTGGCATGGACGGAGAGCAGTGGTAGCAAAAATTGTTCTTCTATTAGACTATTCTAAGTCTCCAGAAGTTCATCAAGTAAGATGTTCCTGTGTTGTCGGATGATACTCTAGAAATCGAATGCTTTCTCGTAATTGAGACGTGGAAGCATTCAGATTTTTTGTGTAAGAATTATATTCTAAACGGCCTGGAGGATGCTTTGTATAACATCTACAGTGGCGTGGAAATGTCTAAAGAACCATGGACTATTCTTGAAAAGAAATACCAAACTGAAGATGTCGAGTTGAAGAAGTTCGTTGCTGCAAAGCTTTTGGACTACAAAATGGTAGATAGCAAGTCTCTTATTACCCAAGTTCAGGAATTGCAAGTGATTATTCATGATCTCCTTCCTAAAGGTATAAATCAAATTAATATTTATGTTGAAAGTAGTAATCTTAGTATTTTTACTAACAGAAATTTTATTGAAGGTTATATCATCAATGAAGCATTCCAAGTAGAAACGATGATTGAGAAGTTGCATCCTTTGTAGAAGGACTTCAAAAACTACTTGAAATACAAATGCAAGGTAATGTCCCTGGAAGATCTCATTGTTCGGTTGAAAATCGAAGAGGACAACAAAGCTGCTGAAAAGAGAGGCCGTGAAACTCAACAATAATTGGAGCAAATATTATTGAAGAGAACAAAAGGAGAAAGAAGGCTTCTGGATCACTACAACCCAAGCAAGAAGAAGTTCAGTGGAAACTGCTATAATTGCGGAAAAATCTAACACAAATCTACGGAATATCGTACTCCGAAGAAAGACAAGAAGAAAGATCAAGCAAACATGGTTGAAAAGCATGATGATGTTGATGACTTATGTGCCATGATTTTCGAATGAAACTCGAATGAAAATATGGTGGATTGATTCTAGAGCCACTCCCTATGTTTGTACTATTAGAGAAGCTTTTGCTACTTATGCTCTTGTTGGACACGATGAGACAATATCTATGGTAAATGCTGCAAAGGCCAAGATTGAAGGATGTGGGAAGATATATCTCAAAATGACTTCTGGAAAAGTGGTGACTTTGGACAACATCATTTATGTTCCCGAGATTAGAAAGAATTTAGTCTCTACTGGACTTCTTATTAATGGTTTTAAATATATATTTGTATCCGATAAGATTGTAATAAGTAAGAACAAGATATTTGTAGGAAAATGTTGCCTCGTCGAGGGCCTTTTCAAGCTGAATGTAATGGTTGTTAAAAAAAAAATTTTAGCTTCGTCTTACTTACTTGAGTCAAATGAATTATGGCATATACGTTTGGGTCATGTCAATTATAAAACCTTGCGAAAAATAATTAATTTTGAATTATTGCCTAAGTTTGAATGTGACAAATTAAAATGTCAAGTATGTGTGGAATCTAAGTACGTTAAACATCCTTATAAGTCAGTTGAAAGGAATTCAGATTCTTTAGACTTAATTTATATAGATATTTACGATATGAAGTCAATACCATCTCGTGGTGGAAAGAAGTATTTCATAACTTTTATTGACGATAGTACTCGATATTGCTATATTTACGTACTTAATAGTAAAGATGAAGCAATAGACGCATTCAAGCAATGCAAAAATGAAGTTCAACTGCAACTGAACAAGAAAATCAAAATGATAAGAAGTGATAAGGGTGGTGAATTTTTTTTTTAAGCAAACACTAGGCAGAGCCTAGAGTTAGTTTTTTATTCATAATATAAAAATAAAATTACAACATAATAACTGCAATGTTCGAAGTATATCCTGATCATCGCAGAGTTCATAACACAACTCTGTGGTGATATTAAATGAGGATATTAAGATGATAAAATGAAAATTGAGTAAGCGACTAATCTACTGTCCTTTCTCCAACTTTGTGATGAATTCGAAAAGATCTTCACAATTCATGCTTTGTTCTTTGTTTAATTGGGCTTTGTAAAGGTATTTTGAGTATTCTGCTTTTGTTTTGCAATTCGCATTGGGAGCTTCCTTTTGTTTGCGTCTTCAGCCATCCTGCCGTCCCAAATTTTATCCCTTTGATGACTCTTTTTACTTGTTTTACTGTGTGTTGGTGACAAATCCCCCATTCTTGCAGCATTCTTCCGGCATTGAGTTAAGATATCCTCTTCCTCTCCTTCTTCATATATGTGATTTCCTTCAATATCATTCTGGATTTGGTCTGAGGAAATTAGAATTGTCGGAGAGAGTTGTTTGTACTGTACTGCTTGAGAAAATGCTACTAGTTTGTTATCCTTGGAAGTACAATTCATTTGTGTTACCTGTTGTGTAAAACTACATTCTGATTCTGTACACAAGCTGGAAATGCAGTTTTGTTTCCAGCAATTGACGTTTCTCCCGAGAGTTGGATTGCCTTTTGTGTTGTTTCTGTTTGGTCGATCACTGTTGGTGTTATCTTCGAATTGCCTGCTGTTGTATCATTTTCTGGAATGAAAACTAGCGCATTGTGGTTCATCTTGCTTGCTGTGTATGACAATTTTACATTCCCATTCGTGTTTGTAGAATTCCTTTGAATTTTTGGATTGATCGTAACCCCAGTATCCTCTCTTGTGATGTTGCAATCATCTTGTTGGCCTTCCTGATCAGATGACCAACCAGCAGAGCCTTCATCCCAGCTCTTGTCTTCATCAGAATTGGTCCCATAGTTTCGATTTAATTACCATATCTCTCATGTTATCTAAAATTTGTTGTTTATTGTCTCCATTTAAACTTAAGAATTCCTCACTGTCGTTGATACCTCCCTCGGCATATATACTGGATATAGAAATGGGAGTATAGTTTTGAACCTTTTGAATAACCCCTCCAGCTTCTTTAACATCATCTTTACAAATATTTACAAGTGCGGCACATGAATTGGAACTTGCTGTTACTTTTGTAGCGTTCTCTGCATTCTGTTTGTTGCTGGTAGTTTCATTTCTGTTGGACCTCAGTGAACAATTGTTCCATACAACCATCCCTGCCTTATGATTTGAATCCTGTCGAGATAAGCTTCCCATCATGTCTTTACCAGAATGAATTGTTGTTAATTGAATAACAACATCGACATGTTGATCTGAAAAACTTTGTAAAGGAGATGTAGAAGCCATCTTTGACGATGAACATTCTGCATTGGCTGCTTCCTCTTCTGCTGTTGACTGCTGACTCTTTTTCTTGTTTTGTTGTGGAATTGAATTCTGTTTAGTGTCCTTATCTGAAGGTCTTGTATTCTGTTGAAATACAACATCCAAATTTTCCTTCTCAGATGCAGCTTGAACAGAAAGTTGTTGTCCAGATTTGATGCAATCAACAATGTCCTTATCGACTGATGCCTTCTCTCTTGGTTGCGAAGGCAAAATAGTGAAGTCTTCGTCCTTTACCTCGATGTTTTTTCCATTTACTTGAGAAGGCAGATTAGCATTGTCATTGTTAAATATCATCTTAGCCTGCTGCTGTTCAGTCATCTCTGCAATTTTTCAAATTTGATGTATGTTCCCCATTTACTACATTTTCAGATCTAATATGCTGCAGATTGTTCCTGTGATGCTGTCCTTCAAGATAACTCATCTGTCCATCTTGTGCACAATGGTTGCTATGGATTACATTTGTGTGCATTGTCTCAACATTATGCTCATTCCTACAATGCATTTTCAATGGAGTAGAATTTTGCATTGGGCAAACAGCTCCAGAAGCTCCTTCAGTTACTGGCACAGATTCTGCCAATGAAACAGTAGTCGAAATTTGCTGCTGCATATTGCTTTTGGAGTGTTGTCCAGGCCTTTCACCTATCTGCTCAACCCGTGTATTATTAACATTATGCTCATTCCTACCATGCATTTCCAATGGAGCAGAATTTTGCATTGTACAAACAGCTCCAGAAGCTCCTTCAGATATTGGCACAGATTCTGCCAATGTAACAGTAGTCTGTTGCTGCATATTGCTTTTGGAATGTTGTCCAAGCCTTTCACCTATTTGCTCAGCCCGTGTATAATTATAATTATACTCTGAAGAGTCATATGGTCGAGTCTGACTTGTAACCTTAGGATAATCCAGATTTTGCACCTCCTTCAAAAGTTTAGAGGCATCAAACATTTCATTTTCTACAGCGATCTGTTGATCTGCGTCATTCTTATTCGTTACAGCAAACTGAGTAAAATTAATATCATCCTTCTGTATCAAAACATCTTTTCCTATGTCATGATGTACAATTGAATCGCAAAGACCACAATTCTCATTCGAAACAGCAAAGTTTTGTGTATTCATTGTTTTAACAGAAAATGTGTTGTTGTGTACAGTTTTTGATGATTCAGCTCTTGTATTCTCCTCTTTTTCTTGTAAATCATTAGATCGTTGTTCAGCTCGTTTACCATTTAAATAGTCCCTTGCATCCCCTTGAAGTTTGGCAATTTATTCCTATCATTCTGGAGCAGATCCTTAGCTAGGTTCCTCTCTATTACCTCTTCTGCTCCAGCATTTTGTTTTCTGATCCTGCAAGCCTTAATATCGTGCCCTTGATGTTTACAGAACTCACAATATTTTGGCATATTGTTGAAAATAATTTGTTGATGGAACTCGGTAGATTTACCTGAGGCAGCATCCAAAATCTGCAGCATGACCTTTTTTGGATGTTTTTTCAAAAGGTCGACTATAATCTTAACTCTTGCCGCACTAGGTCTCGTTCTGTCCTGCGTCGCTCTGTCAATAGCAAGAGGTTTCCCCACTGCTGATGCTATAGACATTAGCGATCTCTTAGCAAAGAAATTTGGAGGCAAGCTTGGCAGTGATATCCACACGACTGCCATCGATGTCTCTTCCCTCGAATTGAAACCGAAAGTCCATTGAAATGTTCTGAAGAAGAAATCTTCACCTTTGGATTTAAGATATCCCGTCGACTTTGAAAGAAAGCGAACATAATCATCAAACAGATCGAATCTGATTAACAGAAGTCGATATTCCAGCTGCCCGACATTATATTGGCCTTTAACATCAAATTGCAACGAAAACATCTTTCGCACTTCTTTTAAATTAGGTCTGCCATAAGAGAATTTTAAAACGACAACTTGATGTAATCCTTCTTCCTTAGTGAAGTTGTTAACCTCTTCCATAGTGAATTGAATTATTGGTTCTTCATGGTCGTGTATTACGGGACATAACTCCAATTTTGTCGGAATCGACTGTTTAGCTTGTAGAGATGAAGCATATGATTGCTTGATCCTTTCGTTTGCAACTGTATTAGTCGTTTGTTGGACAGCCTCTCCCACAGCCAAAGGCCGGGGAGAGGTCCTCGCAAACATGACTACCAAAATCAGATTGCGTTGATACAATTTCAGCAATAGCTAATTGTATCCTCCATAATTCTTAAACCAGCCGAAGATGAAGAGATCAGAAAAATTTTCGATCTACAGTGATTTTATTAAATTTAAGATCTAGGAGAAATGGAGAAAGATTTGAGATTTGAACCAGTTGGAGAGTAATCACAAGGAGAATGTGGTTCTTTGGACACCAAGATTGCAATTATCCACCGTCGGATTTCGGAGAATTGGTCAATGAATAGTGACGAAAGTTACTGTTCACGCCGCTACAGTAGGGTGGTGAATATGAAACTCCTTTAGAACAAATATATTTAGAATATGGAATTATTTATCAAAATACGGACCTTTACATGCCCCAATCTAATGGGATTGCAGAAAGAAAGAATCGATTATTAAATGGGATGGCGAACGCATTATTGATAAGTTCTGGTTTGCCATAGAACTTATAGGGGGGAAGCCGTTCTTACGGCTAGCTGAATACTAAATCAAGTACCCCATATAAAAACACAATCCATTCCATATGAAAAATGGAAAGAACGGAAGCTCAACTTGAATTATTTTAAAGTGTGGGGGTGTTTGGCAGAAGTGCAAGTTCCTAAACCTAAAAAGGTAAAAATAGGACCGAAAACTGTTGATTGTGTTTTCATAGGATATGCGACTAATAGTAAAGCAAATCAATTTTTTGTTCATAATCAGAAAATCCCGATATTCATAATAATACAGTTATAGAATTAGATAATGCTTAGTTCTTTGATAATAAATATCCATATAAAAAGGAATGAGAGTCAATTGGTGAAGGATCTAAATGACATCGGGAAGAAACAAAAGGAAGTACACTTAACCAGGAGGATCCAAGACATAGTAAACGTCAAAGAACGTCTACTTCATTTGGACTAGATTTTGTGACTTTATTATTAGAAAATGAGCCTCAAACATTTAAAGAGGCTATGTCTTCTTCAGAATTATTCTTATGAAAAGAGACAGTCAATGGTGAAGTAGAATCCATACTGAACAACTATACATGGGAATTGGTTGATCTTCCTCCTTGAAATAAGTCATTGGATTCTAAATGGATCTTTAAGAGGAACATGAAAGATATGGTACTATTGACAAATTTAAGGCAAGACTTGTGGCCAAAGGGTATAGACAATGAGAAGGTCTTGACTATTTTGATACATACTATCCGGTTACAAGAATTGCGTCTATAGGTACGTTAGTAGCATTAGCTGCAGTTTATGGTCTTGAAATTCATCAAATGGATGTTAAGACAGTCTTCTTAATTGGAGAGTTAGAGGAAGAAATTTATATGGAACAACCTAAAGGGTTTCTGGTTCCAGGTAAAGAAAAAAAAGTATGTAGACTTATTAAGTCCCTTTACAGACTAAAACAAACAACCCAACAATGGCATGCGGAATTTGACCAAACAATGTTGTCAAATGATTTTAAAATAAATGAAAGTGATAAATTTTTGTACATTAAAAATGTTCCAAATCACATATTCATTATTTGCTTGTATGTGGATGATATGCTGATAATGAGTAATGACATGGCCAACATAAATGGGACTAAGTGCATGCTAACTGGAAACTTTGATCTGAAAGATTTGGCTGATTTACTCTGGGAATTAAGATCCATAAGAATTCTCAAGTTCTGGAATTGTCACAATCTCATTATATTAAGACAGTGCTTGAAAAATTCAAGCACTTGGGCTTTGAAGTTGCAAAGACTCCAATTAACGTGAATCTTGCATTAGCAAAGAACAAAGGCCAAAGCATATCACAATTGGATTATGCTCATGTGTTGGGTTATTTAATGTACATCATGAATTGTACACGACCAGATATAGCTTGTGCTATAAGTAAATTGAGTCGATATACGAGTAATCCAGGTCAATCTAATTGGATGGCCATGAAACGAGTTTTGGAATATTTAGTACATACCCAAGACTTTGCTTTGCACTACATTAAAAATCCTACGGTCATTAAGGGATACTGTGATGCAAATTGGATCACCAGATCAACTGATTCCACGTCCACAAGTGGATATATATTCACTATTGGTGGAGGAGTGGCATATTAGAAGTTGTCCAAACAAACTTGTATTGCTCATTCTACAATGGAGGCTGAATTCATAGCCTTAGATAAAGCCGGTAAAGAAGCTAAATGGCTCCGAAATTTCTTGCAAGATATTCTATTTTGGCCCAAACCTTTGGCACCAATATGCATATATTGCGATAGTAAAGCGGCAATTAGAAGCACTGGGAGCGGTATGAATAATGGTAAATCTTGTCATTTACGATGAAGACATAAAATCGTTAGGCAATACTCTCTAGAGGAATTATCACGATTCATTATGTAAAGTCAAGTAATAATGTGTAAGATCCACTTACAAAAGGCCTAACTAGAGAGGTAGTTGAGAATCATCAAGGGCAATGGGAACAAGTTATACTGGCGGTAACTCTACGTAGAAGACTGGAGATCCCAAGATCTAGGTTCAAGGAGATTAAACAAAGTTATTAATAACGGTTCAACATTGTCAACTAAACTTTTGGTCCATTCTCGTGATGAGATAATGTTCAGTACAGAGTATAAAACATTAAGGCTTTTTAATGATTTCTAAATTTGATAGGGGGTATCAAATAGTGTATCTACGGGATGACACATTTAGGAATCACCTATGTAAGTGAAGTGTTAGCCGCTTCAAGGAGAATCTTGCAAGACCAGTTCTCTATGCACTTATGAAACCAGGTTGTGTTCATGGCTGAAACGAACACAACAATGAGAACATAAGACGGTTAAAGGTTGGTTGTGTAACTTGTGATTGTGTAGGTATACACCAAAGTTCGACGGTTCAAAAATATCAAATCTACCGATTGATCGAGTATATCCGACATGAGTTCACTACGGAAAATCCAAAGGGAAACCTACTTATCCAGGTGCAATTAATCCTTTCTTGTGAATCACACAGTTTTTCATGCATGTTTCTGTGATATAGTCATTCTCCATTCATGTGGGGGATTGTTTGGTTTTATGTATTTAAGTATATCAAATAATTAAAAGAAGGTTGGAAATGGAGGAAAATGAAAATTTTGAGCTAAATTTTAAGTTTCCCCCATTGACAAAAGGATATTGTCCCATATTGGAAGAGGAATAGGTTTTTATGGGTATATAAGAAATTGCTCTTCTTCTAGATCTTAAAAAGTTGAGAAGAAGGAAAGCCCCATATCGTCACCATCGTCACTCGCTCGACTTGGCTTCAGATTCGGATTAAGATTTGGATTTGGATTAGATCAAATGATCGATTGATTGATTAATTTTTTGGACCAAATTATTTTTT